>OZ010606.1:20319969-20838933 GCA_963932145.1 Acanthosepion lycidas | reverse complement strand
GAATATTTACTATACAAGTGGACAGTGGAAAATTTTTCCATGTGGAAGTGGGTGGTGACATAAAAAGGTTTTGAACCTTGGGACTTTCCTTAAACTGCAGTATTTGTACACTGATATAATTAATGTAAGCGCGCTTTCAAACTTGACATTTGTAAATAAAAACAAAGTATTGATAATTCTTTAAAAATTCAGTAATCAATTTGATACTGTATATATATATTATGAACAGGACTGTCCCTTCTCATTTCATAAAATCATCAATGTTTTGATTCTGAAAAATGTTGTGGCTTCAGGAAGGTCTAATGAATGCTAATCTACAAAAATTATTCTCTTTTATGAGTGAACCAATCAATTTATGTAGTACTAAATTAACTGACATCCCCACAGTTGTTGGTCATTTAAATATTGTCATGGATGATGAAATATGATAATGTGAAAAGAGATATTTGTTTAGACAAAAATTTTAAAGGATCATTTTATTTCCTTTGAAACAACAACTGCTCAAAAAGTCTGATCAAATTCATAACTAAATAAAAAACAATATTTTCTTGTTTATTCAATTGAAATTGTTTTCTAGAAGAAAGATATTGATGCTGTATCAAATCTATGAATTAGCTTCTGTCCTGATTTTTAAAATATATAACTTGTCGTTATGTTTTTGATTAGTACCCCCCCAACACCCCCCCACACACAAAAAAAGTCAACAATAACAGCAACATTTACATTGTAGAAAACAATTATAACAAATAAATTATAAGAAATAAATTTTTCCAAAGCACACAATATTTTTTTTAATTATAAATAATAAAGCCACTAAAAACACAAGGGGTTACTGAGTGTTAGAGAATATGATAAAAGAAAGTAATAAGGAGAGAGGACAATAAACAAACAAGAATTAAGAGGATAACGATTGAGATTGCATTTAAATTTTGGAAGATTAAAGTTGACTAAGAAGTATGAAGCTGGAAGAGAATTCCACAAGTGTCAAGTGCAATACAAGAAACTGTTAGCATCGAACATACGCGGCTAATTATATCTATAGCCATTTCAACTGTAAAAGGATGAGACCTTGCTCTCAATCTAGTACTGTATTTGAATTCATAGAGTAAAGTTCATGAGAACAATTACCATGAAAGTATTCATAGAAATTGTACAGGGAAGCTATGTTAATATGATGGGAAATTAACTAAAGACGAGATGCCATGTCAAGACCAATAACATTGCAGGTTCTTCTCTGAATTTTATCAAAGATCTGTAAATATATAACAGAAATTTCAGCATAGGTGGGGCAGCAATATTCAAAGCAAGGGTAAATGGTAGATTTGTAAATATGTAAGATAGTTTCTGGAGAGAAAAATTGTCTAGTATGACACAATGAACAAACTTTCTTAACAGCAAACCTAGCAATGGATTCAATATAATCTTTCCATTTCATGTCAGTGGAAAATGTTACTCCAAGAAGACAAAGTGAGTCACTATCCTGGCATTTAGCGTCAGCCATGCTGATGGAAGGCAAAAAAGGGCTCTCTCCTATGTATGTAATATGTGCACACACACACACACACACACACATGCACATCAACTAGATCGTTTTTGCTTGTGATAAATTTCAAAAATTATAATCTGCAAGAGAAAATTGTACCATAAAATGTTTTGAATTTCAAGGAAGGATGTAGATATGGTTTTGATTTTCACTTTGCCTGATTGGAACAAATAAAATGAAATGATTATTTTTCTAATTTCGGGTTTGATAAGAAATTTCTTTTTAATAATTTCTTAATAACATTCAGTTTGTTATATAAGCTGCTTCTTGCTGCCCATATCATATGCTTCATATTTGCATTAATGTTTTAATCAAATGGAAAGAGGGAGTTGATGAGTTTGTACAAGTTTCAATTTTATCAAGCTGTTGTCATTTTGCAGATATTTATTGGGAGAAAAGTTTCAGCAGAATAATTTCTAAGAATAACAATTCTTTGCAAATTATTAATTTTCTTTGAAACATTTTTTCCTTTGAATATAAAATATTTTCCAGTTTAAGCTGATATATAGTTATGAAATAGTAAGAAAATTTCAGTTGCTTTTGTAATTTATTAAAATTGAGTGTCCTATTTATTTTGTTATAACTTATTAGATTCATAGGGACAAGGCTAAGAAGTTCTATAGTAATGTAACTAAATGGATATTTCCACCATATGTATTCTATCAACTCACATCCACACATGTTCACTAGTTTGGATCAGGTTTATTAATAATCTTTCATTCCACTGATATTGAGTAGAGATTTGGTTTATTAGAAAAAAACTCATTCTCTGGAGTTGTGTGTTACTGGCCTATGGGCAGTAGAAAGACTCGGGAGGGTCATGAGGAAAAAGGATGAAGTTAAAAATTAGGGCGGGGGGGGGTGTAATGGGATGTTGTAGGTTGGCATAAGAACCAAGTAATAATTTTTTTCTTTTTTTGAAAATCTATAACAAAATTTAAGTCATCTTCATTTGAGGAATATGTTCACTTAACAAAGAATAAAATTAACACAAATACATGGCTATATTTTAATTTGTTATCTCAAGTAAAGGCCTGAACATTTGTATCTTGTTGATGTTATCTGAACAGGATGTGCCACATGCCAAGCAGATGAGACAGCTGACATCTGCAGGGGCCAATACTCTGGGTTTATATGTGTTGCAATATATTAACACGTTGGCTCCCAAGTCTCATTTCCCTTGTCCCAGGGTCCCAATGCTATATCTTAATTAATTTTGGTACAAACGACTTTGTTTTAACATTGTTTCATATATGAGGCAAGGATATCATATTTATTACTCATGATGTGTGTTGTTTGGTACCTGAGTCAATTTTACAACCCAGAGTTACACATGACCCACCTGTGGGTCATTGGAACATTCTCAATATACAAGTATTACATTGACACTAACACTTAATTTCTATATTCAAAAATATTTAAATTTTTTCGTTCTGGTGTACCATGATCTCATAAGCAATCACCCATAGCATCCCACTCCTAATAATCCTCATAGAAAAGAAATTGGAAAACAGGTTCATGTGCGGCTTGCAGACATACCACCATGACCCTCTGGTGGATCGTATGGGAGCCAATGTGTTAATTTGGTTACATTTGATCTAATGGCATCTAAGAAAAAAACAAACAAATGCACAGTGTTTGATTAGTTATTTTAAATTTGCAATTCACCAAATCTGAAGAAAGAAGTGTTTTCATGTGGGGGAGGGTGGCTGCTATGGATGTGTCCTGAGAACCAAGGAGTAGGCATCTAGAAAATGTTTGGGGCCCACTTCTCTAAAGGAAATATGTAAAAAAATAATGAACAAATTATAACAGTCTTATTTTATATCAGACTATTACTATTGATTTTTTTCTTTGAAGCAAAAAAAAAAGAATTCACTGGTTCTTCAAACACAGAAGGTTCCAGCAGTGGTTTCTTGGTATCTCCAAACTTTCCACATGGATATGCACTAAATGGAGAGATATTTATTTATTCCATACAAAATCTTGATCACAAAGGATTTATACAACTAGTTTTTGATGACTGGGATGTTGCTCAGGAAAGTGAGATCCAGGTAAAAATCCTTTGAATTAAAAAAAAAAATGCTTGTTACCTTGAATGTAAACAGTTTTTAGTTTACAATATAATAACAAAATTCTGAATGTATGTGGACATGTGTATTTACCAAAAGAATTCTATAGGCATTCATTTTTTTAGTCGTTGACTTATATTTGATATTTATTGTGTGGAAAATTAGCAGCTTCCAATCAAAGAGATACAAACTAAATGGTAAATCTCATTTTGTTACTTTGTTAAGTCTCATTGCATTTTTAAAAAGGAGATAAAAAGAGATGCAATTGTAATTAAGTTAAATTAATCAATGACATAATCAAAGTTGTTAGCAATTACAATCATCCAGAATAAAAAGAATCTTCTTATTTCCTAATCAAATTCTGTATGTCTTTGTTTTTTAAATCTCAGGAGAAATGTGAATTGATGTTTTATTTCTTGACACTAAGAAAAAGTTCTAATGATTGAAATAAATGATAACAGTTTTTCATTCTCTTTTATTTTGGTGAGGAACTATTTTAAAAGATACCTTTTTAAAAGATCAAAGATCTAAGGTGACTGTTTTTTTTTTGTTTTTTTTTACAGTGAGACTAATAAAAAATATCATGGTCTTAAACATAATAAAACCCAATTGCAATCAAAAGAAATTTTGTCTACAGAACAAAATTGCTTCATTGTTTGGGCTATGTTTATGGCATCGACTGTAGACTGGATTTATTGATATTCTATTCTTTTAGTTTAGGAACAATAAAATTTTAGATCTTTTTGTATTCAAGTCTTTCTTTTAGGTGGTGGTAGTTACATGTGTTAGGTAGATATAAACACTAGAATAATTTTTTGCAATATATATTCAAAAACTTTCTGTATATATTCAAATACATACAACAAAATTTAAAAAAATGTTATATCCCCAATTAATGTCTTGAGAAAATTATGAAGAGGAAAATTATAATTCTTTAATATATAAATAATGAACATTATTAGGAATTAAATATTAATCTATTCCTATTTATTATTTCCAGAAATGTGAGTGCGTGTGTGTGGTGGTTGGGTTGAAACAGTTATTGGTATGGAAAGAGGAATTGGCAGGCAGAAAAAATAATTTGCTTTATAACTTATACAAGTGTAATTCCTCATCAGTAGTTGATTGGATCTAGATAATTAGTTAAGTGCATGCAGTTTATGTTGTAGTGATGAATTCGAATCCCTAGGAAGAATTAATGAGTTAGGATGTGTGAATATCGTAAGAGGAAATGGAATCAACAATCTTGGTTCAAATTTCAGCTTGCTCTGTTACGTTCACTTTTGCTCTAATGCCCTCAGGAAAGGCATGAACCCATCTCTTCAGCTACCTCACTTACTATGAGTTAAATAGCAGAGTAGGCTGTTTCAATTTAGATGGCAGTCATTCTAAGAGCAGGACAACTCTGAATTTGAAACCAAGAAGAAGTCAATGGGAAACCACTTCACTATCTTTTTCAAGAAATCATTTCAATTTGCAGATAAAGAAAAGAGAAATCTGTGGAAAACCATGATCACCTATGTCCTGAAGGGACATTGCATTAAAAAACAAAAAACTGAGTTATGTCCCCTTTTCATTAACAAATGAATGAGACCAATCTACCTTCTTGGATTGAATAAAGGGTTTAGTTCAACACTGAGAATGTTATCAAATATGACAGAGACCTGAAGAAGGCTTGATGATACAATAGCTAAAACATTGTGACTATAATGACTAAGATGAGAAAACCAGTTTGAATAATTTAGTGATCATTCCTCTTTATTTTAAACATTTTAATAAGTTATTCAGTGACAAGAGATTAGCATTTTAATATTGTTATAAAAATGTTTTTAAAAGAGAAAAACATTATTAGAACAGTATTCAATAAATAAATATGATTTTTTTTCATACTCCCAAATTATTACAAAGTATATATCAAAGTATGTATGGAAAAATTAGACTCGGTATTAATTAACTTTCATTTTTGTTAGTCAAAATACACTGAAATAATTTTAATTTTATGTCTTGGATTCAATATGGAAATTTACAGACTTTTTTCTAAATTTCTCTATAAATTTTGCAGGTTTTTGATGGCAATTTGCAACCACCAATAATCTTGAAACATTTTGAAAGACCAATCATATTTTCCAACACCAGCTCTTTACTTCTGCTTTTCCATACTGGATCTAAATTGGCTTCTTGCTGCTCAAACATTGGATTTAAAGCCACTTTTTCATTTGTATCAGGTAATTGGATTTTTATACTGTTTATGTTTGTTTATTATTGATGATTTACCTGTCACTTTAGCAGTTTGTAATAAGATTTTGCCTATTTGACTTTGCGCTTCAAGTTGATATAAATTGATAAAATTGTAAATATGACAGGTTTAAAATTCATGTTCAGAATCTCAGAAAGAGATCATGATTAAAGTAGTATAACAGTATGCAGCATTATAGGTCCCTTCAAATTTAAATGCAGAGAATTATTTAAGTTCTTAGACAAGATGTTTTTAGGGGATCTGACTCCAGAATCTTTAATCTAAAGTGTACATTCATACAAGACAATGCTTTTTTCAACATTGCCAAAAAAAGGTTCCAGTGACAATAAATTAATGAAATGGTTCCTTAGTCTCTCCAGATGCTAATTCAGCAAAAATATTGTAATAAATTAAAAGAGATTTATATGAGAATGAAAAACAATATTCAAAATGGTTACAAATTTGAAGACATTTTGAATTTGTGAACTTTTTGAAGTAAATTTCTTTTGTTGCTAAAAAAATTAATACTTTTTTCTAAAAGATAGTTGCTAAAATTCCTTTGTTGTTAAAGAAAAAAATTGTTATTCATGAACTGTTTTTGTCTAAGATTTAAATTTTGAAAGGACTGTTAAGTCCTTTCAAAATATAAATCTGTTTCTAACCTCCCTTGATAGTTTGAGGTGCACAAGTGAAATTTTGTGCAATGCCTATATTGTATTTTGTACAATTTGTATATTCGAATAATATTTTTGTCTCATTAATAAATGATTGTTTCTTTGCAAGTTTCATTTGGCATAAGTGTCTTCTTGATTTTTTCATAAGTGCCTCTAAAAATATTTATAGAGCAAGGATAAAAGACTAGAAATCCCCTTCTTCCACCCTTCTCCATTGAAATTCTTCTTTCTTCTTCCTTCTCCCTACTTCTCACTTTTTTTCTTTTTAGAAGAATAAACACTAAATAAAGGTGATGTTCAGAAAACATTTGATTATAAAAATATAATTTTTTTTATGCAATTTATATGTTAAATTTTTCTATCTTTTTTTTTTATCTTTTCAGAGAGAAGTCGAGAAAATATAAGAGTTGGTAAGTTAGCATGTCATCATTTTCTGGGATCAAACAATACTTCATACACTTAAATGCTTATGTACATACTTGCATAAAACCAAAATCATTCCACATCCATTTTTTAATCCATAGAAGACCTTCAGTTATAAGTATGCTCATCTCCCCCAAATTCTATCAACAATTCTTGTTTACTATATTCTTAAAGAGAAAACTTTCTTAGTTATACTATTTTTTTAAGTAACTTATTTTTTGTTTAACCTTTAAACAAGTAGTACAGAATAAGTTTGATGAATTTGCAAACAGAGCAAATGTAGTACAGGCTTTTGCTGTTACACATGTGAGCAGCATACTAACACTTAGCTTAGACTATGTGTAGTGATATGTAAATGACTGCTTAATTAGCATAGTTAAAGCATAAACTATATAAATAACTTTCAAGTAAGACATGCCTTGAAAATCAGCATAAAAAAATCTTATTTTTTCTCTGGACTTAAATACCAGTCTTTAGCATTAAGAGGTAACTACCTATTCTTATAAAAATTTATGTGAAAAATATATAATTCTCTGCTCGTTATGACTACCTCAGAACAAACCCTTTATTAACTAATGAGGTGTTTTATGGGACTTTTCTTGATAAGACTTGTTTTTGAACCTATTAATAGTGTTGGGATCTGTCTACCCAGGTTTTTGTTGCTGTCTGAGTGTTGGGAATCCAAACATTCAAGCTTGGTCTATGCTTCTGCTTGAAACTAGTTTCAGAACAACATATTGTCCAGGGTTTACATTGGCCACATGTTGTTTTGAGGTCTAAACTCTGGACAATATGTCAAAACTAAAACTTGACAGTTTGGACATATGTAAATCCAACACTGATCAGAACTGTTTAGAAAATGTCGGTTGAACTGGAAGTGTCTATTATTAGTGTCCTTATTATTCAGACTAGTATACTCATTTTATGAGACACATATAGACACATGGCCTAGTGGATGAAAGTGTTGATTAAAACATATCTGGTTCCTTGACAGTTGTGAGTTCAATCCCTGGATCTGTTAGTAGTGAAAACTCTGGTTCAGTGGAAGAAATGAACAAACAATACAAAGGTAAGTGAGAATCAAACTGATGCAAAATATCCCCTAAGCATAGAAAATGCAATGAAAACAATATATTCCTGTGGATTAAATAAAGGATTCAGTTCAAAATTTTAAGAAGATTTATTGAATATGGTAAATACCTGAAGAAGGCTGAAGAGTGTAATGGCTGAAATGCTGGTCTGAAGAAGGAGACATTTAATAATGATAATTCCACATTTCAAAAATTTCAACATAAATTTCAAGAGTCTACCTTGACATTTGTGTGTTGTGTATAAAATGTAGCAGACAATTGCAATCTTTTATCACTTTTCACCTGGCTATAATGAAATATAGACATCATGTACATTCAGTGGTTTCTAAAATCCTTATTATGATTTAACATTTTTGCAGAGTGATTGTTCCTGTCTTTAGTGGTTCTAATATGGTTTGTTTAAAAAAATAAATTTGAGATCTTGCTAAAAAATAAAAAATATTTTTTTTTAAAGTTTGAAACAATCCAATTTTGCTTAACTTCATATTTATATCTTCAAAATTGCACACTGGCAGAAAACAAATTTTATTGAATTAAATCAGGGTTTCCTAATATCTTTTGCATCATTGCCCACCTTTCACATGAAAAAAAAAATTTCATCACCCACCTGTATAGTAAATATTCAAAAGCATACAGTGATGGACACTTTTATTGCCTTGATAAATTCAAGGTGACCAATGCAATAAAAAAGTAAAAACAATTACATATTAAATAAAAATTATCCACAGGTCACTTCTTAATTTTACTGGTAAAGTTGTACTTGGTCTTCCCTTATGTGATTTATATCTGAAAACAAAATATTATTTTGTCTGAAAAACTATTTGAATGTTAATGACCCTTCTCAAGACTATAGAAAATAAAAAAATATTCGCTGTTTGTAGGGGATCCGATATTTATATCTTATCTGGGAATGTGACCCAGTTATTCCTATTTAGTATCCAGTTTTTTTTTTTGTTTTCTTTTAATACATTCTTTGCATATCACCTTTGAATATTTTTTTTTCGGGTAGCATATAGGGAAACACCTTTTTAATAATCAAAATCCTATATTGCCCACCATAATTTTCAAACTCCCACCATTTTGTGTTCAGTTACTAATCATCCATCCAATACTTGAAATCCCCCACATTGGCTTAACTTAGTTTTTATGAGAAAATATACTCATGAAATTTTGTATAAAAATACATTATTTAATAAATTGAATTTTTTTTATAGCATAACGTTTGGGACATATACAAAATGGAACCGGTGTAAAATTGATAGAAAATTAATTCATTGTTTTACGGATGTCCATAAAATGTACAGGAATTGAATAAATAAAGGGAGAGAATTATGTAAACATTTATTGAGATAAAAATATTTTTGTTTCCGAGTTTTGAACCTTTGATTTTTATGCTGATATTAATATACTAATACTCCATGAATAATTCTGAGGTTAATTTAGCTTTGGAATTTTACAAGATCCTTATTTCCTGACTATTTACCTATTTTTAATCTTAATTTTAGATTGTGGAGCAACATTACCAACTAGTATTGGTGGTGGAATATCATTTCATGGCATGTCCTCAATGTATGGATTCTCTTATGATTGTGTTTGGGTGATTAAGAAAATTCCTGAAGAAAAGTATAATTATCAAATTCATTTACACTTGAAAGAATTATCTATGAAAGATGGTAAGTAAGGAAAAATGGTCACAGTGTTTACTAATTGTTGTATGATAAAAAGATGATTCTAAACTTTTAATCTGTCATGGTTTTCTCTTATATTAAGCATTTGTCAGATTATATGTCTTTAGTTTTATGCACGGCTTGGTCTTGGATAGTTTCTGAAATGCACTTTCAGCCTGGATTCAATAATCTTGTTGAGAACGTTTTTCTATTACAAAGATTTTCCAAACTTGAAAATATTCAGCTTCAATTTAAACTAATTTTGTTTATAAAATGAACCTATTTGAATAAACATTGACAAATTGACTTGTAGCAATTGACTCTTTGTAACTGATAAACATTGCTAGAGAAAAAGAAAAATATACTGGATTTTATCATGTAACTGGTTAGAAGAAGTGGGTTTAATTGATTTGACTTTGTAATCAGAAAAGGAGAATGAAGCCTTATATTTAGATCCTACAAAGACAACTTTCTGGGCAAAAGATCACATGTAGTCCACCTAATAGACAAGAAAACTAAATCAGAGAGGGAACTGAAATACCACTTCTGACACTTGAAAAGATTGCTTTGGACAGGATGAAATGGTTGTTTGGACAAGGAATGTACAAGGATTTCTTTGGATTTATTCAACTAACCTAAGCAAGCATTATTCCTTTGTTTTTTGAATACTAAATTATCATCTCTTACAGCAAAGACCAAATATTAATTTTTCTAATAATCTTTTATTGCTACTATAATTAATTACATAATACATAGGTAGGTGACTTTAAGTAAAGATAGATTGGGGTTAAGAGAAATCAAAGAATTGTTTTTAGACCAATGAAATTTATGATGTCAATTGATTGAAGGTTTTGAACCTGTTACAATTTTGATGAATGTGTGCATTTCAAAAGCTGATTCCCTCTTTTCTCTTCACTGTCCAATTTTTCATTATAATTATGTACATAGGTGTGTATTAGAGATCCCTCAAATGACCAAAGATAGCTTGGTATGTTTTGGTTATCTGTGAAAATTAGTTGCTTATTTAAGAGAAGTATTTGGGATTGTTTTATTATTATTTAATTGTAATATATATATATATATATATATATATATATATATATATATAATTACTTAACTGTAATTGTCTATATCAATCCTTGCTGGGCACACCATCTGTGAGAAAAAGAGCACTAGGACACAATTCACTCTGCCAGAAATTTCCAAACGGCATGCATCGGAAGTTCCAATATAAACATTTCAGAGTGTTTGGGTGTCAATCTGAGGACAGTGCAGAAGATATGGAAAGAGTTGGATGATATATTCAGTCAAAATCATGGTGTTTGGAGTGATCACTAGTGATGGTGACATTATGCCTCCATTTATTTTCCTACAGGGCCTCAAACTCAACATGGAGGCCTACATCAAGTGATTTGAGGAGGTAGTGCTGCGCTAGGTCAAGAGGGTGGCAACAGGACTCTGCACCGTGCCACACAAGCAGGAGAGCCCAGTCACAGCTGTCAGACAATTTCTGAAACTACATCATCCTCTTACATCTGGCCACCTAACACCCCAATCTGCAAACCCCTTGATTATTATGTGTGGGGTGCAGTTGAGCAAGAGACCAACAAAATTCTCTGTAACACCAAAGATGAACTGAAGGCAAGGATTATGGCAGCATTCACCAACTTAAACAAGAAGACCATCCAGAAGAGTTGCAGGAGATTCCGAAGTCGTCTGGAGGCTGTAGTTGAAGCCAATGACAATTTTATTGAATAAATTTACTCTTTAGTATTTAAAGATATTTTTATATAATCTTGGTAAATATATCTGTTAAAATAAGATGTCAGTGTTATTTTCATTTTTGCATAATTATTTAGATGACAATTTATACATCGTACCCAGTATATATATATATATATATATATATATATATATTAGGAAGTTTTTTCTATATACATGGCAGTTTCATTTGTTATTCTGATAATTATTGCTATTTTTTTATACTGTGTTTGCTCTGTTATTTTGTATATTGCAATTATATAGCGTTTTATGTTAAGCAGAGAAATAAGACGAAAAAGGATGAGCAGAAAAACTATTCATTAATTTTAAAGAATTTTTTATGCCTTTAAAAAAATAATTATAAATATGTTGAGAAGGTATTAAATTTCTGTTAAATCATATTGATATTTTTAAGCAATTATACAAATATTAACAATAATAATAATATAAGTTTCTACTTCTACATGTATGTTGTATCCAAAATTCTAATTCACAGAGAACAATGATAAAAAGGAATAAAAGACATTGCAAAAAATGTTTTAAAAGTTTATATAAATCAAAAATGTGAGGCTAACATAAATTGTAAGTAATTTTGAAAAGTACTTTAAAAATGACTTTTGATAATATATTACCATCATTTTAAAAAAATGTTTGCTGTTGGTTTTGAATTTCAAACTCTCATTGACATGTTTTTGCTTCTTTCATTTTTTAACTTCTATTTTATGCCTCTACATATTTTCTTTTCTTTTATTCTTGTAGTTTTTTGTTCATTTCTTTCTTTTATGTTTTTTTTTTTATTATCTGTTTTCATTTTTCTTTCATTTTTCTTTCTTTCTTTTTTGTTTTTGGTTTCTATCTTTTTAATCAAAGCAATTTTTTTAAAAATTAAAAAAAAAAAAAAAATAATAATTGTCACTCTTCTGTTTTTAAGGTTGGGAATTTGAAAAAAAGAACAGTTTAGAGATCCATAATGGAATCAGTTCTGTTGAACGGCTTGTAGCCCAATATACATGCACTCAGTATTCCCAGACACAAACATGGAACACTCATGATCAAAGTCAGGGCTTTTATGTGAGACTGAGGGGAAACTTTTACCGACAAGACAAAATTCGTTTTTCATATACAGCAGCAAGCACAATGACAAAAGGTAATTGTCTTGATTTCTTTTTTGGAATGAATTGTATACCTGAGGAAAGTTGATATATTGTGGTAATAATAAAAAGAATGAGAACAATATGCTGAACAACAGACTTTTCTTTGGAAAATGATCATTTTCCAGTCAATTCTTAATCAAATAACATTTGTCCATTTTATTTAGATTTTGCATTAACATAAAAAAAATTTCAAAATTTTCAGTCTAATTCAAGAAACTGAAATGCTGTCAATATAGAGCTTGCATGTCTGCTTATATACAACCATTTCTGCTTTCATTCTTTTATGATGATCATTATTATATTTAGTGTTCTAATTTAATGCAAAGATCAATTGAGTTATCATTCAATGCAGTCAGCAAAGTAAAACATGAATCTAATATTAACATTTTCTTAGAGAAATTATACTTTTAGTAGTCAAGCTAAGATGCTTGCATATTTTTATTAGCCTATTAATTTGTGAATATTTCAATTTATTTTTATAACATTTGAGAAGGCTTAAATTGGAAAACAATTTCCCAAATCTCATATTTTGGAGGAGGTACGGTGGAGTGATGGATAGCAGCTTGGATTGAGGAATCTGAGAGCTGAGTTCAAATTCCAGTCAAATCCATTACATTCACTTACGTGCTAATACCCTTGAGAAAGGTATGAATCCTCTTCTTCTCCCCCCCAGCTATGGGTAAATAGCAGGACAGACCAGGTTCTATAGCCTTGGATGGCAACTGGTCTACTGCAGAAAGAAATGGCAACCTACTGCAGGAAAAAAAAACTCTGCCTCATCAGTCATGTATTGAAAGATACATGATCGCCTAAGCATGTATCATGTATGGCACGTAACTGACTTACATATTTGTTATTTTATTTCAGTTAAGATATTCTGATTTCCTTCACTTGCAGTTGTCAATCCTCCATTTTGTTGTTTTATAGTTGTTCAGTTAATTGTCTAACTAAATATTCTAATTTTCTTTTTGTTTTAATTATATTTCTCTGTGTAAAATATTAAATTATTATTCTTGTCTCATCTCACATTTTATTTTGCTATTTTTCTGTTATGTGTCCTTTTTGCAAACATGGAATATTTTGTAGATATTGTTTATTTTTTTTTTTAAATAGAAGACCATTTTTCTGTCTAATTATAAAAATTCTGAGTAAGAAGAATTCTCATTATTTTTATCTTTGTTATTACGATGTTTTGGTTTTTGTGTCCTCTGGCCTTTTTCAGGTGTCTGTCAATCCAGGAATCCTTCAGGAAAATTCAGACTGAACCCTTCTTTAATCTACAGGTTTATATTGTTCTTCTTCTGCTGTCCAGTGTCCATGCCTAAGGATTATCTTGTTCTTATTTAGTACTGCTCAGTTATTGCTCACCCTGTTTCCACTTTACTACTAGGCCTAGGGATTGAACTCACAAATACTATGCAAGCAAATTAACAAACCAAAACTAATCCACTAGGCTATTGTCTGACAGGAGCGTACTGAAAAAGATTAAGAAATATCCATAGACAGGGACAGTGGAATGAAAACAAAATGAGAACTACTCCCAAAGATTAAAGAAAGAGTTTAATTTAAAATTCCCGGAAGGTTACCTAGATCAACAGACACCTGAAGAAGGATAACAGCTGAAATGTTGTTATAACAAAAACAAAGCTGAAGACATTAATACAAATGTAAAAAAATAATTCTTTTTAGGTTTCTCTTTTCACTACTCAGATCTTTTCTCTATGATGTTTCAGTGCATCTATTTTTTTCCTCATCATATTAACTTGTGATCAATTTTTTTTTGTAAAAAAACTCTGATCTCTTCTCTGACCTCATCCTTATACAATTTTTACAGCCAGTGTTTATTTCATCCTGTTCTCTGTTGCCAACTGGTACACTTCAAAATTAATAACTGGTTGGTGAGAAAAAAACAAGAGACAACAGCTAAAAAGAATGATAGCAACAACCCATTTCTCAAGAGATGTATCTGGCCATTTCTAAGTTAAGAAAATTAATCTGTTGTTTATTAAAAAACAGATAAAAAAAAATAAAAAAAATTAGTTTTGATTTGTTCAAAAATATAAAAGTTAGTTTCCAAACAAAACAAAAAACAATTCTATTTTAATGCTAAAATGTATAGTTTGTACATTATATATAATTTTAACATGTGTCTATATTTCTGAGATGAGTTATTGTAACTATTTATACTATTTATATTGTTTGGACTGTTGTCTAAAAACATGGCCCAGTGGATAAAAGTGTTGGTTGAAGTAATTCAGTGACTTGACCCAAAAGTGTTGCGAGTTCAATATCTGGACACAGCAAAGGTGAACAAAAACTTGGAGATTTGAGTTACTGAAGGGAAATAACTGAAATTGTGATATCCAGAAAAGTCATGGTACGTGGAACAAGAACAATCTACCCCAGTGCACTAAATGGACCAGTTCAAAATTCAAAAATATACGACCTGAACAGTGTACAACGGTCGAAACATCGTGAATATGATAAAAAAAGATGAGGACAACAGTCTGAACAATGTAAATTGTGTAAATATAATTTTAAATGTCAAAGTTTAACTTAAATTAAAAAATTAAAATTAAAATTTATGTCTTCACATAAACCTGTGATTGCAAATAAGTTCTAAAATCAGTGATATTTTTTATTTCTAAAATACATTTCCTATAAATTACCATAGGTAAGTCATGACAAATTTATTTCTTCCAAAAAACATTTTCAATCATGAATGTTTTATTGCTGATGTAACAAAATTTAGAATCTTACTCAAGTAAATTACTTGTTTCTAACTGATCACAAATAAAACCTTTCTGTCTGAATTTTGGGGATAAGGAGTTGTCAATATTTAGATGCAGGCTGTTGACCTCATCTTTGTCGTTATTTTGGCCATTATGCCCTTCAGCCTTCAACAGGTGTATGTCAATCTAGGTTAACCTATAGGGAATTCCAAACTGAACACTTTAGTTAATCTACAGAGATGGACTGTTCCACTCTGTCCATATCTAGAGATATCTTGTCTAGTTATTATTTTTAGTACTGTACAGTTATTGCTTGCTCGGTTTCGCTTGGACCAAGGATTGAACTCACAATTACTATATCACCAAATTCACAAACCAGCACTTTATAGGATATAAACTCCTATATTTTATGGCCAATAAGTGAAGCACAAACAAGTAAAAGATTCCTACAAATAAATCTTATTAAATTCAGTTGATACAAAAAACTTTTTTACAATTCTGTACAAACATGGCTCCAAATTAAATAAGTGGTTTCTGGAACCTAATTGGATAGGACAAGCCATGTTATATACTTTATACAATGTCTGTGTGGTTTTACTCCAAATGACCTGAAAATGGGTCAGGGCTCAGGTTACTGAGTACATTCCCATGCAAAACTCAGATAGAGATTTGGAGCCAACCCATAGCGATTAAAAACAACTTGTCAGCAACAGTCAGTGACTAGATCTGTGAAAAACAATCAGTGAAGGACAGTTGATGAAAGAGAGTCCATGTCTTGATTAACAGTTTAGACACATGT
Organism: Acanthosepion lycidas; assembly: GCA_963932145.1. NCBI lineage: Eukaryota > Metazoa > Mollusca > Cephalopoda > Sepiida > Sepiidae > Acanthosepion > Acanthosepion lycidas. The sequence continues at coordinate 20,822,781 of OZ010606.1, read as the reverse complement.
TACCATGACAATGTGTCAGTCAGCAATGATGGCCACTCTTCTAGATCTTTTTGCATTAATGCAGCTCTCCCCAGGGCTCTAATTTTCATCAACAACCTTCCTAATATCATCAGTTCTTAACTCGGTATCTGTGCTGATAACACAAATATTTTTGCCTGTCTTAATGGTAAGTATGATTGGTTCGATAAGGTTAAATTGGCAGCTAATCTAAAAAATGATCTCCAATATGTTGTTAACTGGGACAAGAAATGGCATGTTAATTTTAATATCTCTAAAATGTTATTGGTCCTGACCAGTCATCTTGGCTTCAGTTACTTTCCCACCGCAATAATGTTGCTTCCTTGTACCTTTTCTATAAATATTTTTGTGGTAATTGTTCTGATGAACTTTCCCCTTTGGTACCTCGAATTTATGTATTTAAGCATACTCTTAGATTGGCAGCAAGGTTTCATTATTTTACAATTGAAATGGCGGCTAGATGGAACCGTAAATTCTATGTTAACAGTTTCTTCTATCACACTTCTTGCTTGTGGAACTTTCTTCTACATTTTTGCTTCCCAGTCAACTTTGATCTTCAAAAATATTAATGCAATGTCAATCATTATCTATCATCTTAATTCCTGTTCTTTTATTGTTCTCTCTCTTTAATAATGATTCTTTTTCTTATATTCACCCACACTCAGTGAGCAAACTTGTGTCTTAGTGGCTTTATTGCCTTGTTTGAGGTTAAATGATTAAAAAAAACTTGGAATCTTAAACCTAACCTGCCTGCTGATGAATGCTAATAGCCTGCATGTAAAAAGTGTAAATAAAATAAAATCTTGTTTGAGAGAAAGAAACTTGTGTTGTGAAAAGTCCATTGAAAAATCCTTCTCTCCATTTTTGTTTATAACTAGAGAAACAGATGTTGATATTAAAGAAACAGATGTGATTACTTTACAATGAGCTAATTGCTATCTTTTCAATTTTCAGATGGTTGTCCAGAAAAGTTCAAGTATCCATGTTTTAATATCCTTTGCATTGCACTGAGTCTGAAATGTGATGGGATTGACCACTGTGGAGACAATTCAGATGAGGCTCCTGCACTAGAATGTTCTTCCCCTGGTCAGTGTATCTGTTTCTTTTCCATCCCTATTTAAAGAATACATTCAAGTAAAATCTTTTTCCTTCTCATTTTGATTAATATTTTATTGAATATTTATTTATGTAAAATTATTAAAAATAATCAACATGTAACAAATTAAAATATCTCTAGGTTCTCATCTAATCTAATTTTTTAGAAAAAAAAATTAGATTATTTAAAAAAAAATATTACCTCTCTATATGTGATGTTGAAATTAAGTTTATATTTGTGTTTTTGAAAGTGGAATTTATTTTCATTAAATGTATATTAATAATTTTTTGTAAACAAGTATTTTATATATTTAGGATTACTAGCTATTAAAATAGAATATGAATATATGACTAGAAAATTCAAGTAAACGCTATCAGTTTTGTTCTTGTTCAAATTTTAGAAAATCAGTTTGTAATGTCATGACTCAGTAGAATGAAAACAGATCCAGTGGGGTAAATGAAAACAGACAATTATATTTAGCATTTGAAAATACAAGTCAAATGTCATTGCTGTCATGATTGGAGAATATGATCAATAAATCAGTGAACGAAACAACACAATGGACTAGACTGGATTCTATAGCACTATGTATTCAGCCTGCATGCAGTGATGACATGGCATCACTGCGTGCAGGTCTTCCTAGATTGAAATCAACAGACATGTTCAGTGTTTTAACTAAATAATGTCTTTTACTTGTAAAACAACAATGATGGAGTTTCTGAAAGTTACTGTAAGCAGTATATTGGTATATATATATATATATATATATATATATATATATATATGGGGATTTGAAGAAAAGGTAGTGAAAGGTGAAAAAATGTCTTACCTTGTTGAAGATATAAGAGAGAAAAAGAGAAATTGAATTTTGGTGTCAAAATGTTGTGGTTTTGCACTTCCTAACGACAAGCAATTATCTCAATAATATTGTTTATTTTCAGTTTTATTTTTGTAAATTATTTTTTACTGAAATAGTTTTACTTATATTTCCCTAACCTCACACTTAAATTAAGGACTTGCTTGATTTAACAGGTTACAGAGTGAATGATAAGCTTTGTACCATTATACTGGCTACAATATGAATTCTAGATTTTCTACTTATATTTGTTAATGAAGATAAAGACGTTTTTTGGGAAACAAAAGAAAATGAAAAAATATGAAGCAGATAAAATGAAAGAAGAAATGAAATATTTGTATATTTTTCTTTTCTTGCATTCAATATGGTAAACATATCTTTTGTTTTTTCCTTTTCTCTTTGATTCTCTCATGGTGTGCAGGTGGTGTAATGGATAAGTGGCTTGGAATGAGAAATCAAAAATCCAAGTTCAAATTCCAGCTGGGTTTGTTATATTCACTTACACACCAATACCCTTAGGAAAGATATAAATGCATCTTCTCCCCCAAGCTATGGGTTAGATAGTCATTGTTATTCTCAAAACATTGTTAATGCAATATTAACTCACAAAAAAAGAATTATTCTTTCAAATCAAAATATATTTTGGCTTTAAATAATCCACAAAGCTATAAAAAAAGTACAAATCAAACAAAAACAAATAATTTCCTTCTTTTTATTGCAATAATAAAATTTTGCCCCCCACCAAAGATAAAAATAAAAAAAAATTAAAATAACTGGTTTTATTTTACACTATCTTAAAAGTTTGCATAGAGTGTTGGCCTTTAAACTAGTTCCTGTGGAGGGTTAATTTGACCTCCAGCTCAAAATGAAATCAGCAATGATATTTTTGAAGAAATAATTTTAAATTCCTCAATTCACTCCACGAAACTTGAAAACCTCACTTTAACTCTGATTCAGGCTATAAGTTCAATTCCAGCCAAAAGACCGATTTGGGTAAAAATTCCAATTCAGGCAGAAAAATGCGTTCTTCAAATCACAAACTCTGTGGAACTTTAAAACCTTGCGTCACAAAACTTCTCACTTTAACTGATTCCTTGGCATTTTGAAGAAATAAAATTGATTTCCTCAATTCAAAGTTTTGGAGATATTTGAAACAGAATTTAAAATGAAAATTTTTAAATTCACAAAGTTTTTGTGTTACCTTAAACTCAATATAAATTAAAAACTTTTAAAATCACTAATTTTTTTCAGTTATTTTAAAATTTGAATTTTTAACTATTTCCTCCTCCTGGACACAAATCACAATGCTGGATGTTCAAGCACCAGATGAAGAGCAGATTTAAAATCCAAGGATCATCCTGATTCCGGAAAAGTATAATATATCTATGTAAAGCAAGTATGACCCAAGTTAGAAGGGTTCCAGACACACAGATGGGCAGACGGAATTTGCCGTTTATTTATTTAAAGAAGAAGCTTGTGATAGTTTTAACAAATCAAAACAGAAAGGAAACAGATAGTAAACAATTGAGTCAGAATAATAAGATCTTCATTGATAGGAAGTTTAAATTGTCCTTATATATTCAGATTAATAATGACACTTTGACTTTTGATTTTAAGGAAAAAATTTGGTAGCTTGAATTTCTTATTGGAGAAAATAGTCTTGTGAAAAAGCATCTTCTCATCTTCTGTGACATTTAAGCTGCTGCGATTTCTTATTTCCATATTAAGAGAAACTTCCCACCAACAATTACATGAAATGATGCAAAACCAAATACAGAACAAAATATATACTGTCAGCTGTTAATACATGCCTATTTTTTTCAGGAATATTATGGATAATGGCTTTTTATTAAAACAAATGGCAAAGAGTGTAAGAAACTAATCCTAAAAGCATCTGCAATGTAGTTGATGTGTGTTGTGTATTGTCTACAATATGAAAAGACCTTAGACATCGGCAATGACATCCACAGAAAAAAAAAAAGCAAGTAGAAACAGGATCAATAAGAAGTAAAAATGAAGGCTTCATGTATGTCCTTAAGATCAAAATTGCAAAGGATCTAACAATATTTATGCAAAAGATAGCACTTTAGTGAAAAGTGGACCCCGAAATCATCAGAATGATAACTTGGGCATAAAATCATACACCAGGATGTCAAGACACTTCCTAACAAACTCCATGATGACCAGGAGACTGGAAAGGTGCAAGAAAATGCTCAAGTACCTCAGGAATCATGCAACCACTGTTGAAATATTTTCTTAATTCTAGAAAGATAATTATTTTGAAATGTTGATTATTTAAAGAAAAATACATTGTCTTCTAAAACTGTCAAATTTTTTCTTCTAACACGGCATAGAGTGTAGTTTTATTCTGAAACAACTTGAAGCTGAAATTGTGTAGCCACAAGATATGATGTTCAAATTTATAGAAAATTGAAAATTTATCACAAAAGCATAAATATTTTTGCTGAATTCTTGTCATAAATCTGAATTTTTATATTTATATATATGAGAATCTATCAGAACAATGTCAGCTAAAATACTATGAAGCACATTTTGTCCTTTAAAAGGAATACATCAGGCTAAAATAATGTTCTTATTAATGGAATTAAAACATTGGTTATAATTTTGCACTGAGAGGAAATACTGAAGATTTAGAGACACTAAATTTTAAAGTTTCTTATATCTAAAGTGTCTAGATACAACAGCTCAGCCAATTTCATTCAGTTTTCTGATGCTTTTGTTTGGATGTTATAATAAATTTTATATTAAATTTAGATAAATTATTTTCTGTTTTAGTTGTGATAGTGTTGGTAGGTAGTATTTTGCGTTTAATTAAGTTTATTTATATTGCCCATTCTTTTGTTTTTATAAACATGAAAAGTTTTCTATTTCACATTAAATATAAAATAATTAGGCTATTGGAGGAGCAGAAAAATATTTTTAATGGATTTCACATCATATAAATATCAAGAGCTACAAATTCTAAATGCTTCTAAATAGAATCTAGTAATTATTCTAAATTTTATTTTGTTGTTAAGGTGAGAATAGAAATTTATGAAACCATTTTTATTATTAGATTCAGTTTAAAAGCTTAAGCTTAATATATATAAGGTAATTAGCATTTGTTTCTGCTTCATAAATTCTGTCCTACAATCTATGCTTAGTTTATTTACAAGAGCAGGTAATATTGTGTTGTGCAAATATATTAATGCATCATCTATATGTTGATACATATGTTTTCTATTTTGTTTTTCTATTATATATATATACAAAATTATATATTTGTTTAATCCAGCTCACCTGCCTTTTTTGTTTTTTAAGGGAATGTCTGTATCAAATTCAATTTCAAAGAAAGATTTTTGATTGTAGCTGCCAATTCATCATTTATAAAAGAATTTTGATATTGTTAAATTTTTTTATTTGTCATGTTTGTTTTGTTTTTTCAGATCATGACAAAGTTAAAAAAGAGAATTCCTGCGAAGGCAAGTTTTTATGTGATGATAATGTTTGCCTTGACATGTTCCACCATTGTGACAACATTCAAGATTGTGCAGATGGATCTGATGAAAAATCATGTCATGGTATGTCACTGTTACATCTATATTCAATTTTTACACATCAGATTTTTTCAGCCGTCTGTCATATCTGATAATCCGCAAATCTTGGAACCAAGCCTTTTATTATAAAATCCATACACATAGATTGTTCTCATCTGCCAAGGGAGATAATTCGTATTATATAATTCTTAGTTAATTTTCATCCTTGTGTGCACAGATAGACTTTTTTCAACAGAACTTTAAGTCTATGACTTTCACTGCTTCATCCAGGGATTGAAATCATAACCATAAGGTAACTAGATTTTCTCATTTAGCCTCGTCTACAAAATCATTGATAAGTGTAATCTAGTTACTTCATATGAAATTCCTGCTGGTACAGATGATGAGGTGAAAACAATCTTAATCTCTGGATGGAATAAAGAGATCAACTCAAAATTCCTAGAGGGTTATCAAATATGACAAGCATTTGAAGAAGGCTATAGAGGTTTAAATGCTGAAACCGTTTGACTATAACAACCAGCATGAAAACATTACTTCAAATAGATCAGTGCATAGTAATAATAATTCCCTATGTTCGAAATTCAAACTGAAAATACTTGATAATGTAGTATACTCCTTAAACTTATTCGGACACAACGTCATAGTAATGAATTACTTATTGAGGATGATATGCACATCTGAAAGGATTTGTAAAACTAGCAGTCTGTGTTCTCTGCAAAGGTTTAATAGTAGTAGAATCATAATCTGGAGATGAAATGATTTCTTCATTGTGACCCAAGTGAGGAAGTTTCTTGCTTTGTTTTTGTTTTTTATTTTTGTTTAATTCACATTTAATGTAGTAATTATTTAATAAGAAACTGAAAAAGATTTCAAAACCATTAATGGTAAATTTGTTTTCTATGAGTTTGTTATTCTTTTAATACTGATGGATAGTTTTCTTAATGTTGAAAACTTATGCATTTGAATATTTCTCAATTGTAAAATATCTCAGTAAAAAAAAAATATAAATAAATAATAAGTGATATGTATTTTTAAAAGGTGAACTTTTTATTTTTAACTTATATTCCAGTTTTTTTGTTTCTTTACTAATTTTTATCTTTTTTTTTTTCAGAATTAAATCCTGTTACTAATGGATGGAAATTTTCAATCAGTAGCAAACTATTACATCTCTCAATCATCTTTCATATTGTCAAAGTGTTTTTATAACCTGTTCTGTATTCAGGAAAAATGAAATATTTAAATGATTAAGTAGCAATGTCAATAGGCATTGGTCATTTTATTGATACCATTGAGAAATATACACACAAACCTACAAAAGTCATGGTTTGGTGTAGTAACTGGTGAATTTCAGAAAGTAACAATGGTACATATTTGTATAGATTGTTTTTTCTGGGCCGGGGGGATTACAATACAACCAATTTTAATCAAAAATTTTATGAATTATATAGAATATTGGCTATTTCTTTGTATATTTTCCAGCTGCAGTATTTTTGTAGCCACTAAAACTTACACACATGATGACATGAAATATATGAATTTGATTGTAAGATATGAAGGTGGTTGAATTTTGTTATTAGAACCACTCATGATTCTGGTCATGTGACAAACTTATTTTAAAAATTCAAGAAAATCTCTTGATGTTTTGAAAACATAAATTTTCCAGCGTTTTCTGGTCATTTTTATTTTCGCAAAATAATTCTCCAAGTGCTTGAAGACATTTTTAAAGCTACCAAAATTAAAAAAAAAAAAATGCTACAATTAAAAATGTCAAATTATTTGTTTAGAAGTTCATTTGATATTTGAGATGAGCAGATTATATATATATATATATATATATATATATAATGAACACATTAGTCTTAGATTTTTAAGTGAGCATAGCAAAAATCAACTGAAAGGTAAAAATTGCAAATTGGCTGGGAATATTTGAAAGATGCTAGCAAATTACAAATCTATAAAGCAAGCTAAGTTTGCTTGTATTAGGCAAAACATTTCATAAAGTGATAATAATACTTAGTTTTTTATGTAGATTTTCTGTGGCTTGTCCATATATCTTAAACTATTCTAAAAAAAAAAAAAAAATAATAATTTTATGCTATCTTTTAGCAAATAAAATTGCTCTAGAAATTATTGACCTCAATTAATGTTAATTTCTGCACTTGTTCTATATGGAAGTTCAATAACCATTCAATTTTTTATATTTTTGAGAGGAGCTTTTAAAAGAATATATTTCTATGTATACCAGATGGCTTTTAAAATCATTTTCATATTATTTTTGTTTTGTTATTAATATGCATAAATATTTATCTGCAGATAACTTTGCTAAACTACCTCATTTTCATTTTATCTGTGATGAACATATCTTGAAACAAAAGATTTTAAAAATTTCTTTAAAGAGAAATACAAAATCAGTATAATGTATAATTTTGAAATATTTACTTCTTCCATCAGCACATACAAATATATACACACACACACACGTTTGTATATGTAGGGGGAGGTTATGCTGATATTTAAAAGAGCTCAAAATAGGAACTCTCCCTCTGCTGAATTTTCTTGTATATTCTCAGTTTTATTAATTGTTCTGGTAATTTTTTACCATTTTGCACGAATACCTCACCAAAAATGTTTTGCCATATTAAAAGGAAAGAAATTGAAAACACATTAAACATTCTATAATTGCTAAAATGTATTTCTCAATCAGGAATCAAAATTTCTGAAGGTAGTTTGTATAGACTTCAATTTTATTTCAGTCTTTTTAATATCTGTATTACATCTGAGTTATAGCTTTTTATCACAAGAATTGATAAAATTATATAGTGTAAAAAGAAAAAGAAAAAGACCACAGAACTAATAAGTAAAAAAAAAAAAAAAAAATGATTAAAAAGTGATGAAACACTATTTATTTAGGCGTGTGTGCAAAAGTTCCCAGCAATTATTTGTTGAAAACTAGAAACTCAATGTAAAGTTAAAAAATTTGTTGTTGCTGCTATTGGAAACTCTTGCCCACACAGATTATATGAATAAACAAAGTAACTACTTTAATAATCCAATTAACTTTAGTTAATTGGATTTTTAAGCTAGTTATGGTATTTATAAAAATGTGATTATTTCAGGATTTTATTTATGAAATTTCCTCAAAATATTGACAAATTAAAAACTTTTGTGCTTTGCCCAAGCAGAAGTGATGATCCAGACTGTCTCTTAGTTTTACAAAAGCTACATGTTTATTGACTTTTTTCAAGCAGATCAAAATAAACTGATGCTACACTTTTGGTTTTATTCACAAATTTCATCTTCAGGTTACATGGAAAGAAAGGGAGGTAAAAACTTTCTGGTAACAGTAGCAAAGTACATCATCCATGGTAGAGGGTGGCAAGATTTCTTAATATAAAAGCCACATATGATAAAGTTCAGATGTTTGAGAACCGTAAGACATGAACAAATGACACATACGTTTTTGTTACATACACATTAAACTTATGTTTTAATTCAATGGGGTTTCAATTCATACCAAGTAAATAATTATAAAGCTTGAAATTTTTCTTATTTACCTTTTATGAAAAAAGGAGCTCAGCTAACATTTTCATGAGCCACACATTGGCTTACAAGCTGCAGTTTGGCTAACTCTGGTATATTGATATACATACATCATTGCATATTAGCTCAAGCCCTAGGGAGCAATTACTCCCTGACAGTACCTTTCCTTCAGTAGGGGGCCGGGGTCATTACCCAGCACTAAAGGCCTCCCCAAGAAAGGAAGTGCAGAGAGTGCTTGAGTAATTTTCCTGAAATCCCACATTCAACTCCAACCATGTGTCACATTTTGTTGCTTCATGGGCACAGATAAATACTGACAAACATAGCAACAAAGTATTAGGTTGGTGCAAAAATAAGGACGTAATAATGTCGTTTTTTGACGTCGAAAAACGACATTATTACATCCTTATTTTTGCACCAACCTAATAACCCTTAAAAAATCTGCCTGTAAATAATTAATATTTGATTAATGTAAACAATCAAAGAATTTAATTTTTTTTTTAAATGTCAATAAAACCATCCACGTTTGTTACTTGCGATTCTTACATTTACGAGCGTTTTTCAATTTTGCTTAGATATACAGAAAAAAAGGACTACAGATCAGGAATGTTTTTTTAATTAACTTTTGTTTGCATAAAAGATCACATTTCTTGATTCAGTGAGGATATATATTATTTAAACATTTATGATCTAGCATGTTTGATCTTCTGGACATTATCCTGTTAATTTTAAAAATGATAATGTTTGTGTTACAATAAAGGAATCTGTCAGTTGTTTAAATATATCCATACTGAAACTGAAGATTTTATTTAATTTGGGATTTCTTTTACAAATTAAGTTGTATAGTATACATAATGTTTTGGACAATATTTAAATATTCATGGAATTGGGATATGCATTCATTTGTATGGAAATGAGTAAAGAAACATTCCTTCTGTAATTCCTGTTGAAACAAAATATTTATGAAAATGTGTGTTTTTAACTAGTTTTGCTAAGAAACTAAAATATTTTAGATTATACGAGGAAAAAAGTTTTTAAAAGCATTCTAAGTTCAATATTAACTGAGATGCTGTCACTCTTGTGGTAAATATGTATAGATCAGTGTTTAATACTTGATTTAAAACATTTTATGTATTTAAATCTAGAACTCATTTTGATACAATTATATAAAAAATCTCTGAAAAGGGTTTTTCGAGTATAAAAATATAACTTAAATGCTTTATTGTAGTTTATGAATTGCTAATTCCCAATATGAAAAAAAAAAAAAAACTGAATATTGATTTAATTAGTTTTCGGAAGAAATAAATGTAAAATTTCGTTTTTTTGTCAGTTTAAATTTTGAAAATCGTTTCATCTGAAAGAAGAGTTAATAATAAAAAAAAAATTTAAAATGAGTTCATTATAATAAAATCATTGGTTATGAGTTGTTAAATATTTGTATCAATATGCTTGTTTTGTTTTTACTATTCTGCTCATTTTAATAAAATTTAAGGATATAATTTGTTTAATGGCTAACTTTTATGAAAAGTATTGAGAAATAACTCAAAATTGCTGCAAACGTTCACTTTTCAAAGAGTCATTAAAACTTCCATAAAAGCTCGATGTGATGAAGGAATACAAATTCAAAATTGTTTCACTAGGAACATTATTCTTTTTGATAGTAAACCCCAAAAGATATTTTCTTACTTTCACTTCTTTTCATACAGTGACAGTTAAGATCAGGGTAATTTTATGATACTGCAATGTCTGATAAAATACCATGTTGGAGTATTTCATTTTCTGCTAGATCTGGGAACTTAAAAGTAATGTATTGTTTATACTTCACTATTCCATAATCTAACTTGCTTTTTTGGTTGACCTTTGACATCCAATGAGATCAATGTCATCCTATCTAAAAGTGCACTACTGCTTCTGGACAACTTGCATTGATATTCTAAACTTCTTGACAATTTCTCATTAACGTATTGTGATACATCTTCAAATTCCACCCCCGTTTCAGGAAATTTAAATCAACTACACTAAAAGGTCAAAAGTAAAGACCTCAGTTTATATAATCTCTAGGCCATTTTAGGAGAAATTTGAATTTATTTCTTAATCTGAAAACTTTTATTCTGGATGGCCATGTTCACTATCTGGGATTTTTAAATTAAAAAGATTAAACTGAAATAACAGGATAAAAATTTAATGTACTTTCAGTGTTGACAACACTTTTTTGAATTTTGCACAAAGTTGAAAATTCAATGAAGTCAATGTTAAAATGTCGGAACAGAAATGTTTCATAATTTTTATTATTTATGCTGAAGTCAATACTAAATTTTTGATAATACTTCAACTATTTTGGTCATTTTTCTCTGGCAGAATTTACATCCTGCCATGTCACCTCAAAGATGAAACATTTTATGAAATCTTAATTTTGATTTCTCTCTAACAGACCCAGAGTTTCTGCTGCTTATAACAATTGAAAGTACAAAAAAACAAAAAAACAAAAACAACAAACGAAAAACATTTTACTTGTCAAATATTTTAATTTTCCATTTATAAGTCAGCATGTATGTCAAATTGAAAAGGTTAAAAGATTTAAGTCTTTTTTCATAAATCAGGAGTGGGGATGAATAGTGGAGACACAGAATTTTTTTGAGAGAGAGAAACGGAGGGAAAAGATTTTCTTCAAAGCCAGCAGTGTGCTAAATGACAGACAAAAAAATCTGAGCAGATATGTAAAATTGACAAACAAATAGACAAACAATACAAAAAAAAAAAAATACAAAGTGGAAAGAGGAGAGAAGGAAGAACCTTGTATGAGATTTTATTTTTAAATGGCAGAAGCAGAAAATGATTGAATAAATGAGTGGGGAGGAAAAAAAAAAAAAAGTTATAATACACTTTGTCTGAAAGGTGGCTTTTTAAGTAAGTATTAAAACTTACTAATAATTTATCTATTAATTATAAATTTTATGGGAGTAGGAAAAAATTAAAGTAAAATAAACCAAGTACTTTTCAGAAAACCTTACAAGTCCCAATCCCATTTCTACAGTAGAAATATTTACATTATACCAATGGAAGCTAAGAGAAATCTTTCCCCAAGTATCCATACAGGAATGCATTAAAATCACAAATAGAAACTATGTAATGTCATGGATGTAAACATGTGGTTCAAGTTTTTTTCTTCTTTTTTTTTCTGGCCATTTCATTACCCACATTGTTATTAATAGGAATGTTAAAAAAAAAATTTTTTATATATATATATATATATATATATATATATATATATATATAAAAAAAAAAATCAATGACATCTAATATCACCATAAATGTAGAAAGCAGCAAAGTTGACATCAAGAGTACAAAGTGAGTGTAGAAGTTTGATTTGAGACCTCACCCACTGGGCATTCAATGATAACAGAATACTCTACCCATACATGCTAAAATATTTGCCCTCATATATAGACTTACTATAAAGTAACAAGTAAATATACAAGAGAGAGGGACTAACTAGTATTTTTGGAAAGTAGCTTAAGCAAAACTGCATCTCATTTGATTTCAGCTTTTCCTAAGCTGAAATCAAATGAGATGACATAACTGGAAAAAAAGTAAATATGCCTTCCTCCATACATCAGCACAATAAATGAAAGGAAAGAAAAACTGAAAAAGAATCTAAATGATTAATATTCAGTGTCCTGTATTAGAACTAATTTAAAGAAAAAAAAGTATAATATAATTGACAGGTAATTTGAAGTAGTGTCATATGTCATTTACTTTCTGCAAGGTCACCTATTCTAAATTAAAATTAGAAACTAACAAATTTATAGTTCTGACCTGTCCTTCACTTGGAATTGTGTCTTGTGTCTATAACACATTAAAAGCATCAAGGTAGTGTGATGTAAGATACTAAATGAATGGATTACTAATTAAAAAAAGTTTGGTGAATTTTTGAATTTGCAAAAGAGTAAGAATTTTTTTTTTTCTTTCTCTTATTTTAGAAAATAACTCATGAGGGCTTACTGAAAATTTCTCAGACATATCCACTAATCAAAAATTAATATTCTGATGTTTGGTAATTAAAATACAGATTTTGGGGAAGAAATGGGTTGTTAGAGAACTTTACAGCAGTCACTCTGCATATCTATAAGCATGTAAGGGGGTGGGGAGGGAAAAATTGTGGAGAATATTTTTCTTTTCTCTTAAATATGACCATTCCGATAAACAAAATGGCATGTAGCTTAAATAGAATTTTTTAAGACCTCATTCATGCCTTATCTGTGGACTTTACTGTTCAATAAAAGATCATTTGGTTTTCTTTAGCGATAAGCAGCATCATCAATCCGAGACTTCAGAGTGGATCTCAAACCCCTCCCAACCTCATTCTATAACTGCAAAATCCGTAATTTTATCAGAACTGCTTGTGCAAACATCTTTTCATTTCAACATGACTTGACAAGTGAGACTATCAGTTTTTCTTTTTGTTTTTTTTTCACCTGATCAAGGAATATGTCAATCTTTATACCTTTGTTTTTGAATCTGACAAAGCAAGCATACTGACCAAGGGCTGGACCATGATAATTCTTTATCATCACTATTGAAGCTTAAGAAGAAAAAAAACAAAAAAAAAAAAAAAAACATTAAGGAAACCAAAGCAACAGCAAAAAACATTTGTTTGGATTCACAGACTGTAAAATAAATATTTACATGACCAGATGTAACTTTTTGGAAGTTTTTTTTTTTTTTTAAAACTTAAATCAGAGCTTAGAGGAAGCATACATTATGCAGATTAATTACATAATTAAGGGACAGTTTTTGGTATGAGTTTAAAGACATACTCTTCATATCTCATCAAGAGTATTTAGTATAAAGCATAATTGATATAGCATAGAACGTTAGACCAATCAGTTTTCAACACCATAATCTACATCAATTTCACAAATGTAGTTAGAAAATCCCTACTTGATATGAATTCAGACTACAATACAGGAATAACAGCTAAAATTGTTGGAAAAAAAAAAAAAAAAAAAAAAAAAATATTGCTGTGTTAGTTTTTATATAGAAATGGTGATTTCCAGAACTCTGTCAATGATTTGTGGCTAAACCAATTAAGCATGCTCAAGTGTGACTTCCAAGATAAATTAGTTTTAGTTTAAATTATGCATATTTAATAGTAATTGCATCCTGTCAAAATGCAGGCACCTTTTAAAAAACAAGATTACAGTCATTGACAAGAAACAGAACATTAAAAAAAAGATTAAAAACCAACAAGTCACTTAACTCTGATTCTTTATAATTGCAAAGTCTAAAGAGAAGTAAATGAAAGAACATTAAATAAATTTACACAACAATGAACACCAGGTATAAAGTTTTGTTGGGAGAATTGTGCTATTTATGCAGGAAATACTTTAAACTATGGAGGGGAGTGATTTAGAAAAAAAAAAAAAAAAAAAAAAAAGATTCCAGATTTACATTCAATAGTTGACATTCAATGTTTGAAAACATTTGCAAAGAACAACTTTGGATGCACATGAAACAAATTTTTATATCTTTATATTAAATATAGGCTCTACTCGCTTTGATCTTTATTTGCCATTAATTTTTACCAAAACAGAAGGGATGTACAGTTATTATTAAGCTACACCAACAAATTATTCTATATTCTGCAACATATATATATATATATATACATACATACATACACACACACATCTGTACATATATTTATTGCTCCTTTATGAAAACTAAGAAATAACTAAAGGATATCACTCCAGAAATAGTAAAAAGGGGTACTATATGTTCCCCAAATGTTTTAAGTAGCTCAGGGTAAAGTTATTGATTTAATCCAAATTAATTTAGGTATTGAAAAATCACTTTAGTACAAGGATCTAAACATTATACCTTGTAACTATTACAATTACTTTTCTTTGCCACTTTAACAAAATTCTCATCAACAATATATTTCTCAAAAAAACAAAAAAAAAAAACAAACTCCTATACAATTAAAACTAGAGGAAAATTAGCAGAGGAAATAGAATTGGTTTACATATGTCAAACAAGCTTAAACTTGTTTATCACAGCTTCTGATTTTATTTCAAATTAAGTAAGAAAACAAAATATTCAAGATATCCGAAAGCGAACTTAAATTTAACTTCCAGCATTGGTAAATTGCTTTGTGAAGCTTCACAATTACAGCTTAATATTCTTTTATTGCTTTATAACTTAGTGGCATAAGATTTCTATATGAAAATTGTATAAATGATAACCATTTAATATACTAGTGCAGTTTTAATATTGGAGAAAAACAAAAAAAAACAAAAAACCTGCTTCAATTTCAAGACAAGTTTCAACATCTAAATACTTACACCCATAGAATTATAAATATTCTGGAAACACAAAAATAAAGCTAACTTTGGTATATTAACAAGATTAAACAAATCACTCGCCATGTGAGATGTGACTTAAGTAGAAAAATAAATGTTTTTACCTTAACAAGAAATGATGTTTCATTTTGACTAATATTGATTACTCAGCCGAAAGCAATAAATGATGTTGCAGTCAATTTATTGATGGATTCAATAAGCTGGCGTAGATAGTTGCAAATTTGCAATAGGCACCGAAAGTGTTCAGTAAGTAGCAGGTTATCTCTAAAAGACATTTTGGAAGATTGAAAAAAATGTTACAAAATACTTGTTGAAATTATAGCCATAAGGACAGAAATTACAAGGTAGAAATTATATACAAGGTGTCAGAATCGTAAAAAAAAAAAAAAACTACTTGATATGCTTAATCCATCACTAGAAACAATTGCATATTTAGAAATGCACATCTTTTTTATTTAAAAATCTTCCATGTCTACAAGCTATAAATGAAAACCTAGAATTTTTCTAAAAAGTTTTGTATCAAAGCTACATATTTTTATTGGAACTTTTGATGAAAGAAAAAGTTTTATATGAGTTTGATGGTTGCCTAAGAAGGCCTTAGAGTAGTGAGCCACTTGCCAACTGTAAAAGTTTGGTTTTCTTTTTCTGATTTTGTGACTTCATGTTAATTGTAACAATTTTTATCTAGTAAAAAAGGTGATGTATTATTTCCTGTATTAAAATAAAACACAATTGACACAAAAATTATTCAAACCCTATTTTAAGAGAAAAGCAGCAAACTACAAAGAGTAAAGGATCATGTAGCCACTGATTCCACCCACTCCCATAAGGTTTTTATTGATATGTTAAATTTGCCCCCCCCCCCCAACTTCTCAGTTAAAAGTAACACTGAAGAAAATTCCTTAAAGATTTACAAGTTCAGTCACAGTAAGAGTGGGAGGGAAAAAGAGATTATTTTTTATCATTTGCAGAATCCTCATTATTATTATTATAATAATAATAATCATAATAATAAATACACATAACAATCTTAGTACAAGAAATTCAAATGGGGAATACACACACACACACACACACAGCCCAAGGAGAAAATTGAGACCAAGTCCACTGATCAGAATGCTATCAATGTCAGGAACTACTTTGATATGAATTGGGTTGAAGCCAGCAGTCCACATTTTAAATGATGTGTCAATATATTCCCCCCACCTTAAAAAAAAAAAAAAAAAAAAAAAAAAAAAACTGTTTTTCACTTTAAGACCAAGTGTCGATGTGAGTTTAGCACCCAAGTTCTCCTCAGTTGACAGCTAGAGAACCGTAAAAATTAGCTTGATATACTGCTGCTGTTACTACTTGTGGAAGACACCCAGGGCTATGAAATGCCCAGAAGTTCAGCAGTTTATAAAGCATTGATTAAGTCATGTTCATAGTAAGCAATCAGCCACATAATGCCAGCACCAATCAACAGGCCCAAGCACTGAATGAAAAGATGAAAAAATGGATGTTCCCCTTCTCGTGTTTCAACAGATGAAATTTCTGGTAACTGGAAAAGAAAAAGAAAAATATATGAGAGAAAGAGAGGTGCTGATCAAATAAACTCAAACAGTACCTCAATGACCAAACATTAGAATATATATATATATATATATATATATATATATATATATATATATATATATATATACACACACACACACACACACATACTTATTTGGTCATGACCAAGAAATTTTTGGGCAGTTACTGTTATTCTGGCACATATAGTTGATATATGTGATGTTTGTGTGTAGAGAAGATTTTTATATGAAATTGTTTTTTACCTTTGTTTTTCTTCACAAAAGGAAACTTTATGCAAACTGTCTTATTGTGTTGCATCAATTTTGTTCCATTTATCTTGTACTGTTTCCCTCACAGCAGATCAATGGTTCCTGATTTTCTCTCAACCAATTTGGTTGCAATGCACAACTGACTCAGCCAAAAATCATGGGGCAAATGCTGTTGCACAAACTATGAATTTGTTGCTTTTACCATGTGTGCATCATGTTCTTGCTGGAGAATGAACTTTTAACTGTCTTTTCCATGACACAATTTGGAAACAATTGTTTAGGTAATATACACTGATGGGGAATAAATTGCACCACTCTGAATATATGTTTCAATTTACTCAAAAAAAGCCATTTAACTGTATCATCACCTGTACAGGTTTCATTATCAACATGTTGAATGGAACAAAAGAAGGTTGCCTGGTTGGGATAATCAAATTTTCTTCTGAATATTGCGTGATGGCATTATGATGCACCATGAGAAAACAAGCCAGTGGAAGCAGTGTGATGAAGTAGATAATGTTCTACTGTGAAAGATTGCCTGATGTATACCACACCTATTTCATCATATGTACACCTCTCCTGCCATGTTAGTAGCATCTTCAATCAGATAATGACCTTGTGCTACATAAGTTGTAGAGGAATTTAAGAACATGAAGACTTTCATTGGATTTCTCTGGCCACCAACTTCAGATCCCAATTTCATTGAGTACTCAAGGGAGATGTTCAACCTAGGTTTTTTTTTTTTTTTTTTTTTTTTTATTGGAACCTCTACCCGCATAACTTGCAGCAGTTAAAAGAACTTTCACAACAATTTGCAGAGGAAGACTTTTAGGTCATTCAATTGGATGAAAATTATTTTGCAATATCAATGCTTTATTAGGCAGGTGGCCATGTTCTGGTTCATGTAAATGCAGACAAGTTTCTTATTTAGGCACATCTGCTTAACAAAAATGAAAGACCCCTCTTCTTTCTTTAATTAAGACTATTTTCTGGTTTCCAAGCAGAAATTGAACATAAATTGTCATAGTTTCTGAAAGTTTTCACTTTTCATAAGCCATTAGCAATTTTGTCTTATGAGTTTTTGTGGGGATGGTTTCTATAGGAATGTATTTTACTTCTTTGGTGGCTTTTTTCAGTTGTTGCATCTTCTCAGGCCAGTGTCTGTTGCGCCTGTTCTTTTTCCATGTATCGGGTTTTTATAATGTCAATTTTCTATTGTTCTATTTTCTGCTAAATTGGAAAACTTATTTGCAGACAAAGTTTACTGTGAAGCTGTTTTGAATAAATTACAAAATACTTGCTATACCAAATATTTTGTAATTTATTAAAAGCAATTTATTTCCACAATAAATTTGTCAAGTCTGAATTGAATACAAGAACAGCTCAATTCAAACAAATTTTGTCAAAATACTTTTATTGGAAGACATTTTTATCTTGGTCTTTGGAGATTTTTGTTTCTTTGTTGCAATGCCAACCTGCCTGTAAATATCATTGGATTTTAAGGGAAATATAATGTTACTAACATTTGAACTCTGGTTTTATGTCAGAAGAGCTTGAATTTGCATAAATCTTCCTTTATTGCGTGAATAATTTGTCATTAATTTACAAGATTATTTGTTATGAAGAAGATGAGAAAAGCATAAGCTAACATGTGAAAAGTTATGGGAGAGCAGAATGTAAGGGTAATGGCGAAATCATAAAAGTACCACTCAGCCTGTATCAGTGGCTGAGGCAGTCTGCCCATGGCAACATAATGTGAATTACCATTTTGAATGGGACATGACAGTGAATGCCAGACAACTGGCACATTCCACACTTCAGCAGGCTAGAAGCAGAGAGATTCTAAGGACTAGGAAAACCTGTCCCATTACTTTTGGCATGTCAATGTATATAAACAGCAAATCTATAAACTGAAAAAAAAAAATCCTTCATTAAATGAAAGCAGCTTACCATATCAACCAAAGCAATGTAGAGAAACATTCCTCCGACAGCAGCAAAAATCCATTCAGTAACTGAGCTAATGTTCCCGAGTAACACTCCAATAATCATGCCAACCAGACATAATACAGATGACACAATATTATAAATGATAGCTTTACGTAAACTCATTCCAGCACGTAGTAATACAGCAAAATCACCTGAAAGACAAACCCAGCTGCAATCAATGGAAGTTGAATTTTTGTTTGCATAGCATATCAATAAAATTGAATTGGCTATTTAAATATATTGATTTAAAGAAGAGAACCGTTTGATTTATAACTAACCTATATGTTGATTCTCTCATACATTTGTTGATACAAAATCCTTTAGTAATTCTAGTTTGTTGCATCTATGGCTTTTGTCATTAACAAAAAAATATATATTCTAGTTACAAGGAGCATTATCTTGAGCAAACACTGTACCAGTACTTATCAAGTATTTCAGTTGAAATAGAATTAATGTCCAAAGTAAACAATATAAACAAGAGCAAGCCAACATCTTTTACAAAATCTCAATAGTTTTTGCTAAATATTTTATATAAACATAGGACCACTTTCAGGTTAAAATGCTTTTTACCAATTAAAATTTCACTGTTAAGTTGGTAGACCTTTTTATCCAGAAATTCTAGTGTAATGGTTATTTTATTTTTTCAAATTAAACACTAGCATTTTAAAGTATTGAAACACTTGGAAAATACTTACCTATTTCATGAGGCAGTTCATGACACAGAACTGCTATAGCAGTACTGCATCCAATTGTATTACTGTAACCAAAAGCAGCTCCAATCGCCAAACCGTCACACAAATTATGGATACCATCACCGATGACAACTATCCATGCCATGGCTGGAATGTTGTGTCCATCAGAGTCTAAACATGGAAAATGTGAGTGGCCATGTGATTGATAGAAATGGGAGTGGTCATGGTTTGTGTGGTTATGTGATGGTGACATCATTGTTGTGTGTTCCTCGTCTGACTGGTGAACCTGCTGGTGGCTACACTCTATCAAGTCAGCATGGCTGTCTTCAGCCAAATCTTTTAAAGCTGAAGGAAAAGATGAGAATAATTTTGATAATATAAAATTTATATTTGCCATTTTAAAAATAAATTTTATTAATAAGCATTTAATGAGAGCAAATAGTGAAAGAAGTCATGGTGAATCCCTGTGATTCACTTTGGCAATAATAAAGGATATAAAGCAAAAAGTTCTACAAGATCACACTTTTCTGATTTAAAATGCAACAACTTCAATCACTTGATTTCTTCCCTACCGATAACCATATTGCATATGATATACCATACTTAGTTTCTTTTTGATAAGGGAAAAAAAAAAAAAAAAAAAAAAAAAAAAAACAACAGACTCCTAATACTGTATTTGAATAAAGTACCCTCCTCCCATAGGGAAAAGAAAAATATTAATATAAAGTTAAATTGGTAAAACAGAAAATATTAAATTGATAAAGAGTAATAGCAATAGCGATCAAACTGCATTTTTACACACACACAAAAAAGTGGGGGGTTAGATTTGATTAATAATGCTATGAAAGAAAGTTAATTGAGAAACTTAATTGAGAAACTTAATTGAGAATGTACAAAGAAATCAAAACCAACCTCTGTTGGGGTGAACCATCATGACAACATCCTCACAAGATTGGTAGTGAGAGTTACGACTTCGATGAGTGCTCAATTTACCTCCAATGTCAGTCTCTCCTTCTGAGATTGTAGCCACTTGAGAACAGCTTCTCTTTCGCTTCTACAAAAATTTAATAGATTTCCTGTAATTCAGTAATCATTAATACTTTTAGCAGAATTCTTTAAAAAAAAAAAATTCATTCGTGAAAGTTATTTAGGTTTGATCAATACTTGAGAATTAAAATTAACAAATCAATGTCATTACTTCAGTAAATGACTAGAAGTGAAAGAATCTAATCATTTGTAAATGTAGCAGTGAATTGGATTAAATAAATAAAAAGGAGACCAACTATAAAAAGAAAACTTATTAACTCTAGTTAATAGGTAGGGTGATTTTCAGCAAAATATTTAAAGCCACAATTAAATTTAAGGAGAAAACTGAAAGATTAACAAATATATTAACATTTATGAACAGTGGAATTTCTTAAACAATAATCAAAGTATTCAAGATATTTATTACAGGACAATAAATGTAATTGTTAACATTAAGCCATCTGAATTCTCAAAATAAAGATTACCTTTCTTTTGTCTGTACGCATCAATGTGAAAATAGTCATAACTCTTTCTATGATAAAAAAAATGATAATACCAAGAAGACCAACAAGTCCCTTCAAAATTGAAGTTTTGTCATGTTTATGGTTAGTTAACTCATTGTGACATACTTGGTGTGTATGGTCCTTTGATAGAGCCTATAAGAGAGAGAGAAAAAAAAGTTTGATTAGAAATGGAATTAGTTTAAGAAAATATGTACTACTACTACTATAAAGGTGTGTGTGTGGGGGGGTCTAAAAAGCTCTCAACCGAACACACTTCCAAAAATTGAAGTTATTTTATCACTATAGTTGAAAAGAACGTTCTTTCTTGTTGTAAAGAAAGAATTAGCAAGATGTTTGTATCAATTTGACTGAATCATATATGGGAACAGAAAGTAAGGAATCTTCAAGATGCAGCAGCAGCATCACTGTGGAAGCCTTCAAGTATCAACCACTAAAATGGTTGACCATATATGACCTAATTTTGGCCAAAAGAGTTGCAGAGGTACTAGGAATTCAAAGAACATGTTAAGTTGAGTCTACAGAAGCAATTTTTCATGAAAAGTTTACCATTTGATGATACATGATTATATCATTAGGACTATGTAATAGAAACTCTAGTATCTTTCCCAGATGAAGGAATTAAAGACCCAAAAGTCACCAGGAAAATTCATGGCCATGATATTTAGAATAGCAAAGGTATTTTGGTGACTGGCTATTCTCAGAATCACCAAATATGTAGAATATTGTCAATTGCGTACTTATTTAAAGGAGGAATTGAAAGGATAATACAGAAAAGTATAATATACCGGCTCACATAATGAATGTTTTGAAGAATCAGATTTCAATATATAGCAGACCATCCACCCTACCAGATTTTGTAGGATCTATTTGCTGTTTTCTAGAGAAGTTTGAAAGGGAGGATATTTTCAAATGAGCAGTATTCCAATGACCAAACTACATCAAAAGTTTTGTTTTAAGAAGGATTAAAGAAATCTGAGAAAATCATGTGCTGAGCATGTTGAACAGTAGGGTGAGTATACAGAAGAGTATATACATTATTTACATCATTCGGACTATTGTTCTCATCTTTGTCGCCATATTTATTACGTTTCGGCCATTGTATGCTCCGGCCTTCTTTAGGTGGCTGGAATGTTGAACTTAACCCTTTATTTCGCTCACTGGCGTAGACTGTTCTAGTTCCACGTGCCATGTTCAATGGATGTCAGTTATCAGTTATCTCCTGTTAATTCCCCTCTGAAAGTTCTCAAGGTCACATGGCACAGTGGATAAAGGTGTTGGTTAGATCCAGCGACAGGACCCAAAGAGTGCGAGTTCAATACCTGGTTAAGGCAGTGGAGAACATTAAACATGGCACGTAGAACTAGAACAGTCTACCCCAGTAAGCGAAATAAAGGGTTAATGTTCAACATTCCAACCACCTGAAGAAGGCTGGCGCGTACAATGGCCGAAACGTTGTAATAAATATGGCGACAATAGTCTGAATAATGTAAATAATATACATAATACCTCATCTCAGAAATATAGACAGATACTGAAGAGTATTTATATTTCATGGCTCAGCATAATATCAGATTTTATTTACAATAAAGTTGATAGTAACCAACAGATAGGGGGTAAACTTTTCAGGAAATACTTATATTTACATAAACAATATATAATGAGGTTCATATTAGAGTATTTATTGTTATAAAAGTTATGATAAAGATTTGTTTATGGAGATTGCTAAATTTTATTATGAAAAGTATTGTTCCAGTCAATTATGATACACTTGTACATGTTTTTTCACCATATACACTTATGTCAAAACAGTTAAGTTTTATATAAGCTGTCCCATTTGTTCATGAAATTAGAAAAGATTCCTATTTTTATAGACTGACTTCTGGTTTTGAAGAAATTAATTTAAAATTTCAACATATGAAAGAGTCAGTAGTATTTGATAAGGGCAATCTAGATAAAATATGTATTAATATAGAAGTAACATTTAAAACAGATGTAATATTTCATTGAAATTAAAGAGATTTTAAAATGTTCAAATAGATGCACATACTTACATGAGGTAAAAGATGAAGGAGAGCATCTCCAGTAAGAGCCCCAATTGCTACAGCAACTAAACATTGTAAGAGATGATTGTAAAAAACCTTTTGCATGAAAGGTATGACAATTACACCAAGTAGACCAACAACACTGATGCCTATCACTGCTAGGGAACTCCACAGCCATACTGAAAGGGAAAGAACACTTGTTAATCGGAATGTTCAATATAGTTGCTCTCTATATTCACTTTAACACACATCTTTTGTAAAATGCAAGAAACAAAAATGTAAAAAAAGTAATTTTGCTCTTAATTTCTTCAGACTTAAAAAAAAAAAAAAAAAACACCACAAAATATAAGTCTATAACAGGATTATTATTGAAATTATGGAACTTGGAAGTAATTTCCATGGTGTATAAAGCAGTTAGTAAGAATATGTCCTGACAAGCTGTATCAATGAACCTTATAATAAAAGTTGATAAAAACAGTTGTTATTAGGGGTAATTGAATCTTGTGATATGTTTTAGCCTTCAAAAAGACTTCTTCAGACTAAGAATCCGAGTTTGAAGAAGTCCTTTTGAAGAGCAGCACACATCATAGTTTTTCCATTGTCATTCAATTACCCACCATTAGTGAAATGTATAAAATTTCATTTATCATATTCTTCTATAGTGGTTATCAGTAAAATTAGTGGTAATGCAAAGACACAAGATCAGGGCAGTATGGCTGGTGGAGCAGGACATTCCAACACAACAGTACCTATTTCTGCCAGACCTGCAAAGTAATGTGAAGTCTGGTATTGTCCTGATGGAAAACAACACCCTTCTGAGTGGCTAATTCTGGGTACTTTTCCTTGATTACTGCCTTCAATCAGCTCAATTGAGAACAATATTTGCCAGAATTCAATGTCTGATTTTGCAAAAGGGTAATATGCAATGTCCTTCCAATTTCACCAGATAAGCAGCATCACCTTCTTTGGATACCAACCAGCTTTTTGGGGTGGTTAACATGCATTCTATTACATCCCCCCATTAAATGATGAAGCAAAATATTTTAGTGATTCACATATCCACGTATTTCAAATGCCTCATAACAGGTATCCCAAACTGGAATTTTATTTTCAATACATCTAAAAGCCTTTAATACAGTCATAGATATCTTGACAAACCATAAACAAAAAATGCTACCAAATTTATCTTTACAAAGTTATGACCATTCAAAGCCCATAAAAAAATTTGTCTCATGCTATTAGACAAAAAGTAAATTTTAACAGTATATAACTGAAGATATAGGCTTCAAACAAGTTAAAAATCATTATAAATGTAATGTCATATAGTTAGTCTTGAAGTGAAAGAAAGATAATGCTAATGGAATCAATAATTCTTAGAGTAGCCTAAACTTTGGAAAAATTTTGTTCTCAAATACAAAAAAAAAAATAAAATCCACAGAATGGCAAATTTGCCCGAACATGTCAGTATTACCTTGCAACTTCTATCTATATTTCATAGCAAAACAGAGATGGAGCTAATTTTTTTCTAATAGTATCTCAATGAAACCCTATATTTACACCACATAAAAACAGCCAGCAGTGCAATTTGACAGCACAAAAGTATATCATGCTGAACTTGCCATAAAATGTATCCATTGGAGGTACATGCTTGAAAACTTGAAACTTTAGTTATATATATATAAGGTTGGTGCAAAAATAATGTCGTTTTCTCACATGTTACTATGTGAGAAAACGACATTATTTTTGCACCAACCTAATATATTGGAAAATTATGTAATTATGTAATCAAAAATAGGCCAGTAACGGCTGCAAAACTTAAGAGATTTGTTTTCCAAAAGGAAAACAAATACTTTATTATTGTGCTTTAAGCTTCTTCAGACAAACACCATTGGAAATAATCATTTCTGCTCTTTGTTGGAACTAAAGACTATCACAACACTGAATGGAGATGCAATATCAATGACTTGGCTAATGTTAAAGTTAAGTCATAATTTACTGCAACCCATTGATCTTGGTACTCGTAAATGAAGCTTACCCGAGGTGGTGGTCCTTTATTACAACTGCTAGAGTTGTTTTAATACTCAGAATCACTGAGTGTCTTTTCTTCTTTACTTTGTTTTAGAGGCAAAGATGAATTAATTGATTTTTCTGTCATCAAATAGTTGCAAAGATCAGCTTCCAGTTGAGATACCCAAGTTGATCTTTCAGTGTTTACAAACCACTATTTATTGTACATCTTTAACAGATGTTATAGGACCAACATGCTTGATGACAGTTAATAATTCTTTGTTTCTCAGATCAGTTTGACACTATTTTTCCTTCATTTGCCTTTAACTTTTTAGCAATACTTTCCGGTACATGAATTTTCAGAAGTACATCTTGCTGCTTGTTTCTTTGTTACAGATGTTCCATATGCTTTCTTGAAATGCAAAGAAATGATTGCCACCCAGTTGCTGATTTTGTTTCTAGTCAAGTTCTAGTCTGATTGCAATTGAGCATTTTTGAGATTGATTGATGGTGAACTAATGCATGCTGTCTTCGCTACCACAACCCCTAAATATTGTTAATACATTAATTTCTGGGGTGCTTGGGAAAACTTTTTACACCTACATACTAGAAAAATCCCTGAAGATGTTACTAAAAAAAAAAAAAAAAAGAAAAAAGCATGCCAAAGGTTCATGATGAACATTAGAAAAAATTAACTTAAATACTATTTCCACTATATTTTTAAAAAAAAGATAAATAAATATCTCACTTTTATAAAATCCAGCCAGTTGTTCTTTAATCTTAATCATTTACTGTGAAACAAAACTGAATTTTTAAAGTTATTTTCATTTGTTGTCATGAATGGACATTCAGTGAGCCACTGCAGCAATGTTTTAAAAATGTCAAAATCTTATTTAAATACATAAAATTGTTTTCTTAAAATAATTATATATATATATATATATATTAAAAAATTCAAGAGACATTTAAGATTTTCTTGGTAAGTTTGTGGTGATAGTTTTATTTTAATTTTTTATGGGCAAATGACAATGAGAAAAATTTAAAGAACTAAAAATATAATCACTTTATTTTTAATTTTATAAGAAAATAAGAATAGCTGTGGTAACAGCCATTTGAACTGACAGTTTGTTCAAAATAAAATTGTTTTATTTTGTTCAAACTATTAGCTTGAATTTATTTTAAAAATAAATAATTGCTTTATTTATAAAGTTTTAAAATGCATCATTAAAGAAAATATAAGAAAAAGACAAACTGTAATACTCATCAATAAAACAAATCTGATTTAAAATGGGACTCAGCTGGCAATGTACATTCGAATCACATAGAACCTGACTGTTCAAATGAAATGTAGTATAACCCTTTTTCAATTTGTATGCCCTTCAAGTTGTGTTGATATGGAGATATAAGACCAACTGATTACTGAAGACAAGATACTGCTCTACAAATTGTCGATTTCAATTTTTTTAAGTGTTGAATTTCACTGGTATTTTATCCATTAAAGATTTTAACTTAGAAAGACACCAAATTGACAAGCATCTTTTTCATTATACTTCGATATATGTAGATGGATAACTCCGGACACAACTAATTTTGAAAAACACCACTATGAAATTATCAACTTTGAAAATACTGAAAATTGCTGTTTGTCATTGTAATAGTGACATAATTTAAAGGGATGCAGAATAAAAGCTAATCATCACACATGAAATAGAATATCATTAGAAAGAAAAACTGTTCACATACTAATTTTAACAAAAATAGTCTAAAAAAAACAAAAAAACAAAAAAAAAAAAAAAAACACACAACACGAGATCAGCACAGTTGAAATGGAAGGAAATTTCACTATTTTGATATGTTTGGACTATTAACTAGGGACATATGGAATGTTCATGTGAGAAATGTGGATTATTTCTGCAACATCAAGTATCAGGACTTGGATTATTTTTAATTACTATTTCAATTGGGTCATCTAGCAAAACAATTACCAACAGTACTTTCAGCTATGGTACTTTCTCTATAAACAGCACTTATCTTTTTTGCTGTTTGTATGATATTATTCAGGTAAAAAAATTTTAAATTCACAATCCATATTAATAGTATGGAAACAGGAGTTGAAATGTCACCTTTCTGCATATATACATGTCATACATATCAGTTATGTATAAAATGAAATTGTTTTCAGATGTCACCCATTAAAGAGAGGAAAAAAAAAACAAAAAAAAAAACAAAAAAAAACAGTACAAACTTTTGCTCCAACCCATTAGAGGAGAGAGTGTTTAATCTTACCTGAAAGTGGTATATTAGCAACATTTCTTTCTTCACAGGGTTCTTTGTTGTGGCTGAAGTGATCATGATGATCATGGTCATGATGATCATGAGTATGATTGTGATCAGTGTAGTTATGATCTGTGTCAAAATGTTCATGAGCAGCTGCGGAAAGAACTTGGTGAAAGTGTGCCTCATGGCTATGCTGGTGCTCATAAGAACAAGCCTGGCTATCTAGCTGTTGAATCAAAGCAGGGCACAAGCCAAGAAACTGCTGTAGAGTTAAACTACTGTTGCTGCTATACTGAAAAGCTGTCAAATAATCAGTGACAGACAGACACTGAAAAGAAAACATCATAAAGGCTGTCATTTAATAAAGAATAAATAAAAACATACCTAGAACTATAAAAGAAGAAAAAGGCATATACTTGCAACAGTTTAACTCAAATATCACAACTAGCTACCTATAGGAGTTACAGCTGGTATGATTTTTTACGTGTTAGTAAAATCTGTAATACTTCCGTGGAACAATAATAATGGCAATCATTCCAAACCATTATTTGTACCATCTAAGAAAATTGAAAAATTGTTTATTGCCTTTATTCAACTGGTCACCCAATCTGGATTTTAGAACTATAAATTAAACAAAAGAAAGTGAAGTCAATAAGCTAAAAACCAAAAATGCCCACAAAAACACATACAAATTTCTGATACCTTTTATGTCTCCAAAAGAAATCAGTTTGGAAGTAACTGCTAATCACCTTAATTCAGATTGGGCTTATTTAGTATATGGAATTATTTTAATAGCAAGTTCAAATACCGAGTCAACTTTATTTGATTAAAAAATGTTACTAAAATTTTTGTTTCTGCTCATGTCATCACTGCTAATTAATTTATATAGCAGCCAAAATTGAATGAAGAATTATTTCTATCATAATAAAGCAAAGACATTGGTTTTTTCTCATAAATAATGTCATTATAATAATCATTGGGCTCCAAATTCAAGAAGTACTCTTTAATACCTACAATGATTCCAAATATATCCGGTGTCAATATACAAAATATATATATATATATATATATATATATATATATATATATATATATATATATATACATACACACACACACATATACACACACACACGTGTATTAATTACATACATACAAACAAAAACTTAGCCAATACATTTCATCCTTTGAGACGCTTTATCAAGGCAAATACAAGGATTTTATTTTGTAAAAAGTATTTACAGACAAAAGTAAATAGCTAAACTAGTTGACATACTAACCAAACTTTTAATCCCACTTCTTGATATATGGCTAATTTAGATATAAAATCTCTATACAAAAATGTTTCATAAAGAAATTTTTTAATTTATTAAAAACACACTTAACTAAAAACAAAAATAAAATTACTTTCTACTCACAAATATAAAAATGTGCCATTTAATCACTTATCAAGGTCTTTCCACCTTCAATAACAATTTTATAAACAAAAATTCAGTTTACTGGTGGGGGGGTCTGCTTTTAGTGGCGTTTTTCTTTTAATTTTTTTTTTTTCATGCATGTTGGCTTGAGAAACGAGTAATTCTTTCAAGAATGGAAATATCTGAAAAGATCTGGGGCACAGATTGAGAGATAGGGGGAGAGAAGGATTTGCATATGTAAAAGGATGCTTAAAAGTCTTCTGCTTTACTTAAGTTGGATCAAAAACCAGAATTTATTTTGTAATTTCTTCTTTACACAGCCAAAAGTTTTCAGCACACATGTGCATGTGTTATATATAATGCATAGATGCACATAAATTGCAACACCTTGAGAAACAATGATGATTTTAACAGTATGTGCATGCTATCCAGGCATTCTGATAAAACATTGAAGGTCTTCAGTTATCTTGTGATATAGTAACTTTTCAAACAGTGCAACATCTCTTATGTCTGAGCTTTAATGATGCATGTTGTGATAATGTTTAAATGTTAGGCCATAGAAATATGTAAAAACTCTTTTTGTTGAATTAGAACCATTCAAGGAAGGGCTGGATTGTAGGCCTTCGAGATGCTAAATGATCATTTTCTAGAATTGCTTCACATGTTGGGTAATACAAATTGGTGGTGCTTTGATGGTGGCAGCAGTGGTCAAATATATTCCTCTCCATGTAGACAGTCACATTGTACAGATGCATGACTAGATTGAAGATCTGTAAAGGCACAAGTGACAGACCACAGAGTGTCCACAGAACCAGGCAAATGTGTTCTCCAGGAGTGTCCACAAGAATCATTGGTAATTTGTTTACTTGCTGCAGGACAATGGGTACATATGTATCAACACACATTTGCATAATACCATTATGCCCATTTATAGTGGCATCATGAGAGGGTCACCTGAAAAACTGAATGGTGCTTCTCTAATGTTCAATATTGAGAGTAAGTTGTCTTCATGCAAGTGATGGTTGTTTACATATGCAACAGACCCGAGGAGCAACATCTCTTGGAACAGTCAACATCCTGGCATCATCAACATTGGGGTTTGCTGAATAATACCATGTACATTCAGAAAAAATGTGTTGCTCCAGCAGGGATAATGCCTGCCCACCTAATGTTCTTGCTACTCAATATGTCATGCAAGATATTTGACAATTTCCCTAGACAATTGTCAGATCTGTCTCACCTCCACCCTCAAACATGTATGAGATGATGCCTGACTTAATCCATCTCAATTCTTACTGTTAATATTAGGGTCAGATGAGTTTTGATACACTGCTTTTTTTTGGAACCTGTACATGTAATGATGTTTATATGTATTTATAATAACGCTTATATACAAGATGTGCATTTAATCTCAGGTAACTATTTTTCCTCCATATGTATAAACAAAACCAAAAACAAATAATTTTTAATTTTTTACTAAAAAGATTAAGTGTTGCCTAACATTTTCAGTAGTCATATCTAATCCATTAGGAGGGGAAAGAATTAGCAACGATGAAAATAGGACATACACAAGTTATGAGCCACGAGAGAAAACAGCATTCATTTTTCTTTTTAATATATTTACCAACATTAAAAGACAATAAGTATTAAGTAACTCACTACCACCTTAATTCAATATCATATGAAAGATTGCTTTAAAGTCCAGGCTTTGGGCAGCAATGGTGCTTTGAACCTATATTAGAAGCATTGTTGCTGGAAATTAAAAAAAAAAAGAAAAAAAAAAAGCCAGCGACAGTTTATAGGTATAGAAATGTAATTATTTCAGGGTAGATGGCTTTTAAAGACCTAACAGAATTAATAATATGAATCTTGCTATTAGACAAAGACAAAAATTACTAGAATTTCTTTTATTTTGGCAAAGACATGATTCAGTCATCAAAATATTTCTCAGAATTTTCTATGACCATGCCAGCATTCAGATAAATTGTTGTTCTATGTGCAGTCTCCTTTCAGGAAACAGGTGATCATGACTTTACAACTTCATTCAGTACTCTTGTTTCTAATAAAATGTTCTTGTTTCTTAATACTTTGCTTAGCTTTTGGAAGGCAACTTTGGCCATTCCAATGCAATTTCATATTTTAGTGTCACATTTTCTGTCATCTGTTAAAACACTCCCCCCAGATATTTAAACTTTTGTACTTGTTTAATTTTGATGTTTTCAATTCATAATTTGCATTTTGAGTTTTTTTTCTCTCTCATTCTGTCTTCTTACAATTGGTGCTTAGTCCTTTCTTCACACTTTTTCTCTACTACCTTCTGTAGGAGTTGCTGTAATTTGCCTTTCTGTTTCAACACTGTCACTTGCATATTGTAGCTACCAATAAATGAATGAATCCAGGTAGGATTTTTAATTTCTCTCAGGAATATTACACTGTAAAGGTTCATGAAGTTCAGTGAAAACACACACAGCCCTTCCGTCTTAAACACTTTCTATCCATATGCAAGGGGTTTACTCAGAGTATAAGTCCCAGATTATTTTATTATCTTTCCCAAATAAATCAAGCTTACTCAGCAGTTCATTTTAATTGTACTTTGTTAAATATTTTTGCACAATCTATTAAACATACATATTGTTGTAACCTAGGAAACGTTACTAATGAACAATAATACTTAGGACAAGAACACGTAAGATTTGCCAGTGGTGCATAGAAGTACTCGACTTTTAGAAGTGAGCCAAATGCTTTCCACAATGAATCTCCAACTGCAGGATATCTACCAACTGCCCCATGCAGTCAGATGTGGCACAAGGTCGAATTTAATGTGGGATATCTGAGCCCATAGGCTCGGCCAAAAATTCCCTGCAGACTGTATAAAATGGGGTAGAGTAGCTGTTTCCCAGAGATAAGAGACTGCCTGTTGACACATCCTTGTCTGAGGATCCTCTCTGCCAAGAGGCAAAGAGTTTAACCAGCACAGCTGGAGACAATTCTCCAACTGCAGACCAACATACAGTATTTACTACTGTATTTATGTGAATGGGGACATATCCATTATCATCCATAGATATGCTACTACACACATACATCTTTTAGCATCTGTATTGCTTTTTCGGATATCATCGAGCCTAAATATCACATTCCTTATTCCATGGTCTTAAAAAAAACAAACTGCACTGCTCGTGTACCATTCCCAACCTAATTCTGCTACACACACTATTCATCAGAATTTGTACAATAAGATTTATTATGTGGCTCATTGTACAATATAGTTTGCATTCATTTGACTTGTTAGGCAGTACTATGAAAATGTATCCACTAAGGTCTTCTGTATATCAAAACTGTTGCATCTTCCATTTATCATGTCAACAACCTTGTTAATGCAGAAATCATCTAAGGCTTCCAGCATTTCTATTCCAATCCCATATTTGTTCCTGTTCAACTTGCCCAGAAACATCTGATTCTTCCATATTTTTGTGTATTGCAAGTTTTCCTCTTTCATTATGGAAGGCTTCTCCAATGTATTAATTCCCTCTTTGTACTTTTTCTTTCTCTATCAACATTCCCTCTTGATTTTATGCATCCTGTTGAAGATGAGTCCATGTTTTTTCCAGTACAGTACATTAACTAGTCACCATCCCATTTTCAGAAAAAGGAGTCTTTTCTCTTATGTGTCATTTAAGAAAGCCCAATTCCTTCCTGTAATGATGGGATGTAGTAAATTTATCTGTACCAGTATTTACAATAAAGAATTCTCAACAGGAAAATAATAGCATTTTTTTCCCATAAATTTAAAATCGAAGTTAATTCAAAACTATATTGGCTTGATTGCTTATAACAAAAACTTAAAACATTTCTGGATATGTGTGGCATTTTATCTTCATCGAAAATAACATTTTCACTAATTTAACAAAAATTTGCTATTGTTTAAAATTAGAACAAATCTTGGTAACTAAAAAGAAAAAGCTATGAATTGTTTGGATGTTGATAATTAAACTTAGAAATTTAATAACATGTAATTTTCTTTAGAAATATTTTCCAATCTCATTAACAGAGTTAATACTTAACATTTGATTTATGAATGTATTTACCAATATAATACAGAATGGAAAGCTAGCCTATAGGAAATTGGCTCCAGATAGTTCCTTATAAAAAATTTCTTAAAATTTTAGTAAAGAAATATATACAAATAATTCACAAAAAATGACTATGCAACTCTCACTAATTCTTCCACTTTGATTAGATGTATCAGTTATCTTCTATTCACTAATCCACATGACAAACATTTTTTTTTTACAAATGACATCTACCAGTCATAAAAAGCATAGACAAAAAATCTAACAAGTAAAAATGTGCATTAAACTCCTTTCCTCTAATCACTTGCTGCTATCTCTCTTTCACTTGTCATCAGATTCTGGTTTTGATGGACTTTTCCCAGTTATTGAGTATAACAGTACCAACATAAGAGATAATTAGAAGAAAGTGAGGGTATAATTGTGACTGCAGATTGTTTTATTCTTCATTCCCTTGTAGGTTTTCTGTCATAGCTCTACCAGGGATTTTGGTTTACTGATACTCAAATCAAACTGTGTGGAGAACTTCTATAAAATTCACTGTTTATGAGAAGATATCTTCCAGACCTTCTCGGAGAAATAAGTCAATTGTGACTAAATATTATTTCTTGTATATTGCCAGGACTTCTTGCAATAGTGGAATGGTATTTTATTGCCTCACCCAGTCATGAATTCAAAGCTTTTCTTTCTTTCGACTGTCATCTAAGTTTACTGTCATTTAATCCATATAGGCGCAGGGAAAGATGGATTCATGCCTTTCCCAAAAGGATATTAGTAAAAGAGCAACAGACTAGGCCAAAATTTGAACTCTGCTCACAAATTCTATAATAATTTATGCTGCCCTTACATCTTAACAATATCTAAGAGATTGTAAAAGGTTATTTCCTATTGTTATTGATAAACAATTCCAAAATAATCTTTCAACAGGTCATGTGGATTTGCCTAAGTTTGACAATTTCAAATGAGCATTTGTAGAAATTCAATTTCCACTGAAGCTGAATGCTTAGGTTGGTTGATTTTATGACATCAAACCTTGTTGGGTTATTTAATGTTGAAGTTAGCAGTTTTAAAGGCTCAGAACTAAATACAATCATTTAGGACAAAAACTATAATGAACAAATAGTTTTGATATTAGCTTTCTTACTTTATCAACACGCACATTCAAACAAATGTCCAGAGAGTTTCAATACCAATTTATACAAATAATTTTTTTTTAATGCTGTTCATAGTTACTAGTGCTATGTGGCAATAGCAGGTCCTTACAGGTACATTAAACAGTAACCAGATAAAGAGTGATGCTTCAGCTTTGAATATGGAACTTTCAAAAATTTTGGTTATCAATAATTCTGACACGAAAAATATACCTAAAAAGGGAAATTAAAATTCTTTAAATTATTAGAAAAAGGCAAACTGTTTTTTTTTATTACTATCTTACATAGGCAAAGAAAGCAAATTTTTGTAGTTGTTTGAACTATACAACAATAAAGCTTGTTTGTCTTGCTATAGAAAAGCACTTTTTTTTCTTTTTTACAAGTTGATGAGATGCATGGCATATCAAGATAGGATCCACAAGCAGTTTAAAAGAAATGCATAAAAAAATACTTAATTGAGAATCTCAAAGGCCTTAAAAAATAAAATAAAAATTAAAACACAGAAATCTGAAACTTTTAAACTATAATAAATTTCAAGCTTCATAATTAAAATGCCTTCTTCAATAAGTGTAACTGGACATAATACATTTTTTTTAAAGCATGTCCCTTTAGGAGATAAGTAATTGTGACTAAATATTATTTCTTGTATATTGCTAGGATTTCTTGTGATAGTGTAATGGTTTTTCATTGCCTTACCAAGTTTTGAATTCAGAATTTTTCTTTCTTTTAACTGTATGCTAAGTTTACTGTTATTTAATCTGTATCTAGGCACAAAATGGATTCCTGCTTTTCCCCAAATGTAGACTAGGTCAAAATTTGAACTCTGCTCACAAATTCCACAATAACTTTTGCTGCTCACACATCTTAACAATATTTAAGAGATTATAAAATATTGTTTCCTGTTGTTATTGATAAACAATTCCAAAATAATCTTATTTCAAATAAGGAGGATGTATTCAGGTTAGAATTCCTGCAGCTGTATGATCTTGCCAGAATTTTTCTAAAATCAAAAGAGCAATATTAACCAGTGAGAATATAATAAATCCAGATGATGTAGCTACAGTGCTACACACTTCAAAGTGTGTAGCTATATCTTTGAGCCAAAGCATAGTGAAACTTGAACCCAATATACAAAGTTGGACAGTGATGAATTGCTAAGAGAAATCCACCTATAATGAAGCTATTACAATGCAAAAAACGTTTTCTCAGCTGTCAGTGGAATTTAATATAAAAATCAATGAAACTTCATTTAACATATTTAGGAGCTTGATATAATAAAAGTTAACTCATGGTTACTTTTGATTTAGACAAGGTATAAAAAAAATTGCATATATCTCAAACACTTAACAAATCAGCTAGTTGAATTTAAAAAGGAATAAGTACACACACACAAACAACTACTTCCCATGGAACTTTTTTTTTGGGTTTTTTAAATTACAATTGTTTGAAAGCAAGAATTTTATAATATTGCAAATGTTTAAAGCTATAAAACATATGTTGATAGAAACAATTTCTAAATTTTATATTTCTGTAGGTGATTCCACAGTTGAGGTCACCAGTTTGTCTTTTGATTTTAGCATTTTGAAAATAAATTCATTGTTTTTTTATGTAAAAATGTAACATTTTGCTGGAACTTAACATCTGCCTGAAAACTAAATATTAGGTTGGTGCAAAAATAAAATATGTGAGAAAACGACATTATTTTTGCACTCTAACCTAATATTAAAGATTATTAAGACCCCCCCCCCCAAAAAAAAAACAGATATACAAGATAAAATTTAAGTAGCAAATCTGGCTCGGTAGCTCTCTTGTTCAATATTCTCATTTAAACCTTTTTGTTTCAAATTTAGAAATCTTACATTCAGATCCAGAACTTATGAAAGTAGTACATCATAAACCTCAACCAGGAATAGTTATGTACATTTTTTTTTAAGCATCATAGATTTAGCAAAGATCAATGAACTGAATGTAGAGAAGGGCCTTTTCAATGTTCAACCTTCGTCGATTTAATTGAAAGTTATTGCAGCTCATTTAAAAACGGAAATAATTTCATTTTAGGAACTGTAATGTCAAGCAAAGAAGTATGGAATTATTTTAATATCAGAATTATTCTTTGAGCAAAAGTTAAAGAATGAGATGGTGGGTTCAAATTATAGTACATTCATTTTTGACAAAGTTATTTTATTTCCAGGAATTAAAAAAGTTAAGTGATTTAAAAAACAAAAAAAATACCAAGATTCACCCCAGTAAGTATCATGGACTTGTGGTAGATTGAAGAACTTTTAATTCAGCTTCTTTTTAAAAATGTACAAATAAAAAAAAAGTAAAAACTAAAAATCTTTCAGCTAGTATGTAAGGACAAGGTACTTGGTGAATGCTGCTAATTAAGACAGAGTATGTTGAAATTCTTCCAGAAAGTATCTGTTATATTGACATACAATAGGTTGATATATCACTGATGTTTGATAAAGAACCATTCATAATTATTTTGTATTTCACAAACATTCCAATCGTGCTTTAACTGTCTTTTAGCAGCAAAATTTAGCCAATGCTAGATCACTCGTTTCACAACTTCCTTTCCAAAGTTTCCTTGCCCATCTTGCCTTCAACATGTCCAAGCCCTCATTATCATGGCAATCAACTAATCAACTTTTTAGAAATACTTATGTAAGTTCTGAACTTTTTTTTTTTTTTTTTTTAGAGGTGAGGAATTTAATTCAAGCTCAGATACATACTTCTATCTATCATCATAAATCTTCTTAACTTGATAAAATAAAAAAAAGTTAATGAAAAGAATTGTACTATTTTTACCATCAGGATTGAGATTGACAAAGAAGTATTCTTGGTAAAATTTTAAAATTCATTGGAGAGTACTGTAGCTGAAAGTAATTGTACTTAAAAGATGTTTATAAATTAAACATCTAGGATTTTAAGAAAACTTAGTTAAAAAAAAAAATCCACTTTTAGATTAAGTTTTTTTCGAGAATCAAACAAAATTGAATAGAGTTATTATTAATTACTGCCCTACAATATATAATTTCAAAAATTGTAAAAGATATTAAATTGCAAAAACATTGTAAATAAATGTAATTTTACTGCAGTTCCAGTAATAATACTCAGTCTGAACTTGAAGGCTTTGAACAAAAATTAATAAAAGTTTAACTAAAAGATTTAAGCACTTTTAAAAGCTTTAAAAAACCTCAAGAAAAAGAGAGTTCATGCAAAGTTCAAAAGAAACTCTTGAATTATAAAGAGCACTAAATTGTGAATGAGTTGGTATTATGGAAAAATGTTGAACTTAAAATATAACTGAAGATAGGATATAATTCGTTTGTTTGATAGTAATCTCGTAACTAAATTTAAACATTGTACAAGACATGATTTAAAAATAAAGAGTACTTTTTTTATTTAAACACACAAGAAGCGTTAGCGCTAAAAGAGCGGAAAATTTTTAGAAAAAAGTTTTTCATTCAGTCAACTTGCAAAAGAAAACTATATTTTCTTTTCAACCAAATAAACTTTACTTATGAATCAAAAATTGATGAGGAGCCTCCATGAGCCTTGCTCTTAAGACAACTTTGAAGATGTAAAAATGCAATAAATAATTTGAATGAAACAGAAAATAGCGAGTAGAACCAGAAGCCTAAGCTTTTTAGCTTAGGAAGAAAAAAAGTGAGAGAAAAAGAGACACGTGCTTGTCTAGCTAGGTATTCATACCCCAACTATTTAGAGATAAATCCTTTTCTTTTAGCGCGGTTTTCCTTCTTTAGTCAACAAATGAACCTCGAAAACTCCGAAGGGGGACGTGTGTGTGTGTGTGTGTGTGTGTGTGTATGTATGGGGGGGGGAATTGTGTCTAGATCACAACAACCACTGCTGCTTCATTCATTCATTCATGGTGTTTTAACAGAAAAGGGAAGACGGTAAATCAAAAACAAAAACGAAAACCTCACATATTTGTCTTCAAAGTTCATAGAATAAGAAAAAAGTAGAAATATGGATAATTTTTTTCAGTTTCTTTTTGCGATTTTTTATTTCCGTATGTGTCAATATAACCAATTTTAACATCTAAATTATTAGAAAATAAAAAAAATTTGATGACAAATATTTTTGAATTTATTCACATACCGGATTTTTTTTTTGTATCGGTTATTTAAAAATTATAGCTGTTCACTAATGGTTAGCAAATGAACTAAAAGACTTTAAAACTGTTACTAAAGTGATTAAAAAAAATTAATTTTTTTAAGTAGCAATGTGTGCTTTAAGTTGAAGTTTATTTACAAAAAGTAAGAAATTCATTTTTTAGGATAAGGCTGCGTGAAAAGTTATCCCTATAAAAAAGTGAAAAAATATTCTTTGGCAATAATTTAATTTTTTGTATTACTTTTTAGTTTAAGTAACATCAAGTTAACATGCCGCGAAGTTCAAATTATTGTTAGGGCTTAAAAAGAAAGTTTTTTTTTTTTTTTTTTTTTTTTTTATACAGAAAACTATCAAATACAATTAAGATAATATACCTTGAGAGGCGAAAATTCCCGACGTGGGCGATTTAATTTCTTACTCTTTTCAGGATCCAGGTTGCTTTTTTCACCACGAAAGTCTTTGAACATCGTAGGATGAGGTTTTTGTAGGGTTGAGTTTTCTAAATTCGGACCGAGTTCAACGCGTTTCTGAGTTGTCACAGGCAGATCACTGGTCAGCAAAAAGTCGGTGTCATTGTTTAAAGGACGGAGGCCTAAACTATAAAGCAATAATTTGAAGCTATCTAAAGTAAACATGTCCCCTTGGCCATACTTATCAAACAACATGCGAATATAATAGACACTGGCATTACCACTGGGTATATAGATTTGTTGGTCAGAATTGGTCTTGGAATGTCCACTAGTATCTAAATGGAAATCCGAGATGTTTGTATGATTCCAATGGTCCCAATGTCCAGCATTTGAAGATGTAGAGGGCCCGGGTTGACCCTTTTCAGACTTTGCTGGAGAAGGGAGAAGCAAGCAAAGAAAGCACAGTATACAATATTTCCCTGTAAATACGGGACACATTATTCTTCTTGGTATTATTAAAAGGTTGAAAGAAAACAAGTTTGCCTTCTGGGGGAAGAAAGGGGAGCTGAATAAAAATTGATTTAAAATAAGAAAATTAAAAACTAAAAAAATAGGGGAAAAAAAAAAATCAAACTTCTTGTTCACTTACAAAAAGTGTGACTTTTGTTTTTGAAATTCACCTGTGTAAGGATATTTTTTTTTGCATAACATAGTTTGTTGTTGTCATAAATATTTATAGGATTTCATCACAAATGATCACGATTTTGTTATGGTCCGTACATTTCTTCCGAGCTTGCTGATGTCAAAGCTAAGAGTAGAAAAATCAAACGATACCTTCCTTCGCACACACAAGAAAGTAATTATTGATATATTTTTTTTATATTAGTGTAATTGATGTAAAATATCTTGTGCTTTTGCTAAAAAGAAAGGATAGATAAAGACTAAAAGAGCAAAGCAAAAAAAATGCTCACGTCGGAGGGTTTTGACTGGTAGTAGGAAAAAAAAGACTTAGAGAGAAATCGTCGCCATCAATGTAAATGTCCTCCTGATTGCGAATTTCTCGCTTCTTTTTATATGTTCAAGTCATGTTCCCATGGATGATCGGGGGGGTTCATGATGTTTACATTCGAACGTCCCGGTTGAAATATCTGACACACAACACATGTGTGTTCTCTGTTGTGTGTGTGCCGCCGCCGACTTTCACGTTTAATGTTTGGGCCGTGCGCACAGGGAAAAGACGTGAAAAAGCAAGATGGCGTCTGATTCACATTTTCTGAACATTCCTCCTTCTTTCTCATCCCCTCCAACTCTATCTTTTCGTCTTCCTCCTACCCCTCCTCCTCGTTCGCTTCTATTTACTTATTCCTCCTACTCTGTCCTTGTTTTTTCCTCCTCCTCCTTTTTCTCTTTTCTCCTTCCACCTCATTTTTGCTTCCTCTTACTACTACTTTTTTTTTAGATTTCACGTCTTTGCTTTTCCACAGCATTATTTTTTCAACCTGTAACCATAGGGAGGTTCGAGCCTTACTTCAAGCAATACTCAACATTCGCATAATTAATTGTCATATAGCTTTTAGTTTCATAGAAAAGAAATTAATCATTTAACGAGTAGTAGCCATACTTTTTTAGTTTATGAGCGGGCAACTAAAAAAAAAACTTAGCAAATATAAATGATTTTTTTTAATTGTTTTTTTTACCAATTGAATTCTTGTAGTACTCTTTGTAGCTCATTGATCTTTCTTTATTGTTTTTTAGTACCGTTATTATTTTTAACCTCAGAGTCTTTTTGAAACTTTTATTTGATCTTCTAGAATAAATTATTGATCAATTTATTAATTCTTATCTTATTTAAATTTAATAGAACACATACTATTTTTTTAATTAAATTTGTTTTTTTAATCTTTTCGAAGAACATGCCAAACAAAAAAGTTGGTTCACATTTCTGTTTTTGTTGCTAATTCTTGCAAAAATCCATAATGATGGACTCTTCTTATAGCATATGGATCCGGCTCATGATTTACGGAAATATGATATTAATTTATTATTTAGCAAGCTTTGTACTAGGATAATTTATTTATTTTTACTAGTGCTGCTTTCAAATAAATATTTGACATTGGTTCCTATCGCCTTCCTTAGCAAGTGTAAAAAAACATGAAAAATTAAGAGATTTAATTTGTTTTTTAGTTAAACATTTCTAATCGAAGAAAAAAAAACTTTGTCAATTTAGAAATAAAGCGTGTTGGAGGGGGGGGGGTCACGTGACCTATAAAACCGCTTGGGCACTTGTATTTGTTGATCACTAAAATTAATTAAACTGTAAGAGTCGAACTAAAATGTTTTCAAATTTAAACTTTCTTTCTTTTTTTGTTGTTGTTATTTTGAAAGATGAAACTTTATCTTTGGTAGTTTCCTTCTTTCCCAGTGGGACAAACAAAAACCTAATGTGACTGTGAGTGTGAACTGTCTAAAAATTATTTTATTTACCTACTACTAGTAGTACTACTATTTCCCGATGATTATTGATAATTAGTAAATGAAAGCTGAGGGGAACATGATTCATCTATTTCACTTGAATTTTTGTCATACATTTTTACCAGAAATCTTTAGTAATCACTTTTTTCTAATCTCTTTGAACTGGTTTCCCGTTTATGAATTTAATTTTTTTTAAACTAGAAAATGTAAATTTTTAAGACTTTCACTTTTCGTAAATTTTAATTGCTTGTAGCTCATTGTGTTATTGAAGATTTTTCTTGTTAATTATCGACTTTTTTCAGGAGCATTAGAAAAATCTTTGATTGCTGCAACGTAAATGACTTCATTTGTACCTCAATTTGATAGAAAATAAGAGAGACGTTTTTCTTAAAAAAAAAAAATAACATCTAAGAAATACGTAAGACGAAAGAAAAATATTATTGTTCAATTATTAATATCGATCTTTTTTAATTTTTTCTTTTCCTTGGATGAGAAAGAAGAAATATCACAGAGGAATTTTTTTCTTTCTTCTGAAATCTGTCTTTTTTTACGAAAATTGCAGACACTGAGAAAAAAAAGGATCATTTCACCTTCAAAATCAAATCCCGGACCTCCAAGGCAAAGACGATTTTGTCTCTCTCTTTGTCTTCGTTAGCCAACGTTGTTTAAAACTTTTGACAACATTATTTTTCCTGAAGGATAGTGCACATCAAAAGTCGCACTCATAACGGAAAACACACCTAAAAAAATTAGCTAGAAAAAATATTTTACTACTTTGTTGCCGAACATTCTTCGATAAAATCGGAACTTCTACATAAAAAATTGCATGAAATGCTCATTTTTAGATAAAACAGTAAAACTCGAGTGTCTTTCTGTATATTTTAATCAATCACTTTACTCGTTAATTAATGTCATTTAGTTTTTTTCTCGCTTATTTTCAGAAACAAAGACAAAAATATACTGTCAAAAATTTTGAATAAAACTTACATCGTGTTAACGATTCTCCCTCTCTCTCTCAAAAAAAAAAAAAATAAAATAAAACATTATCACTGATCCCAATGCCATTTAAAAATAAAAAAAATTTTATATTTATTTTCTATAGAGACTGCTCGTTGCATAAACACGACTTGTGAATGAAAATGTGAAATGCATGTATTCAATTTTCAATTCTATGTATTGCTTTTTTTTAACTAACACTAGATTTGCCGTAGCTCATATTGAGAAAAAATGATTCAATCAATCCTGTCACTAGCATTTAAGACATTTTTTTTTTTTTAATTTCAATAAATTACAAAGTAGATATTTAA
This sequence comes from Acanthosepion lycidas, assembly GCA_963932145.1. Lineage (NCBI taxonomy): Eukaryota > Metazoa > Mollusca > Cephalopoda > Sepiida > Sepiidae > Acanthosepion > Acanthosepion lycidas. Next base: position 20,780,004 of record OZ010606.1, on the reverse strand, counting down.
AAAGAAATATAGTCGAATTTTCAAAATTAGCCATATCGGTTTGAACTGTTTTGGAACTACAAACTAATTTTTATTTTTTGTTTTACTGTAGACAACGAAAAAAAAAAACCTTTCAATATTTTCCAAATTCTAATGAAATATTTTGTGCAAAATTTATTTAATTTGATTTTCCGAATTGGTCAAATTTAATTCCTTCGTATAATTATTTGGCGTAAAAACAGAACAATTGAATAAACGAGAGTAGAGAGAGAGAGAGAGTGTAAAAAAAAAACTCCAAAAAAACCGCAACAACTGATGTTCTTCAGTCTTCTTCACATAATGTGCAATTTTTTTATTTTTATTTTTTAAATTTTGTGTGTGAAATTCGAATTCGGCTTTTGGGTTTCAATAAACATTCAGCTCTAACTAAAAACTCTTTTTAGTGAAAGTTTCCCACTTCTTGAAGGGCAATAACTGACTAAGGTAAAATAATTGTGACTTCTGCTTTTGTCGATCAGTTTCCACCAGTGTTTGTGAAATTCGAAAATCCACACGTGGTTAATTCTGTGCTTTTTTTTTTTTTAGTTTCTCTTCTCGTTCCACTTTCTTCTTCTTCTTCTTCTTTTTTTTTTTTACATTCATGTCTTCTTTCTTTCTATTGATTCAAACAAAACATTTCCAGGTTTCACATGTATCGCGATGCATCATTTTGTAAAAAACATTTTTTTAGTTAATTTTTATTTTAAAGCAAAGTTTTTTTTTGTTTTATTTAACTTTCAATAAAAAATATAAATAAAATTAATAATAAAAAACAATAATTGGGGAAAAACTAAATCAATAAGAATATCGAACACTTTACAAGATAAGCCAGAAAAATCTCAACTGAAATATTTTCCATTATTAAATCAACATTCAACAATATCACATTTTTGTCTTCTTCACGTTTCACGGTTACATGCTATCATTGTGAGATTCTTCTTAAGCTAAAAAGTAAAGTATAGCTAAAAAAATTAAAGACTTATATTCGCATGATAAAAAAAAAGTAAAACGAAGACAATGTGATTTTTATCTGGTTTAACTTTTAAAACCTTTGGGATCAGTTTTTTTTTTTTTTTTAAATACATTAAAAAAATACAAAACAAAAAACATTTCCTTATTTTCGCACCTTTCGTATTTTGAAAGAAAAAGACAAAAATGAAATAAAAAACAGTAGTGATCTGTATAAAATAAAAAAGTCTCTTCAATAAATGTTAAAAATGCGCAGAATGAAAAATCATAAGTCTTAAGAATAAGATTTAGTAAGATTTTTAAATTAAATATTCGAGAATTTAAATTAAAAACTTGCGCACATTGAGATCACAATTATTCTCTTAAAAAGTGTTACTTTAATGAAATAAAACTTTAATTTGTCATGTGTATTCAAAACTTTTTCAATATTTTTTCTTTTTTTTAGTTTTAGTTCTATTATTTTTAGTAAGAACGGAAACGTGATATCATTTTCCAGTTTCTTTGAAATCGTAAAAAATAAATGAAAGAAAAAAAACATTTAAAAATAATGATGAAATTAAAAAAAAAGAAATTACTTCATGAAATAGACAAATTTATTTAGAGAAATTGGTGATAAGATTCAGTGTTTCATTCATAAAATTCCATCAACTCAAACAAATTAAAAAAAAAAAAGAAAAACTAATTAAAAATGCCCAATAATTAAAAAACTGAAGGTAAGTTTCTTTACCTTTTAAAAATCGGTTTTGCTCTTGACTAGAATTCAATCAAAATTCAAAACATTTCTGGATTCCCAACCAAATGCGTTTTATTTTTTGCACTCAAAAAAAAAAATAATGTATAAAAATAGGTCAAGTGTTTTTGGAAATAGGAAAAAAAAATATAAGGTTCAAGCGCAAATTATTTTCTTTTTCAAATATTCAACAAGTGGCCATAAGTATTTTTATTAAATTTTTTTTCAATTTTCACAATTTCGACATTTTTTTATTTTGCCAATAATGAAATTGAAATATTAAAAAAAAACACTTTGGGGGTTTGATGCAGTCTAAAAATTCATGTAATCACAAGGAGAGAATTTGAAGATAAGCGTTAAAAAAAATTATAAAAAAAGTAAACTTAATAATTATGCTTACCAACTTTTTTATTATCTCCATATGAATTAATGATTTTTAATTTTTATGCATTACATTTTTTTCCTCAAAATACGTTGGTACACACTTACACAGTATCACAATAAATTATTACATCAAGTTAAAAAACATCATTTTGCAGTTTGTTTTTATAATTTTACTTTAGCGAATTTTATTTTTGTTATAGTTCCTGGATGAATAATAATTGGTATGTGCGTTATGAGAAACAAGTTAAAAAGAGAAAAATATTTATAGCTCTGCCTTGCATTGTTAAAAACAATCAACATCCACTCATTTGTTACGTTAACATTAACAAGCTTGCTTGACATAGAATCAGTAATCCTTATTAGGTTCGTAATGGCGATGTTCAATCTAGTTGAATATTGTTATTAATTTTAACTTTAGTGTACTAACACGTTTAATGTTTTCCAATGAAAAGAGCTGTTATTCCATGAGATCTCAGTTTTAAACCCACTTCTCCAATCTGACCTAAATCCTTCTTAGTGAGACTTAGAACTTTTCAGTACTCCTCGTCAACAAACGGAAATTAAGGCCCGATACAGTTTTATAACAGTGTAGGCAATTAAAATTTACTTACTGTGACAAATTATCAAGTGTTAAATTATTTTTAAAAAATATTTCTAAAAACCAGTTACTTATACTCCTCCACCACGTTTTTTTCTCTAAAAGAGTCTAAGGCTTAAGCCTAAGGTCTTGCTCTTCACATTATTAGTGTATCAATTGATTCTACGTCGAACTTACAAGTAATACTCTTTCATTAAACTGATAGAAAAGAAAATATCAAATCTAAGGCAAGAGCGATCAGTCTTAGGGCTTCAGACAGTTTCTTTTCTTGCCAACTTTATATATTAATGCACCGAAGCAGGGATATTTGGCATTTCCTGGAGAAAAATAACTTGAATTATAAAACAAGAAAATATGTTCTTTGATATATTCTTCTTACATACCATTCAAGTAAAAAAAAATATTATTTACATGACTAAAAAATGGAAAAATATATTCTTGGTGTTTGTATCTTGTAATCTTCATAAAGATTTGACCATTGATGAGCAACATATGTTGTTAAGTCTCATGTTGTTTAGTCAAGGCATTGTTGAGCAGTGAAAGCACTGTTACCTAGTTCTGCCATTAACAGGCACACTTATCCATGGCATCCAAATAGTTTTGTCTAAAAAATGGAAGAGTATCTTGTGTCTTGGATTCTTCCTACAGAGTGTAGTGATAAAATCTGTTTGAGTTACCTCCCCTCTCTATCATGACTATTCCACACTTGTAACTATAAAAGGCACCATGTTGTAAGCTCAATAAAGCTTCGGTAAGCACCACTCTAACTCTTTGTCATTCATTACAATTTATTGAGTTACCTCCATTCCTTAAAGATGGAACGCGTTCTCTGCCTTGACAATCTCGATACCTCTTCTCACTCCTGCCCCCCCATAACCCATGTCCCTCTCTCGAACCACAAGTAACCACTAGACATAGATATTTTTCCTACTTGCTAAATTACACCCCCCCCATTTATCATGCCCAGTGGAAGACGATTCTTCATGTAAAAAGAAAAAAAAAAGGAGTCGTTGGGCTATGGTAAGTAAAAATAGAAATAATAAAAAATGTCTGTCGTTTGTGTATTCCCAGTAGAGTATCATTTAGCTGCTTTTCAAAAACAACTATAAAAACTAAAGATGACATGATTTTTATTAATGCTCTGATTGACACAAGCAGCATGAAAATTTAATTGATGCATGTATTACAAAGTGAGAACTTTTTCTTGCTCCATCTGAGTAGCCATAGCAAATACTGCATTATCATCTCAGGTTATTGGATGCTGTCTAGTGGACATGAAATTTAAAGAGGTTCATACTATGGGAATAAGTTCTTAATAAGGAAGAACCTTTGTTGTGATGCAATACTAGGACATGACTTCCTTCAGCAGCACTCTCATGTCGAGATACCATTTGGTGGATCTACACCAACCCTAAAAATCTGTGAACTGACAACAGGAGGAGGATATAAAAAGAGATATTGCTAAAGCCACTGTCACAGTGGTAGACCCTTTGTACTGGTGGGGTTGAGACTGATGCATCAGACTGTGGCATAACCACCTCATTAAGACAATCTGGTTGAGCTGTAGCATTCATTTCAAGAGCACTCTCAAGGTCCAAGCTGAAACACTCAGCAATTGGCATATGTTGTCAAGACACTAAGAAAATTGTGACATTACTGCCAAATATGTGTGGAACTAAAACTTAGGTTCTACAAGCCAAAAATCAAAATGATTATAAAAGCAACCCAACCATTTGAAAGACTTACTCTGGATTTTAAGGGACCAAAAACAAGGAATAAGTACATATTAATGATTATTGATAATAGTTTTATTTTCTGCTCACCATGCCCTGTCCAGTGACAATTATGATTCAAGTTCTCTGTTTGCTTTTTTTGCCATCTTCAGAATACCTGTGTACATTCACTCTGAGTAGAGGACCACCTTTATGTCAGAATGTACCAAGCAATTCTTGCGAGAACAGAGAGTGATTGTAAGTAAGACAACACCATACAAACATGCAATGGCCAATGTGAAACATACAACAGCATAATCTGGAAGACAATACAGTTGGCTGCAGCTAACCATGGGTGTTTGGTAGACTATTGGGAAAGTCTCCTCTCTGAGGCATATGCCATTAGAACCCGCCTGTCCATGGCAACTAATGTTACTCTATACAAGGTTCTTCTCCTTCCTGCAGCAAAACTATATGGGTACTTTGCTCCTATCATGGCTTTTGCAAACTGGAGCCATGCTGCTGAGACACTTGTGGAGGAAGTAGAACAAACAGAAGCAAACCTTCAGTATGCATGAGTTCAATATTCAGGCAGGTGGCAAGATACTGTCTCTCGAAGAGATCTGGCAATAATGGGAACAGAATTAGGACCTACAATGGTGCAGGGAAAAGAACTTCTAATACATGCTCCTAGGACATCGCTCCCTATTCCCCCCCCCCCCAAGGGCTCATCCTGATATTGACTTTTTTCTTTTCTAAAGCAAACGGTCTGAGCACCAAAGGCGAAAGTGCATCAGGCCAAATTTCAAAGACAGGCTGACCATCCCTGAGACTTCATCAGAATCTGAAGAGGAATTACCAGAAAGACCTGTTGATGATGAGTCATCCTTACAATCCCAAAGGTCCTGTAAGATGATTGGTCATTTAAAAGACTTTATTCCCTATGAATAAAATAAAATACTGGGGGAGAATGTGGTGATGAAATCTGTTTGAGTTACCTCTCTCTATCATAACTCTTCTACACTTGTAACTATAAAAGTGGTCTACATGGCACCATTTTGTGGCTCACAATAAAATAAGCATAAGAGTATTCCTTGATTTGAACATTGTTAACAACTTATGATGTTAAGTTTCATGTTTAATAGTATAGACTGGAGGTTCTTGGGAATAAACACATCTGTTTTGTTTACTTCAATTAGGATAGCTTCTTGAATTATATGTGGGAGAAAGTCTTTGATAACAACTTTGTAAGTAATGAAATTTCTGAGAAGCATGATGAGCATCTCAATTTTGAGTTGAAGCATGTGAGGTCACTCAAGAAAGTTAAGGAACAACCTCAAAAGTATTTGGAACTATGTCAACTTGTATGGCTGTACTCTCCTCAGGAATCTGTTGCACCAGATCTGTATTTATTTCTTCAACTTCATCATTCTTTGGAACAAAGATGCTTTACTCAAAGGCCCACTGGTAGCTTATGTAGTTTGAGGCCATTTTTTGCATTTAAAATTACTGGAAAAAATGAAGTTTAATCCTGATCATTTCAAAATTTTTGTTGAAATACATTTTCAGGGTTGTAGTGTTTTATCAATAAAACAAAAAAAAAACAACTTTTTATTAATTTAATTTAATTTTCTGGCCAAGTTAATCCCACATGTCAATTGATTTGCAAGAGTGTAATTCTTTATGTGCAGTACACATAAAAAAAAACTACAATTTGATCTTGTCCTGTTGGTGACCTCAGTGATCAAAGTTGGCCTTATCTTACCTACCATTTGTAAATATAAAAAATGTTTTTGTGCTTAACTGCAAAGTCAATATTTCTGTCTATTTTGATAGAAATGACTTTATTAGGATGTAAAATGACATCATATAGCACATTGAATGTTTTTCATTTTTTTTGAAAAGAAATAATGCTAGTTGAAAACCTGACCTAGGTGTGGGATTTGAAACTAATTCTGATGGAAAGACTTTGATTTGAATTCTGTATTTAGTGAATCCTACCTTATTTTAAAATCATCATGAAAATTTAGACTGCATTTAATTTAGATATCTTTGAATTAAATATATTTACAAATGTAAATACAACAACCCAATTTTTTAAAGGTTTGATTTCCTGCTGACTGAAAAACATTATTGATAAATGCCATTGAAAAAGGGGGCATAAGTTTTTGTTTTTGGCTATGAAACTTTCAGTTTAATGTTTACTTTATACAGTTAAACAAAAAGATAAAAATTTGTTTTAGCTATAAGTAGACGGACACAAAGTAAAGGTCCAGTTTAGCATTATACTTACATTGTAAATTGAGCTTCTTACTAAAACTTGAATTTTTAAAAGTGAATATATTGAATTAGTGGAGGGAAGGATTGTTTAATGGATATTGGCACAGAAAATGGGATAAGGCAAGCTCAGTTCAAATTCCAGCCCCAGCCTGCTGGGTTCACTAGCTCACAAATATACTCTGGGAAGACATGAATCCATCACATCTTTCTTCTCAAGCTATGGGTTACATAACAGGGTAGACTGGGCTTTGTAGCTCTGAATGGCAATAAGTTTAAGAGAAGAAAAACTCCAAAATCCAAACAATAGTGAAAGCAATGATAAAACACTTCATTATATTTCCCAGTAATACATTACAATTTGCAGATAATAAAGGAAAAAGAATCTGTAGAAAGCTATGATGCCCTACATTCTGAAAGGGCATGGCATTAAAAAAAAGAAAAATATTAACATGTTTTGGTGTCCCATAAGTAACCAAAGAAAATTTGGTCACCATAGTTTTAGCTTTCCTGCAATGACAGATGGATGAAAAGACATTTTGTGAATTATAGCAAGATTTTTTGTATGGAAAATATCATGGAATTTAAAATTTTAAAAAAATATATGAAAAAAATGAGAATAAACAAAGGGACAATAAGAAAAAGTGTATAGCTGCTGCTATAATTACATTCTCTACTTGATTTTTTTACAGTAAGATATATAATAAGCCTTTTCTTGGTGCATGTAAAGACCAGTTGGCAGATTTCATTGCAAAAGCAAAACTTGAAACAACTTATGAAAGTGGATCAATGAATCTGTAATCAATTTTTTAAAGTCATTTTTAATTTGAAATTTTCATTCCATTATGTTTAATATGATTCACCAGTAAATTAAGTACAATGAAAAGGAAGGAGATTACATTGAAAATATTTGTTTGAATTCATTTTTTTATTTAACTACAGACTTAATTTTTTCCCTTTTATACACATTGAACAAAACTCTCTGACAATGTTGACATTGTCAGAGTTTAAATCTCTGTCTTTACATTTATTTGATCATTTATTAGTAATATGTTTAATATAGTTTGGAAACAATATCACAATATGACAACTTTTTCAGTTTTCATCTTTGTCTAACTGTTAATATACATAGCATACAAATTCATAAAAATCATTATACTCAGTAAAAATAGTGTTAATTTATTATTATACAAAAGATCGTGGGTTATAATAAATACAAGCATATATTTTTTATCTTTTGATAAATATTCATGTTTACAATGTTTCTGCATGAAAGAATTCATTGATACATGTCTGCTTCAGTTATATCTATAAAAAGGCAAAAAATGAAAGGTTCAGTCAGCAGCATCCACCTCTGATGTTGTGGGCCAATAAGATGTAAAGTATTACAGCCTTATATATATATATATATATATATATATTTCTTCACCCATGTTATTCAATATCTACTTTGAAATAGTCTTTCTCGTGGCATTCTATGAAAACCCAAACAGTATTTACATCAGATATCAGACATCTGGCAGTGTATATAATGTCCGTAGACTGCTTTCTCAGACAAAAGTCTCTTCCTCATTGGTGAGGGAGCTGCTCTATGTGGATGACTGTGACATCGTTGCACATTCTGAAGATGAGCTGCAATGCTTTATGAACCATTTTGTATCTGCATGTAACTCATTCGATTTAAGGATCAACCAAAAAAAGACAGTCGTCATGTATGATCCAGCACCCGGATCACCCTATATGGAACCAACTATATTCGTTGAAGGAAATAAATTAGACGCAATACATTCTTTTGTATATCATGGCAGTACCCTCTCAGAAGGATGCAGCCTCAACAGAGAAATCTCTTTCCGCATTGAAAGGGCTTCTTGGTCTTTTTCAGCACTTAAAAAACATGTGTGGTCCCAGCATGGTATCAAGTTACATATGAAAATCATTGTGTACAAAGTATGTGTTCTGATGGCCCTCCTGTATTCAAGCGAAACATAGACACTCTATAAACATCAACTAAAACTTCTTGAGTGCTTCTATCAACGCTGTCTGAGACAGATAATTCATATCACATGGCAGTCCCATGTCTCAGATACAGAAGTATTAGAGAAAGCAGGGCTACCAAGCATTCAGTCGATGGTAATGAAAAATTGTCTCTGATGGCTCGGTCACATTGCGCGTATGGATGACAGTCGTCTGCCAAAACAGCTGTTCTATGGTGAAATGTGGGAAGGAAAGAGAAATGCATCAAAGCCGAAGAAGAGATTTAAGGACACAATAAAATCTTATCCGAAACAATCTGGACTATCTGTAGACCAATGGGAAAAAATGGCTTTGGATAGAAGTAAGTGACGGAAACTAATTCACGAAAGCATTGAGTCCTTTGAGAATAGCCGTATGCAGTACAGTGCCTACAAACGTCTGATTCGTAAAGGTGAACAGGGTCCAGCACCGGGTCCACAAATTCACCGCGTTAATACGTTGATAAATTGCTATGTATAAGATTCTTCTTCTGTTCATAGATACGTTTTTTTAAATTTCTGCAAGTTTCCCCAATATGATCTAAGGAACAGTTGTGACAGTTTATTTTATATATACTTGCTTCAGAATTATTATTGTCATAGATATTTTTGGTCCTGATCATATCCCATAATAGTTCTATGTGGTTGCAATTATTTTGATATTATTAAGATAGAATAAATTGTTTTGGATTAGTAGCTGTTAAGAAATTATATGTGTTTTTATCTAGTTTATTGTCATTAATGTCATTATCTTTTTTTTGTAGTTGTATATTTTTTATGCATCTATCTATCTGGTGTAACAGCAAAATTGTCCATTTATTAGATTAAACTTTGAACTGTTATATCTTAGAAATGATTAAAGATATCTTACTGGAATTCTCTAAGTTTTTTATAACACTATTAGACTCTACTTTGAGCAATAAGAATGTATAATTACTCTCCAAGCTTAACAGCAGAATTGTGATGAAATCAATTATAAACAAAAATGACATGTTTATCATTAATTAATCATAGCTAAGGATTGGAAGTTCATGAAGGATATATATATTTTCCAAATTATTCAAGAAGATCTTCGCTCTCTAACTTTCTAAACTTCTGTCCTCAGAGGTTTCACGTACGATATCATTTTCAAGTTTTTCCACTGCTCTTTGGACTGTCATACCTGAAACTCCTCTCTCATGTAACAAATGTCTTATAGATTGAGTTGGATCTTTTCTAATTAATCTCTTTAGCTCTAAGTTGAAAAGATGATCTCTCTTCCTGTTGTGACCTCATGATCCAGTTTTCCTCTCTACTGTTTCATTTTTTTAAATTTATTCACTGTTCTCTTGAATGGACTTTGAAAATGGAAGGCAGAATATAAATGTTGGCACCATTACTGAAGGTCTGAATGATCTTTTTCCACTCACCATTGCTCAGTTGGGAAAACAGTGGGTCTGACACAAAGCAATTTTAACATTTTCTTACTAGCTGAATAGATCAAAAGCGTTTCTCAGTGATTCTTATGACAATGGGTGTCGAGATGGCTAAAAACCTGGAAAAAATAACTCAATTTAGTGTTTTTTTTTTTAGATATCAAACATTTTATGGGATGGACAATTATGCTGTGACATGATTTAGACAATTTTGTTGTCACAACCGGTATATATATATATATATATATATATATATATATATATATATATATATATATAGGAGAGATATACTGTTGCTATGTCTAATAAAGTAAATTTGTAACTGTTAAGACTGAATAGGTATTAAAAAAAACAAAGCTTTTAGCTATTTGGATGAACTTTTAATCTGTCTCATGTTATTAATGTTGTCTATATACATGTATATTATTCAAAGTTTTTTGTAAATCTTTTCAGCATTGATTTCAAAATACTATAGTGTCTAAAATATATTGTCTATAACTTTGAGAAGTATCATTAACATTCATAGTTTTATTCAAACTCTTTTACAAAGTTCTTACCATTTTGGCTGATGTCTTTACACTTCTTGTAGTGTATAACATGTAAAGAAAGAGAAAGGCTTTTTGTTTTAAGAAAGATCATAATAGAAAAATTATTAAGTAGATTTGTGATCATCAGGATGAGATTTTCATGGTTGAGACCCTAAGCTATATGAAATTTCAGACCCTACTTTAAAAAAATTTGGGTAAACAATACATGATTATTATTTATTGATAATTTTTCATGATTTAGTGTAAAGGACAAAAACTAATGAAAAAATAAAAAATATATTTTTTAAAAAATAAGAAAAGCATAGGATTTTAATACTTTATTTTTTATTGTTACTAAGTATACAAATAATTTCCTAAATAAGCATTTAAAAAATTACTATTGATTATAATCTTATAATTTTGTCTATTTGGTTGCTGGGGATGAGTAAGCCTTCCTATTTTGGTTGTAAGGACAGTGGAAATTCACTTGACTTCAATCAAAGAGATATGATCAAAGCTGATATGATCAAAGAATTGAAACAGTGTAACATTTGAATAAATATGCAGTCACAAATACAAATCTTGACTTCAGATTTGATAACAAGATAAAATGTTAGTAAAATAAAACAATTTAGATAAAAAGAAAACCAGTCTCTTTTCTTTTGACGAATTTTAAAATACAAAATTGGTATGTTTTTTTGAGTTTGATTAACATATTAAAAAGTAATCCACTTTGAAGTTAGTTTTTAGACGATTTGCAGATACATAAATTTAAACATTTTTATTTGCATTTCTATCTCCGGAAATCTTCATTGTACTTATGAACAGTTTTTGTGTAATAACGTACTTGCATGCTTGTCATTCAACTTATTTGCATACACTTAATGTATAAGTGTGTTTTGTGCATATATAATGGTAGATAGATACAATGCATTAAGAAATAAAGATTTAATGGTAAATAGATACAATGCATTGCAAAAGTCCATGCCCTCTCAAGGAAGATTTGTAAAATTTCACTTTAGAAACAAATTTTTCTAAAATCAATTTTACATAAAATTTTTTCATTTTTCATCTCAATTTTTACAAAGAGATTTGAGTGCAAGACTGAATTCATTCTATAGAAATCGCTTATATAAAAAAAATGTGTGACCAAAACTTTCCATCCAACCCCTATCCATTAGTTCTTTATTAATGTCCATTAAAAGCCCGGTTTGTCTGTCTGCTGTCATTTACAATAGCAGGTTTTGTAAATTGAGTTGGTATTTTATGCCATTCTTTATGGCATAACTCTTGTAATTCTACCAAGAATGACAGTAATTTATGATGCATCATTAGACTGTACTCATAACACAGATTATTAATGGTGTTGAAACCAAAGCTATTAGCTATTTCTTAATGGTGATGTTCTTGAATCTGAATGGCCCTTCAGTTGCTTTAACTACATTTTGGACTTTTGTCCTGCTGAAAGGTGAAATTACAACTCAAGTGGAGTTTCCTGGTTGATTTCAAGATGTTCCTCTTAATGGTATTGACCCCCACCACCCAAACATTGATCTACAGAGAAACACACCTAAAACATCATTGATTTACTCCCATGCTTGATTGTGGGGATTGAGAGGCTTGTGTGACGCATCCATTTTCAGATAAATGTAGTATTTTGAATTCGAGCCAAATAATTCTACTTTGTTTTCATCTAAACACAACCACATGTTCCCACATGTCATATTTCCCAAAGGCCAATCTGTTTTCAACATATTTATTTTCTTTTGAGCCAATTTGTTTTTCAGATCAGTTTCATGAAATACTTTAGAAACCCTACTCATGTATATACTTGAACTCCAACCTCAGCCAATAAAGTTCTTGATAATCAGCAATAGTGTAAACAAAGACCCCCAAAGGTAACTGCAGAGACAAAGCCACATGCCCACTACAAGGAAACTGCCTACAAATGAACATAGTATACAAAGTAAACACAAACAACACTACAATGCACTACATTGGCACTACAAAAGGAACATTCAAGCAAAGAAAATACACCCACATCCTTTCATTCTCCAACAGAAAATACTCCAATAGCACCATAATATCAACATACATATGGCAACTAAAAGACAAAAACATCACACCGAAAATAAGCTGGGAAATCATGAAAACTGCACATGCCTGCAATAACATATCAAAGAGATTATTTTGTCTGTACCAAAAAGTCCCAATAATCTCCTACACTCAACAAAAAGAATTACTAAATCAAAGATCGGAAATAATTTCAAAATGCAGACATGAAAATATCTACTATTAGAGTTCATACCAAATAGATAATACCTATAACAAAACACAACACAAATGGGAAGGAACCTATTGAAAAAAATGGTAGTACACTAAAACACAAGAACACCAAAACATCAGAACAGTAAAACCCCCAAAATATAACCACCAACAGGAATCAATAACATTACCAGCACTGTTACCAACATTACCCCCCCCCCCACAAACACAACCACCACCATAATAATTAGTATAGCTATCACGAGAGATAAAACCTTTAACGCTTCAAAATTATTTTTTGTGATGACTACTATTAATCTCGCTATTAGTATTGTTGTTACTATTTTACGAACATACCAAAAATAACTACTAATATTACTTTTGCTGTTAGTACTGTTGTTATCACTCACTCATAACCATCTCTATCACCATTAGGACTGCTTTTTATCAGTCATTATTACTATTATTATTATTACCATCATCATCATCATTATTGTGGTTAACACAACTATTATCATAATTACCATTGTCATTATTTTTTTATACTGCTTCTATTGTTATTATTATGATTATTGTTTCCATCATCATTAAGGCTAAATTTACAGTTTATCATAACCAATAACACATCAATTATTATTAATATATCAATAATAATATCAAAGTTATAATTACCATTAACATAATCACAATCATCAATAAATCACCAACAGTTATCGTTGCTAAAAGTACAAACATCATCATCATCATGTCCACAGACAGAACCCAACTTAACTAACGTGGTGGTAGTGGACCCAGATCAATGAGTGTGGGTTCGCATCTACATATATGTCTGTATGTGTGAGCGAATACGAGCATGTCTGATGGCATGGATGGACGATCTGAAAAATGTCAATTTTATTTGATGCAAAATTTTTATCTATTTGAGAAAGTAAATATGCAGGCATATCTTGGATATATTATAAGGTTCAGTTCTAGAGCCCTACAACAAAAGAAATATTGCAATAAAGCAAATCAGACAAATCTTTGTTTCTCAGTGTATCTAAATGTTATCTTTATATCATATTGTTATCTATTAAATGTGTAATTGTATCAGGTCTAAAAAAAAACAAACTATGTACACTTTTAATTTTAAATATTTTATTGCTACCAAAATATGACACGGATACACAGAGTTTGCAAATTTGGTTGAACTATTAATTTATAAAAAATAATTTGTTCTGCAATGAGTAATAAAGTAAAATTTAGATTTTTCCTACTGTAAAAAGCAATGTAATGTTATTTCTATTTGTGCCTTCTATAAATTACCTGTGTTAAGTGGAAATTTTCACTTAAATTTTATTCTTTTTTCTGGGTGTGGTCTAGATATTTTAAAGTAGAGAATAAAGCTAAATTTTAATTTTCATTGTAATGCTGACAATGATAAATATAGTTATGGGCATTTGTTTATTTTTGTATAATAACTAAGTCGAATCTTTACTAAAAAAAAAAAAAAGGAAAAAAATAATTCTATATCAAATTTGTTAAAATAAACAGAATATAGGGCACTTTTCTTTCAAATTGAAATCTTAATCAGAAGTAAAATACTAAGAAAGAATGTTTCATTTACTCTGAAAATTCAAGATGCAACACCAAAAAATGTCTCTCACACACATACACACACAAGTTTAAATAATTTATTAAAATACAACTAATTTCACTAAGAATACAATAACAATTCAGTGAGAGAAGCTAAAGTTACAGGAATCTTAAAAGATATATACATTTGATAAACAAGCATGTGATATATAGTAACAAAGAATGCGTAAATATTGTAATGGATATTGACCTGGAAACAGTGCCAGATTTACCTATAGGTTTAGCAGGCTGAAGCCTAGAGCGTCAAAATCTAGGGGGTCTCCAGCCAAGTTGTATAATATTTTTGACACTGACATAGACCTTTCTGTCATAATGCACTGCAGATTCTAAATAACCCTTCACTAATTTTAAACACCCATCATTCTCCTTGGCTTTACTCAAATTGTTCAGTTTAACAATCTTCCATTTTCCTCTACTTGTGAGAATGGGCAATTTGAAGGGGCCTCACAAGTGGAACAGCCTAGAGTCTCTCTTCATCTAAAGCTGGCCATACCTGGAAAGTGAAATTAATGATCTGTGTTCAAATTCTGGTCTAGTCTGTTGCATTTACTTTTGCACAAAAATATCTTTGAGAAAAGCATGAATCCATCTCCTTTAGGGTTAGGGTTGATGGAATTTCTAGGTCCAATCGGTGATGGCAGAATTCCTCTAAGCTACTACTTAGACACTTTGTTATACAGTTAATCAATTTAACCATATACATATTTTGTTTTCTTTAATTTCATTTTCTCAATATTTAAATGTTGCATATTTGAATCATTTGTAAAGTTCATGTATTTTTCTATTTTTGTTTAAGTACTTTCAAAACATGAACTCTTTTGACAACTTATCCATAATGTCAATCCTGATATACAGTATCTTACTTGAAAATTGGAAAAATAAGATAAAAAAACTAAATAGGCAAACTTTGTCAGTTGAATTTAACAGAACTTGATTTATATATATAACATTCAAGTTATTAAATAAAGGACTAAGCTTTTGCCCTAGTCCCCCTAGGTTGATAAGGACACCTTGGCAAAGGGCCTGAAATCCTTCTTTAGAAGAATACATCTAAAAGCCTACTATGGAGATAATAACCACACACCTTCCATACAGGAAACATTAAAAGAGAAGGACTCTACATTCACCCCACAAAACATGGGCATCACTATACAGGCATATGAAATGGCAGTAACAAATGACATAAAGAAAACAATAATACATAAGATGCCACATAACAATATCACTGAAGGGGAATGTGCGGCCCATGACACGCTAAAACATAGAGACAGCCTAATAATTACACAGGCTGACAAAGGTGGTGTCACAGTGATCTGGGGAATCAAAGAATATCTTAAAGAGGCCAACAATCAGTTAGCTGACAAAACCCCCTACAAAAGTCTACCCACAGACTCTCTCCCTAAATAACAAAAAAAATTAACAAGCTTGCTAAATATGATGCTTCAAAACAAATTAATTGACAAGGAAACATACACAACACTTACACTTGCCTGCTTCTATGTTCCCCCCAAAATACGCAAAAACAACAGCCCAGGCAGGCAGGCAGGCCAGTCATTTCATCATTTCATTGCCATATGACCAAAATATCAATACATACAGAAAACTACAAATGACACTGCACACTATAATCACCCACATCCACAACTATCTACACTTTTAATCTTCCCACCCAAAACATCTCAAGGAGAACCTTCCCTAGTCACAAGTACTCAGAAGGATATGTTCCAACAATGAAGAACTAAATAAACACACCCAAAATCTCGAGCATCAATTCACAACACAACAACTAACCAGGGAACAAATAAATAAAGCAATTTCCACACCCAGAGAAGACACTAATGTATAAAATTAAAAATAAATCCAGATACCTAATTGAAAAAATAAAAAATATTAATATACAACCCAGTGTGTCTGAAAATTTTAATTTTTTAATATTTTTAATGTTTAAAATATGTTGTCACGTAGCCCCGATTTCATTAACTACATAGGCGTTAGGCTAAAAAGCAACGCAAAGTAAAATCTTAAATTCTAGTAAAAAATTAGTTAGATATAAAAGAAAAATAAATAAAAATAGAAATTTAATCCAATGCTTTCGAATCCACAAGCGAATATGTTCCGTGATCAGCCACACAGTCCTCTTCTCTTCACAAATTCTTTTCCTCTTTATCTACTCTTCCACCCACGAGCCAAGGGCCCGTGAACTTTGAAATGACCCGACGCGAGAATGATCTGGTTCCAAAATTTCGCAGCTATCAGGCATTTGACCATCAGTGAATTCCAGCCACCATCAGGATCTCCTGCTGCGATTCACGTGATCAGAAGCGTGGATTGAACTTTTGGCCATCACACAAACACTGCGTGATTTGCGCCCCATCCTCCTGCGTACCAGGTCAAGGACGAAGGGAACCCACATGACAGTCTTTGGGGACAGTAAAAATCTAAAAAAGGATTTCAGTTTCCCTCTGACCAGCGGCAGTTGAACGTCGCTGGGCAAAATCGTCAGACTGCCCACTGAGATGAGGAAGACAGCAAAGTCTGTCAACTAGGGGTGAAAGGACTGCTATGAAACTGAATCAACCCAACGAAACGCCTGTACGAAATGCTATGGACCCTCGAACGATTGTGAAAGAAAAGAAATCCAGGAAAAGTGCCGGCCAGCCAAAATGTTGTTTTTTAGCATCAGAACTCTCGCTTCGGCGAATCAGAACTTTGTGTGAAAATATCAACTCGACTGAAAGATAAGTTGATTCTCTTGGTTTGATCTGTTTTATATATATATATATATATATATATATATATATATATATATATATATATATATTCGCTCGCACCCTCTGTTCTTTAATGAACCCTTCCCATTTGTTAAATGAATGTTCTTTTTTGTTTCTTTATTTCTTTATATATATATTTATAAATAAATGTTATATTTTGAAATCCATCGTCTTGTGTCTGTTCTTCGTTGATTCCCTTATGTCGCTTCCATTTCTGAGTGAAGACCGAGAAAAGATCCCACGTTTTCCTTTTTTTTTAACCCGTGGTTCATCTATATGCTACAAGTTCGTCACATATAAAATTGGGGGCTCGTTCCGAGAATCTTTTCTCCCTGTTTTTTTCACTCAGTAAGAATTGCACAGCTTCAGGTTATCAGCGAACTACAGGCCAAGATGTCGGTTATAGATAGTTTTCTCGCATCACCCTCTATGAAGAAATTATGTAAGCTTAACAAAGATGATATAGTTGAAATAAGGAAGGAATTAGAACTAGAGGTAACGAAGGCTATGAGAAAAACTCAGCTAGTCAGGATAGTCTCTGAACATATGGTAGATAACGACGTCTTCGACGTAGAAGAATTACGTCAATTATCACTAGACACGTCGGAACTTTCGCAGGTACAACTCGAGCTCGAGAAAGTGAAAATTGAGGCCGAGGCTAAGGTCAGAGCCGAAGCTGAAAGAGCAAAAGCTGAAATCACAAAGGCTAGAATTGAGCAAGAAACTCGATTTCGGGAGTTAGACGAAAAGCGGGAACTTCACGAAGCTAGAAGTAGTGAGTTTGACTTAGCGAAGCATGTCCGAGTCGTACCACAGTTTAACGAGGCTGACATCGACAAGTATTTCGAACATTTCGAGAAGGTTGCCTCAAGCCTATCATGGTCCATAGAAACGTGGCCAATTTTACTGCAGACTGCATTAAAAGGCAAAGCCCAAGAAGCGTATGCCGTGCTCTCAGTAGCAGATTGCGCTGAATATAGCATTGTGAAATCGGCCATTTTAAAGACATACGAGCTAGTGCCGGAGGCATACCGGCAAAAATTTAGAGCCTGCCGAAAGGGAGACAAACAAACGTCTGTTGAATTTTCGAGGCAAAAAGAAACCTATTTCGATAGATGGAGTTTATCAAAAAACATTGAGGCAAATCACGACAGGCTAAGGCAAATGATCCTGACAGAGGAGTTTAAAGAATGTGTCCCTGATAATTTAAAAACCTACCTCGATGAAAAAAGGGTAAATACTTTATATGAGATGGCCACCCTCGCTGACGAATACGCGTTAACACATAAGCGGGGTACATTCAATCATAGTATCATAGCAACCCATCCGAATTTGGAAGCGGTCCACACCCAAGACGTGGGTTTGGTTCTGGTCCGAATTCCAAGTTTGGTCGATCGGTTAGTTCAGGCCAACCACCCAGTCCGAGAGATACCAAATCTCAAAATCCTAGTCCTCAGTCACCGGTTTATCGGCAGATGAATAGGACAGAGAGGAAACTCCCGATGTGCCATCACTGCAATAAAGTAGGACACCTCGTGTCGAATTGTTGGACGAAGCGGAATGCCGAATCCAGAGCCCTAAGTCAAGACAGACCACAAGGGCTAATTTCTTCCGACCGCGTTACCATAAATAGGAAACCCAATGATGAAGATGTGAGGGAGGAGTATAGGCCATGTGTGTCTAATGGTGCTGTATCCCCTGTGGATAACCCCACGAAGAAGAAATCCATGAAGATCTTACGGGATACTGGGGGGACTCAGTCCCTGATTGTGGAGAGCTTCGTGCCGTGTGGATCGAATTCGGCCACTGGCGAATTTGTCATTATACAGGGTGTTAGCAGCAGCTTTGTTAGTGTCCTCCTTCATCGAATCCACCTTACGTCTGGGTTTATGTCTGGCCCTGTCGACGTCGGAGTAGTGCCTAGTTTGCCTATGAAAGGCATATCCATGCTGTTAGGAAATGAACTGGTGGGTGGAAGGGTGATACCCCACCCTAAAGTAGTTCCGGAACCGGTTGCTTCGGTAGACACCGAAAATATCGAGGAAGAGAATCTCGATATATTTCCCTCGTGTGCAGTGACCAGGCTAGAAAGAAGGCCGATGAAAAGATAGACGAGAAAATCGATAGGACAGAGGACGAAGTGATAGACCTATCGCAGACGTTTATAAATCCTGATATGGGATTAAATTATCCTCCCGATAGTCCCCCAACTGGAAATAGCGATGGTATTGTTGAGCCAGCTATGGACATTCCATTATCGAGGAGAGCACTTGTAACAGAGCAAGGGAGTGAGTCTGAGCTCACCCCACTCTTCCGTCACGTATTGCCCGAGGATGAGTTGGAAAAAGTTCCAACAGGATACTTTATTAAGAATGAAGTACTAATGAGGAAGTGGAGACCCCCACACATCTCTGCCTCAGAAGACTGGTCGACAGTCCACCAAGTAGTACTCCCTAAACGGTACAGACCGGAGGTAATGAGAACGACTCATGAGATCCCACTGGGGGGTCACCTTGGCGTTAACATGACGCACAATAAGATTATTAAACATTTTTATTGGCCGGGGATCCGGACAGATATGTTTGAATCCTGTCGACCTCGCCACACTTGTCAGGCAGTAGTAAAGCCAGCGAAAACTCTTGTCAGTTTTTTTGCCATGATTGGCTTACACAAGGTGCCTAATTTCCTGTCAGAATTATTCATGAAAATTCTAAGTATGCAGTCCCTTCAGTCCAATGCCTACTATCCCCAATTCCAAGAAGCGTTGGAAGGTTTTCGTTCCACCCTTAAGAATATGATGCGAACATATTGCTTGGACCACCAACACGATTGGGACGTAGGTATCGCATTCTTAATGTTCGATGCCCTAGAGTCTATCCAAGTGTCTCTGAACACTAATATTGTACTAATATTTGGACATTCAGTCCGCAGTCCATTACATGTATTGAAAAAGGACTGGTTGCAGGAAGATCTAGCTTCGGGGAGTCTTTTAGGTTATGTTTCCCGTTTCGGAACACAATTAATGTGTCCATCTAACATGGCTCAGTTTCATGATCCATTTGAAAGGACCAGAAATCTGAAATTCGTCGTGAAAACTCCTGACCATAGTAAACAGAGGCGAATATGCCACGGTGATAGAATCAAACCTTATTACGAACGGGGAAAGACCAACCCTGTAGTGATGATCAGTGGACGTAGTCATGCATCTGAGTCCACGGAAGTCCGAGGTTGAGTAATTGAAGGAAGTGAAAACAATCTCGTTTCTTTTTAGAAAACTGCCATTCATGGCATTTTCTTCTTTTTGGTAGGGAGGTGTCACGTAGTCCTGATTTCATTAACTACATAGACGTTAGGCTAAAAAGCACCGCAAAGTAAAATCTTAAATTCTAGTCGAAAATTAGTTAGATATAAAAGAAAAATAAATAAATAAATAAAAATAGAAATTTAATCCAATGCTTTCGAACCCACAAGCGAATATGTTCCGTGATCAGCCATACACTCCTCTTCTCTTCACAAATTCTTTTCCTCTTTATCTACTCTTCCACCCACGAGCCAAGGGCCCGTGAACTTTGAAATGACCCGACGCGAGAATGATCTGGTTCCAAAATTTCGCAGCTATCAGGCATTTGACCATAAGTGAATTCCAGCCACCATCAGGATCTCCTGCTGCGATTCACGTGATCAGAAGCGTGGATTGAACTTTTGGCCATCACACAAACACTGCGTGATTTTCGCCACATCCTCCTGCGTACCCGGTCAAGGACAAAGGGAACCCACATGATTGTCTTTGGGGACAGTAAAAATCTAAAAAAAGATTTCAGTTTCCCTCTGACCAGTGGCAGTTGAACGTCGCTGGGCAAAATCGCCAGACTGCCCACTGAGATGAGGAAGACAGCAAAGTCTGTCAACTAGGGGTGAAAGGACTGCTATGAAACTGAATCAACCCAACGAACCGCCTGTATGAAATGCTATGGACCATCGAATGATTGTGAAAGAAAAGAAATCCAGGAAAAGTGCCGGCCGGCCAAAATGTTGTTTTAGCATCAGAACTCTCGCTTCGGCAAATCAGAACTTTGTGTGAAAATATCAACTTGACTGAAAGATAAGTTGATTCTCTTGGTTTGATCTGTTTTATATGTATATATGTATTCACTCGCATCCTCTGTTATTTAATGAACCCTTCCCCTTTGTTAAATGAATGTTCTTTTTCTTCTTTATTCCTTTATATATATTTATAAATAAATGTTATATTTTGAAATCCATCGTCTTGTGTCTGTTCTTCGTTGATTCCCTTGTGTCGCTTCCATTTCTGAGTGAAGACCGAGAAAAGATCCCACGTTTTCCTTTTTTTTTTTAACTCGTGGTTCATCTATATGCTACAAGTTCATAACAATATATATATATATATATATATATATATATATATATATATATATATATATATATATTAGTAGTAGTTAAATACTCTATAAAAATTAAGGTAGATCACATTAGAAAAATGATTCATAGGGATTTTAAGGATTTAGATCTTAAGACTATAGTTACAACCAACATTAAACAGGTAGATTTTCTGGATGTCACCCTAGACATTAATAATAGCTCTTTTCAACCTTATGTGAAGGTTAATTCTAACCTGATATATGTACATTTTAATTCGAACCACCCACTTCTGATATTAAGCACATACCCTCCTCCATTGAATTTAGGATAAGTAATAACTCTTCTAGCAAAGAGGTTTTTAATAAACATAGTGAATTTTATAATTCTGCCCTTAGAAATAGTGGCTACAAGGGTACCACTATTGAATATAGAAATCCTGTTAATTACAACTACCATAAGAAAAGAATATCCAGGAAGATCATTTGGTTTATTCCCCCTTTCAACCTAATGGTTAAAACCAAACGAGGACATAAATTTCTAAAACTTATCAAAAAACATTTCCCTAACCCCAAAACTAATCCACTCAGTAAGATATTCAATTATAATTCCCTTAAATTAAGCTACAGTTGTGCTGATAACCTGGAAAAAATAATTAAGAAACATAATAACAGTCTTTAACAAGTATAGGAACTCATGAAACTCGGCTACTTGCCAGGTTGCAATGAGTAAAACTAAGTATAATGACACTAATAATAACTTGTGCAATTGTAGGAATCTTAATAATTGCCCATTACAGAATAATTGTTTAACTAGTGCTCTAGTTTATCTTAGTACCATTTCTACACTAGAAAACCCCAATATTAAAAAATTTTACGTTGGAAGTACTATGAATACATTCAAGGAATGTTAGCATGGACATGTGAAATCTTTCAACAGTAGTAATTATAAATACAAGACTTCATTGTCAAAGTATTTTTGGAGTTTTAATTAATGGAAATTAATTAAAAGAGCTCAAATATGTAATTTTCTTTATGTTCCTTGTTATTTATGCCTTAATGAAAAATTTGATATCATTAGATTTAAAGACAAGACCCATCACTTAAATCAAAGGGTGTGGTGCATGTGTATTTGTGGGTATGTATGTATATATGAATATATTTGTACTTGTTATATCTTTGTGTGTATATATATATATATATATATATATATATATATATATATATATATGTTTGTATTTATGGTTGTTATGTATATACTTGTTTATCTATTTATGTGGTTGTATATGTATGGGTATGTATGCATATGTACATATTTGTGTGTGCATATATATATATGTCTGTGTGTGTGTGTATATCTATGTATATATATATCTGTACATGTTGCATTTTGCCTGGACGTTTTTTTATGTGTGCTTATGCATATATATTATTTTTTTATGTCCATTTCTATATATTTTATTGTCTTTTTCCTTTGCATTATTCATTGCCAAATATTTGTTTTTCTATTCTATCCCTCTTGAATTTTATCTGTTGGACCCTCTCTTTATCTATATATCTTAGCCCATGTAAGTATAATTTTAATAGTCTGTTTGAATTCATTTACTAACACTTTCAAACTCAAATCTTTGCAGGTGTGTATATATGTATGTCTTTATTAATGTATGTGTGTATGATCGTTTATATATACCTTTCATTGTATGTATATGTTATATGTTTTTTTTTTTAGGGTCGTGGACATCTATTTCCTGTTTTGTTTGTGTTTTTGCATGTTTATATATCTAACTATGTCTACGTTATTGTGTATTATAATCTGTGTATGTATTGTCTTTTGCAAGATTTCATCCTCCCCTGCCCATATCACCACTTCAATTGTACCGAAGTTGTAACAAAGTTTTACAACCCATTTAGATTAACATTTATTCTGAGATTTTGGCCTTTCAATTAAAACAAAATAAATAATAAAATATATATATTTTTTCCTCAGTTCTTCTATAAATAATTTTATAATATTTTAAACTTAATACAGACTAAATTTAAAATTTAAAATTGGTAAATTTTAATTTTCAATTTTATTATAATAATAATTATTAATTAGAATGATTTCTATTTTAGTCTAACCCTAACGTTAAGGCATTTATAATTATTATCAAGATTTGCTGTGAAGTTTTTTGAATTCTCATATACTTGTATTTTGATTGTTCATTGCCGTTTGTGTAATGGTGTTTCTCCTATCAAGGGGGTGTTTGGTCGATTTGAACCTTTTAAAACTCTTTATTCTATATTCAACACCATCCCTTGATAAGACATCAGAAGTGTTGAAACAAAATGGTTATTTTTGTATTGATTTAATAACATATTTATGTTATAATTTTTGAATAAATTATATATATATATATATAGATATATATATATATGTATGTAATACAACAAATATTTTGATATATTTTCTGTTTATATATTATTTTTATTGATAAAATTTATTTGGATAAATGCTCTGTATTAATTAAACAGTATTGATTACATTTACCAGCCTGACTATTCGAGAAATCTCGTAGAAAATATGTGTCCTTCAGAATTAATTTGTTGGATTTAATCCATTACATATAATATGTTGTCATTGTTTACATTTCAGAGCAGAAATGAATTATTGGGAAAGGTCATTTGCTAAACCAGAAGTTCTCTGTAGCTGAATGGTTAATAGCATGTCAGGACAAATGATGGTTTCCATATGGGATACTGGTTCAATTCCTGTTGAAGGACACATATTTTCTACAAGATTTCTTGAATATTCAGGCCAGTAAATGTAATTAATACTCTTTAATTAAAACAGAGCATTTACTCAAATAAATTGTATCCATAAAACAAAATAAATATATATATATATATATATATATATATATATATATATATATAAAGAATTAATGCATTTATTTTTAATCTGTTGATCCTTAATTATTTAGAAATTGCTTTGTTTGCATTTCAGATATGAAGCTTTTCGAGAAAATAATCTGAGTGAAGAGAATGTGCTTTCCTTAAAAATGGAAAATAGAACCTTACAAACTGTAACATTATTTGTGGCCAAGTGGTGAAGCACACTGGATCAAATGGTTTCCCCTACAAAGGGTGGGAGTGATATATATATATATATATATATATATATGTATGTATGTAAAGTGTGTGTATTTGGGCAGCTATCCCTCTTTTATACAAGTTTCATTAAAAATGACTGGCAAGATACTGTGGTAGAAATTTTCCTTGCAGTAAAGTTTGTTTTATAATAAAGTAATCTTAGGGTTGTGTGAAATGTGTGGACAGATTTACTTAATATGTTTGTGAGTTCATAGACAAAGGCTTAGTAGGTGGTTGCTGGTTAATCCCTTCTATTGTGTGTGTGAGCAAGGCCTAAATTAGCAGTTGCTGGCTGTCTCTCTTCTATTGTGTGCATGTGTGTGTATATGCATGTGTAGATCAAACTGGCATCCAAAATTGTGAACCTTGAGAAGAAGTATGCTTCTATTTTTATATTCACAAGGGGATTCAAAATCTAATTTCACATAGAAGTGTGAACTTTTTGAATACAAGGTTTTCATTGGTTAGAAAATAAATTTACACTGGCTTGTGAAAATCTTTTTCTTGAATTTGCGGGAGTGGTGAAAACAGTTATTATTGTTATTTTCTTGTTGGCAAGTCTATAACTACATCTGTAAGTATTTTGGCAGTATTTCTTGTTTGTTTATCAAACTAACCTTCTGATGGGGTTTTATTAGTTGAAATATATATATATATATATATATATAGGCTTTAATTTCTATAGATGCATTGATTTATGATATGTGAATATAAAGTTTGTAAGAAATATTGTTAGAGTTTTTGGAAAGGAGAATTCATCAAAAAAAGCTTAATAAAAGGATTTATATGAAGATCTGAATATCCTAACTCACAATTTAGGCATTGCTGTTGTTGTTGCCAAAATTTCAGTTTTAACTAATAGTTTACATCAAAGGAGTAAGGAAAGTAATCATGTCAAGTAGACAATCTTGACTTGGTATAAATCCAGGCTAGGATTTCTGAGTTGAATGACTTGGTGTAAAGTCTAACTGGTGTTTCTGATTTGACTGCCTACTGAAAATCTTTTTTATAATGCTTATGAGGCTTGTAAATTAGTATTTTAAAAATGTACTTAAAGTCAACTGTGATTGGTTAAAAATACTTTTTTTTATATCATCAGACCTGCTCTCTACTATGTGCATGCTAATTTCTATCTTTAGTAGCTTCCTCTTGATTCTACCAAATTAGTATAAAGTACCTGATTTTATTTTGAAGCAACCACCATGGTCATCTAGCCACATTTATCACCAGTCTTTTAGAGAATGCTCCTGAAGAAAACCAATTTGTTACTTTAAAGTCTGCTACAATGTAATGTACAGGAACATGTAATAAACTTTAAAGTCAAAGTTTAATATTTTCAATAATGGTAGCCAATTATAGTATCATATCTTCACACAATAGTTTCATTGAAATAATTTGCAAACAATTTTACTTCTAAAGCCAGCTATGATACAAAAGGTAAAAGCTCAAATGAAGATTATAATTAATGACAAATATTTTCACATTGTTTTACACATAAATAAAAATATACATAAAAATAAACATAAAAATATTTTCACATTGATTTACTGTTGAAATAAATATGTCAACATTGATAATAAATATTATTGACATGTTTGAATATAAATAAATTTATATCTGTAAAACTTAGAATAAGGAGACGTCTTTGAACTTTTTATTCATTTATTTACTATTAATTACTCTTGATTTTAAGAATTTTATTTATAAAATTTTCTTGTTTTAAAAGTACTATCCTCCAGTAATATATTGGTTGATGTAAAAACAATCTTTGTCACTATTATTACGATGTAAAATAATATGTAAGAGTTAGCAGCTAAAACCCAGACAAGATGCAGGAAAAAAGAAATGTCACTTAAACTGAAACAATATAAATAATAGCCAAAGTAAGTATGTAAGTATCAGGCATGCCAAAGTGGAAAGCATTTTATAATCTATGTATTTATGTATGAATTAAATTCAAAGATTGCATAAAAACATTCTTGTAGAAAAGCTAACATTTTGGAAGGAGACTGGGAAGAAACTGCAACTGATTGGGTAGAATTTAGAAAAACAGAGTATATGACGGAAGCAAGAACTTTCTAATAGCTTGAAGAAATCACAAAAAACTTGATGAGGCTTGCTAGAAAATGTGTGGATGTGATACTGCTAGGAAATGTGGGTTACTGGAGGAGGCTGGGAGCTGAAGAGTGATGAATGGGAAATAGTATTCTTCCACAGAGTGGAATTGAAAAATGACAAAAGAAGCCATGTACAGAGAGTTGACTTGCATTATACATTTTTCTCATAATCATTAACTTCCCTCAATTTGGACTCTTCTGGAATTATCCATTTTTGTTGTACTATATATATATATATATATATATATATATATATATAATTTGTAGGTCTCATGAATTCATGAATTTGACCGTGATTATGATTCCAATGTAATAAATTATAACTATGGAATATTAGTGTTTGAGCCTTTTATATTATATTCTTGCTCTGTCCTAGATATTGAGCTCTACCTGGATTCTATCCTCTTGGAATTTTATATATATATATATATATATATATATATATATAGACCACTAATATTATCAATATCAATATATATTATACATATATATATATATATATATGTATGTCTTCTTTTACTTGTATTCTTTATATTCTTATTTGCTCTTATCCCCCATCGTGACCCACTCTGTTTATTAAAGCCTTCCTGAAGGGTCTTTTTTTAGTTCTGCTCCTTAATTACAATTTAATAAACAGAATGGATTGAAGGATCAACAAACTTTTTGAAACCTGAGAGATTAGACGTATTCTCCTAACTTAAACTTTGTCATTAAAATCTGCAATCATTGGTATTGGACCTTCACTTCATTCCTACGAAAAACTACAGACGATACTGTACATGATAAACAAGGCAAATTGGATATCTTAATTAATAGCGTTTCCTCGGATGTCTACGACCATATTGCCGAGTATGCTACTTTTGAATCTGCTGTAAATTGCCTCATAGAATTATACATGAAACCCACAAATGAAATCTTTGCCAGACATGTTCTAGTGGATAAAGAGAAGACAAAGATATTGATATGTTCAGGGGTTACAACTACTAATTAAAAAATGCAGTTTCAAAGTGATTAACGCTGCTCAAAACTGAGACAACTGCATTAGTGATGTGTTTATGCTTTAATTCCATTCAATAGTGTCTTTTAGAAAACAAAACCCTTGATCTACATATGGAAGTTAATCAAGCCAGAGCCCTATACCTAGTACAGAAAGACTCTGAATCATATTCACATCAACTCTCACCAACTATGGAAGCCATAGCATTAGAAAGCAAAAATTCATTTGTCAGCAATGCGTGTGCCTTAACAAGTACTAAATGTTATTTTTGTTTTGGATCACATCACTATCATAAAGTGTGCTTGGCCAGAGAGGCCATATGTCACAAATGCAGAAAAAAAGGGCACTTTTCCAAAGTATGTTGGTTGGTTGGTGCTTCGATCACATCAGTTACTCAATCTTATACCTTGGTGACCACTGTGCTACCTAGTTTATTAAAACAGGTTATGGTGTATGTATTAATTTGAAAAAATGAGGCTACTGCTTTAATTGACACTGGTAGCTCTGGATTCTTTATTTTGCTTGACTATGCAAAAAGGCATCAGATAAAAATAAAACCTGCAGTGAGGAATGTGCCCATGGCTTCATTGTCCCTTAATAAAAGGGCAGTACACGATCAATTTAAATTTATTGGGTGAGTTGGTATTTGAATGTTACACTTTGTGTCCTTCCCAATCTTTGTAATTTTTAGGCAAGACTTCATGAACCAACATTTTAGTGTATCTTTTGCATTTGGTAGTCCTAATAAATGCCTATCTATTTTGAGTACTACGGCTTGTAGCCTACCATCTGCAATGGTAGCTATACATCCATTATTTTCAAATCTCAACCCTAACTGTAAGCCTATTTGTACAAAATCTAGGCAATTTGGAACTGCTGATAAATACTTTATTAAAACTGAGCTCCTGGGTGAGCTCAAATTTTAATTGTCGATAACGAATGGCATAAAAAGAGATTAGTTGTGGATTATAGTAGAACTGTTAATAGATTCACTCAACTCAACACTTACCCACTATCATGAATGGATGATCTGGCTTTGGAAATTTCTAAATATAAAATTTTATATTGGATTTGAAGAGCTCATATCACCAAGTACCCATTCAATGGGAAGATAAACCGTACACTGTATTTGAAGCTAATGGCAAATTATACCAGTTTTGTTGTATCCCATTTGGGATCACTAATGGAGTATCTTGCTTCCAATGCATAATGGACAACATTATTATGAGGAATAACTTGCACAAAATATATGCTTATGTAGATAAAATAGTTGTAGCTGGCAAAACTCAAGAGGAACATGATAAAAATTTCTCAAAATTTCTTGAAGTAGCCAAACTACATAATTTTAATTCCAACAAAAAAAGTCCTCCCTATCAATCACTTCTATTAATTTACTTGGCTACACCATATCTCATGGGATACTTAAACCTGATGCTGACTATACCCACTAAAAGAATGATCTATCCCTAAAGATAAAGCTGCCCTTTACAGAGTCCTTGGGCTGTTTTCTCTTTATTCCCAATAGATATCAAAGTTTTCAGCTAAAATCAAACCCTTAATTATGGTTGACTCATTCCCTTTAAATCACAAGTCCATGGAAGCATTCTGGAAACTTAAAGAAGAAATTAAAAGTGCTTACTTCATGTTATTGTAGAAAATGTCCCCTAGTAGTCAAGATGAACGCTTCTGAGATGGCAATAGCTGCTGCTTTGAATTAGAATGGCCATCTAGTAGCTTTCTACTCATGATCAATAATGCTGATTGAATGAAAGTATGTTTCAGTAGAAAAGTAGGCTTCAGCTATTATAGAAGCTGTAAAAAGGTGGTCTCATTACTTATCTGGTTGATGCTTGACTTCATGTTTAATAATGAGAGACCTGGAAAAATTAAAAATCATAAGATCCAGAGATGCAGAATGTAACTGGAGAACTATAACTATGAAATTACTTATAGACCAGGGAAGAATAATATATCTGCTGATAAACTATCACAGGCTCATTGTGGGGCTATCCTACACAAAGAAAAGTTATATGAGCTTTTGTTACCCTTTGTCAGAAATCTACCTTACTCTATATAAGATGTAAAGAAAAGTATGTACTGACTGTTCTATTTGTGCAATATGGAAAACATGTTTATACAAACCTGAAAAACATTGACTTTCTTTGATTTGGACTCTTCTGGAATTATCCACCTTTTGCTGTACTATATATATATATATATATATATATATATATATATATATATCTTTTTTTATTTGTATTCTTATTTGCTCTTACCCCATCGTGGGCCACTATGTTTATTAAAGCCTTCATCAAGGCACTTCTTTAGTTTTGTTCCTTATTACAGCCATATACAACATAACATACCATGAATGTGACAAGGTTTGCTGATCAGTTGGAGGTCTGAAATGACACATTAAAATACATGGTGACCAACAAGTATCTCCTGCTGTGGGATGCAATCAAGTATGTAACATTTATGCCAAAAAAGTGTGGGTTGTTTACTGGCCTGGAATATCACATCTATGATCCCCACAGATCAAACCGATTCTGAAGTGCTTCAAGCAAAGGTTACACTTGAGAATAAGGACAAATATGTGTCTATATATCTGTTTATCTATGTATATGTCTATATATTTATTAATTGATTTGCAGCTCTAAAAGATCTAAAAGATAAAAATAAAACCTGCAGTGAGGAATGTGTCCATGGCTTTGTTGTCCCTTAATAAAAGGGCAGTCCACCATGAATTTAAATTTATTGGGTGGAGTTGGTATTTGAATGTTACACTTTGTGTCCTTCCCATAATAAGAATTTGATAAATTAAGAAAAGTTCAAGTGACTCATCTGGTTAGGTTAATCATGAATTTCACATTGAAACACTCATCAGGGCCAGATATTTGATAAATCATGATTTATCAAACATGTAACCCTGATAAGAAAGCCTTAAGTCAGTTACTGAGAAAAGTCACTCGAAATTTTCAATTTCTTATTGAATATATATATATATATATATATATATATATATATAAATTCAAAAGATTTTTAAAAAGAGGATATCTTAAATTTTGTTTTGCATTCTGAACAATGACTATTTTTGCAAAAATGTGTAAATTGTTGTAAAAGTGTTATGTAACCTAAATCATTCATCAGGCACTTTTTTTTACTTTATTACCATTGTGCATCACCCTATGATCTTTGTATGAAATTTTCTATTCAAAGTCCACTGGTGATGTATATGTGGTGACAGTTACTAGGCTAATAAGTTGGTAGTATGTAGTCACATCCACACATATTTGGCCTAGATCTCTTCTTATCATCACTCTTTTAAGTTAAGGGGGGGGGCTAAATTTTAGCAGAGTTCTAGTTGACTAACCAATTTATTTAGGAAAGCACTGCTTAATCCTATATATGAGAGTGAGAGAGAGATGAGAAAAGGTGTCTCAATCAATCTGTATCCCTGCTAGTCTGGACATCTTCTAGAAGTGCAACAATCATGTGGGAATATCTAAAAAAATGTAACAACCAAGTAGGTATACCAAAAAAAGATGCAGCAATCAAGTAGGAATATCTAAAGAAAATGCGACAATCAAGTAAGAATGTATAAAAATGTAACACAGCTAAGTCAGAATATATGAAAAAGATCTGATAATCAAGTATAGATATCTTAAAATAATGCAACAATTAAGTAGAAATAATTAAAAAAGATGCACCAATAAAGTAGGAACATCTAAAAAAAGATTCAATAACTAAGCAGGAATATCCAAAAAAAGGTAACAGTTATTTAGGAATATTTAAAAAATGCCATAGTTATGTAGGAAGACCTAAAAAGGATTCAACAATCAGTTAAGAATACATAAAATACATTAATCAAGCAGGAATATCTAAAAAGATGCAACAATCATGTAAGAATAGATAAAAATGCAACAATTAAGTAGGAATCTCTAACAAAGATGTAATAAATAAGAATGTCTACAAAAATGCAGTAATCAAGTCGGAATATCTAAAAGATTCAATAATCGTAGAAGAATACCTAAAAAAAATGCAACAGTTAAGTGGGAATATGAAAAAAATTCAATAATTAAGTAGGAATGTCTAAAAAATGTAACAATCAAGTAAGAATAGATAAAAATTCAAGAATTAAGTTGGAATATCTAAAATTATGCAATGATCAAGTTATCATCATCATTATCATCATCATCCCCTTGACTTTTGTAATTGTAGGGAGGATCTGAATGCAGAAGCCATATTGAATCTCCTCCACACCAGTCTATCAACAGCAGCTGTCAGTAATTCTGGTATAGTCATACTTGTCCATTGTTTGATATTTTCCAACAAGTTTTTGTGTTGGTGTCCTCTCCTACATCCACCTTCAATGGTGCCTTGCATGATGGTCTTGTGCTGGCTGTCATGCCTTGTAATGTGTCCAAACCACGGCATTTTTTTCATTTGACAGTGGCGAGAAGAAGTTTCTAGTGGCTCATAAAACTTTCAATCCTTTTCCAAACAAACTTATTGGTTTTATGTTCCCCAAGAAATTTTCTCGTACATTTGACCTCAATCAAGTAGGATTTGCCAAAAAATGCAATAATGAAGAAAGAATAGATGAAAATGCAACAATCAGGTAAGAATATCTAAAAAAAATCTAACAATCAAGTAAGAATTAAGCAAGAATACATCAAGAATTACAAAATCAAGCAGTAATGGTGAGAAAATTGGAGAAAGAAATTCCATTTTTCTTATCCTACTGGAATGTATGAACCATTATTGATAATGATGACATTAAATTAGCCATGCAAATTCCTCAAAGCTTATTACACTTGTAAGAAAGGAATTATATTGGTAGAACTTTTTTGATGTTCATAAAAATCTTCCAAAATTGGATTCTAATGTCATCAAAGTTGAGACACAGAAGAAATATCAAAGACAACTTGACAGATTTTAAAAGCATCTCTGCAGTCTTGTGGGTGACAGATTATTTTCCCCCTTATAACCCTTTTCTCCACAGACAAAATGTCACAACCCTATAACTACTATCATTATTTACGAAAATCAGAAATGTTCTGATGAGTTACTTTCATCAGTTCCACAACTTCGGAGGATCACAGCTAAAACCCACCATGCCATGTACACTGGGATGAATCATCCTCATTCCCTTTGTATTCTGTTGGTAAGAAGAAAGTTACATTTGGACAGCTTCTTTCCAAGAACTGCTACTTTGTAGAACAGCCTCTCAAGTGGATGCTTTCTTAAGCACTACAACCTTAACCTCTTTCAGTTTAAAAATCAACAATTATCTTTCCTATATAGCCTCATGATCTGCATTGCATACAGCCTCCTTTTACGTCCAGGTAACAACTTTATTCAGTAACCTTTTACCTAGTGTTACTCTTGGTATTGGGGAACAATTTTAAAAGAAATTAGTGGAACAAAACTGCTAGCAGTATCCAGGATTTTAAAGCCTTAACTTGTATATGTAATTCTAAAAACCTTATTCACTTGTATATGTAATTCTAAAAACCTTATTCACTCATATATGTAATTCTAAAAACCTTATTCACTCATATATATCAAAAAAGTATTCACCACACACATATGTAATTCTAAAAACTTTCACCTGTATATATATATATGAAATCTTTGATCCACTGCAAACTTATAAAAATTTTTATTAGTAATATAATTAATTATGATAAAATTATAATATTTAATTAATTATAATAAAATTAAATTAATTAAATAATTAATTAAAAAGTGTAAGTAAATAAATATTGGTTTATTTTATACACTTTTGGGATAAATGTATTAACGAAAAGCCAGATGATTTATTAAAAATTATTTCTTTGTATGTAAAATTTTGTTCGTTTAGAATTAGCTCTAAAAATGACCACCAAAATTAATGGTCATGGTAGACTGCTGGTGATCTATTTTTTTGACATTTAGAAAAATATATTTACATTTGTATTTTTGTCCAGCAAAAGGGCGTCTTATGCTCTTGTAGAAGTCCATTTGAGCTTCTTTTGAGAGTATATAAGAACACGGGTCAACAGATAACATCAGAAGGGATTTAAATGTCACATGCTGCAGAGGTCGACAGGCAGAAGGGAGCAGGAGAAAGACGTCAGAAATGAAGCAGGCTGGCTGGCTGGCTGGTTGCGAAAATGTTTTAGGTGTCCACGTATGAAAGTTTCCATTAGAGCAAAGGACAGAAAGGTTTTGGCATTCTTGAAAACTATGCTGATGGAAGGCAAGAAAAACAAAGAGAACCTTATCAGAGACTCTCGAGGGATAAGCAAAAGCCAAAGAAACACATGGAATCCAAGCAGAACGAAAGCCGAACAAAACTTCCCAGAGACACATAGGAAACGCAAATGTCAAAGCAACACGAGAAAGCCAAGCAGAAAAAGAACTGGATGACATTTCAGAATCTCGTAAAACTTTCCAGAGATTCTTGTTGAATAAGGAAAGTTGTTATTTTTCATTTATCTGTTAGGCGGATGCACCTTTTTCTAAGAATAATTTCTTTTTTTCAACTGTTTTAGTATCACCTTAAGGCTTTTTTTTTCATGATTTGAAAAGCTATTTTTTAGAGCCAATATTTTCTGTACTTTTGTTATGTTGCATTGCCTTAAAGTGAGTGAAGGGAAATTTTTGTGTAAGCCTTTTTTGTAAAAATTGTACTTTATTATAGTACTTCATGTCTGTAATAAATGTTTGTCCTTTTCAAATTTCACATAGTAGTTTCAAGTCTTGTTTGATTTTATATGTGTCTGATTTTAATATTTGGGGTAAGAGAGGAGACATACTCTCTTCTGATATTTACTCACAATAAAAAAATTAAACTACAACTTCTCCTGTAAGGTACAAAATTCTGAACTTTAGAAAAATGTTGAATCTATCCATAGGTAATGGGTAGAGCATTATTCAAAGCTTCTGAATCATTTTTCCACGATCAAGATTGATGTTGTTAACAAGGTCAACAAGCTTCCTATTATTCCCAAAATGCATTTAACCTTTAGAGTCATCAAGGGAGGAAATTGTTGCTGCTGTCAGAAAGTTGACCAATAGAAAATCTTCAGGCATATCATCTGATATCACTGTAGAGCATTCATATGCATGACTTGGGTGTTTATATCTGGGATAATCTTCCAATGGCAAGGGAATTATCACTCGAGTCCCCTGACAACTCTTTCATGTACTTTCAACTTTTCTTACTACACTGTAGGCTATCGCTTTTTCATTTATTGTCCCCTTTTCTCAGGGCTGCAATATATTAGACAAATTATCTGACAGTATTGAAACAGCACTCTCTCCATCCATCTGCAAATATTTGTGTGTTTGGTGATTTTAATGCGTATCGCATCAAGTGGCTTAAACATTCTAATGTTACTGATGTTATTGGTATTCCGACTTCCAATTTTTCTGTTGCTCAGTTTCTTACTCAAATTGTGGATTTCTCCACTCGTTTCCCTAATAAATCTGAATAACATGCTTCTTTACTTGATTTGTTCCTTACCTCCTCTCCTAGCTCTTGTCAAGTTTTGCAACACTGTCCTCTTGTCTACTTGGATAATGCTATAGTATCTATTGATATTTCGTTTCAGTCATCCATTAGACAGGAACTGCCTATTCATAAGACCCCTTTTCCATTACCGGCATGCTGATTGGGATTCATTTCGTGACTTTCTTCGAGATGCCCCTTGGATAGATATTGTTAAACATCCTATTGAGAATTGCATTCATGAGGTTTCTTCTTGGATCAAAGCAGGCATAGATGCTTTTATTCCTTCACAGAAATACCAGGTGAAACCTCAATCATTTACATGATTCAGACCAGCATGTTCTGCCGCTATAGTGCACAGGAATCACTATTTCTGGCTATACCAGCATGACAGTTCCAATCACAACAGATGCCTGTTCATGGCTGTATGTAATAAATGTAAACATGTCCACGAAAAAGCTAAGTCTTTGTTTGCCGAAAGAATGAGACACTGCATTACATCTAACAACTTCTCTTTAAAATCCACTCTTGACTTGATAACCCTTGCCACTTTGATATGCATGTAACCCCTTCAATGGTTTCTGCTATCATCTCTAATCTGAATCTCCACAAAGCATGTGGACCTGATGTTATCCCTATAATATTCCTTAAGAGATGTTTCCCCGTATTGGTCCCTGTTCTCTCTAAAAAGGTATAATAAATGTCTCGCTGCCTCATGCTTTCCTGTTTGTTGGACAACCTGATCTGTTGTTCCAGTCTTTAAAAACTCGGGTGAACCACCCAATCTTTTCATCTATCGGCCTATTAGCCTTCTACCTCGTTTTGGTAAACTGCTAGAGGCCCTAATCAATGCTGAATTAGTTAAACATCTCACAATGCAGGGCCTTCTTTCTGACAAACAACATAGCTTTCGTCTCTCTACTGCTGATGTATTAACAATTATTGCGGAAAGAGTCTATCAAGCTTTAGATAAGAATGATGAAGCTCGGGCAGTTGCTTTGTACATCTCGAAAGCGTTCAACAGGATTTAGCATACCGGTCTTCTTCACAAGTTGAAAGGTTATGGTGTCTCCGGGCGAATTTTTGAACTGATTCAGTCTTTCTTATCAAATCCAGAAATGAAAGTTGTTCTGAATGGCCACTGTTCTAGACCCTTTCCTACTAATGTAGGTGTCCCCCTCCCAGGTCTCTATCCTTGGCCCTATATTGTTTTTAATTTTCATTAATGTCATGGGTCATTACCTATAACTACAGAATGAACTCTTCCTAACACTATGCCTCTCAAG
This sequence comes from Acanthosepion lycidas, assembly GCA_963932145.1. NCBI lineage: Eukaryota > Metazoa > Mollusca > Cephalopoda > Sepiida > Sepiidae > Acanthosepion > Acanthosepion lycidas. The sequence continues at coordinate 20,743,285 of OZ010606.1, read as the reverse complement.
AGAGAGGGACGAATCGAGTCGAGCCGATAGTAGTTCACTCCAAACCAGACTGACAGTCATACTAACACCTTCCACATCTTGTATTATTATTTTGTGTAATATACCTTCGCTATTTCTACTCTTGTGTTCGTGTTGTTCTTCCTTGGTCCTAACCTGGACCATAACAATTATACAACCTTCCTGATGACATCAGGACTTAACTTGTTATCTATGCTGATGACAACCATCTACTCCTGTCTCGATAAGGTCAAATTGGCAGCTGATCTAAAAAAAGGACCTACAATCTGTTGTTAACTGGCTTGTTAAGTTTAACACCTCTAAACCAAAAGTGCTCTTTATTAATCATCTGCGAGACCCATTTCTGCCTTCCATCAGTATAGCTAATGCTAACCTCTAGAAGGGTGACTTGTTATGTTTTCTTGGGTTAACATTCTTGGCTGACATGAAGTGGAAAGACTCCATTGAATCAATTGCTAGGTCGGCTGCTAAGAAAGTTGGTTCACTGTGTTGATAGATTCTCTCTAGAATCTACCTTACATGTCCATAAGCCTACCGTCTGCCCATGTTTAGAATATTGCTGCCACATATGGTTTGGTGCTTCTGCTATATATTTAGAGATTGTTGATAAGATCCAAAGAAGAATCAGCAATATTATTGGTCCTTACCTGGCGTCACGGCTCCAGTCACTTTTCCACCACCGTAAGGTTGCTTCCCTGTGTCTTTTCTGTAAATACTTTCATGGTAATTGTTCAGATGAGCTCTTCACTATGGTATCTAGACTTTATGAATTTAAGTGCAATACTAGATTGGCGGCAAGGTCTCATCAATTTACAGCTGAACTGGCTAGATGTAACCGTAAGTTCTTTGCTAACAGTTTCTTCTTTTGCACTTCTTGCTTGTGGAACTCTCTAACAGCACCATGCTTTCCAGCTAAATTTGATCTTCAAAAATTTAAATGCAATATCAATCGTTATATACTCTCTTCCTGGTTACCCTTCTATTGTTCTGGCTCCTTCATAAGATTTCTATTTTCTAATCCATTCACGCCCAGTAACCCCTTGTGTCGTTGTGGGTTTACTGCCTTGCTTTGGGTAAATTTGATTAAAAAAATGAATAAATAAAGAAATTAAAGATGTGTTAAATGCAAGCAGAGAAGAAATGTTTCATATCGTATTTAGCAAAATATCGTATATTTCTGGTTTCAGGAAACAGCTACACAAAATTGAATTGAGACAACTCTTGTTTCCTTCTATGATTCTGGACCAAAAGATCAATCAATACTGACATTTTCATAGCATTTTTTTACCTCTTTTCGCACTTTGGAAGGTGATCACATACACACATTTCTTCGTAACTGACTATTAAAAAAAAAAAAACATATGTGCAAAACGATATCGATATTTTTAGATATCAGAAGAATTTTACGAAAATCCATGACAAAGTGGGAAACGTTTTTCATGTGCCATTTTGTCCTTTAGGAATTCGTCGGACTAAAAGTGATGTCTACATTGATGTGATTACACATGCGCATGAAGGAGAGGAGATGCTGAGAAATTTAAATTTGAATTTTTATTTTAAATATACTTTTGTATAGTCTAGCTGATTTCATTTAGTTTCTTTTTCTTTATGTTTTTATTACGTTTTTTTTTTATTAAATATCCCACATTGCCACAACAGAAGATCTGTCAAGAATGGTGAAATGTTGTAAGAAATCGAACGTAAATTTATCGTGGATGATCTAGCGAATAAAGCACATTTGTCTTAGTAGATTACTTTCTCTATTGATTAAAGTAGCATTTTTAAATCAAAATTACAACCAGACTAATTACAGTGAGCAACTAATGCATGGAGTGCACTGTTTTGTAAATCATTTGTCTTGTAAATCATTACAAGTGATAGAGTAAACTCTCTATTTCGAAATATTTTACGAGATTTTATTTCATATTGAATATGAAATAATTACGGTACAGGATTAGTATGGTGATCTAGAAAAAGGTTACAAACACGCTTACACACACGGAATTTTATATAGATGTAAATAACATCATATTTTGTTTTGTCAGATTATTCAAGTCAGTGTTTTCTTGGAAAAACTGATATTAGCCAACTGATTATTTACACTATTGTCCCCATCTTTTTTTTGTTATCACAAGGTTTCAGCTGTTGTGCCCTCTGGTCTTCATCAGTTGTTTTCTGATGCAGGTAACCTTCATTAAATTTAGCACTGAACCCTTTGTTTAATCAACAGAGGTAGATTGTTTTCGTTCCACTGTCCAAGTCCAGGAATATCTTGTTTAGTTCTTATTTTCATACTGCCAAGTCCAATGACTGAAAAATTGTGGTAACAGCAACAAAATGGGGACAATAGTCCACATGTAAATAATGTAAATTATGATAATTCCTTATCGAAGAAATTCAGACAAAAATTAACCAACTGATATTGATAACATTTTCAGGATATATTTATAGGATGCCACATATAAGTTTTAGTTTTTACTGATATCTTTGGGTTAATACTAATCTTATTGTGAAGACATTGGCTTCGATAATAAAATATTGGATCCAGTCATTTGGTTCATCAATCACTAAAAATTGATGCAGAGAAATCAGTTTTCATATAGATTAAGGACTAACTTATATCTCTCTATGATGTTCACTTAAAGGAGGGCAGTTTAGTTGCCAGTGTTCTGAATATTCTGACATTGTCAGCACCAACTTTTTCTTTTACCTTTTTAATTTTTCACAAATCAATTTTCATGATTTTCTTTTTGTTCTTACGTTGCCAATGTTTTCAATTTATTTTTTTTATTCTTCTGATTTCTTTAAATTTTTCATAATTTCCAATTATTATATTTTCTATAATTCAGTCTATCTTGTAAACCATGTTATTCTTTGGATATCAAAAATGACAAAAATATCAATTAGTACGGCTGGCTGTTCATATCTGAGTATACCTGTCTGCTAGGGTGAATATCTAATCTCTATTGCAAAAGCCTGCTCAGGCACATTTGTGTTTGTTCAACACTCACAGAACCAACCAGTGTTTTATACTGCAACTATGCTGAGTGGACCGTAGTTACATCTTCTGGTTGGGAGAGGGGGCAATATAATCTGGCATGATCAACAGTTTGGACAATATGTTCACAGTCATGACTTCATGCTAACACAATCATCGACAATTTCCAAACAGTTTTGACTACCTAAAGCTCGAGTCAACTTGTGGCAGAGTTTTCAGTGTATGTTTGGATTGTCACCCCAATCCAATATTACTTCACTGACAAGCTAAAGGTCTAGCCACTTGGCCACATGCTGCAAAATATAAATTACTATATCATATATATATATATATATATATATATATATATAAATTGGGTGTATTTAGGCAGCATTTTTTCATTGATGCATGTTTCATTAAATAATACAGACAAGACAAAAACTAAAATTTCTTGAAGCTATATACATAAAACAGTTGAAACCTAACATGAACAAAATAAACTATGAAATCTCCACAAATATTCTTAAATGCCTATAATTGATAACAGAAGCCATTGGTTTATACCAACGGCATCCCATACTTAATACTTCTCGTTTTCACTCACGCGTGGTAATGTGTGACGTCATGAGCTGTGGTGCGATTTGCGTTTCCAACGTCTTATATGCATGAGTCTGTCGTTGCTTGGAAATCTTCCGTGTAAACATAAACAGACTATCATTATTGTTTTGTCCGTGTATTGTTTAATATATTGTAATGTAATTGTCATCTTTGATGAAAGCTTAGATAGGATTCAAAAATATGTATCTGTTATGGGACCTTACCCATAATAACATAATGGACTATTCCATACGTAATAAATACTGCGCCTCAAGAGGAAGCAGAGAGTTCAGTCCGAAGTCGGGCGACCGGCTGATCGGCTGATCGGCTGATCGGTTGAACTCCCTGCCTACGGGCGGGGAGGAACCGGAAGGAGGCTACGCCGAAGGGCGGAGTCTCTTTCGGGGTGGTAGACCGACCCTGAACCCGTTTATACTGGTTCAAAGGGCATATTTTTGGCCGAGCCCACGGGCTCGGAGATCCCACCTTAAACCGGCCTTATGCCACATGATACCCTCGTGGGGGGGTGACTAAATACCGTTCAGTCTGAAGTCCGTCAGGAGTCTGCCAGTCAGTCAGAGCGAGCGAGTCAGTCAGTCGAGTCAGAGGCAGTCCAAACAGAGTCGCGTTCAGACAATTACTACTAAACCTGATTGTTCCTACTAACATAGAGAAGTAGAATTCTCTGTATATATTCCTGTTTGTAATATATCTCTGTTATTCCATATCCGTGTTCGCGTTCTTCTTTATTGGTTCTACCTTCGACTATCACCGTGGTACAAGGAACCGGACCATAACAGTATCAATATTGTGATTTTCTTTCTTCGTTTAATGATAATGTTATTAAGCTTATAAGACAATATGAAAAGAATTTACATAAAATAAATAGACAAAACTTGTCTATATTATTTAATGGAATACACACACACACACACACACACACACACATATATATATATATATATATATATATATATATATATGATAAAAAACTATGAACTGGATAATAAAATGTCTAGTCACCAAAAATATTTATAAATGTTTTTAAGAAAAACAGACATTAGGAAATGAAATTCATCTGATAAATTTATCATATAAATGTAAGTATATCCTGAAAATTTTATCACCATAAGTTGTTTATAAAAGCAATTTTATGGCAAAAATTGATTTGTATAATAAAATTTGACATTGTATTTACACGTTGAGCATTACAAACATCATTGATTAAAACCATGTGGTTATGAAAATGTCTATGTGAAAGTGCCTTTCACATAGACATTTTCATAACCACATTTCCAACGTAAAAAATGTTCTGAAATAAGAAAAGATAAAATTGTCGAGAAAAAAGGCAAATATAAAAATATAAAAGATAAACATGGGAGGGATTGTGAAAAAGGAAATAAATTAAATACTTTTAAAAAATAAAAATAAATGGATAATAAAAAGAATTAAAATTACTTTCTCTGGAAAAACTAGTTTTATAAAAATGTTACTAGCCATGTTATGATTGGTCAATTATAACAATTGCAGCATGCTTTCCTGTTCATGATAAGGAGATGCTGAAAAATTCTTGGCCTTACCTACTTAATAAATTCTGAACAAATGACCAAACATGGTTTTTTGTTTTGTTCAAAAGCTTTTGAGCACACATCATTAATTAAAATGATGTTATGAAATGTGGCACTTCTGACGTAAGAAATGCAGTGAAGAAAGACCAGAAAAAGTAGATATACTTGGTATTTCAGAGATTATGTGTTTTGGGAATGAAAAGTAGGATATACATACCTGTGATGATATATAAAATTAAAATTAGCATACTATAAGTAGTTATTCATATCCTTTTTGTTAACCACTTCACCCAAAGCAAGGGAACAAATCCACTAAGACGCAAGGGGGGGGTGCTGAATGTTAGAGAATATGAGAAAAAAACACAGTTAAGGAGAGAGAACAATAAAAGAACAAGAATTAAGCCAGTAGATGATGATTGAGATTGCATTGTAATTTTTGAAGATCAAAGTTGACTGGGAAGCCAGAATAGAATTCCACCAGCGAGAAGTGCGATAGAAGAAACTGTTAGTATAAAACTTACGGTTACATCTAGCAGCCATTTCAATTATAAAATGATGAGACCTTGCCACCAATCTAATGTCGTGCTTAAATTCATAACGTCTATCTACCATAGAGAAAAGTTCATCAAAACAATTACCATGAAAGTATTTATAGAAAAGGCACAGTGATGCTACATTACGGCAGTGGGAAAGTGACCGAAGCCGAGATGACAGATCAGGACCAATAACAGTGCAGATTCTTCTTTGAATTTTATCAACAATCTCTAAATACGTAGCAGAAACACGAGAACAGATATGACAGCTGTTGTGGATTCCGAGATGAATTCGGTCTCCAAGGAATGACAAACGCAATAATTAAATATAAGAAATAAAATGTATTTACACAATCATACAAAGAGTAATACTGTTAGTAAGTCCAGGAACGTGGTTAGTAGCAAATACAGATAGATATATACAGTCTCGAAGTAGGACTTCCGTAGAGTCTACGTGCTTGTAACTGACTTCTACGAGAGGTTACCTCACACTATCTCCGTTCGTATATTCTCTCACTCTCCGTATATCCTCTCACTATCCGACTACCGACTAGTATTTAGTCACCCCCCCACGAGGGCATCATGTGGCACAAGGCCGGTTTAATGTGGGATCTCCGAGCCCGTGGGATCTCCGAGCCCGTGGGATCTCCGAGCCCGTGGGATCTCCGAGCCCGTGGGCTCGGCCAAAAATATACCCTTTGAACCCGTATAAACGGGTTCAGGGTCGGTTTACCTCCCCGAATGAGATTCCGCCCTTTGGCGTAGCCTCGTTCCGGTTCCTCCCCGCCCGAAGGCAGAGAGTTCAACCGTTCAGCCGGTCGTCCGACATCGACTGACATCCGACTACCGACTACCGACTTGGTAGAGTCCACTTATATGAAAAAGGGGTGGACCCCATAACAACAGCAAGGATAAATGGTAGACTTATAAATATATAATGCAAAACGATGTCGAACAGTGGCCGTTCAGGACCACTTTGATTTTGTGATTCGATAAGAAAGACTGAATCAGTTCAAAAATTTGTCTAGAAAAGTCATAATGTTGTGTAGAAAGACTAAAAATTGTTGAGTAGGACGTCTGCTGATAGGAACGTGAGTCACAAAGTAGTCACGCACTTACTACAGTATTCACTATTATTAATCCATGTGATTAAACAGTAAACACTAATATTTTGTTCCGATGTTTTCCTTGGAATATTATTAACCAACTACGAGTTTATACAAGAATTATAACAGTTGCGACGAGGATTGAAACTCGCGTTTGAAAACATATTTTGACGTGAATTTAAAAAAAAACTTATTTTTTTAACTCACGTCAACTAAGGATTTGAGAAACGCACAATATGTAAGACTTTGTCGGAATTAACGCTTCCTTTAGTTCGTTAACCCTTTCACCAGGGGTCTCTCTTCCCTGGCTATAAATAGTTGCTGACCCTTCGCCTTTTCCTCTCTTTTTCCTCAGGCTTTTCAGCCTTACCATCTTGCAGATGTAAACGCTCACAGAGATATCGTTTCCCAAATGCTGGGAACACGCTAAGCACAATACACGTACGTACGAACACTCACCACACACACGCACATATATATATAATATTCACAGACACACTCTGTCCATTGTAACTGTCCATGTAACTTGTTATTGATATATATATATCTGTATACATATATTTATCGGTCTTGTGTTTGTTTTTCTTTGCCTTCTTTGGACTTAATTAAAGTCCAACTTTCTCATGTAGTTGGACCGGCTAGCAGGAGAATCTTAACCCCACATGTGTTCTTCCACTTCTATCGACAACATCCCAGCCACGGTCCACTACAACTTAAAAATCGTGGTAAAACAGTTATTGGAACAAAAGCAACAACAATGAAAACTACAAATATTGGAACATCAGACATGTTTGAAACAATGTTGCAGAAATCAAATAAAACTAGTATTATAGTTTGATGCAACCTCTATTGGCGAATATAGCCCTACGTTACGTTTTTGTCGTAAGAAGATATGAATATCTTTTCAAAAAAGATTGCCAGGGTTGGCCAGATGCAAAAAAGGTACATTTACTTTTAAGGAAATTGCGTCCATCAGAGCACGATAGATATTGTAATTACATTTTACCTGAAAAACCAGGAAATAAAGACGTTTGATGAAACTTAATTTTGTCTAAAACTTGTGAAAGAAGCTACCTGTTTCATACAGATATTCATATACAATGCTTAAATCTCACAAAAATAGAGGAAGATTTTGTTACTTATGCTAGTATTGTCAATTGTGAATGCGAAAAATTTAAACTGAATGAACTATTTCCAGATATGTTTACTTTTTGTGCAAGGGCTAAACTTCGAGTGAAAACACACATTCGTTCGCGCATTTTAACAACTCTAACAGGACACAAAATTAACTTTACGGACAGTGGCAGAAGAATTGAAAAGAATTCTAAATTTAAGGTATGATACCGCAAAAATTAAAAAAAATAGTACAAGTGCAGAGAGCGACGGGAAATGCTAATTTTTCAGATATTCGGGACAAATAATTGATACAAATGGGCGTAGTACAAGGATGAATGCTATTAAAATTAAAAATACTCCTGCTCCGACAAACGTTAATACTTTACAATCATTTCTAGAGCTCGCAAGCTATTACAATCATTATCTGTCGAACACACATAAATTGAGAACGCCTATAAATTACTGAAAAAAGGTGAGGTGTGGAATTGGTCCGACGAATGTTAAAAATATTTTGAAGACAATAATTCACATGTTAACATCTGAATTGTCTTTAACGCATTTCAATCCTGGTTTAGAAATAATTGTAGCATCAGATGCCCATGCATCTAGAACGCTAATAAAGGCTGAAATAAATTATAGTCAAATCGAAAAAGCGCTATTTTTGCAATGAAAGAAATTCGCTAACTGATGCACGGTTACAAACTGATCCTACAAACAAATGATCGCACATTATCGACTATTTTTAATTCTAAAAAAGATATTCCTACACATACTGATACTGCCAACAGATTGCAACATTAGCAAACGTATGATTTCAAGATGGAGTATTTACCATCGAAGAAATTGAGATCTGCAGATGGTTTGTCCAGATTAATTCCAAAATTTAAGGAACCTTTTGAGTAGACTGATTGTTTTTTTAATTTCTGAAAATGTCAAAAAAAATTGTTATAAGCGTAACATAATAAGGGAAATAAGAAATTAAAACACAATCCAAGAAGGATGACTCCATTTTGCAAATGATGAATGACGTAAAAGTGAGATGGAAAGAAAGAAAAAATAAAGCAAGTGTTACTGAAAATCAATGTCTTTTTTCATTTGTGATGAAGTACTGATCTACACTGAAAGAGTAGTAATTCCTGATTTATCGCAAAAAAGATTTTTAATGCAGTTTCATGTTGGACATTCTGGAATGTCAAGAATGAAATCCCTGATGAGAAGTTATGCATATTGGCCTAAAATAGACCAGGGTATTCAAAATTTGGTTAAGTCAAGCAAAGGTTGTGCACTAGCGGCAAAATAACCACCTGCAAATTATCAACCCTGGCTTAATACCGATAAACCTTATTATAGTCGCCGAAACATTTAAGTGTAGAAGACCTACTTACACAGTAGCTGTAAATTTTCTTCATGGACTGTTTGAGATTTGAAGTTGCAGATACTATAGTGTTTGATAATGGCATGCAATTTACTTTCAAAATTTTTGCAAATACTATGCATTTGAACACATAACAACGTCGCCGTACCACCCAAGGTCAAAGTTTTATTGATACGTTCAAAAGGCCGTTAACGAAATTAAACGGGGGAGGAGACGGAAGAAGTAATGCTTCAACAGTTTTAAAGAATTTATAAATAGACCCTTAACCCTTATACTGCATCAAGGATTTCACCAGCGGAACCGATGTTTGCCAGGAAAATTAAATCGGTGTTTGAAAAATTACTACCTGGAAGAAAAAGAAAAATGTTGACATAATACTAAATTAACCATCCAATCTTTCAAAGATGGAGATAAGATTTTCTTCAGGATTTACAAAGCAGGAAATGAAAGTTGGGGAAATAGTAAATCGCGTTGCCAGGATGATGCATATGGTACTAGGTTGGTGACAAAAAAAAAGCCATTAATCCAATAAAAACCAAGATATGCCAATGAAATAAAAACCCAACAAAGATTTTCTTATGGAAGTACTGTATATTTATTGTATAGAAAAATACAATTATGGCACAAGGCCGAAAAGGGGGGACGGGTTGAGGCTGGTCCACACTGATTATCCTATACCTAGCTAATCCAATTCACGACCCATTCACTCGTTACAATTTGCGCATTCACCACAAACACTCGTCCGTCACCAATCAATCCTCCATATACCATAATACCGCATCCTCTCAGGGCGACCTATAAAAACGCACCCCGTGACATAAAAATTTGATGATAATAAAATTTATACATACAAATTTATGAAAATAAGAGGGGAGAACAAACATAATATCAAACAAATCAAACATAAATATGATGTTAGTAAAAAAAAAAAAAAAAAAGAGAGAGGCCGCTGTATTCTACCCTATGACAGAATCAAGAAAGCTGGCCCAATTGAGATGAAAGGAGACCAAAACAAACTGGGGAGGTTGGGAATCTCATCTTGGATCATAACCAAAGATGTGGCCGGAAACAGACCGGGAACAACACTTACTCATATTAACTAAGTACATAAAGCTTGTCTAGCCTAACCAGGGGAGGGCTCCACCGGAAGCCACTCCGATGAGACATAGGGAGACCTAAAAGAGAAAATCAAGTCTAGCCCCGTTCACACGAACCAAGCTCGCCACAGTCACCCACCTTTCGCTAAAGACTGTCGAATGCAAGGGTTTTCTATCAGTTCTAATCTTCATCTTGAGCTGATGCTCAAAGAATCGGATCAGATCCTGATGGGAAAGACGGTTACCTCGCAAGACTTCCTCCTGTCGTGTCGTCCATATCACCATTCGAGACGTGGCCAGTTGCGTTAGAAACACCATTCGTTTCATTCCAGAATACGGGGACGATACATTGTCACACGCGTATGCTCGATCAATGGGCACGAGCTTTTCGGGAGCGATACGAGCCGTCAACTTGCCGACATGGTCCCATAGGGGGCAGACCCGAGGACAATGGTAGAAGGCGTGCGAAGCCGTTTCTTCCAAGCCAAGGTCACATCGTTCACAGTCTGGCAAATCCGCCAAGTTCCATATGAAGGCCTTGTCATTGAGAGATAGCGTATTCCGAGCTAGTCACCAGGTAAGCGAAAACTCAGGGTTGCTGAGGTAATCCGCCGTTGGCGTCCATGGCCAAAAGGAGCAAAACCCCTCCTCCGACATGTCGAGCAGCTCACTTAGAGGATCCTTCGCGCCCCCTCCACTAGATAACGATAGAAGAGCTTCCTAGGCCGTGAAAGGTTACTGAACCGAGGAATGATTGTCATGGCGTATCGACACTCGCGAAGGAAATACAATTGATCCCGGGGTTTACGACAGCGCTCAACCCGCGAGATGGGAGGACTGATAGTAAGGAAAGGGAACGCATCCTTTACAATCACCGCCATAATCGAATCTCCTATCAATGCGCGGCGTAGGAAAGCCAACCTCGAGGCGAATTTGTGGCTCGCGAAGTCCGTCCAATCAAAGGGCCCCGGAAGATCGACCCCTTTCCAGGCACCTAACGCAAGCCGGAACACTTGTCGCGGTTAATCTTGGCCCCTGTCACCTTTTCGTACCTGTCAAGTGCCTTCAGTACCACCTCAATGTCGCTACGGGACGGCACGAAAATAGTTACGTCATCGGTGTACGCAGAAACCCTGGCTTGAGACCCTCCAGGAGCAGCAATTCCACGTAGGGCAGGACTGCACACTCTTTCCCTTAGCCAGCGAAGGAGAGGCTCCTACGCCGAAGCGTAAAGTAGGGACGACAGTGGACAACTCTGCCGAACCGACCTAGACAGCGCAAAAGCGCCCGACAGCTTCTCATTCACCTGTACCACAGCACTAGGGGAGAGATACAGGAGGCTAATCCACCGTCAGACCTCGGGTTCGAATGCGGCAGGAAAGTCAGCATAATAGCTACGAAACTCCTCGTCACAGAGACCAGGCTCCTTGGTAAACTGGTTCTCGAAATGCCGCCTAAACGCCTCGCACATGTCTTTCCCCCGGGGTGATCGATCCGGTATCTATCAACGAATTTGGTCTCGTTGAGGCTACGATCTCCGCCAACGTCCATGGGATAGGTCAATTTTACTGCCCTATATAACGAGGAGTGGAAAATTACAGGCACTCTCCCTGAACAAAATCTGCTTAGTTTTCAAAGTCCGGGTGAACCGGTCTCCAATATACGTAGATCTGGATAGTGGTTAATTTGAACAAAGAACCTAAAAGACTTTTTTTTTTTTGGCTTCATAAGTCCTCAAGTTCTGCCCTGTTCACCTTGCATATGCTATCTGGACCAGGGAAATACTTCTTTTTCTTCCTACTAGGGTGGGGCGGAGAAGAGGTGGATGGGGGAGGTGGCGTGGTAATTGGACCAAGGGAGGATGTGGTGGGAGTAGGGGATGGAGTCCTGGTAGGGGAAGTGGGAAGACTCCTTGTTTTCTTCTGACAAGTTACTTTCGGCTCGGGCCGCAGCAACGGAATGGGACCTGGCTCTGTCTGTGACTCTTTCCTTCCTGCCTCGTCCAGCTCATTTCTCCTTTTTATTCGGCTTGTCCTCTTTGTCTCCCTTATCTTCCTCCTCATCCCTTCCCCTTTTCAAGGCGGAGGCTCGTGGTGGTGGGGGGGCATCCACTTCCATATCTGCTTGTTTTTGCTGTTTCTTCTGCTGTTGGTCTAATTGCTTTTTCGATGTTTGTTTCTCTTTCTTTTCTTTCTTTTGTCGCCGCTCCTCTTTTCCTTGGTGCTGCTGGTGCTGTTCCGGACTTTCTTCATCTGTTTGCTGAAGGATTTCTTGCTGTGGGGTCACTTGTTGTGGGGTGGGCTTGGAGTTTTTCGTCTCTTCTTGCCCACCTCCTTCCACTCCCCATCAGGGACCTCGCCGGACACTGTCGCTGCTTCCGTCACTGTTGCTGCTGCTGTTTGACTGGGTTGTGGTTCCCACTTTTTGCTGGGACACACTTTTGCCATGTGACCCAGTGCGCCATAGGCTTAACAGTAAGGGTGTCGTCCCTCGACGATTACTGGCATAATTCTTTCTCTACATATAATGTGTTGGGGATCTCGCTAAAACTCTTCCTTGTTTGGGTTACATAGAGGACAAAGTCCCCGGTGACAATCCTCGCCTTGCTTACTGATGCTGAGACCTCCTCTACTTCGCCGTACTGTGCAAAATAGGTTCCCAGCATATCGCCACTAATATCAACCGGGACACACGGTTATTTTGGTTCTTCGGATCCCTAAATATTCTGTTTGTAGCCGAATAGATTTTGTGGCTAATGTACTTCCAGCCAACTTCTTTGCTTTTTCCTCTGTGGGCAAGAGGATATCCTATAGAGCGTTAGTTCTTCTTGTCAGAATTTTGGGTCCAATTTGGAGGCATTTTAAGGATTCTTCCATACTCTCTCTGCTGACACCAAACAATCTTTGTGTTCCCAAATCGGTTGTCAGTTTTAACCGGATCGATTGCCTCTGGAATCATTATTAACTCAGTTCCTTTGATGTAGGCATCGTATTTACCCTTTAGGGCATTGTAATATTTGGCATCCTTTTGGGGCCTGGTTTCTCCCCAGGCTGGTTTTTTCGGCGGTGATGTTTCTCCCGTATTTTCAGCCATGATAAGACCAGCTGAGTCCTACCACGGACAAATAAACGAGAAAAAGGTCTATATGGTTTTCAGAGTTTTTCCTATGGAAGTACTGTAAGATACTTTTGACTTGCTATTTCCAATTATAGATACTCGAAAACGAAAAAGAACTCAAAGAGAGGTGTTGCGTTATTAACCAGAACTACGAGCTTATACGAAAATGATAACAGTTGCGACGAGAACTAAACCTCGCGTATAACACATAACCTTTCATCTTGCCAAGCGGACCAGTATCATGCCAAATCGTGTCAAATGCCTTCGAGGTATCTGGAGGAGGAGAGATTTCAGTTTAAGAAGCTACAGAAAGCTAGACAAAGTGTGAGTGAAAGAAAAATATATACAGAGTCAAGGAATATGTGCAAATAAAAGAAAGACATTGCTGATTGAAAGAGGAAAACACGTAGATGGGGATGAAAATATGTAATAATTATGATACATTAAAAACAAAGGTTAGAATGAATAAGGGAGAGAATGAGAAGATACAGACAAATTGGTAGAGAAAAGCAAAGATAATTGACACCTTTGGAATTTCCATGGGTCAAGTTTACTTCGTAATTATATATATACATGTATATCTGTATAATATGTACTATTATATAATAAAATAATAAAATATAATATAAACAATATTTGATTTCTCATTAAAATTGTTTTTCCATCTGAAAGATTATATATTCATCAGCTCAACTACGATTGTTGTAATATACTTGCAACAATAAAACATTGTTAGCTTGTAGGACGTCGTAGATAGTGCCAGAGATCTATATTGCAAGTTACTAACAATGAAAAAGGTTATCTTCAAAACAATTATAATACTGCACCTACTGTGGTTTCTTTGTACTAATAGAAATTTTCCAGGTCACCTTGGTGTTGGCCAAGTAATTTGATGTCGAAGATGAAAGGTGATAAGATACAAATATACCTTTTGGTTGGTAAGGAGATCTCTTGACAAATTCAGCTCAGTTTTAATTTTGAGGGAGGAATAAAATGTTTTTTTTTTATTCTCTTCATAATATTACTTTTAATTTATCTCATCAAAACATAAACAATGAAAACCAACATTTGAGTATAATTAGCTAGAGAAGAGATCAAATTAATTCAAAAGAAAGACGAACTGCGGGAAATGCCCCGTTAAAAAAAACAAAGGTAAACAAAAGGGAAAGAAAAATGAAAAAAAATGGAAGGAGAATAAATAAAAGATAAAGATACAACCAAAAATATTAATAATGTAAAAAACTCATTAAATTTCTGAACAAAAAGATTTATCTTAATCTTCCATAATCCTTTGTGTTATACTTTGGTTCAAACTAGATTCATTTCTGATTCACTTTACATCAAAACCTTTCGGTCATATGTGAAAACTAAGAAAGGAAAAGTAAAAATAAAAAAGTCTCCCTCCAGTGTGCAAACAACCCCTCTCCAAAAAAATAATAAAAACAATATAAAAGGAGCCAATCACGAACATTCTTGTGAAAGCAAAAATATGACAAAAACGTTTTGATCCACCCTGTCTGCTTTTAAGGACACCGTTCACGGTACTGTTATATAGTGCGGTGAGCAGGCAATCTGTCAAAATCATCACAAGTGAACTCGGTCAACTGACTCGATACACGCGACAACCCCAGGTCATACCAATTCTCTCCATCCTTCAAATCACTTTGCTCGCCCACAAAACATTCCGTCTTGATCCTCTATATCGGCAATACAAAGGATTTTATCTTTTTCATAGGCACGTTTTTATAACATTTGCAAATTTATGCAATTATATATCTCATTCTCTAATCGGTGTGTGGTTGAATAGTTAGAATGTTAATGTTCCAACCATAAGACCTAGGTTTGAATTCTACGACGGTTGATTTTTCAAAGAGGTGACTTCTTGATAATATTGACTTATGGAAATGATCATAGCATGCATCATCATTGGGAAGTGCCCGGAGAAATTGAGTAAACAAATCTGTTTGAAATCTGTCGATAATTGTGAAAGCACAAAGTCACAAATCATCGTGACTGAGAGTTTGAGTATAGTCTTTGTACAAAATGTTGATCATGCCAGATGATGTCACAGCACCTAGTCTTAGAAATCCTTCGCGTTCAACAAAGTAGTGTTGAATTTCCAGTATGCAGTCAATCTAGGCTTAGCTTTATCTAAGTTTACGTCTTAAGTCTATGGTTCGAATAAACCATCAAAGTATATTGAGAAAAGGTGGAACATCCTTGTCCCAGTGTCTTGAAATAAGGTGAGTCTCTTGAATACAACAAATATTCACGACGTGGCGTTGGAGATCATGAAGGAATAGAGCCTTTTTCGACTCGAATCTCAACCCTTGGCCATTTAAATTTGCTAACCATAGCCATGATTGAACTTCTGAGACGACATTACCACGTGTCAGTACAGAGATAGCCTGTCTCATAGACCCATGACCCAATTTAAGTCTTTTTGGAACCTTCTTGCGACAGCCTCGCGATATCCTTAGGAAACATTAATTTTAAAGTTCTATATAGGGATGGGTGTAAGAAAATAGGGACCCTCCCAAAGAAAAATTATTTCAATGTCCTGCATTTTTCATCAGCTGTCATGGCCAGTGGAGGAAGTATGTTGAAGGAAGAGTTTGGCTCCCCCAATATCGATTATATCTGCCGTGTGCCCAGACCTGTGTCCACTACTGTCAACAACCTCATTGACCGAGAGAAATTCCTAGGGTCCTCTACATCCTTCCCTTGTAATTTTTTGAAGTTTTGGACGACCCTTATTTCTCTCAGGCGATGCAACTGTAAATTTTTCCCCTCTCTAGTATGTCCGCGTTTACGCCGCATACATGTGTCCGTACATGAAGTTTCTTTTTTCGGTCGACTTTTTTGCGTGTGAGAGCTTCTCTGAACTCTCCACTGAGGGGCTCCTTGGTCTCTTGTTTGCTGAAGATGGAAGCGGTGGTTATAAAGGTAGGAAGCTTGGTGCAATGGGAATTAAGGTCGGTGACTTATGCAATGTATTTTGCAGTGGGAAAAGAGAATTGGGATGTGGCTGCTCCTTTTGTCAAGAAAGTGGATGAAATATCTGAAAATGATTCGGTATATTTACCTTTCGAGAAAACATCTTTTTAGAGAAAGCAATCTTTTTCAATGAACTGTCTTTGGTGGTTTTCATTATCAATTTTTTTTTTCTTTAGATGCAGTAATTTATTCTTTTTTTCTTTACCGGAACTTGTGCTGTTATTTGGTCTTATCAGAAATTCTGCACAGCATTTTTTGTTTTCCTTCTCAAAAGAGGGAGTCTAATAGACGGAGGTGACATCCACTCTTTCCCGTGACTTTCATATCTCCATCCATCTTCTCTTGTTTTTTTTTCGAATGCTGATGCATTTTTCCTCATCTCGGCTTATATTTGCTGGTTTTACTTGGTCCTTTTTTTACGGAGTAAACTGCAGAGCGATGTCCTATCTATTTACAATGCCAACAAGAGAATAACTGGCAACTTTCGACCATTAATGTCGATCCAATTGGGAATTGCGTGAAAAGATTTGCGATTCGCCATTAGGTGAAAATTTCGCTCACCCATTTTTCTGTCAGGGATGATCTTCACTATCTCACTATATTGCGTTAAGAATGCACCCACTTGTCCTGAAATGAAACTGGGTTATCTTGTTAACGGAGACATTCGCCCATCGTTGTCATGATTATTGCACATTCTTGCCAGGGCAACACTATTCTCAGTCGGTGGGGGCATCCATGCATCCCACAGAGGTTATTTTCCCCGCAAACTATTTGTTGGATGTTGATGCCCATTCCCGCAAGAGGTTTGATGACGTATTCCTTCGATGTCTTGATTATTTTGTTTAGTTTCTTGCCAACTATAAATCTTTACACAATCCTGTTTTCTATTGCTTTTAGTTCGGGTAGATCTACTATTAGTGCGTCTCGTGTAGGCGTAACTCTGACATTTTTTTTTCATTGTTTTCTTGGATCGTTCTTTAATTTTCCAGTTCCAGTTGCTGCTTCTTTTACAATTATCTTTTGGTGGTTGACCCGCAATATTTGGGGTATTTAACCAGATCATCTAAATCAAGTTCTTCCGCTCCTTTTTCAGGGGTTTTAAGTAGGGCCTTACCGATCTATATCTCATCTATTGCGGACAAGATAGGGATGTTTTTTTTTTTGGGGGGGGGTCATAACAAAGCGTTTAGTTTTCGGAAAGAGGTACTTAAGTTTCTCTGTAGAAAACTGTCCATACGTTGTCTGTACGAAAAAAAAAAAAATAAATAAATAAAATAAAAACAAAGCTATGTTGGGCGCGCATAGGTACCTTCATGAGATCGCTAAAAACAGAAAAAAAAGCATGATGAAAAAAACGCCAAACTTGACGAAAACAAAATTTTAGCGTCTAAATGTTAATGTTATTATTAAGAGTAAAGATCAAAGTATTTTTTAATTATTTAAAAAAAATTTTCCTTCTTTTTAGAACATTTAAATTTTGATTAAAAAAACCTTGTTTCTCTTTGTATCACCGGAACTAGTAAAATAACACAATTTTTAGCACTTTTTTTTCTGTATGACAGACATTAATATTGAAAATCTTGCAAAAATAAAAATAATTGTCGGATTTTAATGAAACTTTCAGAAACTATTCACAAATGATGGAACTTATTATAAATATGTTTTCCTTTTTTAAAGTAATGGAAAAATATTTTTTTGATATGTATTAATAATAATTAATTGTATGAAAACTTTATTAATGTCACTTTTGGGAAGATTAGCGATTATATTAGTTAAAAGCATGAGGAAACAAAATCATGTTTTTTTTTTTTAGTTGGACAACCTCTACCTGAAAATCATCTCTGAATTGTAACATACAAAACTCAATAAAACAAAAATATTATTTAATTTCGGAAGCTTTTAATTGCTTTTATTTTAATGAACATGATCAATATTTTCTGAAAGCAAAAAGATATTTCGATGAAAAATGAATTTTTTAAACAATTATTTGTTATTTCTGAAATATTTTATTATTTTTACATTATGTTGTTAATTCTTCTAAAATTAGGGAAAAGTTTGTAGAATTTAACGAATGTTGTTATTAAGTAGATATATATTTACAGATTATAATTTCCAAAGCTTCTTACAAACTAACGAACAACAGTATATAAAAAAATATAATTTGTGTCAATAGCACTGCAATTCAAATCTACAGAAGACCGGAAGTATTATGCATGCAATAAAAAAACGTTACGTGGATTGAGTTTCTTTCTAGTATTTAACTTAAATACTGAATTTTTAATACAATTATTTGTTATTACTTTAATTATAATAGATTTTTACATTTAAGTTGCTAAAATATTATAAAATTAGTTAAAAGTCTCATTCAGTTTCGTAAATGTCCTTTTGAGATAAATTTATTTTTGCGAAACACTTTCGGAGAAGTTAATTTGATTTTTCAATTTCAACTGAGAAGGGTACCTACAAGTATTAGTATCATCGTATGAAATTTAAATTTGTATTTTATGTACACTTCTGATAAAATTTAATGAGAAAGGTACCTATAAATTAATTACATACCTTTCTTATGAAATTTAATCTCACTCTCAACAGTCTTATTTTAATTTCTTTATATATTTTCCATAAAGCATTGTTAACATAAAGTACAAAAAAAAAAGTAAATAAATAAATTAGAGCGATGAAAGTTTTCCTTAAAAATAACGAGGTAAATAATTTGTTCACTTAAATCTAAATAACTTTACTTCTCTCCTTCCGTAGAATGAATTATCCTCACGTAAGCTATCAAAACGTCATGAATGTCTTTCGTTACCTGTCAAGTGACGCGAAAGGTTATGACCTGCTTTGTTTTATTTTCAAACTACATCTTTTCGGCGCAGAAACTAAGTTAAACTTGGTTCGAAATATTTTAAATAAACATTATAATTTCTGATTTTCTTAAAATAAGTTTGGAAAAAATTATAATTGATTTTTAAAAGAATTTCAAACTAAGATTTTCATTTTTTTTATAAATTGGAAAAAAATGGCTGACATGATCGATTATCTGTCAATTTTGCTGACTAAAAAATCAAGATTTTTAACGAAAAGTTTGGACGTGCTAGGAACGATTAAAAATGTAAAAAAATACCCCCAAAATACTTTGATCTTTCCTCTTAATAATAACATAAACATTTACATGATAAAGTTTTGTTTTCGTCAAGTTTGGAGTTTTTTTCGTCATGCTATACTCTTTTTAGCGATCTCATGAAGGTACCTAGGCGCGCACGAAATCAAGTACTTCCCAACACAAATTTCAATGATAATGCAAGGTGAAAAACCAATCTCATAGGAATAGATTCCAAGGCAAACGTTGGAAGCTGGAGTTATCATAATTTAAATACGACATTGTGTATTTAAAGACAACAGAGGAGCAGATACCTTATCAAGAATGCAGTATTGCTCTGGACTTAGCTGAACTACATTGCAATCTATGTCACCCAGGAGTAACCAAGATGACACGTTTCATGAGATCAAGGAACCTAACTTTTTTCGATACATAATGTCAAGAGAGTGACTTCCTAGTGTAAGGCGTGCGCTGAAATAAATCCTAGATTTTATCGTGCCCCTCATGGGACATTGGTCAAGGCAACCAACCCCTTGAGGGCCTTAGTATGGACTTTAAGTGCACCCCCCAAAAAAAACCAAATACATACATACTATCATCGATGAGCATTCTCGCTTTCCTTTTGCTTATGCCTGCCTCGACATCATCGGCCTTTTCTCTATTTTTGGCATACCTGCGTTTATGTACTCGGACAGGGGTACTCTTTTCATGTCAGAAGAAGTGAAACAGTTCTTTCACAGTAGAGGAATCACTATGAATAGAACTACCCTTTATAATCCAAGTGGGGAATGGGAAGGTGGAACGATTAAACGGAACTCTAGGGAAGGTTATCAGTTTGGCTCTTAGATCAAATAATCTCTCAATCAGTGGGAACAGGTACTACCCGCCAAGCTATGCATTCAATCACAGATCATATTCCTGTGTACCGCAACAAGCACCACTCTGCATGAGAAGATCTTTGCTTTCAATAGGAAGTCTACTTTAAGGATCACACTTCCTACTTGGCTTTCAACTCCAGGAACAGTACTTATGAGAAGAAATGTACACTGTTCAAAATACGATCCTCTTCTGGACGAAGTGGAACTGTTAGAATGCAACCCTCAATATGCACATATCCGCTTGTCAGATGGTGAAGAATCTACTGTCTCTATTCGCCATAACATCGAGTCTTTCTTTCTTTGCTTATTTCACCCATTTTCACGCATAACCAGCATGCCGGCTTCTATTAGGTTGGTGCAAAAATAATGTCGTTTTTTGACGTTCAACTTCAAAAGAAAAACGA
Organism: Acanthosepion lycidas; assembly: GCA_963932145.1. NCBI lineage: Eukaryota > Metazoa > Mollusca > Cephalopoda > Sepiida > Sepiidae > Acanthosepion > Acanthosepion lycidas. Next base: position 20,722,402 of record OZ010606.1, on the reverse strand, counting down.
CATTATTTTTGCACCAACCTAATAGATACTATTACTAGTATTTTCTATTCATTCAACTCCAGCCAGTTTGGAATGGCTTTAAATGTTTTACGGCTGAACATTAGGCTAAACTGCTATCCTCCCATCTTTCTTCTAAGAAATGCTGCGTCACATTGTTATGACGCCTCAAATTATCATCAATAGATTTCTCGTTCCTGCTGAAATTTGAAAGTCTTGTGGAAAGATTAATTATTATCTGATGTCAAAGTTGAAGAAGATGCTCTGCTCAGTTGGATCAAAAGTAAATTAAAAAATATTCTTCATAAATGGATAAAAAAGGGAAAATATTTGGAAAAAGTGACAATACTGAAAAAGTAAATCCTGGTAATTATCAAGAGAAATGTACTTCGTTTTGATATCCGTTTCATTATTTTATTTGGTTTAGAGTTTGTTTAAGCTTTAAGGATTGTAAGTATTAATCATCAATCAAACGTCGTCCTTTTGAAGAGAAATAAATCTGTTTCGTTTTATGCCAATTTCATTATTTTATTTGGTTTCTTGTTTTAGGATTGTAAACATTAGTCATCAGTCAAACGGCGTCTTTTTAAAGAGAGGTACATCTTGTTTTTATAGCAGTTCCATTATTTTATTTTGTTTAGAGAGCTTGAAGTCATCAATCAAGCTACGTCCTTTTGAAGAGAAATAAATTTACTTCGTTTTCATATCAGTTTCATTATTTTATTTGTATGGGAAATTTGTCCCGGCTTTCCCACATGAAAGGGTTGAGGTTAAAAAATGCGACAAAATTGTATAAAAACAGCAACTACGACTTGAAATTCGTAGTCGTGGTTCTCAAGTTAAATTCTAATATTTGGTTTCTTGTTTTAGGATTGTAAACATTAGTTTTCAATCAAACGTCGTCCTTTTAAAGAGAGATAAATTTACTTCGTTTTGATTCCAGTTTCATTATTTTATTTGGTTTAGAAACAATAGTCTTCAATCAAACATCACTCTTTTGAAGAGAAATACATTTTTTTACTTCGTTTTGATACCAGTTTTTGTTGAGTTACAGTGGTAAGTCGACATTAACGACAAAAAGTATATAGGAAAGGAGAACGGAACGAGATGTTTACAACGTAATAAGTTTACCCACTGACTATACAGCTGAAAAATAAAGCATTAAATTATCCCTTTTTTTAGAGAGTTCCATAGAAAGGGAGGTAACCCTACCCACGGTCTGCTCTAAACCCCCATTTTTAAACTTTGGATAGTAGTAATTTTGGTACCAATAACTGTAACTTGGTCTTCGATAGGGACATCGTATAAAAATCAGCAGTATTCTCGCCTGTTGGTACATATTTGTATTTTATTGTACCATTATTTTATATCATTATGTTTCAGTTTAGTCCTTTGACTTGCAATAGGGGGGTCCTTTGTAATGCATATTGCACTCTGATTGTCTGAGTATAAATTTGCTGATTTTATTGATTTGCCGATACTCAATTCATTCAGCAATTGTATTAGGAATTGTCCTCCTTGAATAGCTGGTGTCATAGCTACGTATTCTGCTTCACGTAGACAAAGCTACAGTGGGCTGTTTACTTTGTCCAAGATAACAGGTCCTTGTTCGCATCCGTAAGAAATAATCGCCTGAGGTGCTTTTTATATCCTCGGAACTTGCTTAATCTGCATCAGTAAATCCTATGAATTGTAATTTGCCTTTACATTTTCTTTTAAATACAACTCATGCTCTGTTATTCCTTTTACGTACCCCAGAACATTTCACGGCATTCCAGTGTTCAAAGGTAGGATTTTGATTGTGCTGTGCTAATTTGTTGACAATCCAAGTAATATCTGGTCTTGTTGTCAAATAAACTAAATTTACTATGGCTTTTCTATACTTTCTTGTATCAAAGGTTGAGCATTCTTAGAGAAACTTAATTTTTTTTCACTAGGTGTTGTTCTGGGTTTGCAATTAGTCATGGTGAACTTTGCTAATATTTTCTCAATATATGCATGTTGATTCATTTTAACTTCACCTAATTTAACTATGAAGTCTATTCCAAGAAATTGTGATGTTTCACTTAAATCTTTAATTTAAAATTTTGGGGAAGGTTTATTTCTGACATTGTTTCAACATTTGAAACTATTAGAAAACGTCATCAACCCATACTAAATTATCACTACTTGTTTATCTTTATTTTTTACAAGCATACAACGTTCGATGATGCTTCGCTTGAAATTTTCTTTAATGAGTTTGTAGTTAGTCCAGATAAAAAAAGCCCAAATAGAATACAATATATAAACAAAAATAATTTAAATTGAAATAAGGTATTTGCGCTTTCCTTTCAAACCCTTATATCTTTCATTTCTCTCTCTCTCTCTCTCTCTCTCTCTCTCTCTCTCTGGACCTCTCTTTCTGTACTTCTGTCAATTAACGAGAAGGCAACAAATAAAAGATGAGGAAAAAACGGAACCCGACCGAAAAACGCCGGAAGTTTGATGGATCAGAACCTACGTATTTGTGACTGAAAAAATACAAGTCAGGGAGGGTCCATGCATAACTTCCGTTATTAAAAAAAAAAAAATGAAAAAGAAAGGAACGTCGGAAAATAAAATAATTTGGGTCAATTAAAAAAAAAAAAAAACTGACACAAAGAGATTTTTGATGTTAGCAATAACCAATATTCGCACCATAATTTCGAAGCATGATCAAAAACGTATTTAAGCTGACACCTCTCAGCTAGAAAGAAGAGATGGCGAGAGTAATGATCAAAGAACGCTAACGTGCAGAAACCAGCCATGCATGACGCGTGAAGAAGTAGTTAAGTGGTCATCTGCTAATGATATGTCTGACCTCTTAAGACCAAGAAAAACACAGTAGATTGACACTGACTTATTTCTAAAATGACTGCGACTATTATCAAGTGCTGACTTCCCAAAACGGGCCAAAACGTACATTTCTCCAGACTGCTACCAATATCCACCTTATAAACGAACATTTTTGTGACACCAAATACCTAAAGACTCACTCACCCCTCTAATGAAAATAAATAAAAATATATTATTTATTTTATATCCCTGAGTCAGTTAGTTTTATTCCAAAGTTTCCAGTAAAGAAAAACCTACAACACTACATCCACAAGTTCTTGACTCACTAAGTAATTCCAGTTCTTTCCACTTTGTTTCAGTCCACAGAGTGATTTATTTAATTTATATACTATTTTTTCTTTCATCTCTCTTCCTGAAATTTCGTAACCTTTTAAGTAAATGTTACAGTTAATTTTTGCATTAAGCTATGCAGACTTAACACCCACTTGGTGCACTATTAAGTCATATTGTGCAACAAATTGCATGTTTCATGATATTCCAAGTCTTTAACTTGTCTAAATCCTTTAGTAACAAATCTTGCTTTATAATCAATTGTGTTGTTGGTATTTTCCTTAATAGTGTACACTCATCTACCATCAATTACATTTTTACTAATGGGTAAGGTATTTTATTGTGAAGATATTATTTTCCTTTAAGGTTTTAATTTCTTCGTTCTTTTTCCATTCTTGTGATTCAGGGGAATTTATGACTTCAGTATAAGTTGAGGAATATCAACTATTTTATGACAAGAATTCACATTAAGATATGCAGAATCATGGTCACTCAACTCATCACCAGTAGTGTAGTTTTTAGATAACTTGGCGTTCTTTGCTACCTGAGCGGATATCTGGAATTTCTATAATTTTCAGCGCTAGAAATATTGTTGTGTGATTTCATTATCAGTTCAGTTCTGATAGTTCTGATATATTTTTCCTTCTACAAATTGGTTATGACTTATTCTAGGATGAAATTCTTCAAAATTATTTAGATCTTCTTGATTATTTTCCTTTCTTTAATAGCAAATCTGTTGGTAAAAGTAACTGATCTTACTTTCTTAATAAAATGGCGTAATATTTTATGCCACGTTTCGAGATTGCCTTTGGTTTGTTTCATGTGTCCTAATACACATTTATTCAAATAAGTGTCAGAACTCATAAAACGCCAGCTCTTTTTCCACTTTTCATTTTCAGCGACCGCTACCTTCAAGGCCAGCTCAAAGAACTAATCACAACCCTTGATGCAGAAGACATGTGTTCTGTCCTGACAGCTTGACCAGAAATTTCCCGTTCTTCGTAGGAACAAACGGAGAACTCTCCTTTCGAGACACCTACCCAAAGGAGAAACTACTCACAATCCCTGCTGTAGAAGACACGTATCAGTCCTAGCATTTTTTTGACACTTAGATATCACATATATACACGCAACCAATAAAAACCCCTATACCATAGCTTGTTGAATTGCAGTGGTAAGTCGACATATTATAACAAGAAGTATATAAGAAAGGAAAATGGAACGAGAAGTTTACAACGTAACAAGTTTATTCTCCAACTGACTTTAACCGCAAACAAATAAAGGAAATATTAAATTATCCCATTTTTTAGAGAGTTCCTTAGAAAGGGAGGTAATTCTATCCACAGTTGGCTCTAACCCCCTCCTACTTTAAACTTTGGATAGTAGTAATTTTAGTACTAATAACTGTAACTTGGTCTTCGATAGGGACTTCGTAAAAATATCTGCAGTATTCTCGTCTGTCGGTACATATGGTATCATCACCGATTTTGGTTCTGATAAAGTGATATTTAATATAATCATGTTTAGTCCTTTGACTTGTAATTGGGTACTTTGCAATACATATTACACTCTGATTGTCTGAGTATAAATTTGCTGATTTAATTGGAAGTATTATTCCCTTTTTAGAGTATTCCTTAGAATGGGAGATAACCGTTTCCACAGTTTACTCCAAAAGTTTCATTCTTTTATTTGATTTAGATCTTGTTTTAAGTTTGTAAACATTTTTCTTGAATCAAACATATTTCTTTGGCAAGAAATAAATTTACTTGGATTTTCATAGCAGTTCCATTCTTTTATTTTGTTTAGAGTTTATTTTCGGATTGTAAACATCAGTTATCAACCAACTCTCGTCGATTTGCAGAGAAATACATTTATTTTGTTTTGGTACCAATTTCATTATTTTGTTTGGTTTATTGCTTGTAGTAGTCATCAATCAACCGTTGTCTTTTTCAAGAGAAATGAATTTATTTCGTTTTGTTATGGGAAAAAAACAAGTTGGATGTTGAAAATTTTTCTTTCCTCGTTGACATTTTGCTCATTTTTATAGGCATTATCAGAACCATGCTTACATAAAAAAGAACAAGACTTCAACAATAAAATAAACATTTCCGACATTCAACTGTTTTTATGGATTCCCTGTTCATATACTTTGTTCAGATATTTCTTATCAATCAACTGTTATAGACAAGCGTATGGTTGCAAGAAAGAAATACGACAACAGCAGAAATAGATTTACGTGATTTATTTCAATAGGAACGTGTGGTTTTGGGACAGCTACCTTGTGGTATAGTTCAAAAGACGGCTTCCGATCTGGGTTGATCTCTCATAGTAGTTCTCACTGGTTGGCGTGGCGCTCCTCCTGCTGACTGCTGCTGACTTCTGCTGACTGCTGCTGGCTGCTGCTGACTGCCTAGACTGACCGTGACAGATCTCTTCCCAGACCTTCTGTTGACTGCTGCTGTCTGACCGTGACAGGTCTCTTTCCTGGCCTCCTGTTGACTGCTGCTGACTAACCGTGACAGGTCTCTTCCTTGGCCTCCTGTTGACAGCTGTTGTACTTCACCGTGTGACCCATTTTATGGCGTTTTTTATGGCTTAACAGGCTCGAAAAACGACGCGAGTATAATTAGGAGGGAAGCATTTTTATTGGTCGAAAAATAGAAACACTTTAAAATATTATTTTATTTTTCGACCGGAACTCGTGCGTCGGGCCTATGCGCAAACGACGATAATGGTCATTTTGTGACGGGGCCTTGTCCCGTTCACATCCGGCTCTAGCTCTTGAGTATGTTAGTTTATTTGCCTGCAAATCAGCCGAGATATGTCTTATTTTATTTTATAACACAACCCTCATAATTTTGAAAAGAGATGTACTTCATTTTATATCTGTTTCATTATTCAATCTTGTTTAAAATTTGTTTTATAGGATAAGAGACCTTACTCATTAAACAAGTCTTGTAATTTTAAAGAAAACTATATTTTTATTTCATTTTAATATTTATTTTGTGATTGTCTTCATGTCGGGAGGCTACCAGTGTGGATATAATGTTGTCAATATTCTTGGTGATGATTTATCGGAAACTTAGGACATAAAAACGAACTGACTCAAGAGTATAAAATAAATAATATATTTTTGTTTATTTTCTTTAGAGTGAGTCCTTTGATATTCGGTGTTCCTTTATAAGGTAACAGTCTGAATAAGGACCAGTAGTGTAGTGTTGAAGTTAGACCATGATATTGGTAGTATTAATATTAGAAATAGGTCAGTGTCAATCTACTGTGTTTTTCTCGGTCCTAAGCAGGGCAGAAATATCATTAGTAAATGACCTCTTAACTAATTCTTCACGTGTCACGAATGGCTGGTTTTTCTAGCAGTCCCGCCTTTAGTTCGTCACTCTCAATGTCTCCCACCTCCACTGCTTCCAGCTCAGAAGTGTCGGCTTATATCCTTTTAATCACACTCCGGGATTCTGGCGTGAACATTGATTTCGTCCAACGTCAAAATTGTCTTAGTGTCATTTTTTTTTGATTCGCTAAAATTATTTTATTTTCTGGCGTTCCTTTCTTTTTCATTTTTTTTTTAATAATGGAAGTTATGCATGGAACCTCCCTGATTTTGGGTATTTTTCTGTTGCAAATACGTAGGCTCTGATCATACAAACTTCTGGTGTCTTTTGGCTGGGTTCAGTCTTTTCTTCTTCTCTTTTTATTTGAGAGTTGCCTTCTCATTAGTTGAGTGAGAAGAAAAAGAGAGAGAGAGAGAGAGAGAGAGAGAGAGAGAGAGAGAGAGAGAGAGAGAGAGAGAGAGAGAGGGAGAGATAACAGTTTGAAAGGAAAGCTCAAATGCCTTATTTTAATTTGAATTATTTTTATAAATAATATAATGGAAGTGTAGTGAGTCCCAATAAAAATAAAATATAAACATATATAAACATATATAAACATATATTTTATTATGTTTTATTTTTATTGGGTCTCACAACACGTTATTATCAATCAATCCTCATGCTATGCTAAAAGACATGTAGTAAGTCTTGATAAAAACCAAATGGCTGTATTTATTTTTTAATTTATGTAGGTTTACTTGAAAACCAATGATAGTTCATTGTTTAAAATTATTTTATTTAATTTTTCTATGGATCAGTTTTTGGTTTCCAGGGAGAATTTGAATATAAAACTGTCCATAGTCTTAATTAGGTTTTTATAAGAAACACAAAGAAAATAAATCTGGGAGAAACGGATGTATAAATTTTTATATATCAGAGAAAAAATATTAGGAAATTATTTCATATTCAACATGACATAAAAGGCCTATAAAATATTTCAAAATAGAAGTGGACCATTTAGACAAACTCAAGAAATCAAAATGCAGTGTGCATAATGTATTTGAAGACAAATTTATGTTTATAGAAAAACAGATATATAATAATAGATAACTTTATTACTGAAAAAGTTATATGTATAAAAATACATTATTTTTTTTTTAATAATTTTATTCAATAAAGCCACCTTCAGCTTTAACAACTGCTTCTATGTGAAATTGAAATTGTCTACATGCTCGAATTAAATGGCCCTAGTTCATCTTTGACATTACTCTGACTATGGCAGCTTCCAAAGAATCTTTGGTGTCATGGGGTGTTCACTGGCCTCACTCTCAACAATGCTCCACATTTAATAGTCCAATGGATTGAGATTTGGTGAGTTAGGAGGCCAAATGTTAGGGGTTATGTGATCATGAAAATTTTCAGCTAGCCATTCTTACATTACTTGAACCTTGTGTGATAGTGCAGAATTTTGCTGAAATGCACAGAGCCTTCCATTATGTACACTGTCTATCCAGGCCTTAACAACTGTTTCCAGGATCTCAATATAGGCAGCAGATTCTAAGGCCTTCTGGAAAGAAGTGAGGCGACATTTACATGTCCTTCATTGCTGACAGCCCCCCAAACCATGACAGTTGCAGGAAATCATGTGTGCATAACTGTTGAAACTTTGCAAGGGTCTGTACATCTGTCCATCTGTCACTTTTTCTGTTAAATTTCTGATCTTGGTCAAAGTTTTTAAGCGTCTGAGAAACAACAAATCACATCATCTTTGACTGGTCTTTTAGATTTGATTAAGCAATTTTCTTTTGTTTTTTTTAACATAAATTGACTTTTCCTCATCACATAAGATTTATATCTGATGTCTTTGTGGACAATATTTCTAATTGTTCCTTCTAACATGTGGAAATCTTTCACAAGTGACTTCATGGTTTTTTCTGGGATTGTCATCAATGATCTGCTGAATTTGATGGATAAAGTCAGGTGTTCTGATCATATCAGAGCATTTGGAATGCTTCTTACACTTTGATACTCTGCTGATAGGTTTCCATCTTCAGTCTCTAACTCCTTATGAACTTTGTAGATGAAAGATCAGGTGACTTTTAAAAATTGAGATTTCTTTTAATCACTATGTTCAGCCTTTAAAGCCACAATTACAGAATGTCTTTTCATTTCTTGAGTAAGCTGACTGTTTACCATATTATTTTCTGAAAAAATAAATGATATAAAGTTTAGTCAAATACAGCAAAATAACCAAAAAAAGGCATGTCTTCAAATACCTTATGCACCCCGTATATTATTCTACCCACCAACTCTATCAAAACTACAACTGAAAAGAATTTATCTTAACATAAAATTTGTTACAACTACTTTTAAAAAAAATAAAAGACATTATTAATATAAAACAATAAAATAATAAGCTAAAACTTGAAGAAAGAATTTACTCTATCACCTGAAATAATTGCCATAAAGAAGATATAGGAGAAACTACAAGGAATTTAAATAAAAGATTATATGAACACAAAAGAGATATTTTACAAAATTATGCATTAGTTGCTCACTGTAATGAGTCTGACCATAATTTTGATTTAAAACTGCTACTCTAATTAATAGAGAAAGTAATTTACTAAGAGGAAAGTATATAAAAAGTGCTTAAATTGCTAGATTCATCTACAATAAATTTACATCCAAGTTCTTTCGCCTTTCTTGACAGATCTTCTATTATGATAATGTGGGATAATTAAAAAAAAGTAATAAAAACAGAAATAAAAACAAAAAAGAACTAAATAAAATTGGCTAGACCCAGAATATATATAATTAAAAAAATTAAAATTTAAAAGGTTAAAATTTTGGTGTATCCCCTTCATGTGTATTTGTTGACATCCTAAATGATGAAATGCGTTACATGAAAACTTTTTCCACTTCGTCATTAATTTTCTTAACAATATATATATATATATATATATATATATATATATATATATATATATCCTGTTTATATGTTATTTTTATTGATACAATTTATTCAAGTAAATGCTCTGTCTTTTAATTAAACAGTATAAATTACATTTTTTACTGGCCTGAATGTTCGAGAAATTTTGTAAAAAATATGCATTTTCTGATAAACCTGTAATCAAAATCAAACCTGTAGCCCTTATGGAAACCGTCATTTGGCCTGACATGCTGTTAATCATTCAGCCATAGAAAAGCGCCTGATGAGCAAAGTCTGAATTACTGTTTATAAACACACACCTTTGATGATTTTTCTTAATTGATTATTTCTGTTCCCAAAACATATCTTAAACAATAATGTAACCAATATCAACATATTATGAAATGGATTAAGTCTGACAATTATTTAATATATTTTCTGTTTATACGTTATTTTTATAGATATAATTTATTTAATTAAGTGCTCAGTCTCTTAATTAAAATGCATTAACTAAAAAGCAGAGCATTTACTTAAATAAATTATATCTATATAAATAACGTATAAACAGAAAATATATTAAATAATTATCACACTTAATCCATTTCATTATATATATATATATATATATATATATATATATATATATATATATATATATATATATTTAAACGCAAATGAAAAAATTCAGTAATGAATCGCTACACATAGTTTCTTGTGTTACCAGTTGCCCTCCTGATGATGATCTCAGAAAGAGATGGAAAGCACTTGAGTAATAAAAGAGATTTTCATTGTTACAGTGCATGTGTTGCCTCATTTGATTGTAACATACAGAAAATATTTGTGAATATGAAAGGATTATGATAAAAAATAATCAGACATAATGTTTGTAATTTATTCAATCAGACATGCCTAAAAGAGAATTTGCTGCCTAAATGCACAAATATATATATATATATATATATATTAAAAAATATGCATAATACCCTACATTGTTTGCTCAACTTGGAGTTTCATGTTTATGCAATATTCAGGTGATTATTATTTTGGGTTAACACTGGTTTTTTAATATTTCTGGTTCTTATTTTGTTGTTAGGGTGGGTGGGTGGTGTAGTGGAGTAGGTAATATTAAAAATAAATGACATAAATCTGACAGGTCAACAAGTGCACAACAAAAACGACAAAAGCTAAAATTAATAAAAAAATTTATTTACATAATATATATACAATGGTAGTGTTTCAGTTAAATGAACCAAAAAGAAACATGAACAAACAACGACTCAAATAAATGGAAGAATACTGACCAGATAGAAGATCAAAGATAATATAACTGTGACTAAATGTTAAAAGTAGAGTCAAGGTAAGTTAAGTTGGCAGGAAAAGTTCTGTCCGGTGCTGGTGTCGAAGAAAAATACACAATGAAGTATTGAGAAAATTAATTGTTTATGTTGTGTTAATGTCTGGTGTTGGCAGTGAAGAAAAATACACAATGAAGCAGTGGGAAATAATGGCCTATGTTGCATTAATGTCTAGTGCTGGTGTCAAGCAGTTGCTGAGTGATGTCAAATGTGGGACCTTCTGTAGCATTTAACCCAAGTATATGGAATAGGTTATCTGAAGTTTGGACGATATGCATGCAGCAACTTCCTAAACCAGGTGAGCTAGGTTGACAGGAAATGCCGGTGGTAGATAATGTCTGGTGATGTGTTGAGTGAACCAAGTGGAAAAGAAACACTGAAAGTTGAAAAGTAAAAGACTGGTAGTGCGTTCGCAATGAGCAATTGAAAATAGGTCAAAATAGCCATACTGTCTGGTGCAGGTGTTGTAATGAACCAAGTGAGTGAGGTTGAAATAGGAATGCCAAAAATGGACTCTCCATGTGTAGCCGGAAGTAAAGAGCTGTGGTGGCCATTAAATGCACGTCCAGAAAAGCCTGCGGTAAGGAGCTGTTGTAGACATTGTATGCGTAGGTTCAGAAATGCCAGAAGTAGGAGGGGCTGATCAGTGCAGGAATGAAAGCTGGAAGTAGAAAGCTGATGCGGCCAGTGTATGCACTGGTCAGAAATGGTGGAAGTAAAGTAAGAACACCAGAAGATAAGGGGCTGTGGAAGCTGAAAGTAATATAGGCCAGGAATGCCAGAAGTAAGAGTAGACAAGAAAGTCTCCAACTAGCATTAGAGAGACAACAGAAAGAAATATCATGACCAAAACTATTGTTGTTAATGATAATATGATAATTATTAAATGTGCTGATATTATTGAACAAGAACAGATAATTACACTTAAATCATTTCACCAAATAAATTAGAAGCTCTATTCAGATTTGTATGCCTAAATATTACGTATTGTAGAGCAATTGGTCATGGTTAAATGTAATTGTCAGAAATGCAAAACAAACAGAATTGACAAAGTTTGTAATAAACAATAAGAAAAGAAAGAAAAGAACAGGGTAAAAATATTACCAAGCAAACAATATATGCAAGACAAAATTGGGCAAAGCAACAGTGATGAGTCAAAAACGTTCACAAACTAAGTGATACAGACAAGTGGTTACAGTATTCTGACTTCAAGACAAGAAAGAACAGAAATATGGTGAATGCGGCTGAGAAGTAGCCTATCTTATTGGCTAGGAAGAAATCCCGGGATATATTTGTATGTTTTATCTATAATCTTTGGAGGTGAATGTTTTTGTAGACATTTTCGACAGGTTTGGAACCAGTACCTTAATATAATAACATCAATAATCATATCAAACATGATTATGCACTACCATTAAAGATCATGATATCTCGTGAATCTATGTGGCCATATTTAGTGCTTGCTTCATATAATGACATATGTTTCAGTAAATTTGCAACATGGTATAGATGACATCTTTGTTCACTTCAGATTGAAATGTAAGAATTTTAGTTTATTTGTTGCGGTTAATTTAAGCAGATAATGAAATACAAATATCTTAACAAGTGATGTAATTTCATTTCAAGAAGGAACTTCAAAGTAAGAATGAAAGACATCACTTAGGAATTTTTCTTCAAGATATCTAACCTAAAGGTGTCTTGTAATAGAAGCATTTTTGCAATGTGAAACCATATCAACATGCTGTTAACAGTTTGTAATTGATTTCTAACCAAGGACCTGAAGGAAATCTTACCTAATGGATGAATTTTAATAAAACCATGTTAGTGAAGCAATGTACTATTGGTAGATTTTAATTATTCTCCAACTGGTTACCTTCAAGATATCTAACCTAAAGTGTGTCCCATACTGAAACTGTTTTGGATAAGAAAACCAACTCAACAGGAAATCTATTTTTTATTATTCTATTATTATTTTTTATTTCTAATGAAGAATTTCTAACAAAAATTTACTTAAGTGGGGTTATAATTTTTCAAATAATTTTTGAAAAGCAGCTCTAAAGCAACATATTAGTTTTTGTTGATTTATCCAAAGTGTGTTTCATAATAAAATCATTTTTAGGAAATGACATCACATCAACAACATATTATGGATTGTTTTAAACTGTCTTCCAATAAAGAACTTTTACAAAATCTAACCTATAATATGTACAAATAGTGATTGATTTGTTTTTTATGGCTTATCGACCATATGTGAATTATTTAAAGCCAAATACATTTTGGATTGTAAGAATAATTCTTTTTTTTTTGGCCAGTGAATATTGGATTAAAAATGTTTGGATAGTAAGAATGATTTTTCCAGATATCTCCTTCTATTTAACCTATAGCTGGGGGGATGGATTCATACTTTTCCCAAGGCTATTTATGCATAAGTGGAGGTAATGAACCTGACAGGAACTCAAACTCAGCTCTTCAATTTCTCATTCTCAGTGGATATCCATTATACCACCCACACATCCATATGTATGAATAAAGTCAGTTCTTTTGCATACAGTAGGTTAGCCAATCATCTGTGCCAATAAGTTAGCCAATCATCTGTTCCAATAGGTTAGCCAATCATCTGTGCCAATAAGTTAGCCAATCATCTGTGCCAATAGGTTAGCTAATCATCTTTGTCAAATGCTGTAGAAAATGCTTGGGAAAGTTAAAGAAAACATTTTAAACATGACCCTTTATGATGGCTCCAAGATTTTCAACAGGTTTTCAAGTGATTGAAAATCAAATGAATATCCTGGCCATTAGCCCAATCCAGTATTTTAATCAAAAAAGTAATTTCCAATCTGTGCATTGCTCAATTTTTTCAATGAAAAGAAACATTTAATTATGTACACATAATGCTTGGTTAACTAAATAAGCTTTTTTATTATAACAGACTTGGGAGAATCCAGAAATTCACAAGGAGATACTAAACAATTATTTTAGATAACTACATTCTTGTTTTTATATTCTATATTTGTATTTTACTTGAATTTTTATACTTTTTTATTTACTGATCTACAAATCAAAAAATAATTTTGATTTTATTCTTATTAATAACATTTTTGTTATTTGTACAGTCAGTTTAAAATAAAGGTAAAATATATAATAATTAACATTTGATTATTGTATTTACTCTTTATCAGTAGCTTTTAAATATTGATTCTTATTTACTTAATTACTGTTATTGTTTTTCCATTTCACAGGGTTTTTTTTAGGATGAGACAAAGATTCAATGACAAAAAAGATTACACCTTTTAAAAATTATAAAAAACGAAAAACTTTGAGGAAGTAAAAAATTGCACAAAGCAGAAAATACAAAAGCTTGTAGCAGAAAAACACAATTTCCACATAGTTAGAGATATCAAATTAAAGCCAAATTTATACAATTATTAGAAAACATATATCGCTAACTACACGTCAATTTTTATCTAAGTCACACACATGCTGCACTCTACTCAAAACAAATTTTAAAACAAACACAAATATACCAGAATGCTGGCCATTGACTCTTGCTTGCCACAGTTGTCTACAGCTATGTCTGTGCATTTCCCTTATATAGGATATAAGCTGGACAGAGAGAGAGAGAGAGAGAGAGATTTCACACATAAACACACACACATTAACCACAGAGGCTACCTGAGAGTATGGCTAACTGCCTGTCTGACAATCAGTCTGTAAAAACGACCTCCTGTGAACACAGAAAAAGAATGGACTTCATTATTAACACAAGCCCAAACCAATAGCCAACAAGCAGTCAGACATATTAAGCATGCTCCTTTTTCATGCTATCATTTCACACCTTATACACTGTACATTCGAACACTACACTATATGACTTACCAGAGACAATTTCATATCTTGTAAATGAAAATAAATCTTTGGTCATTTCTCCAAACCAGAGACTAATTTATTTCTTTATTCCAACTTACACATTAAATCAAACCCACTCACCTAATTTCTTCAACTGAATATTGAATAGGAATGCCTTAGTACAAAGGAATTTTGTGTTTTCCACAGGTTGTTGTGTCAAGGGCTTTATGTAGTCCTTTACTAGAAAGTTAAATTTGAGTGTTTGTTTCATTCAAATTCTTCCTTGAAAAATGCCAAAAGAATTTTCTGTCCTGGGGCTTGAATCTGCTTATAGCTGTCAGCTCTTCTTTCTTTCTTCATAATGATTTATAACCCCTTTGGTTGGACTAATCCTCTGGCCTTGAAGTGTGGTTGCTTCAATGCTTTCTTCTCAACAATTAATTGCTTTTTGAAGCCATCTGCTAACTGCAGTCCTTTTATTCAACAAAGGAGGATCACAGAAGGCTACATCCAGGTTTTCACAAGGGCTTCAGAGCATGTCCCTCATTGGCCAGTAAATATGAAAACTTATTTTTCTATAAATTCACAAATGAATCTGCAACAATTCACAAAGAAATAAGTTTTGTGGTTCTTTAACAATTAATTCTTAAAATAGATTTTCATACAATTGTAACAATTTCTTTTTACAACCTATCTTGGGTTCGGGCAAAAATACACTTTTCTCAAAGGTATGTGTAAAAAAAAAAAACTACAACCTAGATGATTTAACATTTATTTACTACACTAAAGACTAAATTATAAAAATAAAAAAAAATTATAGAGTAAGGGGAAGGAATGGTATTATTTCTTTTAGCCCTTTTTGCATTAGAATCTTTACTCGTAATGGATAATAGACTAATTTTTATGCAGGCTTATTTATTCATTTAACATTAAGTAAAAGTGGTGTACCAGACTCTAAACTCAAAGGGTGAATGGCTATATTAATTGAATTTTGGATATTTTATTTATAATTGTATTGAAATGTCATTCAGATTTGATCAGAAACATTTTTTATATAACAATTTTTGGAATTCTAAAGCTTCTAATGATGTTGATAGGATTAAATCTGTTCAAGTAACTTTTTTCTGATTTTCTACAGTTTACATCAAATACTAAAGAAATAACAGGCTAAAAATATTTTAATAAAAATAATTGGTTAAAAACATTTCTTTTTATCAAAAATGATTGGAGAGAAACATTTTCATAAAAAAGCAACAAAAATAGACAAAAAGAAATTTCCATTTGAATTTCTGGCATGAGAAGTTATTATTCTCATTATTTATATTTAGACTAATATCCATATCTTTGTTGTTGTTATTATAACATTTTGGCTGTTGTACCCTCTGGCCTTTCTCCGGTGTCTGTCAGTCTGAGTAACCTTTATTTAATCTACAGGATTAGATTGTTATTGTTCTACCCTTGATGTCTAGTGATATCTCATATTTATTTAGTGTTCTTCAGTACTTCAGCTCACACAGTTTACCTGACCTGGGAATTGATCTCAAAACTTCTATGTCACTAGATTTATGAACCAATCCTTTCATTCACTAGACTATTGTCTTGAAGGCACAACATCCAAAACATTGTGATAATAACAATAAAGATGAGGATATTAGTTGGGATGTAAATAATGTAAATAAAGGAAAAACAGTTTAAATATTTCAAATAGTTTTTAAAAACTAAATAAAATGTGTGGAACAAAACAAGTGATCATGAATGACTTTATCTTTTGTTCAAATTTGAATTAAGTTTTAATACAAAATATAGAGACTTTGATACTTATTTTTAATTTATTTTTCTACAAAGATGAAAAAAGGGTGTGATACTAAATTAATGTTAAATTACTTTGCTGTTTTTTGTTCTTTGAAATGTTTATGGTTAATTGTAGAACTGATTAAAAACAGTAGTTAATATTCAAATTAAATATATTGTCCTTTTCTTGATGTTTTATGGACTAATAAAAAAAAAAAACAACTACTGCAGCTGCTATTCCAAAAGAAAGGACATAAGGATTAAACTCACTTTCACTACACAGACAGATACACACACACACACACACACACACACGTAAATTCTTGTCATATTTTGTTAGACATGATGAAAAATTGTAAGTGTGATATGGCACCAAATTTTAGAAATATTTTTAGTTGATTAGCAAACTTAGTTTCACAATTCTGTTGAGAAATATCTTCCTATTAAATCATAAACAAACATGAAAATATAACACAAAGAAATATTTCACATCAAGCCATTAGAATGTGTGCAAGTTCACACACATACATATGTGAGTATATAAAAGAAAATATTTTGAACATAATGGTTTTCACTTACATGTAGGAGATGTAACAATTTTTGGCTTCTAAATACAAATTCATGCACAAAATATGTCATATTATCTTTCAAGAACTGTTCATGGATCAGTCACTGAGAGATTTTCTTTAAAACATAAACAAAGTACTTCCTATTGAAATTCTTGGCTTCAAATTTTCCTGTGAAGTATTATTAGGTTGGTGCAAAAATAATGTCGTTTTTTGACGTTAAAAATACGTCAAAAATGACATTATTTTTGCACCAACCTAATAGATATATTAGGATCATTGCAGGATTTGCTTAAAAAGTCTTGAGTTTTGCTCTCAATTTTCTTTCTTTCAACCATATTTGTTGATAATATTCAATCAATCATTTGTCAAATGATGACACTCTTTACTACTTTACAAGTTACTAAATCTCTTTCATCACTTTTATGCTCTAAATATGTATTGAAATGTTTACAAATAAAAACATTGTAATTTAAAATAATCTCTAAAGTTGAAATATTTTGCTTCATAGCAGTGTTGTTATGTGGTCATAGTGTTCTGTTTATTTGAGTATTTCTTTTAGATTTTAACTCTTTTTTGCAAACACACACACAATATATATATATATATATATATATATATATATATATATATATAGATAGATAGATAGATAGATAGATAGATACAAATGAGAGAAAGAACAGATGAAGTAAAATTCCACAGTTTGTAGCATTTACTTTTTTTTTAAAAAGTGCTCAATACAAAGTAGAGGAAAATATTATTATTATTTTATTTTAGAAAAAAAACCTGTTGAAATCACTACACAATAGCTTTCGTGTTTCAGTACTATGTTTTACCTCTTCAGGTGAATGCTAAGTAACTATTGATTAAATAATTTTTTTAAATTTCAAAAAGCTAAATGTTACCTCTTTTCTGAAAGAAAACACGTGGTCAGAATTAAAAATAGACTTGTTGGTTTGTCTTGATCATCCAATTAAATGTCAAATCTATGCTAAATAGAAAATTAAGATCAGAGGGTGGAGCTGGGGGAGTTATATTTTTCATGACATGATAAACCTAACAGCTTTTTCTTTCTTTTTTTCAATGCCATCCAGTGAAAGGTGTATTACCACATTTACCTTTCGTGAATCTAGAGAGATTTTGGCTACAGGAACAGAGTAATGTCCCATTCATGTACATTGCAAATTAATGCCATCTCCACTTAGATTCACTATATCTTTTGTGAAATCTAAGACAATTCCCATCTGTTCATGGAACTTTTGCTTTTCAACAAAGGTATTTCATTTTTTATCACCTCAACATCCATCAATGTTTTTTCTACTCCTATCAATACTGGTGGAGTAATGCATTTTAAACTTCAAAATCATCACCAAATCTAAATACTCACTGATTGGTGTTGTATTCTTAAGTTGCCCCCACCTTTTTTGTTTTCATGAATGCACTTATAAATGGGGAACAGTACCAGAAGGATGAACCAGGATGTTGCACCCAGCTTGTAAATAAAGATGTTATTCCCTTACACATGCCATTGTATTTGTTTATAAATATTCCCTCCAATGTTGGAACCCAATGCATAACATAACAGCTGGGAGCCTCTTCCACTTCAGTTATTTCATCTGCAAACGATGTTCACTAATCCACACTGTGTCAACAATGATTTTTGAACAACCAAATTCTTAAGAATCTGTTCAGATTGAAATGAGTCTGGCTTAGAACTGAAAACTGTAACATGAATTGTTCATGTGAACCTTCTCAGAGTCTTGTTTATAAGGACAATCTTTTATAAGATGTTTAATTAATTGACAGCAAATGTTTTTTCCAGCAGAATAAACCTGATACAATTAATGTACTCCTTGACTGCATCTACCTGACAAATATCCTCTTCTTAATCTTCCATTATCCCTTCCGTTGCTTCCTCTCTTGCTGAAACCATGACCATACAACACCTCATTCTTGACTACAGGTACACTATGGTTCTTAGTTAATACTAAATATTAACTTATTTCTCTTTCTTTTCCACCAAATATTTTCATTACTTTATCTCACATGTCTTCATAGGTGAGATTTGCTGTTGCTCTGGATAATTTTTCAGATTCATCAGTACAATTGGCAGTCTTAAGCAAAAAGACAATTTCAGGGAGTTCCATTTTATGCCTTTTGATTTTCTTATATCTTTTCTCATATTCGATTATAACATTTGAAAAATTCTCACCTGCACTCTGTTTATATTCTTAAAAATCCCTAAATGCACAAAATGACAATGTGTCTTCATCTTGTAAATATACTCTATCCAATTTTGTAAAACCTCTCTTGCTTTTCCTTTTAATGTGTGCAGCTCCAAGCTTGTCTTCTAAAGTATAAGTGTAAATTTTCCTAGATATTGACATCATTCTTCCAACTTAATCATCATTTTATTTAGGGTGGAAAATTGGTGGCTTCTTGATTCTAGACATTTATTTATTTTTTTTTTCTTAAATGTTTTCACTTATTAGACTAGAATTAGTGAATTGGGCAACAACAACTAAAAAACAAAAAAGAAACAATGTCCTTAAATTGTTAAGACCAACTGAAAGTTAATATTTAACTGAATTCCAGATTCAGTGGGTTTTGTCTTTTATAACTTTTTAGAAATACTGATATATTAGAGTAAGGTTAAAAATTTTCATTTGGTGATTTTAACAACAGAAGAATATAATGAAACATTTACTTCAGTACAAAAGGAATTATTTCTATGTATAACCCCCCCCCCCAATATTATCCATTTGTGAAGTAACCAAAAAGTAAAACAAACAATAGAACTTCTCTGCAAATTGGTATACATTCTGCTACCAGTGATATTTCTCACTTTAGTTCTCTTTAGTCCTCCATGATTTCCAGAATAAAACAACAAGGAGGCATGGTGGAGTAATGTATAGTGTCCTGGATTGAGAAATAGGGGAGCTGAGTTCAATTTCCAGTCAAATGCATCACATTCACTTAGGTGCTAATACCCTTGGGAAAGGAATGAATCCTCTCCTTCTCCCCACAGCTATGTGTAAATAGCAGGACAGATCAGTTGCCTTGCAGGAAAAAATCAGCCTCGTCAGTCATGTATTGAAAGATACATGATCGCCTAAGCATGTATTACACATTATGTATTACATAACTACTGACTGATATAGGTATTACAATCAAAGGGGTGGTAATTAAGTCATTAACAGGTAGGACCAAAAAGAGAGCCTGGGGGGGGGGCAATGATTTCATGATTGTCAGAAGCCTGATTGTTTATAACAACTTTCATGGACCTAACTGAGCTTACCATCAAGTTATTCACTAATTATGTGCATAGCATAATAACAGTTAAAACAACAACAGTAGAGCTAGAGGAATGAAACCCATAATATTTGTCACTCAGAAGGTTGTTTCTTAAAAAGTGAGCAAATAGCTCTTTGTTGGTAATAGCCTCAAAAATAATATTGTAAAAAAATCTCCATTATTCCAGATTAAATTTTCATATGTAATCTTTTAGTTTATACATGCACACACACACACAAACATACACAAACATGTTTATTAAATTCAACTGGCAAGATCTCTCTGTTTAATTTTTTATTGTATTTTTCCCATTTTCAAATAAGAGGTTCTATATCAGGATCAAAATTGTGGGTGAAATGTCTGAAGTTCATATTCATTTTGTTTTTTTTTTCATTCAAGTAATTTTGACTGCCTCAGTCATTATCAAGAACCATGTGCTGTCAGTGTGATATTCTGGGGGTTACATCCTGGTATTTTATAGCAATATAATTTTATATTTACAAGATTATAAATTTTTTATAAATTTATCAATAAAATGATTTCTTTTCATATTTCTTTATTTATAGAATGCTAAATAATAAATATTTGATTATAGTTGGTTTTCATATTTTTATAACCTTGTAAATATTAAATTATTCTTGTAAATATGCAATGTAATAAATAAATAATGTTTAACATCTTTGTTGTCAATTTTCAAGAATAAAGAAAATATATAAATCCACTTTCATATGTTTGGGTTTTACTAAAATTCTCATCATTGATTTTTAAAACAATAAATATTGCCAAGGGAGTCAAGATTGTATACACTAATAGTGGTATTAACATTTTTTGTTGGCAGAAAAGTTAAACATTGCCAAAATAATTATTTATTCCAATATATACAGTAACAATTTTATCTTTATAATAAATAGTCTAAACAGAAATAATAAAAATTCAGTCAAGTTTTATCAAACTGCTTTTCAAATTTTCACTAAGCTGTTTTTTATCATATTTTCTTCTTAGTATTAACATCTTAGTTGATTTGTAGATTTGATACAAAGTTAATTTTTCTTATAAATAAGAAAAGAGCTGATTCTCTGTGTGTAATGTATATGCATATGTCTGCATTACACATGTATTACTTACATGAGTTTGTGCCAGTTAATGTTAATGCAAATACACACATACAAACACACACACGTGCACACACACGCACACTCACACACACACACATGCACACACAGATACTCACACAATTTGACTGAATTTGAAGTGATATTGGCATTATACATTCCTTTCCCACTCAGTCTAGACAACCCCTACCCCAGGCTGATCAATAAAATCATGAATTTAATTTTTTAAACCTAAAAATAATCAGATAATTATAAGATTTTACTGAACCTTTTTGGAAATTATTCTATAATAAATGACATTTTTAAAATTATTTTTAATTTTATAGACATATTTTTGGGTCTCTCATTGAATTAAAATATACATGCAGAAAATATAAATGTAAATGTACATACAAATTGAAAGAAATGGCCATCTGTCTTGTGAGGTCTACTTTCTCTTTCTGTCTGGTAACAACTCCTGGGTAACAGGAAAAGAGAGATATGCTGAAATGTGTGGTACTTCAAAGTCATTTTTATGATGTATTTAAAGTGAATATTTTTTTAATAAATGTGGTATTTTAAATGAACAAACAATTTGGATTTGAAATTTTATTGTCTTGCCAACAGTGAAGTAACATGTGCCAAACTAGTATGAAGAAATATTGAACTAGTGAGCAAAAACAAACAAAAAACGTAAACACTGTGTTTTCATTTTGCTATATCAAATCCACAAAGTTTCAAACAATGCCATGTACTGAATGAAATCATTTAAGATTAACCATCCTTTCTTCTGATTGGTAGATTGTGGGACATTTTTTTAAAAACTTAACTCATTTTATGAAATAAAATTGAATGAAATAAGGCTTGCAAAATGAAACTTTTAAGATGAACTTTTAAACATTCTCTTTTGTTGACTAAATTGAGTTAAAAAGCCCCAGTCTTCTATTATGTGTACTGCTTGTTATATTTCAAACTTGGTCTAGATTTGTGGCCCATTAGATGCTTGATGATTGATCTAAGTGCCAACAATAATTACTTATTTATATTTTATGCATTAAAAATACAATGAAATAATTCTTGCTCACTCTTTTGCTTGAAATGTAACCAGGTACCTGACAGAATTACAGTGAATTGTTATTGTGAAATAAACAATTGGAAATGAAAATTTTTTTGACAGGTCATAATCTAAACTTTGACACATTCCTTAATAATCACAAAAGGGTAAAGAAAATAAATTTCAGATGACTAAGTGAAAAGACATTCAAGACATGGGGTGAATGCAGTTGTCAAAAGTTGCTTTTAATATAAAGTGCATATATACTTTAGCAGCTTAATTATAGAATCCATGTTATAACAGTTGTAGGATGTTAGGATAAAAATATCATGATTATGGCTTCAATAAATTCTGCTAAAATAAAGAAAGTCATGTTCCCAAAACTGAAATCTTTTATGTGTCATGTCTCATAAGGACATAAGAAATCATAGCTTCCCACAATTTCCTATCTCTTAGCAATATTTGGCTTTCTACTATATTGCCCATTGCCTGTTTTTATCCATTTATTTAAAATTATCAGGTAAGTTAATCACTGTGAGTGTCACATTCTCTAAGCCCTCTTTCTGCAGTATGTGTTCCAGAAATGTTTGGTTCTAAGTATGTGTCCTTTTTGTTTAAATTTCCCTTAAAATTTCCTTGTTGCTGACATGTTTCATCCATGTTACTCTCAACATCCTTTAGTAGAACCATTTCTTTGTTGCCTCTTCATTTGTGAGGAAATTGTGAAGCATTTTCTACTTTATAGGAAAATTGATATTATGTAAGTGTTCAGCACTTTTTTCCTTGTTTTTAATAAAATTTTCTTGTTTCTTAATATTTTGTTTAGTTTTTGTAAAGCATCTGCTGCTATAACAATGCGCTTTCAAATTCCTTGTATCTTCTATTTCCTTAAAATTTCCTGTTGTATTCTCACCATTCATCAAACTACATTTCTGTTGCTAGAAGTCTCATTTTCATGTGTGAGGGAATTGTTCAGCTATCACTGCCATATGAAGGATTGATATTATGTGGGAGTTCAGCACTCTTTTCTTTGTTTCTGATGAAATTTTCCTGTCTCTTTATATTTTGTTTAGTTTTTGGAAGGCATCTTTCACAATTCCAAGATGTCTTTGGATTTTGATATCACATTTTTCCTTGTCTGTTAAACACTTTGCAAATATTTAAATTCTCTAATTTGTAGCTCATATCTTGGGCTGTACCTACATTCTGTCTTCTTACAATTGATGCTTAACTCATGAGTTAAGCCTTCCCCCACAAAACTGTGTAAACTAATTTTGAACTTTATCAAGCCTAGAAAGTTAAGATTAGGCAGCTCCAGTATAGACATAGCAACAATACTCCATTTTTGCTCTAATCTGCTCTTGTAAAGATAAAACTTTGCAAAATGAGTCAGGTACTTCCTGAAATGACAGAATGAGTCTAGTTTTTTTTTTCCAGCATATTGAACAATGGTTCATATTTATGAGTCCCAAAAGACATTGAAAGTATGGAGCTTCATTTAGAGTGCGACTGTTCATCATGGGTGGACAAAACTCAGGGTCTAATTGGTAATGATGAAATGATATGAGCTTGGTTTTTGAGTTATTGAAAATTACAAGTTAGTTTTTCTCATTAAGCTGATAGAGATAGGAAATATGATCCTCTCCACTCTCCAGGGTCCATTATAGACATTAATATATCCATGATATGCCAATACCTTAACAGGAAGGAAGGAAGGATTGGAATAACCCAAAGAAATGAATTCCAAAAATGAGTTATACATGAAAACATTTTATATAGTAATACTAAGATGTAATATATAAATATAAATTTATGTCACAAATTGTTCTACATGGACAAATTAAAACACACTAAAGGCAAGTAGTATTATGTGAAAAGGACTAATAAAAAGAAATTCTTACTTGTAACATCTTCAGGAGTACACCGTACAGCCTGTGATATGTCTTGGGTTCCTATAGCACTGTTCTCTCTGGTAAGCCAAACTTCAACTAAATCTCATGTCCACCTTCATTATAAGCTAAGCAACAACTATCCTTACCAACAAGCTATCTTATGACTCTCAAGGGCATCTTAAGATATCAGTGAATTATTCCGGTCAGTTACTGCATGTATTACTATATAAGAAACATTAATAACCAATGAAAGCAGTAATAATTAGGAAAGACAGTTGGTTGAGGAAGTCTAAGAGGAAATCCAAAGCTTGTCTCACCCCCACCAAAAAAAAACAAAACAAATGAAACAAAGTCTTTAAAATAAAAATGTTCCAGAAAATGAAGAAATATTCAAAGAAAATTACATTATCACTATTACTGAGGCCATTAAAACTGATAATAGGTGTAGATTTTCCATTTTCCAACATCTCAGTAATATCATATTGATTGATTGATTAGGTTTTTATGGTTTATCAACCCTTTGTGGATTATTTTGGACTGTAAAGATAATCCTTTTTTATGAGTGAATATTGCATTAACAATTTTTTGGAGAATAACAATGATTTTTCCAGATACAAGTCTTACTATTTAACCATAGCTGGAGGGAGGAGATGGAGTCATACTTTTCCCAAGGGTATTTGTGTGAAAGTTTGTGTAACAACACAACTGGAATTTGAACTCAGTTCTTCAAGTTCTCATTCTGGATGAAAGTGCAAAAATGACCAGATGAAAGATGAAAAAAAACAGATGAAAGTGCAAAAATGACCAGATGAAAGATGAAAAAAAAACAGATGAAAGTGAAAAAATCACAATTTTAATTCACTACAATATGTCTATACAAAACACATTTCTCCGGCGCGGCAAATAGAATTTTTCTACGACACGTGGAAAACACAGAAGCTCGAATCGGCACTATAACTACTACTACTATGACACGATTCCCCAATAAGAATACAACACTCCTTTTCCCCACTTGTCTATTTGCTTGACCCTTTCTCTCTCTTGGCAACGTTTGACCCAATTTCACCCGGCAGACATGCTTAGACATATATTCTAAACCATGTGCGACATTTCACACCACTGCTTATCAACATTTCAACATTGCTTATCATGCCTTTAATGTACAAAAGTTTTCTACGCTGAAGAGATTAAAGTGTGAAACATTCTTTGGACGACTCACTGTCCTGAAGTACATTCTACGAGATGCAACTTTTGGACAACTCACTGTCCTGAAATACATTCGACGAGATGCAACTTTCACATAAAAATTTGCTGACGATATTCACTAAATATTACTTAATTATCACTAATAAGCAAATTTTTCAAATTTGCCACGACGCTCTCACTCCAACATAAATTCGCATGCATTCTATAGTACACTACTCGACTAGGCATCTTGACTTAATGGAATTTACATGGAGCATTGGAATTAAAGCTAGTATTTAAACACAATAGCGTCGGCTAACAATAATTGACGTGTACACTTTGTCGACACATATTCATTCAGACTGTGCTATACATTTACTCCGAATATAATTTCATCACCCTGAGAAGGCATATATTTTCGGCAATTTTTCATCTGGTAACATTCCAGAAATCACGTCTTCCCCTTCAACATGCGTGAACCATTTTGGACACTTTCTCTATTCAGTTTATAACTTTTTACATATTAAAAGTTTTTGTTCTTGCAACTTTCAATCTGAGGGGGCGGTATTGTCAGAGTTAACTCCTCCTTAATTTCCTAATTGTTCACTAGGGCACACTCTCCTTACGCTATAAATACTGGGCGATTTCTTGCCACGTTCTCTTTTTTTACTTTGCATTTCAGCGGACACATTTTAAAATGTGATCTCTTGCAGAAATCTGCATTTTGCCCACTTGTGGGAAAATGCCATGAAACACACATACACGTATGTACGAACATTCACCAAAATACAAACTCTTTATGTTCGCACACAAACACAAATGTTGATGTCTTTGGTTTAGATTACAAAATATAAATAAAATATTAAAAAATAATCATTGACAGTTAATGTTATTAAAGGATTTTTGCTCAATTTAAATTTGTTTACAATTGTGAAGCACTGAAGATGCAATTATTAATCTGGGAGAATCGCTGTGTGACAGTAAGCTTAAAGAAGCCAGTAGTTTCATAGAATGGTGTTTTTGAAGAATTGTTTTTTCTTTATTTCTAAATTGTATGGTAGGCACATGATAGCATTTACTTTTTCATGTTCATAAAACAAGCTTACAAGTATCTTTAGAATGTTTTACTTGTAAATTGTGTGAGGCCTAAAGGAAATCAGTTTCTTAAATTTATTGGTTTGATCTTCATCTCTCTCTCTTTCCCCTCCTCCAATTTTGACATCAACCAGTCTCTGTCTTCCACTTCCACTTTAGCAATGGATTTTGGTGGCCATGACCAAGCCGTGAACATCTGACTTTCATCTCGTTTGAAACATACAGTTTCTTAGAAAAGTTATAAAATATTTAAAAATAGATTAGCCAACATATTCTCAAAAAATTGACAAACCACTTTTCTTTTTTTTATATAAACATTTTTGTTCTTAATTATTTTTTGGGTTTTATAAGGAGAATACTTAAAAAGATTTGTAAAAACAAATTTTGAGGAAATAACTACGTTATGTTGTTATATTAAAATGTTTAACAAAATCGGAGAGACAGTTATTAAGTTTTAAAAGAATTGTAAAGAATCTAAAAAAAAAATCAAAAATTAAATTACATTAAAAACCAAAATTACGTTTAAGATTAACGATTAATGATTGCAGAAAATTTATTCCCCTATGTATGTAAAAAGGAACTGAAACCTTTGAATAAAACTGTGTTCTATAAAAGATAGATTGTAAGATAATCCCCGTGACACCAGTGGTCTAAAATTACCAAACCTACCTTTGTTCTTCTTTTCATTAGGTATGTACACCTATTTTTCAAAAAGCATTTTCTGCCTTATTCAAAGTTTGTATTAGCTTCTCAAAGTTTTTTCCCTTTTGTTTTGTAACTCTTTTAGATCATTTATATAGTTTTTTGATGTTATCCTACCTTTAATAAGGTGCAAAAAGGAAACTTTTGTGGGAGGCTATCTTGTAAAATATTGCATTTTGTTATATTATTTTAATGTTTTGTAATAAACATTTGTTCTTTTAAATTTCACACAGTAATTTTGGGTCTTGTGTTTGCATGCGCCTTTGTTAGGTGTAAAAGGGGGACATTCTCATTTCTGCCATTTCATCCCAAGGAAAAAATTCTTTTAATCTTTTTAATTTCAATGAACCTTAATCTTGTCCATTTTCTATAATACTGTGGCCAATTCTGTCTTATTCATCCATTCGCTATCTCTTTTTCAAATTGCATTCAATAGGCATGAGAATTAAAATCTTTAATGGAAGAAAACTGACAGTGCATCACCATCTGAAATCTTGTTCCATTTTATGTCTGATAACATTTGGTTGTATGTGTTTTTCCTAATTACTTTTTTGTAAAAGAATCAAGAATCAAAATTTTGCTAAAGGTGGCAGCTGCCATTTCATTTCGTTTTTACTTCTGATTGAAATTATTGTTTTATTGTTAATTGATCTTAAACACCATCAATTTGTATTATGTGATGCTACTGATAACATTTTTTGAGTGATTTGCTAATGTTGAATGGACAGGTGCTATAGATTTAAATATTTTATTGCTTTTACTTTGTGACCAGCTGGACAAGTTCTGAAAAAATCTATCAATCTTCTGAGGAATTAAATCTCATATATACAGTACAGTGTATGTATGTGTGTTTGTGCATGTGTGTGTGCATGTGTGTTCAACAAACTCATCCGCTCCCACTGGTCTAATTTCATGATTCATAGCTCATTCAGAAGCCCTAGGAAAGTTAAGCACTAGGAACAATTTTTGTTGAATTCAGGGCTGCCAGATTATGCGAGGTTAAAATATATATTAATATATTATACTAGCCATTATAATTGGCTTTCATGTTTCAAGGGGAGTAACTCTTATTTACCTTTTGCATCTAAAATTGCAGCTAGCTTAAAATTTTAAGCTAGCTCCTGTGGAGGACGCTAGGTTTGTCCATCATCACAATAGCTAGGGAGTAGTAGATGTAATAGGCATCAATAAACTACAGGAGAACTCAAAATTGATCACTGCATTTAAGTATTGAATTAATACCTTTTAAAAGTTCAACGATAATTCTTCTGCTGCCACTTAATTTAAAGATGATTTGATGTACATGTATCCTTATTTTCCATACAAGGAATTATTTTTATTTCATGGGTGACACAACAGGGGACAATTTATAAGATAAAATTAATATAGTATAAAGATGGGAAAATAGAAATTAGAATTAGTTATACGTTCAACATTTGCAGAGTTAGAGAAACATAATTGCTAATTAAGTGAAACCTATATTATGGAATCTATATGACGAAATGCAAAATTGGAGCTCAATTCTCCCACGAATTCTGAGATTAAAAAGCCCCACCTTAACTTTATAGTAATTTACACACAGTATTTACTCTGTCTCCCCTTTAAGACGAGATGTGACATAAGGTCAGTTTTTAAGGTGGGGACCTCAGTGCATACACCTGTGATAAGAACAAAAATTTTGTGTAACCGTTGGTTGCGTTGGCCTTGGTGCAAGCACTAATCCCTCTGGTGCAATGAGAGGGCGTGGCCTCAAGCTGCTGTTCCTGAGTGCTGGGCACCTCTTAGTATAATTTTCTTCAGTTGCGAATTTGTCCTTCAATGGAGCCGCCCCTGAGCACAATCTGCCCAAAGACAGAGACACAACTTAGAGATGATAAATAATCGTGTTACAAACTACAAACTGTTCTCTCTTGAGAAATCTGTATTTATTCAACTTTCAACATTGTCATTTTGTGACACAAGGTTGGTTTAATGTGGGGAGCCTGAGTGCGTACACCCATGCAAGTAACAAAAATTCCCGGGCCCCCACAACCATCGGTTGCGCTGACCTTGATGGTGCACCGATCCCTTTGTCTAGTGCAATGAGAGTGTGGGGCCTCGGTCAGCTTGATTACAAATAAGTAAGTAAAAACATGCATAATTAAATTTTAACAGTACCATATCTAGTATACTAATAAGTATAATAAATATAGTATTTTAGATCTTTATAAATAAAAATATAAATATATAAAATATGACTTAATCATATAAGACAATTCCAATGTATTTTATAAAAAAAAGTAAATAAAAAATAAATAAAAATGCCAATGTATTGTAGTGTATCTTATATATACCCTTAAAAAACCCCAAACAGGATGACATGTCCTCAATTAAGGAAGCAAGTATCAACAGGCAGAAATTAAAAACCCACACCTAACCCTTAACCTATATTTACACATTGCCATCTTAAATTAGACTTGTATCCTGATTTGTCAAAAAAGGCAACACCCTTTTAAAATTTAGTAATCCCTTTCTCCCTCCAACTTAAACTATATAATACTATTTAGTTTGAAAAAAGTAAATCATTTTTTAAAAATTTATTCAACATCGCTTGAGAATGGAACAAAAACTTTAATTTTTGGTTTAATTTATAGTTTATAGTTCCAAAATATGGTAATTTCTGTGTTGTGATGAATACATATTTTTAAATAATAATATTATAATATTATTATGCTTTACTGTGTATTGAGCACTGGTTTTATAAATAAATGCTAAAGAACTGTGGATTATAAATGTGACTTCTTTCTTTTTATTTTTATATATATATATATATA
Organism: Acanthosepion lycidas; assembly: GCA_963932145.1. NCBI lineage: Eukaryota > Metazoa > Mollusca > Cephalopoda > Sepiida > Sepiidae > Acanthosepion > Acanthosepion lycidas. The sequence goes on along the minus strand of OZ010606.1, from coordinate 20,692,322 downwards.
TATATATATATATATAACAACAGTTGCATTGGGTAAAAGCTCACACACAAAGGAAGAATGGAAATTTCTGGGGTGATCCGAAGAAATGAAGTTCAATTTGGATGGTCTTCATAGACTTGCAATCTATTAGCATGATTTGTTCAAAGATGTGTGTTCAGGATGGTGGAAGAGTTATGTTTTAGGCATCTTTTGGACCACTATTTTTCATTCTAGGACCTTGCTTCCTTGTGTAGAAAAAATTGCTGGTACCTACTGGAAATTCCAACAAGAAAATCCATTGGGCACAAAGCAAAACACAATGGTTTCAGAACCACAACATTGATGTTATGCATTGACCAATACATTCTTATGATTTTAAGCTATTTTATAATTCATTGGGAGTCTTTGCAGGTAACATTTATGAATGTGGTTATCAATACCATTCAACCCAAGAATTGAAAAAGTCTATGCAAAATGCATGGGCTTCAAGAGATACTGCTCAACTGTGAGGACTGATAAATACCTTTCAAGTATGTATTTTTCAGGTTAATTATTATCAGGGACATGCTACAAGTTACTAAAAATAAAAAAATCCTTTGACATTCTGTTACTGGTCTTATAATTTCACAAAAGAAAAGCTGTTTCTGCTTTACAAAAACATAATGCCAACTCACCTTTAAGCATCATAAATTCAAAGTTCAGCTGATCTTCTAAATACACACACACACACACACACACACACACACACACACACACACACACAGGTGTAGTAAAAAGGTCTTGACTCTAGTTATGTATTTGGGCAGCAATCTCTATCTAATACAAATATTAAAATTGACTGACAAAGTACTTCTATTAAGTTTTTTATTGTTTTTCTTGTATGCGAACAAGGTCTTTATTTTTTGGACTTAGTGAATGTAGAAATCATTCAAATGAATGTTCATTCTGAGGTCTTCTGCCTAATGTATTAGCCATTTTTAAAGATTTTGGTTATGCTATTATAAATGGTGTGTAAGTTTCAGATGTAATTTGAATTTCCAAATACAAGCAGTACATTGTAGTTGTGTTTCTAGTCAAATGTTGTTATGGGTTGTTTTTTGTGAGAATTGTCTTGTTCTTACATTACTTATGACACAATGTACAATTCAAGTCCTACTGTAGGAGGTAACATCTATATTATATCAACCTGAAAAAAGAAGTTAAACTATGAGTTGAACTATGAATTGCCTTAATGAAAATGTTTTCTTCTGAAGTTAGCATTTGTAAAACACATTCTTTTCACATACACTGCGGTCTTCTTCATGTGATTGGAATTTTGAACTGAACCCTTTATTTCGTCCACGGGGAAAGATTGTTCTAGTTCCATGTAGATGACTCAGTTATTTCCCTTTAACACAACTCTTCTGTGGCCTGGTACTGAACTCACAACTCCTTGGCTCTAGTCACTGGATTTAACCAACGTCTTTATCCACTGGGCTATGTGTACTTGAAATGTTGTGAATATGGCAATGAAGATGAGGATAACAGTATGAATAATGTAAATAATGCAAGTAATCATAATACCTCATCTTGGAGATATAGAGGGATACCTAAAACTTTGTTTGTGATTCAGTAGAAGGATGGCCTTTGCCAAGACTGGCACGCTTCACTTGCTCAAATCTATTTTTAACCATTAATCTTATAACATGATTGCATACAGCTGACAGTGTAAATATTTCTGAAAGGGGTTTGTTGCCATGCAAGACATCCATATGAAAGTCTCAATCTAACCAGGCTATTTAAGAACATGACTAAAGTTTTCTGATTAATGATTCTATTTTCTAGCTATTTGTGGTGTTGGGCAAAACTACCTCTAGGGCAGCATATTCTATGTTCAATTTCCTTAATTCCTATGCTAAATTTGTTATAACTGATTCATACACTGAGGAATTTGAAGTGTTTGGTATTTATTAATTCCACATCCTGTGCCATTAGTGCTTTCATTCAAATTCTAGATCATAACTTTTGTTTTGGAAAGGTTTATCTTGAGTTCTATGTCTTGGAATACTTAGTAGAGGATGTTGATTTCTTTGTTCAAGATCATTCTTATGCCAACTTAAATTTTTTTTAGTAATGTTCACACTGTGCAAAGCCCAGGAGCCACTCAAGGTAGAAGGTTACTGTGTGGTGTAGCATGAGCATAAGAAAAGGCAAGAAGAGCAATTTATGAGGTTATATAAGAAAGCTAACCCAAGACTGGAAAAGGTCAAAATTGTAATGATCAGGAAAACATCCTCTTCCAGGAGAGTCTGTTTCAAAAAAGAATCATTCTTGGAACATGAAGTGAATAAGGATGGTTTATCCATGTGTGTGCAGCATGGTGTGTCCCAGATGCAAATGTCCAGAGTTGATGAAACCAAAGAATGTATCTTGTCAGAAAACTTTAAAAATAGCAATAGAGTAATGAGAGGCTTGCAACATTTCATCTGTAGGAAAGGGGTTTGTAGGATGGAAAATAATCACTCACAAGGCTGCATAGATGCTTTTGAAAAGGTAAGTGAAGATTGGGCAGATTCAGCTGAGATATGGCAGCAATACTCCATTTTTGGTCTGATCTGGCTTTTGTGAAGACAGAGTTTAACAAGGTGTGTAAACTACATACTGAATGAACTGACAATGAACTGACCATTTTTCCAGTATCTTTAGCAATAAATTGTATATATATGAGTTCCACTCGAGGCCTGGGGTGAGCTTGATTCATATTCTACTCAGTGGCAATGAAAGTGTATTAATGACTTTCAATACCTCAAAAATCAAGCTAATAATTGTTTCATCATCACTGAGCAAACCTCAAATTTTCTCCAGTCATAATGAACCATTGCACACTCAATGAGATTTCTTGCTTTAAATGTCTAAGGCTTCAAGTGAAATTCATATATATGATCCATTACTAAAGCTGCTGGAAAAATGGTAGACTTTTTATACTGCTCAAGAAAGCACCTGCCATGCTTTATCTTTTACCAAAATCTAATGAAATGGATTATTGATGTTATATTTGTGCTGGAGCTACACAGACTTCTCTTTCTAGATTTATCAGAGTTTAAAATTGTATTATTTTTCCTCTGCAGCCTTTTTCCCAAAGATACAATTATAAAAAATTACTTTGTATAGATAGGAAAAGAGAGCATGTCACCTTAAACAAAACTCAAACAAACAAGACTCAAACCACTACCTGAAATTTAAAAGAACAAACATTTATCATAGTACATATTAAAAAAATACAATATTTTACAAACAAGAGCTTGCACAAAAATTTCCTTTTATTTTCTTATTCAAAAAGCTAAGGATGGATAACAATTCATACAATATACAAGATTTAAAAAAGATTACAATTGTTATGTTGGCTTTTGTTTAACTCCAATTTTTGGTTATTAAAATATAAAATATATTCATCATAACAACAAAGTTAGACATTTATAAATATATATATATAATCAGAAGGATTTATTACCAGAAGGATTTCATTATACACGATTGGTAGATGTATGAAAATTCTTGTAATGTGGTTGTTAGTAAAGGTTTCTGGTTTGTATTTGTCTTGATGAATGAATAGATTATTTGCAAGTGATAAGTCTATGAGTAAAAAGAAATATTAAGCATAAGAAAGTAAATATTTGTGTAAGTTGACTTATCTATGGTCTTCCTTTCTGGATCTGCTCAATTTCACATGCTCTCCTTGTCAGGGACCAATAAAAAAAGAGGAAGTCTCTAAATTTCCTGCTATTAGGATGGTTTCCTTTTTTTTCTATGGGATCATGGGAATTAGATTTTTTTATTTCTCATAACCACAAGATCACTACACAATTTTCAAACATTAAAAAACTCTTGTAAGATGAAAATGAACATCTCAGCATGAGTTTAGATAAATTTGGAAAAACTAATATGTTTTTTTTACAGAAATGTTCAGTTTAAGGCTTCAGTTCCCTTAAAAATTCTTCTCAGGAAACAGCTCAAGTAGATTTTCCTCCTGGGTCATTAATCTGGATTTTGGTTGAAATTTTAGTGTCCATTCATTTGTTTTGGTAGTTCCTTCCTTGTTAAATGATTTATGACTCCCTTCTGCTTTGAAACTCCCTTTTGTCATGAAATCTGATTACTTTTTGTCCCTATCTGTTGGCTAGTCATTATATATAAGAAATCAGGAGGCTCAAGAGACAAACTCTAATTTCAAAATTTACAAGGGCATGAGATCACATCACTGATTGGCCAGTAAATAAAATAATATATATTTTTCCCAATTCAAAAAATGAATCACCAATAATCCACACAAAAGTAATAATCTTGGCAGTTCTTTAACAGCTAATTTTAAAAATGGAAATTTTCAGACAAATGTAACAATTTTTTTATAAATCATCTGACTTTCTTTCTCAAAAGTATGTGTAAAATACAAATCTAGATTATATTTATTTATTTACACCTTTTCATTAATTATAATTTTAATTATTTTACACTGCATAAATATTTTTATATTTTATGTTTATATTTTATATTTTAGTAGTCACAAGTAATGGAAAATGTTCAGATGAGCTCAATTCTTTGGTGTAACCAGTTTAGATCTTTACAGCCAAGACTGCCTGGTTATACCCACAGTTGAATCACCCTTATTACCTATGTATTCCATTGGTAAAAAAGATGTTCCACCCAGATAGCTTCTTCCCTAGAGCTTCTACTCTATAGAATAGACTTCTACATGTATGCTTCCATGAACACTACAATCTTCACCTCTTCAAGTCAAAGGTCAATTATTATCAATCCTCCATATCCTCATAATCTTCTCTTCCTTTTCACATTCATATCACACACCTCAATCGGTAACCTTCTACCCTGAGTGGCTCTTGGGCCTTGTACTGGGTGAACATTAGTATAAAAAAATTTAAAGGCTTCCACCACTCATTCCTCACATCTTTGTCTTTCCACCTTTTTCCCTCAACCTTTCTCCTGCCAGTTTCACTTGAACAAGGAACCAGATGGTAGAGTAAGATATAGCATGGCATATACAAAGCTATTTGTTTTAAAAGTCATTGGGGTAAGTTTTTTTCATGGAATCTGATGGTGTTGCTTGTGTTGTATTTGCTGAAGTATTTTATGAAAAAATTTGCAATTGATAATTATTTTGATAATTTTTAAGGTGCCTTAGGATAATTTTTTGCCAAATTCATTGTTTTCACCTTGATATTTTTGCACCTGTGAATATTTTTTGTGCAGAAATTTCTCCTGACTTTCCTTGGGATTTTCCTGTGTATTTTTACAATATCTTCTATACTATGAACAGAAAGAAGAGAAACAGAAGCCAAGTGCAAGGCTTTTTGCCCTGAGTGAACAAACAAATATGTTGTCATTTTTTTCTAGTAACAAAATAGGTTACATTGTGTGCCATGTAACAGTATCTGTTCCCAAAGAATACAACATGAGATGGAACTTTCAAATCAAGCATCAGGCAAAACTGAATTCATCTGAAAAGAGTATTACAGCAGCCATTTTGGTGAAAAATCTTGACAAAGAACAAAGGTTTTTCAAAGTAGTCAATACAGAAAATTCAATGTTAACTAGAATAAATTTAAAAATTCAAAAGGAAATTGCTGCCACTGGGAAGTTATTCACAGAGGGAGACTTTATCAAGAAGTGTATGTTTTTTGCTGTGTAAGGCTGGCTATTCCATAATATCAATCTCTCACACATGATGCTACAGAAAAAAAAAGTAGGTGACATTGCTGCAAATTTAACAGAGCTGTTAAAGCTGAGTGTTGAAGAAGGGTGTATTTATTCATTAGCAATGGATGAAAGCTCAGTGTGTGAGGATACAGCTCAGCTTTTTTTTTATTTGACAAGTAGATACAGTTTTTGACATGTGGGAAGAACTTGCTGGCATGCTGTCTTTGACTAGTTGTTTTAACATAAAATTGGAAAATGATTTCACAAACTTAGTGCCTGTTAGCACTGAGATGTGTATGAAAATATTGGAGTGGTTTCTTTTCTATAAGAATTCCTTGGGAGATGAATATTCACCCATCATTGTATCATACATTAGCAGGTTTTGTGCAGAAGAATTATAAAACTCAATCATGTTATGGCAAAATTTAATCTTTGCACAAGTAAAAAAAGATGTACTAAGAGGACAGTTATTTGCTTGACACTGATTATTACTGTATGCTTCCTTGACTCCCTTAACAATGTTTATGGTTTTAAAAAGCAATGATTAGAATTTAATAAAGCCCAAACATATAAAGTTGGATTTATACATCTTTGTTCTTGAAAACTGACAACAAAAATAATAAATACTATTTATTTATTAGATTGTTTATTTACAAGAATAATTTCATATTTACAAAATTATAAAAATATGTGAAACCAACAATGATACAATATTTATTATTTAGCATTTCATAAAGATCTATTTTTTTAAAAAGAAATAAATGTGAAATGAAATGCAAATAAAATCGATAGCTGCATTCGTCACAAGTGGGAAAAATTTAAATCTGCATGACACTTTACTCCAATTGGCTCATTCACTTGCTTAAACTCAACGTTGATTCTGATTCCGCAGAACTGGGTGTGAAAAAGTATTTGTTGTTAACATTCTTTTTTCATTCGGTTTTTCTAGTTACGAGTCCTTTTTTAAAGCTGATCGTTTTGTGTTCATTTTGTTTAGTTCTTTTTTCGTAACAGATTTAATGTTTAGTATAGAGCTTAGAAAAAATTCACAGTGTGAGATAGGCAAGAAGTAAGGCATGTAGCAACATCAGCATGGCAAAGGGCACTCCTTTAAAGGCAAGGAAGGGCAAAAATATTTTAAGTCAAGTGATAGCGTTTGCTGTATGAGTCGTATGATTTTTGAATCAAGCACGGGCAACGCTGGGCCATGCTGCTAGTCCACTATATGACAAATCTTCACTTTGAGAGATTGATAATGAGATAAAATCTTTTGACCTAGCTTGGGTGATCCGTTTGAATCTCAATGTCTTAGAATATTCATTAAAATATGAGTTAGCTTATGCCCGCATCACATTGAAACACCAGTTCCCATACAATCACCAAAGTTAAGAAATGTCGACCCTGGTCAGTACCTAGATGAGTGATCACTTGGGATTATGAGATGCTGTAAGCATGGATGTGTTGCAGCCACTGCTTGCCACTCCTAAACAAAACAAAATAGGATGACCTTGACCTTTCCAACCTTTCTACTCCCAGAATTGAATCAGCAGTTAATTAGCAATTAAAACAAGTATCCTGATATATTTTGAGTTAGAAATATACCATTAAGCATATAGGATATGGAAGTGTTAACCAACATATGAACAGCATTTGGAGTATTTTTATATTTAGCGTTTTCTACTCCCAGTAGCCAGGGAGTAAAAGAACAAACGTTATGGACATAAATTTGGCCCCTTTTTTTGGACAAAAAAAGCAGTTTCTCAGTCCGGGGGTTATGATCAGAATGTAGTATCTGTGCACTGCCTTTTGATCTCCCTACTCCTGAGGGATACTCTTCAGTGTGATGCCGTCTTCCATGGTTGACCCGCCCTTGAAGTTGTATCATTTCCATGACTTGGTCTTAGGGAGATTTCCATCTGTGGGTTTCCACTTGTTGTTGTAATCAAATTACACTGGGATCCCCTTTTAGAATTTGCAGCTTGTGTTAGTAGTAATTCAAATTTCTAAGTTTTGGTCTTTAGGGCTGGCACAAGGTCTTGGTCAAGAGCTCTTGGCAAATGATTTAGATTCCAGTAGCAGTAATGTGGGAAATCTCACAGTTATCTTTTGGCTTATATGGTAGGGGTTGGGCTGACCAGGGTCTGTGTTCGGTTATCTTCTACCCTTAGCATCAACCTTTTTCTAAAATTCCATATTCTCAAAATATGTTTTCCAAATTTGGGGGTTTTGCCACCCTCTTAACTCCAAATGTTTCATATCTCATCTCACACTATTGCTCCATATAGGCATTGCTAATCTCTCTCTCTTCCTTCCCCCACTTTCTCACACCGTCCATGTGACAAATCCAAACTTTTGGAATGCGTAGGCAAAAAGGGATTTTCAGCCACTAATATTTCTTTATCATCTTGTTTCATACTCTGGTTGTTTCTCAATCAACCACACCCACTCAGTTGATCGCCTTTGGTCACTCCAGGGCTAATAGCTAATTTTTCTTTATCACTTGTATCCAGAGGAATTAATGTTGGATATAACATTTTTGATGAATGTTGCAAAAATTATAATGAATGAACATGTCAGGCTAATCTCTTTCTTTGTAGGGACACTTTTCTTCTGGGTGGCCAATTTAAACCAAATGTTTTTTTTTCATGGCTCTTTGTCCAGAATAATCTTTAAATGTTATTTTGGTGACCACCAGGGTTTCTTTATCAACAACATGTTTTTTTAATTGACATCTTCAAGAATACATTAATGATCTCTTTCTTATTGGCAGGAAGTCGGAAAGGATAGGTAGTCTTGGTTTTGGTCAATTTTACTGAATTTTGTCTAGTTAAATTTGGGTTTGATTCTCCTTGGAGCTATTTGGGAGTTCATTTAATATTTTAAAACATGATTTTTCACTGCATTTCATTCTTTAATTTTCTTCAGTGAATTTCAACAATTATCATCCAGTTGATAGACTCTTTCCTGTTCATTTTTCTTTCGTTCTTTCTTTTTTGTTTGATTAACCCCTTGAGTTGAATTTGGGAACCCCTGATATACATGATTAGAGAAAGTGGCAGAGAAATGTCTGTGGAGAGATCAAGAGCAAATTATTTTCTCTTCTAGTCCAGCAAACAATGGTAAGAGTATTTCATTTACAATCTCATCAAAAATTTGATATTAGTAAGAAAGCTAAGAAAAAATAATTTTCATGCTCTATTTCCTTTCCCATCATTTTTAACTGCCATCTTTAAGCTTAGATAAGCAAAGTATGTGACAATTATCAATGCAATATTTAATGCATTGATCAAGTCAGGGAACATGTAATTAGTTTTGAAATGGGAACATATGGTGTGAATAAGGCCTAAAATTAAACTATGATAAAGATCTTTTAAAATCCAAAATCTTTAACCCAATTTATTTCAACAATAAACTAATTTTAATACATTGGATCACAGAAAGAAACAACTCCAAGTTTCAAAATAATGTAACTGAAAATTTCTTGAATTTTATGTTCAAGCTCGATATTTGTGATATTTCAAAGAAGTCATTGATTTCATTGATTGACTCATTCATTTTTTACAGCTTATCAACACTTGGCATTGATTTTAGCAACAAATGAAAAATAGCTGTAAAATGTTTCCTAATGAAATAGTATTCTTATTTGACAAAAATTTTAACATATGAAAAATGTAATTAATTTGAAAAAAATTAGTATAATTTCATTTAAACCATAAAAATATTGTTCATAATATAATTTTAAGATTATAACCACTTGTTAGGAAACTTGATTGTAAAATTTAACTGACAAAAGTAGAATCTTCATGAAAAGCACTGTAGCGACAAGATAAGTAAACATTTATTTTTTATTTATTACTATTTTGATATTGAACATTATAATTGCAAAGATTGCTTGCCTTTAAAATGTTATCTTTCAAGTTACTCCTATTTTTTCTTTTGGTAAAACACAATCTTTGACACACGCACAAAGAAACACACACACACACACACACATATATATATATTGCATTATTTTATTTACACTATTTACATGATTTGGACTGTTGTCCTCATCTTTGTTGTCATATTCACAATGTTTCAGCTGTTGTACAATATGGCCTTCTTCAGCTGATTGGAATTTTGGACTGAACCCTTTATTTTGTCCACCGTAGTAGATTGTTCTAGTTCCACATGCCATGCCTTTTCTGGATGTCTCAGTTTCAATTAATTCCCTTCAGTAACTCAACTCTCCAAGTTTTTGTTCACCTCTGCTATGACCAGGTATTGAACTCACAACACTTTGGGTCAAGTCACTGGATTACTTCAACCAACACTTTTATCCACTGGTGAATATCATAAATTTAATGTGAATAGGACAACAAAGATGAGGACAACAGTCCAAACAATGTAAATAGTGTAAATAGTTACAATACTTCATCCCAGAAATATGGACAGATGCATTTTTTAGATGTGGATGTATTATTATTCAGAGAGAGAGAGAGAGAGAGAGAGAGAGAGAGAGAGAGAGAGAGAGAGAGCAGTGCTGCAACAAAATGATGCAGAGATACAAATATATAAAACCAAACTTATGTGTATCATGACACCCAGAGTCTAATATGAGTCTACCAGAGACATGCATCACAGTTAAACATGCATGATATGGTGATTGGTTCTTATAGAAGTCATTCATAACCTTGCAGTTGGGACCCAGGTAGAAACAGTTAAGTAATACAATTCATGTAGATAGTCTTTGGTTGAAGGTGTCCCCAAGTTTCTGGGTGTGATTACAAAGTCACCTTCACTGCCTCATACTTTAAACTTAAAATAAAACCTTGACAACCAAGCATGATGCGCTCTTGAATAAAGATGCACACTGTATCAGTTCTTAAGGGACATGTGTAACTTGTCAAAGGTCAAACAACTAACAAACAAATCTGTGGTACTGAATGGGATATTTACTGTAGCCCAAGACAAAACATGTAGATGTTAACAGCTGCAATCCATTAAAGATTAGATGCCATGAGATGCCATATAGCATGTGGTATATTATCAGGACCATCATGTCACATAATGAATTTAATAGGACAGGAAGGGAACCACATGGTACTGTGGCTAGAGTAGCAGTGGTGTGTCTTGGGCCAAATAGATTCTCAGTTCATCTACATGTTAACACCTGCAATCAATTAAGATAAGAAGCCATGAGAGACATGTCTGCTCTAGCATCAGGGAATATATTATTATTATTTTATGAAAGAGTAGATTATTATCTTCTTTCATACAGTTTGTTTTTGTTTTCAACCAGAGATCTTCCATTATGAGTGTTCTTCATCAAGTCATATGACCTTAAACAGATAGCACCTTTCACAGAATATTAGCAGTGTCAAGTAATGCAGTGATGGAATACTAGGTTTTATTTCAATTTTCTTAATGTAGATCACTATCTTCAGTGGTGTAGACCCCAACTATCTAATGATAATTAGGACAGTAGTGGCCTGAACATTTAACATTCTAGCAACTTCAATCCAGAGGTGAGTGTATCTGGTGACAGCCATTGGCAGACCACTGGCAGGCCAAAGGTGGGCCACTAGCAGTCCACAAGTGGTAACATTTCCGACATGAACACGTCAGCAGTCCGACAGCAGGCCACCAGCAGTAAATTGCTAGTGGCATGCCCCCAGTGGCAGATCGGTGGTTTGCATGTAGCGATGCTTTCAAAGGAAATGTGCAAATTTACATTATTACAGTTTTACAAATTGTCATTTACCAGAGCAGAAATTTTATTTTATTTTATCATAAACAACTTTGAATTATTGGAGCATAATTCAAATAAATGTGTCAAGTAGACTGGGACTATACATGTAGACAAGGCCAATTAAATGTTATCAGAATTATATTGTCTCTTTTTCTCACTCATCTGCAAACAAATACATAATTCCTACTGTTTGCAGTTAATTCATACAACCAAATTCATTATGAAATAGATTCAAAATGGCATCAAAGTTCTTCCTGTAGAGAACATATAGATATCTAGTAAGTATTTGTATAACACTTAACTTACTTATGACTGAAGACAATATTTTGTAAATGGAAGAAAATGATTATATTGCCCCAATCTTCTAACAGGGGGGGTTATCTGTCTTGAAAATTAGTATTTGAAATACAGACGTTTTCTGCCTTTTTTTTAATCATTTCACCCTCAAGCAAAAGGGGAATGCTACTAGTACTCAGGGGGTTACAGAGAGTGAAAGAGAGAGAAATGACTGGGTATAGAGGGGACCAAGAAAAGGATAAAAAGTTGCATGGGGTTCAAGAAGATAGAAGATGGCAATTGATGTTGCATTTAAATTTTTGAAGATTGTAGTTATCAGAGAAGCAAGAAAACGGAAGGGAGTTCCACAGGCAGGAAGTGCGAGAAAAGAAACTGTTGGAGTAGAAGTGGCAGTTGCATTTACCTAATTCACCAGTAAAAGGGTGGGACCTAGATTCCAGTCTAGTAGCATGCTTAAACACACGTTGTCAGGGCACCAAGAAAAAAGCTCTAATGAGAAATGTATATGTATCTAGTCACATTAAATATATTTATTAAAAAGGTAAATGAGCCTTATTTTGCTGTAGAATCTTTCATTGCTGAGCAGTTAAAGAATGCCTAGCTTGAAGGTGGTTTTCCCAGGATAAAAGTAACATAGGTTCAATCCTTGCTGAGAGGCACATTTTCTTTAATAATATTTTTGATTGCCCAGGTCAGTAAATGTCAATTTAACTGCTAAAAATAATCAGTCTACTTAAACATGAAATGGGCATAGCACAAAGATGTGTCTTCTCATCAAACTTATTCAACTTTTGCAGTGAGGTGATCATGAGAGGAGTTGAAATCCTAAAGACGAATAACTCAAGATATAAACTACAAATAAGAGATACCAAAATCAGGCAAGCATAAAAATTATCTAGGAAGTGTTTTAATGGGGGATGGAAAGTATGACATGAAAACCTAAAAGAAACATTGGAATAGTGGAAGTTGCCTTTCAAAAGTTAAGCAAAGTGTTAAGAAACAGGAAAATTTTGTTAGAAACAAAGAAAAGAGTATTGAACTATAATATAGTATCAGTCTTCTTATATGGCAGGGAATTCTGGATAATTTACTTACAGATAAAGAAGATATTTGAGGTAACAGAATTGTGGATCTACAGAAGGATGCTGAGAATACCATGAACTTAACATGTGAGTAATGACAAAGTTTTAAAGAAAATGAAATTTTCTAGGGCATGTAATAAAGAAAGGGTGATTTAAGAATGTATCACTCACAGAACATAATGAAGGCAAGAAGAAGATCAAAAGAAAGCAGCAAGTAACTTACCTAACAAGCTTGTGTAAATGGTTGGCATTAGGAGAGATAGCAAAAAGATAAATCTTAATATAAGTTATAAAGAACAGGAAGTTATAGTGAGCCATGATCCCCCCCCCCCGTATTCTGAAGGGACACGACACATAGATGAATTCAAACATATGTACCTACTAAATATATCATTACTAGTAATAATCTTTTCATACTAATGTTCACCCAATACAAGGCCCAAGAGCTACTCAAGGTAGAGGGTTACTACATGGTATTGTATGAATGTAAGAAAAGGCAAGAAGTGAAGTTCATGGGATTATGCAGGAAAGATAACAGTTAACCCTAAATTTGAAGAACCTCAAGATTATAGTTATTGGGAAAATATCCTGTAGGAAGTCTGTTCCACAAAGCAGCAGTTCTTGAGAGGGAGCTGTCTGGGTGAAACTTCTTATTAATGGAAAATAAAGGGAATGAGGATGGTTCATCCTTGTGGACATGGCATAGTGAGTTCAAGATACTTACTGGATTGGTACAATGCATCAACCATTTTTCCAGTCTCTTTAGCAATTGAGGTCTGGAGTGTGCTTGAGTCCCAATAGGCATTCAAGGCAAAGAGCCTTCTTGAGAGAACACCCATCCATTATGATAGGCGAAAGTTCAGGGTTTGCTTTGATGTTACAGTGTTACTAGTTTGGTTTTTTGAGGTATTGACCCCCATTGAACCATCAGTTAGGTCAGAGAAGCGATCAACTGCTAGGTTCTGGTCATCCATATTTTGGGAGATGCACATATCAACCATTGTGTCATCTGCATAAATATTCATTAAAGGTCAGATTATGTTTTCAAGCAGACCATCAGTATAGAGCAGAAAGAGAGTAAGACTGAGGAGAGACCTGTGAGAAATGCTGGCAATAATCTCATGGACTCCAGGTGACTGGCCATTAACAATAACTTTAGGAACTCACCTGTTAGGAAGCACTTTATAATGATAATTGAGAAAGACATTCCAGAGATTCCATAGCTGGAAAGTTTATGTAGCAGCCCTCAATGCCACATATAAAGATATAGGATGATATATATATATATATATATATATATATATATATATATATATATCACTTAGAATTTATATTGTGGAAGATTTCAAACCATCCAAACCATCCAAATCTAGCAGAGCAGGTGTGTTAACAGATATTTTCTTTTGTGCTACAATTCATCAATATTCACTCCTTTTATTTAAATATCTGATCACGAAAAGTGGCAACAGGCAATTTTTCTTCTTGATATAGTCTACAGTATAACCAATTATAGCTCTTTTATTTTCTTCAGTGAAGATGTTTCTATGAAATGCTTATAACATAATACAAAAATAAAGAAAAAAATCACATTTTTGCTCCCATTCAGCCTAACAGAACAAAAATTGGCAGTTTTTTTTTTTTGGGGGGGTTGCATTAGCACATTGGCATTTCCTAGAAAAATCTACACTTTGGAAAATATTTAATAGAAACATAGTATAAATGAAGTTTTATTGTATGTCCAATCTGGAAAGACTAATTAAAATACATAATAGAGTATTGAACAAAAAATCTGAAGAAAGGGACAGGAAATGTAACTGCAAAAAAGCAAATAGTTGTCCTATTGATGGTAACTTCCAAGTTAAAAATATACTTTATAGGGCAGCTGTTAATTTAAAAGGCTACTCAGAAAAAGGTTACATTGGTTCTACCAAGAGGCCTTTCAAACAGAGATACTACAACTGTAGAAAATATGCTACCATATCAAGTTATATATGCAAAGTTAAAAAAAGAGAAAACATATGCCCATTGATTGACGTTGGCGGGATTGTCGAATTACAAACGATATTGGTACCGGTAGTATGAGACAACCCGGCGGGGTCGCGACTGCCATAGATTTCCGTTCAGTATATGTCTAACGGACTCCAACTTAAAAGATATCGATAGAGCTAGCTATCTTGAATGTGAACAGCTTGAGAGATCGGAGTAAGGCAGCCCGCCTGCTTTGTGATTTCTTGTCGTTTGGTATAGATATGGACGCGATCCAGGAAACACAGTTTGTTTGCGACGCCGATGCCAGTGACTTTGTCGTCTATTCAGCATATGGGGACATGCCAGAGGTGTTTCCTTGTTAGTCAAGCGTTCACTCAGGGCGAGGGTGGACCTTGTCCATGTGAACGCGGAGAGCCGGTTGGTCGTGGTCGATATTGCCGTGAACAGTGGTTCGTTTCGGGTCGTTGTGGTTTATGTGCCCAACGATCATGGGGAGCGTGTCGACTTTTCCCATCAGTTGGGGCGGTTCCTGATGGATTCTTCGTATTTAGTCTTAGTGGGGGACCCCAAGATAGACAGGGGACGGGGTGTTAGTGGGAAGGAAACGGTTGATTGTAACTTGGTTGATCTGATCGAAGAGTTTGCGCTCGTCGATAGATACCGGGTCGATTATCCGGGGTAGGAGATGTGGACGTGGGCCCGTAATTGGCCGTCTCTCCAGGTAACCAGCTACCTGGATAGAATGTTAATCAGAAGAGTCGACCTAGGTTTACAACACTGTCCCACATTCCACCGTTTAGACTATTCGGATCATAGACTTGTCTGTGCCCAGATGGTGTTAGCTAACAACTCGCCCTAGATAAGGCTAAAAAGGTGAAGACTCTAGAGGATAGTCTGTTTCGGGCAGTGGATTGCGGTTGGATTCCCTAGAGATGGCCGTAAGGCAAGCCTGAAGCGCGAGGCTAGCAAGCGCTATCAGGGTCAGGTAGTTAGACATAGGTTAAACAAGATGTCTAACGAAGCCATGAGCATGGGTACAGAATTGCGCAAGGAAGAGATCCGTCGAGGTTTCGATCGATACATTTGTGAGGTCACTACCCGGGAGGGCTTTACTCTGAGGTCGACCAGGGATATATACGAGGCGTTTCGGCAGCATTTCGAGAATCGTTTTACCAAGAAGCCTGGTCTCAGTGGCGATGAGTTTCGCAGCTATTCGGCTGCTTTTCCTAGCTTTTGCCGACTGAAGCGGCTAGCTGCGAGGGTGAGATCACAGAGGGCGAAGTCTACTTGGTACTGAAGAAGGTCGGTAGAGGCAAGTCGCCAGGACTTGATGGTCTGCCCTACGAAATGTACTTGAGGCTGTTGCACATCTTTGTCGCGATTTTGACAGTGGTGTTTAACACCTGGTTCCTGCGGAACCAGTAGTTGAATACCACTGGATTTCCAGGGGTGTAATCACGCTGTTGAAAAAGGGCAAGGGATTTAAATGATTATAGGGAGGGATTTAGATGATTATAGGCCCATAACTCTGCTAAACAAAGTTAAAGATTTTGGCAAAGATCCTGCAGGAGTGTTTGCAGTCAGTTGTCGCGAGCTTGTTGGGACCCGAGTAGACTGTGAGGGGATGAATAATTCAAAGCAACCTGCATCTGATCCGCACGATCAAAGAGAGTGTAAAAGATTTCGAGCAAGCCGCGCTGATCAATTTGGATCACTACAAGGTAGCCCACCAGTACCTGGCTGCTGTCCTGCAGATGGATATCTCAAATGCTGAACACTCCAGGGGTAGTTTCATTAGGGACAAAGGTGGTTTCACTCTGGTGGATTCTCCCCCATATACCCTAAACAGATCAGTCGGTTTCTGTGAGACCACTACTCAATTCCATCAGATATACTGATAGCGTGTAGCAACACAGTGTTTGTCACTATCTCTACTGGCAATTTTTCTTAATCCCTTCTCTTGTCTTTAAACGGTTCGAGTATACACAACCTGTGATTACTTGTCACATATACAGGACTTAGCGAGGTACATGTTCCCAGGGCATCATCCCTTTATTGCTTCCTCTGCTGCCAGCATCATAAATTTTGTCCTAACTGAATTCAAAGCTACATACTCTGTCTCTATCATGTATCTCGCCCTCGCCCCTGCTCTGCTTGCGGGTAGGAGATAGGTAAATTTATAATCTGATATATTTAAAAAAGGCTGTCTCTGTCTAACAACAGAATGGACACCACGACCAATAGCTTATTATCTTCTAGCAAAGTAACACAACCAAGTGCATTGTAATATTTCCATAATTACTTGGAGGTGTCCACCGGTAACCTCAAATGATAGGGTAATTCAGTGTGTATATTTAGTAATAATTCCTTCAAGTGCCCAGGGGTCACTATGCTTGGGGACAGGTGTCCCAATGATAACATATCCAATTGAGCCCTCACATGCTCCAATAAAATCGTCATGGACTGACTAGTCTGTTCCACATTATTAGTAATGGTTATTAACTGAAAATACTCTTGTATAAACCCACTTAATTCCTGTACCTCGGCTGTCACAGTCTCTGAACTATTAGCTACTTTTTGTCTTGGCTTCTCTCAGGTTACATATTAACCAATTGATACTGACTCTATTCGTGTCCATTTCTAACCTTGTCACATTCAAAATCGATACACTTACTCTTGCTACTTGGGTTAGGATTCTTTGATCTTTTTCTCCTTATAACCTTGACGCCATCTTCAGTTACTGTTCCAAACAGAACATTTAGTGCTTTTCTAACAATGGGGACCACTGCTCTCTTTTTTCTCGTTTGTAGCAGCTCGATTCCTTTCAGGTAATTTTTCATGTCTTTCTACTGGGCTTCCATTATAGCTGTTTCTAATTTTAAAGAGTATAACAATTTAAGATACTTTCCTTCCCTGGGATAGTTTTTCACCACCTTCAATCTGGTTGCACCCAGCCCTTGTATCTCACTCTCCAATTTGTCTAGTAACAGCTCACATGGATTCAAATCTATCACGAAGGTAACCAACCACTTTGACTTTGAAAATTTCCCCTACCACTAAATCGGCCACTGTTCTAGCTCTTTTATCCGGCACAACGAAGGCCTCCAGCCGATTCATCAACCAATCCACAAAGCTCACTATGTAAGTGTTAGCCCTAGAGGTTTCCCCACACGGTCCTGAAACAGCCATACTTATTTTCTCGAAGGGAAAACTTGGGACATCCGACCTTTCTAATGGCGCCATTTCCTGTCTCCTACTTTGCGCCTGGCACACCACACAACTTTGAACATAGTCAGTGACCTCACTGTACAACCTGGGCCAGTAATAATTTCTTCCTATCAGGTCATATGTTTTATCAACCCTTATATGTCCTAGCTTCTCATGACATTGCTCCAATATCTCCAGTTTTAAATACTTAGGCACATATAGTCTAGGTCTAACCTCTTCGTCTCTCCCTGAGAGATAGTATAGCCTCTCGTCATGTACTGCATACTTGGAGGTCTCCTCTGCCTCTACTTTCTTTTTAAGAGCAACCATCTCACTGTCCACCTGTCCCTTTTCAATTTCTTCCGTCCAGTGGGGGGTCAGTTACTATGTGTGTGTCTTTCTCCTCATCAGTCTCTATATTAGAGACGGCTGAGTCCTTCAATTTAAATAAGTTGAAGGACTTAATCACTCCTTATCCGGTAAGCCCTATCATCCACTCCCGGCTCCAATCTCACAGATTCCTCCTCCAACTGGTATCCTGGAGAGTAAATCTGCACAGGTGTTATTTTTTCCGGCCAGGTACTCTATCTGACAATTATACCTGCTTAATTTCAAGGACCACTGCTGTATTTTCTTGTTTGTCCACTCTGCTTCCAATAAATACTGGAGAGGCCTATGGTCAGTCTTGATGGTAAATATTTCCTCATTTAAGTATTAATCTAATTTCTGGAGGGCATACATAATAGCGTATACCCTCTCTCTCTCTATCACTGGCCATCTCTGCTGTGTCTCCGAGAGCTTGCGTGACAGAAAATATACCGGTACCTCCTCTGATATAACGAGCACTGGACCATCCCTATCAGGGCATGATTGGGTAAGGACTGCTCCTATACATCGCTCATTGGCATCTGTATAGAGGACCATGAGCTTGTTGAGATCCGGATATGTCAGCAAAGGTACAGTGGTCAGCTGCTCCTTCAAATTATCAAATGCCCCCTTGCAGTCCTCTGTCTACTTAAACCTGGCGTACTTTTTTGCCAAGGCTATCAGAGGGGTTGCTAGAATAGAAAATGCCCGGATGAAGCGTCTATAGTAACCTATAGCCCCGATACATCCCCTTACTTGCCTCACCGTCTTTGGCTCAGACATTTCCCTTATCACTTTCACTTTATTTAAGTCAGGCTTAATCCCTTTTCTATTTATTATAAACCCCAGATACATGGTCTCCCCCCTTAGAAACTGGCACTTTGACAATTTCAACTTCAACCCGTGCCCTCTCAATCATCCGAGTACTTGATTCAGGCGGTCAAAATGTTGCTCTGGTGTCTTTGAGAACACTAGAATGTCATCCAGGTAGGCCATGGCAAAATTCTTAATTCCCCCAGTACTACTGACATTAACTGCTGGAAAATACCCGTGGCATTGGCCAACCCAAATGGCATGACCTTAAACTGAAACAGTCCCAGGTGACACGGAAATACAGCCCTGACAGCCTTCATCAAGGGCTACCTGCCAGAATCCGAACCTCAAATCTATGGTGGAGAAGTATTTAGCCTTTCCCAACCGGGTGAGTATGCCATCTATCAGTGGTAGGGTCCCTGCCAAAGGTTTGGAGATGGCATTCAATTTCCTAAAATCTACACAAAACCTGTGTCCACCATCTTTTTTGTCCACCACCACTACCATAGGGAAGCTCCAAGAGAACTTGGATCTCTTAATCATTCCTGCCTCCAGCATATCCTGGACCGCTTCCTCTATTAGGGGTCTCTTATGAATGGGTGTTTGATAGGCCCTTAGCTTAATTGGTGATCACCCGTATCAATCTTCATGGGTATCTTCCGCCACGGCGACCAACTGAAGAACCTTCTTCTTCATCCTTTCCCCTACCCGACACCGCAGTCCTAGGGTAGCTTTATATCTTCCTCTGTCACCACTGTTATATACCTATCGTGTGGTCTCTTCAATAGTAACCTTGTGTCATTCACCACTAACACAGTAGGGTTAAATTTTATTCTGGCCCTATGATGATGCAGCCAATCCAAAATTACCTCTTCACACAAATTGGGAGTCACATAAAACTTCTGGACACTCTGCATCTCTCCTACCCTCAGTGGGAGTCTCACCATCCCCCTATTCCCATGGGACCCCCATCTGCCGGAATAATTTCTATATTTGGCCTTCTTATCCACCTCCGATTTCTCAAACGCCTATATTCTGTTTCTGTCGGTAAGAATACCGACGCCCCCATGTCTATTAGAGCTCTCATTACTGATCCCCCTATTACTGCCTAACACGTGAGTTCTCTTTCCTGAGTCAATAAGGAGAACACCTTAGCCGTTCTTCGCCTGGGATGACGTTTCTCTGTCCACCCGGACATGGGTGCTAGTTGCAGCAACCCCTCATTATCATTATTGCCGTGGGGGGGGGGGTCCCGACCGTCTTCCTCCATGTCTGGGTGCCTGAATTCCTCCCTTCTGATCTTTTGAGGGTAGTTTCTCTTCAGGTGTCCTGGCTCCCTGCAGAACCAGCACCTTTTCATTGGGCAATTTGCAGAGAAATGGCCAACCTGGCCACATGACCAGCACCTCATTCCTTTCCTTCTTGCCTGAGCCACCCTCCCTTTTACATCTGGGGCGGCCCACTGACGTTTCTCTGGTTCTGTTTTCCAGAGGCGAGCTTTTTAACATGGGTTGGTGGGAAATTTTTTTCTAATTCTGCACCACTTCGTCTTATTCTCCTTACGACCGCACCTAGTGCACTCATAATCATAGATATCCGGGGGTAGGCTCCATTTCGTTGACCACTTCACTGCCCTATGGCCCTCATGGTTACAGGTCCAACAAATTAGCCCCAACCTGCTCGGCGTGGGCTTGTAAAACCCATGTCTTAGTGTTCATGCTCTTCTATCGGGGGGTCTCCTCCCACTCCTCTGGCTCTACTTCCTCTTGCTTCACTTTTCTATTCCTCGTGGGGCTTCTTTGGTACCCCCATATCTGCCTGCCTACCTCCCGACTTTGCTCTTGTACCTTCTTTCACCTTTTCCCATATCCCCTAGCTATCCTTGGCCAGTGCCACCGCCGCCGACAACTTGACTGATGCTTTCATGCCTCCACAAACAGGTCAGCCAACTGGGCATGCATGATAGTATTGTTTCTCTCTTCTTCCGGAAAAGCTCGAGTGGTTAGCTTCTCCGCCCTAACTCGTATCTCCCTAGGGGTTTCATTCATCAGTTGCACCAGCTTCATGAGGCTTCTCATGATTTCAGTCGCCGTTCCCTCATTGGCATATTCCCCTATAAGTAGCTCTTTCTAGCTCTTTCCAAGTCAAACGGGAGTCCCTTACCAAGTGATCGTTTATGAAGTTCGAAACTGTCCCCACCGCAGTGTTAAATGCCACATAGACAGTTTCCCTATCAGATAATTATTTGAGCTTTCCTTTCTCAATTGACACCAGCCAATCTTTCAGCTCTTTCGGGTTTCCCCCAAAGTCTGGAACCCTGGGTCCCCCCAACAAATCCCTTCAGACCGTTTGATGTTTGTTGCCCTGCCACCTTGTCCTCGACATCTACCACCCCAGACCTCTTTGACTCTGGTCACTCATGCTATACAAATTGATTCAAATCGAGAGAAATCGGAAAATCGAAATAAAATAGCAAATCGTCTTGGCAAGACGCAACAGCAAAAAATCGAGAAATTTCAGAGGAAAACCGAAAAGTGTCCTACCTACTTGTTTTTGGGGTCGTTTTCTCGTTTCTTACCTTTCTGTATGCTAGTTTCTTGTTTTCTCGTGGTCAACCTGGGGTCAATCCAATAGTCAATGGCACCAATTGTAACGCATTCAGGGTTAATCCTGGGGGTTGATCTTGGTTGACAGTGTTGATTCACATTGATGTTGCTTTCTTTCTCAGCCACTGATTGCCAGTTATTTTGTTCGGAATTAAAAGAGAAATATCAATAAGGGGAATTTTGACTTACTATATTAAACACGGCTGCATCTTCTAACTAGCCAGTGGAGTCAATTTATCACTCCTACTGGGGAGCAAGTTCACAGAACACGAAAAAAGTACGTCTACATTGTATGACATGTAAAACTTAACTCTCTGAAATCCCCTTTTATTTCTAACATTCCCACACTAATTTGAGCTAATCAAAAACGGTTTCCTTTGTTTTCCTGTATCTGACATCAAAGGTCAAAATGAGGAAGTCAGATGAGAAATACAATTCTCTAAATAATAATAGTCTGCTAGACTATTATTTACCATCACATCTGAGTAGAGTTGAAATAATTTTTCCATTTTATGTAGAAAATGGCGGCTCCATTTGCTATTTGTTTATAATGCAAACTGATTGGTTAATTATGATTACATGATTAGGCATAGTAATTTTTGCACCACAAATTGATGATCATATGGTTTTGTTGTCAAAGTTGTGAGTGTTATAATTCAGTGAGCCTGGCTAATGACAGCAAAGTGTTAAGTAGTTCAAGTCTTAGGGATTCAATTTTATTGAACCTTAGCAGCAATCTCCCAAAATTCAATCTACAAGGATTAAATGTACATATGCATGTATAGAAACAGTTCTAGTGTTTTTTACTTTGTCAGAATGTGGAAGATAATGTGATATCAAGAAAAAAACGATAGTGATGATGAAGATGTTAGCAAAATGAAAAAGAATTGTAGATGAGTGTCTATGTGTATATAAATGTGTTAAGGTTCAGTAAGTAGCCAGCTGCACTAGAATTTTGATTTTAATGTGTGTGTGTGTGTGTGTGTGTGTGTATGTGTGTGTAGGCATAGCAGTTTATCACCTTAATAATAGTGATAATAATAATATTAATAATAATAATGATTCCATTACTAAAATGGACAAGTATGTTATGTGTGGTTGTATATGTCTGTGTGGAAAGTCCCTGGTAAATGTGCCTCACCAGAGTTTGTTCAAATATGGTTTGTATTTTTGAATAAATATCTTTTATTTATTTATTTATGTTTGATCTGTGATTCTGTCTGAGTAAAGGTAAGAAGACTTACAATTTGGAGGACTTATTTGTTGAATATAAGTCTAAATGCCCACTGAGTGGTATCTGGCTTGTGGTGGGGTCTCATATTTGTTGGTGATAAATTGTCATTCTGTTTCTGAGGATGAGTTTGGTTTACTTGATGCAACAATATTCATTACATCTTTTACATTTAATGACATATATATTAGAGTTTTTTATGAATAGGTGAAATTATTTTTTACAAAAAAGTTTGTCTGATTTAAATTTATTCATTGTGTCTTCAATGAGGTTAATACAAGTCCTGCAGTTAGACTGACCATACTTTTTGACAGTTAGTGTCAGATTTGCCACAGGTAATTTGGTGCTGGGGAGGTTTGTTTTAGGGATTTTGGTTGTTTTTTGCTTTATTTTATATGCTTCGAGTGCTTTTTTCATGCCGGGGTTTTGTGTCACTCGCAGAATGTTCTTGTGGAAAATGTATATTTCCATATTTCTTGGGTTGTTTGTTGAGATATAGGATAGAATATTGGATGTACTTGGAGTTTTTTGTTCTTGTAATTCTTGTATATCTATTATATTCTTGTACTTCTATTGCTTTGACAAATTCTATTCTGTTATCTATTAATAATGTCTTTCAAGTAGAATTTCTTTTAATTCTTACGGACTTTTATTCTACATTTCATAATTTGAGACAATTGTACAAATTCTATTGATAGATTAAATGGAATATATGTTTTTGTGTGTTTTGGATAGCTAATTGACGATACTCCCTGATGAGTGGATGGATGGTCCATCTTTGAAACTCTACATTCAGGATGCTGAAGGTAACAACAATCAGCTAATTGACAAACTTTATATTTGTATTAATTATATATATATATATATATATATATATATATATATATATATATATATATATATATATTCTTGGAATTTTAATAATTTACTACAATTAGAGGCCAAATGAAACCAATTATAGAAAAGTCAATAATCCTGTATCAGCAATATCTTTTAAGTAAAAAACTTTTCAGCCATTCTTTATTTCTTCCCTTGAAACAATCCAATCACAATTTCTCCTTAAGGAGCTAACAAAACCCACATTATTAGCATTGATCACTCAAAGTAGCATAAAACTGAGTTTGTTTAGTTTCAGAGAACAAAATGGTTGAGTTTTCATTGTTTCATGACTTGAGAAAAGTAAAATTGACAATATTTGAAAATTTAAATATTTTTGGAGGTTTAAAAGTATTTAAAATGCAGTTTATAATATTTTATGCTTGTACTCAAAGAATATTTATTATTTTTAATGCAATTAAGTAGCAGAAATCATGGCAGAAGAGAAGGAATCTTTCACTGATGATATTCTTAGTCTGTATTACTTTATAGCAACTTGATTGTGTATTGGTATTTATGCCCTTCCCCACAGTGGCAAGATGTATGTGATTCATGCCAGAAGATACCTTTCATTTAAGATGTGCTGATCTGTGGTGACCTCAGTATGTACTGGGTTCACCCCAAAAGATACCAAGGTCTAAGCTTTGACCTTGGTGTCCTTTCAAAATGTCATCCTTGGTATGACAATAAAATTCATCGGCAATAAGGCCTCTGATCAGGAGGTTTTGAGGACCTTGGAACCACCTCTTAATTGCTGTTGTTCTCAGGTTCACCCTGACCCTGTTAAGATCCCAGCTATGGGTAAATAGTTAACTCCCAAACTGAGGTCAAACACTATGAAAGTATAAAAATACATTTTTATAGTGAAAATACTAGTAATAAATTTTTGAAAAAAAAGAATAACCAGTAATAAGTTTTTGAAAAAAAAATTACCAGCAATACATTACTAATGCTCACAAGAAAATTAAATTTTGGCATTAAATGACCCATAAGAAGTTGATATACTGCTAAACAAATAAACAGACACTTCAGAATGTCAAAAGAGCAACCTGTAGGATAGAAGGTAACTTAAAAGCCATCAAGTACAGAATCGGGCCTCAAAGGATGTTGGTGTGTGTATAAACAGAAAGTGAACCCAGCTGAACTTAGGATATACACATACAAGACAATCAGATGATAGGAAGCTATACAGTGTGCGATGGATAAATTGCTGCCATTTTATAATTTTAATTTTATGCATGTGCATTGTTTGTTTTTGATTGTCTTGACTGCACAGTATAATAGAGTCAGTTGGGCACCATCTTTGAGAAAAAGAGTGCTATGATACAATTCACTGCACTAGAAATTTGGAAATGGCATGCTGTACTGCTTGGCATTTGTGCTGGAAGTTCCAATACAAACATTTCAGAGTTTTTGGGTGTCATTCTGAGGACAGTGCAGAGGACTCAGAACAAGAGGGATGAGTCTAATGGTGATTACAAAGTTACAGCAGCTCAGAAAACTCACTCTGATCATACTGATAAGAAAAGAACTCCCAAATTTGGTGGTGAGATTCAGACCATGATTGGCAACAATCCTTCTAAGTCAATCAAGTCTATAGCCAGGGATACAGGAGTGTCTGAGTTTCTCATCTGGCAGGTAGTGCATTTAGACATTTGGTATTTCCCATACAAGATGACATAAGGCCAATTATTTATCCTAAGCCATGAAGGATCAGAGGAAAAACTGCATTACAAAGCTTATGAACAAACTCAAGCATCCCCTCCAACCAATGCTTTGGTCTTTCTCAGATGAGAAAAATTTCTGCTAGGATAAAATGGTGAACACACAGAACAACTTTTGACTTACTTTGTCCCCAAAAGATGTATCAAGAGTAAAGAAAACCAAATATCCAGGCAACATCATGGTGTTTGAAGTGATCACTAGAGATGGTGACATTATGCATTTATTCATTTTCCTACAGACCTCAAAATCAACCAGGAGGCCTATATCATCTGCCTTGAGGTGGTAGTACTGCCCTGGGTCAAGAGGGTGGCTGCTAGAAGACCCTCTGTCTGGCATCAGCACAAGCAGGTGAACCCAATCATTGCAAGGCTATCAGATAATTTCTGCAACCACATCACCCCTTACATCTGGCTACCACAGACTGCGACCCACTTGATTATTATGTGTGGGGCACAGTTGAGTGAGAGACCAACAAAATTCTTTGTAACAGATGAACTGAAGGCAAGAATTATGGCAGCATTTGCTGACTTAAACAAAGAGACTGTCCAGAAGAGTTGCAGGAGATTCTGAAGTTGTCTGTTGAAGTCAATGGTGATTTTATTGAATAAATTTAATCCTTTGTATTTCAAAATATTTTTGTGTAATTTTAGTAGATATATCTGTTAAAATGAGATGTCAGTGTTATTTTCATTTTTTGCATAATTTAGACAATTTATCCATTGCGCCCTGTATAAATGCTTAACCCATGAGATGAAATATAGAGTCTCTTATACTCTTGTGAGAAGAATGAATATTCAAAGAAAAAACCCAAAACATGTAATCTTAGATGTTTAATGCAAGGTGGGGGTCTTAATAATGGCGGGGGGGGGGGATAATTTAAAGTATAAAAAATTTAGAATTTAAGTAAACAAATGATTTTTTAAAAAAATATTATGTTTATCAAAGAATTGAATATAGTAATTCTGGAAGAATAAAAAGAGCAATGGAAGAATATGATCATGAAAGTAAGAAAGTAAAAATTTGAACCAACTATGATAATTACTGTTTCTTGTTTGAGCTTTGTGGGGGAGGAGAGTGTGAAATTAATAAACAAGGTGCTTCTTAATAAGCTCAGTTGGGAGGTCAGAACATTTCCTGTAAAAAGAAAATGTCCACTTGTAGTTTAGATGAGTCTCCATTACTACAATATCACTTGTACAACTTCAAGATACCGCTGGTTCAATCTGCCATTCTTGCTTTCCCAAACACTTCACAATGTATAATCCATCTGTTTTTTTTTTGTTTTTTTTCCTCCCTCTTCAGTGCTTCAGCCCTCTTTTATCAGGCCAACTCTGTGATTGCCCAACCAATTGTTCTTAGTTACCCAGGCAAATAGCCTCCTCTCCTTCGACCAATCAGCGCATGACTTGCTATCAGTGGAAGCATGTCAAACTGTACAAAAATGCGCGTTACCGCACATACTGCTACAAGTGGTAGGCAGGAGAGTAATGCCAGTTTCACGGAGCAAACTTGCTGATGTCACGTGTCGCATGTTAAGGTAAGACTCTTATTTGCCTATGCACCAGATGCAAGCCACTCTGGCTCACTTTCTTCCACGGGGCTGTTCACCACACCACTCATCCACTTCTATTAAGCACTTAAATGTTCTCTGCATGGCTGACTGTGAATTTGGGTCCAGAAGTAAATAAACATTTTTGTTTGAAAATTTATTTACATTATTTAGATATGGACGATTGTCCTTATCTTTGTTGTTATTATTTCAATGTTTTGGCTGTTGTGCCCTCCAGCCTTCATCAGATATATAGCAATCCAGGTAACCTACAAGGAATTTCAAACTGAACCCTTTATTTAAACTATGGGAGTTATAAAACAATATATAAAATGACTGATAATTAAACAGAAATAGTTTGTAGTAACTTGATTCTAAAAAAGTCATTCTTCTAGTTAGATACATTATTATTTTATTAAAGTCATTTTGCTGGTTGTAAAAGTTAATATCTGATTTTCAAATGTGATTTGAGCATAAATTGTCCATTATATTGATAGTGATAAGATATTTGGATTTGGAGAAAACATTGTAGAGTCTTTGTTAATTTTACATCACAACTTCATTACTTCAGGAGATTGACTCAATTGTGACTTCCAGGGCTAATGTTTTTGGCTGTCGAAAGATTATATTCAATCAATTGCTAAGTTTGCTCCTAAGAGAGTTGGTTCACTGAGTGATGCTAGACAATTTTTCTTGCCAGAATCTATCTTACACATTTATAAGTCTAGAATTCATCGATGCATTGAATATTGCTGCCACATCTGGTCTGGTGCTTCTGCAATGTATTTAGAGATTCTTGATAAAATACAAAGAAGAACCTGCAACGTTATTGGCCCTGACCTGGCATTTCAACTTCTGTCACTTTCCCATCACCATAATGTAGCTTCCATGGTAATTGTTCTCATAAGCTTTCTGGTACCTAAACTTTATGAATTTAAGCGTACTCCTAGATTGGTGGCAAGGTCTCATCATATTACACTTGAAATGGCTGCTAGATGGAATCATAAGTTCTATGCTAACATTTTCTTCTATCACACTTCTTGCTTGTAGAACTCTCTTCTGGCTTCTTGCTTTCTAGTCAACTTTGATCTTCAAAACTTTAAATGCAATGTCAATCGGTATCTTTGTCGTTATAATTGTTGTTCTCTATTCTTGTTTTCTTTTTCTTATATTCTTTTACACTAAGTAGCCCCTTGCATCTTAGAGGCTTTATTGCCTTGCTTGGAGAGAAATGATTAAAAAAAACTTTAGAGTTAATGTAAATCTAATGGAAGACTGTGATGAATTAACTGAAACTAAATGAGCACAATGCTTTGGGTGCTTCACATGTAAATGGCAATTTGCAATGCAGAAAGTGTGCATGCATGAGTGCAAGCTTTTTAATATCAATGGCTGATGAATATTTAATGCGTGTTTAATGACTTACTTGAAGAGCCTGTCAGTTGCAGCTATTTTTTTTTACCTCTCTTCCATGTTTCTGTATTCGGAGAGTGCACAAATAAAGCTTTGAGAGTTGCTTGTTCCCGGGAATTCCAACCCTGCAGCAAGACTTCTCTCATTGCACTAGTGAGTGGACAGTGAAATACCCAGGTCAGCATAACAGTGGTCATGGGGATCATCTAATTTTTAGGTTTGACCCATGTATAAACATATGGGCTAAAAAGATCATGCCATTGGAGAGGGTCATGTAAATAAATTGCAGCCACCAGCCATTGAGAAAAGCTTAGAAGTGGCTACAATCTATGTGTTCCACAATTTACAGTGTTGGAGTAAGTTGCGTTGGTGATGAACCTGTTTTGAAGTCTCTCTGTGATTTTGCTGCAGAACTGACCTGCTTACAGAAAAAAATAAAAAACAAAAGTTACACGCGTCATGAAAATACAAATTACAAATAATAATAATAAATAAATAAACAATATAAAAATATTATTTTGCTATCAAAAAAATGGCTTGAATGTGAAATCGTGTAATAGTTATCTATGTTGAAATGGAAATTGATGTGCTGAATTCAAATCTCTGTCTAGTTTGTTGCATTCATTTTCATGCAAATATGCTGAGGAAAGGTATGTAGTCATCTCTTCTCTTCTAGCTATGGGTTAAATAGCAAGATAGGCAGGGATATAAAGTCCTGGGTATAGGAGAAGGAAAACTCAGAATTGGAAAATGTAGAGAAGGTGATGTCACTATTTTCCCAAGAAATGGCTGTTCTCAGATAATAAAGAAAAGGGATTTGTGGAGAGCCATGATCACTTATATTCTGAAGGGACATGCTATTAAAAATGATCTTTCTCAAGAAGTTATGGCATTTTGTAGGAAATTCAATCATCCCAGCTTTTTATATAAAAATCCAAATGTCTGAATTCTAAACAATAAAATAAAAATAAATAAAATGTTGGTATGCCTGTTAAATAATTTTAAGTAGTTGATCCACAGAACAAAGCTATGGTTGAAAAGATTTTTATTGTTAGTGAAAATTCAGTAACTGTTTTTGTTATTGTTGGAGATGATTTGCTTGAAGTTGCCAAATGGCTGCTAGCAAAGATTCAATGACCATTCAAAATGTTTGAAGTCACCAACATATATTTCTTTCAGACAGTTGCATATTTCTGTGCTTTTGTTTTCAACTTGGAGAAAACCACTTTTCTGATCTCTAAAAGTTGTAATCTGTGAATTTTTATAAGAATTTTTCCCCAAAAGTAGCTTCTAGAAAAATAGGGATTTAGTTGTTCTCTGATTGGCTAAATATTTCACATGGTGATATTAATTTCTAACCAACAGATACTTTGATTTAAATGGTGTGTGTGTTGGATTGTGGAATCTTTTTGGTATGTTTCTAATATTGTCTGTTATTGGGTAGAAAATAAAGTTTGAGCTTGTTTTAATATGGTATATAATTATAATATGAGTATATAATTATTTTAAAAATAGGATTTATTTCCTATAAATTCTTAAATGATAAAAGAAAAGAATCTGTAGAGCTGTGAATTTCTATGTCCTGAATGGATATGGTATTAAAAATATAGGAAAAAACAATGGCTAAATAGACAAGCATATAATGAAATGTATCGCAATAGTTATTTCAATACCGAGATGTTAGTAGGTGGTTGAATACATGCAATATGCAATCAATATTAAAATAAGCCTCATTTATGATCTTCTTAAATATAAAGAACAATTGAAATTATTATAATTGTTAAAGTGTTGAAAACTGCAAAAAAGAAAAAAAGCAAAGGTAAGTAAATGACAGAAAACAATAAAATATATTAAAAAGCAAGTTTGTAGGCATGTAGTATTTGCAGTGAAATGACTATAAATTTATTTGTGTCTTGTTATTGATAGGTAGACTTAGAGAAATTTTCTGATCTCATTCATATAAAATAGTAAATTTTAAATTAAGTTCAACAAGGATTGTCAAAATGTCTTAGATGAAGCATTACCATTATTTTAAAAAAATTTTTTTTAAGCATTTCACCCCTAGCAATGTGGGAAGCCACTAGCATGCAAGGGGCTACAGAGGATTTGGAGCGAGAACAGATAGGAATGATAGAGGAGAGGACGAGGAGAAGGATAGTGGATAGATGATGGCAACTGGAGATGCCAATTGACATTACATTTGAATAGTTTGAGATTAAAGCTATCAGGGAAACAGGAGTAGGGAAGGGAGTTCCACAGGCGAGAGGTGCGAGACATGACACTATTGGAGTAGAAGAGGCAGCTACATTTAACAGTTTCAACAGTGAAAGGGTGAGAGCAGGATGCCAGCCTTGGAAGACACTTGAATTCGCGGTCTTGGAACCAGCGAAAGCAGCTCATCGGAGCAATTACCATGAAAATATTTATAAAAAAGACAGAGAGAGGTGACGGCATTTCTCATTTTATTTTTGCTACTTTTTAATTTAATGCTCATGCTATTTTAGAAATGTTCATCTCCAAAATTTGGACAAATTAAGAGTATTATGTCTGTTACTATTAGGTGAAAATAAACTCTATGGAAAAATATTTTATTGTCATCAACAATTTCACATTTACAGTGACACACTTTCTTACCCATGTATATTTTAATACATTATTTCTGATGCAACATTAAGTGCCTTGAACCTGTTCGTACAACTACCTAACGAGCAGTGAACTCAAAACTTTGGTAAAATGATAAACCTGACAGAGGATCACAGACACCTATAAATGGTGCAAAAGGTTTCTATACTCTCTACTCAGTCTAAAAAAATGCCACCTAAAAAATACTAGTCAAAATCAGAAAATCTTTATTCCAATACTCATTTCAACAATGTCATTTTTCCTGCCCCACATTTAAAGCCTGAGCATCCACATCTGGGATAGCACATAGAAAACCTAAACAAAGTCAGTTCCTCAGTTCCCATATATCATAAACTGAAAACTACAGTTTTTGTTTTATCAAAATATTTTCAAACTTTTGAGAATTGTTAAGGCAGAAAAGCAGTCCTGTACAGTCTGTGTAGATGTCTTGCATAAATTCAAACAGCTGACCTTTAAATTCTGAAAAAGGGTCTCACTTCTCTTACTGCAAGAGAATTTAGTCAGGACCTTTTCATATTTACATTAACTGATTTAAAACAGTCAATTGTATCTATATTGATCATAGTAGCATAGAAAATGGCAATCCAACCAGGAATGCTATGTTGCTTATATAAGATTACTAAGAAATTAATGATCATGTAGCATTTGCAAAGAAAAACTTTAAAACTCTATATAATTTAAGATTTTGTAAAATAAACAAATTAGAGAGACTCAAATTATAGTGGGCATATTACTAGAACATATTCTATTAATCAGTTTTAGACAAAATAAAAACATCTTTTTATTGAAATTATTAATAAGGTACGATACCCCTACTGAGGATACCAACTTAAAATAAAATTTAATTAACATATAAATTATGGAGAAAAATAAAAATTACACAGGATTAAAAACACAGAGCAAATTATTAATCCACAAAATTTCAACTTTTTACCATGCATAGTTATTCAATTATTAGAAATGTTATACTCTTCAAGTTATAGACATCAAAATGGAGCCAAGCATATTTCTAAATATTTGCATGCATTTATGTATCTTATTATGTCTGTACAACATAAAATCAAGTATCAAGTATCAAGTCAGAGTAGCAGATAGAGTAATAGCTGAAATCAAAGTCATGTTAAGAAATTTTCCTGTGTCTCATCTATTTTTAGCCGTATGAAAACCAAGAAGAAACTGCCCCCCCCCCCCAAATACCCCAATTTCAACAATTTTTGGAATATAAAGATTTTTGGGTATGTAAACATTTTGGATTTACACTTTATTTGCTTTCTCCTTTTCTTTTGTTTTTTCTTTGTAGGCAAATTTAATATTTTCGAAAGATCATATTTTCATCACCTTAACCTTCCACAATCATTAGGACTGGTCACACATGTATCTCCTGACAAAAATGTCAAAGTTTACAAATTAGTGATTAAGGCTTGCAAGATTCATAAAGTGAAATGCTTTCGTGGATTGATCTCAGAGACAGAACAACCTTCTTCATCTAATAAGAATACCATATATATATATATATATATATATATATATATATATATATGCATTTGACTGCAATTTGAGGAATCAGAGAGCTGAATTCAAATTCCAGTCAAATCCATTACATTCACTTATTAATACCCTTGGGAAAGGTATGAATCCTCTTCTTCTCCCCTCCCAGCTATGGGTAAATAGTGGAACAGACTGTGTTCTATATCTTTGGATGGCAACTGGTCTACTGCAGAAAGAGATGGCAACATACAGTGGGAAAAAATCTGCCTGGTCAGTCATGTATCAAAAAATACATGATCACCTAAGCGTGTATCACGCATGGCACATAAATATATATATATATATATATATATATATATATATATATATAATACTAAAAAGAAAAATAGTAGGCAAGACTAGAGTCAGGTTAATGCTTAGATATTTTTTTTTAATTTCTCAATACACAATTCAGAAAAATTGAATTTGTAGAGCTGGTATTAAAATATAAGATTAGGAAAAAATCTATGTACAATGGGTTTCAATGTTATGGTCTTGTCAGGGCAGTTAGTTATGGGCAGTTAACTATCTAACTGCCCTGATGAGACCATAAGGTTGGAACCCGGGTAGTGCATTGCATGTGTATTTTTCTTAATCTTATATCTTATATATATATATATATATATATATATATATATATATATATATATATATATAAGTGAAGGGTTTATGGTTGTTCCAACGAGAGAAAAGTGTATATTTTAAAGAGAGAAAAAGCTGCAAACATTTTTTTATTATAATGTGGAGATTTTTAAAAATATTTATTCTGTATATTTTACTACACCTAATTCAGGTCTTGTAACCTTCATCAGTGAAGAATGGTTATTTCCACATATTATTTAAAGGAATTAATTTTTTTTCTTTCCTATATTAAATCTTTTAACCATTGTCTTTTGTGTGTAGTAGTAGTCAATTGAATCCATCTTGGACTGGCTGAAAAATGTTCTTTTGCTTGAAGAGTAATAAAACAATTAACTTTAGTCAGAGAAAGAGAAAGAAAGGAGAATGTCTTTGTGCTTATCTTTTTATATCCCCCTCTTACCTCTATTTTTGTGTAGTGTGTGTGTTTTTGCCAGTATGTGTATCTTTCTCCATACATATGTATATATTGTATTATTTCAATGAAAGCTGTATAGTATATATCTATATCTCTCTATATATCTATCTATCTATCTATCTATCTATCTATCTATATTTATATATATATATATATATATATATATATATATATATATATATATATATATATACATTTTATATAGTGTGTAGGTTTCATGTGTGTGTGTGTGTGGCCAGTCTAGTGTGTTTGTTTTTGCCAGTATTTGTGAAATGATTAAAACCAAAAGGATATCAATTTTATTTACCTTTTTTTCAGCATCTTTTATCACCAAAAACAACCAAAAATATGTCTTATCACACTTAAGTAGAATAAACTTTAACTTGTTTATATACAAATTATTGTGTGATGCAAATATTCAAACTAACTGAATTTAAAATCAGATACAAAATACTCAAAATCAAAATTTGTTAAACCTGTAAGATGTTTGATTGTTTTAAGAACTTATCTTCATTTATGCTATGAATGTTATTGTACATAAAATCTATTATATATTGAAAGAAGAAACTGTTGCATTTAACTCCATGTCAGAAACATTAGACCAAAAAAAATTATCTAACATACTCAATATGAAATATGCAGATGTTTTGTGAATGGAATTGAATTTTCCCAAGAAAAATTAGTATATCAATAGTTCATTCAAGTTACAAATGTAAGTTGGTATCAAAAGCTGGTATGATATTTATTGGTACATAATTGGTATCAAAATGTTAATATAAAAAGATGATATAGTATTTATTGGTATTTAATTGGTATCAAAAAGATGGTATCAAAAACTGGTATAAAATTTATTATTATCTAAATGTTGGTATCAAAAGCTGGTATAATATTTATTGGTATTTAAGTGGTTACTATGCAAAGTCTCTTATCCAAAATTTGTGTTGATGAATGTACCACATCATAGAGATAAGAATTATCAGTTTTACATATAATTTGTACATTTTCATAATCTTCAAGTTGTAACAGTTTTAATAAAAATTTCTGATAAAAAAACATGCTTCTGCTGCATCAACCATGGCTAATGTTTCAGCTGCTAGAGTACTTTTTATGACTTTTCTAATATATATTGATTGCTAAGAGATAGGCATATATCTATTGGTATTTCCTACCAAAGAGAGTATATACCCTCCTTTTGAGCCATCATCAGTCAAATTAGCAAAACAGGCATCACTACAGATAATAATTTTTAAACATTCTAGGTTTCTTAAATCTGGAATGTCTGTCTGGGATTTTTTCTTTTTTGCTTTCTTGACTACTTCGTTTGCTTGTTTTATACATTATACATTTTTTGTTTTAATACAGAATTTAATGCACTAACATCATAACTTAGATCAGGCCTGGTCTGGGTTGTTAGCCAATTAAGTTGATCAATCAGCTTCCGTGTCTGTTACTTCTGTTGTGGATATAGTGTCTTTCAAATTTCTGCCTACTTCTACTGGGATATATTTTAACATATTTACATATTCATTCTGTTCTAGTTTGATATTATCTCCATTTTTCTTTGTTTAATCCTATATATTGGAATTTGGCAGCTTCTTCACATTTGACTTCAAATATATGACAGATTTTGTCTATAACTCTGGTCTGAAAAATTTCTGTTTCTGCAAAGCAGAAATCATCAACATGAGCAGCAATTATATCCTGCAGTTTGTTTCCAAAATGCCATGTAAATATTGCCTGGTCATATTTTGAAACTCCTTCTCCTAATTTAATTAATTTATCCTTCAGTGTCATGTACCAGGATCTTGAAGTATCAGTCAGACCATATACACATTTAGAGATCTTTCAAATATAACTTGGAGGTACATTGGCTTCTTTTGGAGGATCCAAATAAACAAACTGTTTAATTTTACAAATGCAGTTTTTATGTCCATGGATTTACACATCTAATGTTTAGATGTTATTATTCCCAATGCTATGAATAGACCTTCTTTAGAGCAAGTGGGTGAATCATTAGTTATATTGCAAGCTACAAATCTTGCTTTACAAATCTGTTTATGCCATGTCTCTAAATGATTGGTTATTGAACTCTCTGTCATTGTCAGTGAGGACAGATCCTGGCGTGCCAAAATATGCTATCCAAATTGTGAATATAGCACTAAGAATATCAGAACTTTCCTTACTAGGAATCTTGACTCCAACACTGTATCTTGTAACTTGATCAATTAGATGCAATATTTTTTTCTGTTAATTTCTATGGCAATTCTTTCATTCAAATATGATCATAATGAGAATCTAACAATGTGCCTGGCTCCAGTCTTTTTGTATGGGACGTGCATAATTCACATGAATTAGGAACTTCTTGGAAATTTTTTATGAATTCAGGGTCTTTTATTCCTGCATTCTTAACTAGATCACACAACTTTTTACTACTTGGATGGCTGAATTGTCTACGTAATTTTGTTACAATTCTAATTTTTTCTAATCTGTTTTTGGTAGTAATTACTTTAATGAAAAGTATTTGATTAAACTTACCTTGATTCTGTGGAAGTCTGATACCACATGAGTTATACCACCATGAAACTTTTTTCCAAGCATTGTGACACTGTCATTTTTAAAATTAAGACATGTCATGGCTCTTTTCATGGCATCTTTGCTTAATAAAAGTGAAATGTTCAAGTTCACAACATCAGTAACAATATTGAAAACAATGGTAGCAATGACACATGGTAGTGTAGCTGTGAACAATGATTTTAGTTTCTTTCTGTCACTTAACTTGTAAGTTCCCATTCCTTTTTGTACATTTAGTTTTTGTTATTGTTGTACGGGAATGGTTTCCAGAAAACACTCATGCCATTTAGATCCACAAACAATGGCAAAAGCACCACTGTCTAGGACTGCTGAACCAAGTGTCTCACTGAAAAATGTTTGACTGCTGTCTTCCTGCTTTTGCTGACTTATCAGCATGATCAGTTGATTACCGATATGATGTCATCCTTTGACTCCTATCCTGCTTATTACTTGATGTTCTATCAGGCATACAAAGAATTGTAACTTCAGTGCAATTTGCAGCCACATGTAAAGCATTTGGTGGTATTGCTTTTGGTGGTTAAAATGAGCCCCAACTTTTTTCAGAAGATACTGGAATTTTGTTCTTACGTGTCCTCTTCTGCCTCTGTTACCTCACCAACTGGAAAACCAAGAAGGAAGTCGGTTTTATAAGCAACCGTAATATACTTCATTATTTTCTTTGGTAACAAAGAAAAGAATGCTGAGCTATTACATGACATCTGTCCTTCTTTATGGCAGTGAATGTTGAATGATTTCCTCAAACATGAAGAAGAGACTTGTGTCAAAGGAGATGTGGTTCTACAGAAGAATGCTAAGGATATCATGGATCGAACGTGTGAGCAACGATGAGGTCTTAGAGAAGTTGCAAACAAGAAGGAGGCTTATACTTAAAATCAAGAAGAGGAAACTGAAGTTTCTGGCACACATAATAAGGAAGGAGGGCCTGGAGAACCTGGTACTCACAGGTCGAATAGAGGGTAAGTGAGAGAAGGGAAAAAAATATGTGACATACCTGGTGGACTTAAGCAAGTGGATGACAGAACGTGGTCTGGGGGAGGAAGCAAAAGGAAGGAATTTGTTGAGAGCTGCAAGGGATAGAGGGAGGTGGATATTTCAGGACATGGCACATAAAAAGAAAGTGTCTTCCTTGCTGTTTTCACTGTCGACACAATCCATATCTCTCTTTATCGCAACTGCTGGAGTATTTGTTGATGAAATATTAGAAAACATCATTATTTTAGGTTGTTTGGACATTGCAGACAGTGTTAATTCACTAATGCTTGCTTTTACTAGTTGCTCAATTCTCAGGTCTCAGATTCTCACTTTTTATTTCTCTGTAGGCAAGTATCGGCTCTGGTAATTGTATTTTGTTGTCCTTTAACTTTGTGACACAACATTCTGTTGTCGATATTGTTTGAATGATTTATATATCATAAAAGTCAACTGGTTAGCATCCTCTAAAAAGAGTGTATCCAACATTTCATATAATTTTTCCATTCTATCGTTGACATGTAATGTGGTAATATCCAGTTTCAGTATGGCCTCTAAGGCTTTTCCTCTCAAGGATGAAAATACTATGGGGGTACAGTGAGGTTTGTCAATGCACATAGCATGTTCCCAAACTTGCATTTCTTTTTTCCAAGTGTTGTATTTATCTGTGTTTAAAATAGGTGGAGAAATGAATTTGGAAGCCATTGTTTTAATTGATATGCTCTGCTATCAATTCAAATTAAAGGAACTTGGACATGTAATGAAAAAAGAATGTTTTATTCAGACATCATCATTCTCCATGTGTGTGCTCTAAAATGTCTGCTCAGCTTCTTCCGGGTAAGCTGCCCCTTTTCCTGTTGAAGAGTTGCCAAGAGGAACAACTCATGAAGATTAATAAGAATAATATAAACTTGTAGTAGCTTTGAAAACTTCACAGTTTTGCTATTTTAACTTTCTGATGGGTTTAATATTTAATGAGTAAATAAGCTTATTGTGATTTCCACAACTACAAAATACCCATGGAAATTCCAATATTGCACTGTTAAATATTTGAACTTAACAACTGTAATCAAATATTGTAATAACAATCATAAGTATGAATGCAGGTCATTATTTAAAGAAGTAAGGGGGTACAACAAATGAGAAGATTCAAAATTGACAATTTTTCTATTTCACTGAAGCAGACATTAAACCCATAATAGCATTATTACCTCCTCTTTCTTTCTTCTTTTGACTCACTGAAACCAAACAACATCTCTGATATGTCTTTTCTGTCTTTCCTCACTATAAAAAACAGAATAGAATAATCCATTATTTATGAGGTACTTGCAGGGTGTAACATACATACTAATCCACTAACTAAGGAATGAAGCAACAAGCAGAATAATAATATGTTAATATATTATATATACAATTTTTAATTGGTTAGGCATGAATAAAAAATAGAATGATAATTTTCTTGCTAAAAAATATGTCAAGATTTTAAGAGATTTCATATATTTCATATTCATCAAAATGAAAAAACCTTAAATTAGGTTATAAAAACTGTTGACTATGGTTAATAAATAAATGTTAATTTAATGGCCTAAACAAAATCAGTGATGTGTGGTTAGTGTAATGACTATTGATATGAGAAATAGAATCAGTGAACCAAGTTCAAATTCCAGCCTATTGTATTCATTTTCACACTATTGCCCTTGGGAAAGACATAAATCCTTCTCTTCTCCTCATGGCTATGGATTAAATAGTAAAGTAAATTGGGATATTTGAGTGACAGCTAGTTTCGGACAAGGACAACTTTGAATTCAATACCAGGGAAAAGGCAACAGGAAACCATTTCTTTATCTTTTCCAAGAAGTCATGGTAATTCAAAGAAAATGAATCTGGATGAATATGGCATTTAAAAAACATTCTGTTATAAATCCTATAAGAATATCGACTGTTGCTCTTTTTAAGAGTTTCTTAAAATTTTCTCAGTAAAAACAATTTATATAGCAAGAAAGAAAAACTCTTCTTTTATGGCAGTAGAAAAAGACTTCAAAATAAAAATCTTTGAAAATTTATTTATTGAACCACAACTCATTTACAGCACATATTGGCACATATATTAGTACACACCCATAGTACAGACACACATGCATAGACACAGGTACACACACTCATGTATATGTGTACATATATGTGCACACAAATATAGACAGATGAATACACATATGCACACAAAAGCATATAAATACATACACACATACTCACACACACATACACAGACACACATTTACAGATATGCATACACATACTTTCATATGTAAAGATAAATACACATATACATGCAATTCATCAAGTGCGGATGCAGGGAATTTAGCCTTTAATATGTTTTTTCTAATCAGAATTATTTTACTTACAAAAAAATAAACTTACAACTATACCCAATTATAAGAATTAATTTTCTCGTGAAATTTTCAACAACTTATTTCAAACAATTATTAAGTTTAGAGTGGTTCTTTTATTTTATACTAAAATTCACTAAAGAGTGGGCATGAGAGCCACTCTAGGATACTTGTAAAATGGTTATGATGAGTGAAATAGTGCTAAGCAGTGAAATCATAAGGATAAGGAGGATAGATAACAACTGACTCTCAACTTAAAGAGGTTAAGATTGCAGTGTTCAAGGAAGCATCTACATGAGATTCTGTTCTACAAAATAGCAGTTCCTGGGAAAAAGCTGTCAGAGTGAAATACAGAGGAAATGAGGGTGTTTCAAATCTGTGGAAGTAGTATGATGTGTACTAGTTGTAAAGATCTGGACTAATGAAACTAAAGAATAGAACTCATTTGAATATTTACCATGGAAATTGTGGTAAAGCTTTCAATGTTGGGTCTCTGAGAAATTGTGGCAGAAGCTTTCAATGTTGGGTCTCTGAGAAATTGTGGTAGAAGCTTTCAATGTTGGGTCTCTGAGAAATTGTGGTAGAAGCTTGCAATGTTGGGTCTCTGAGAAATTGTGGTAGAAGCTTGCAATGCTGGGTCTCTGAGAAATTGTGGTAGAAGCTTTCAATGTTGGGTCTCTGAGAAATTGTGGTAGAAGCTTTCAATGTTGGGTCTCTGAGAAATTGTGGTAGAAGCTTGCAATGTTGGGTCTCTGAGAAATTGTGGTAGAAGCTTTCAATGTTAGGTCTCTGAGAAATTGTGGTAGAAGCTTTCAATGTTGGGTCTCTGAGAAAAAGGCTGCAGATTGGAGAATAAGTCTTCCTTTACAATACTGTGTCAATGATTTTTAATTCAATCAAGCCTGGAAAGTGAGAATTAATTAGCTCCAGTTCAAATATTATGGTAATAAACCATTTTTAGTCAATGATTCTGAGGGCATAAAATAATTTTATTTTGCACATTCTTTGAAATCTCTCTATTGGAATCACAACAGTAATAAAAAAATTAAAGTTTTAAAAACAAAAATATTACATAAAACTATTTTGTTTTATCAAAGTCTGTGCCAAATTTATTTCTGATTTCTAAAAAATTATCAACAAATAAAAAGGTCTTGACATGTCATTCAATTTTACTGTAGATCACCAAAACATTTACCAAATGTCTGTAAATATTGAACAGCGGAGAAATTACTACTGAAGCTTGTGAATTTCAAGTTTCTTTGGATAAAAAGTAACATTAATTATGGGTAAAAAGATACTTATAAATTCAAGAATAAATTTCATTTAGTTTAGCTTTTGAACTATTGGGGTTTTTGTTTACTAGTACTTTGATCTTTTTCTATCACTCTTCAATAAACCTAACCCGATTCTATTTCATACAAAAACATGATCACAAAAAATTTTTAAAAAACCACTATTAAAAGTGAATATTAAAAATATGACTTGCTGATCTGTATTCAATGTCAGTGACAGAATGTCATATTATGCTACTTTATCTTATACTCAATGAGGTAGATGGCTATTTGCTTAATATTACTGCTTTTTTCTTCCATAACAATATCTTCTTCTACATCTTCAAAACAATAGTCTTTAATAAGAGTAGTGCAAATGTTTATCTCATGTACGAGATTTTGCAAATGTTTTACTTTTCAGTTTAGGTTGATCAGTTTAATGACTCTGTTATGCCAGAAGGTTTATCATTAATTCTCTTTTTAGCTTTATGTCTCCATCTTGACAAGAGCGATAATTTTGTTTATGTTGTTATCAACTTTGCACATTAAACCGCATTAAACAATAGTAGCATTCCTCTTGTATGAGTGAAAGTGGTTGACTTAGTGAGAAACATTTTTCTATGGCAAGAAGGTGAAAAATAAAAATCCAAACCTCAAAGAAAAAAATGCAGAAAGAGAAAAAGAAATAAAGAGATTGAAGTGTGTCGTCTCTTTGAATAATCAAAGACACTACTATTTCATTCTGAGATTATATGTTTTAATTATAGCAAATATATTAAAGAAATGGATGTGTGGGGGAGTGTAACTGTCATTAGTGGGGAAAGTGAAATCTGTATGCCAAGCTGAAATTCTAATCAAGTACTAATGTCCTTGGAAAAGGCATGAATTCATATTCCCCTGACTATGAGTTAAATAGAAGGAGATACTGGTATATTTTACCTTGAGTGGCAGCTAGTGAAGGAAAAGAAAAACTCTGGACTCACCCCCTTCCACCATTGCCATGTGGGTACCTTTCTGTAAAGAGAAAGCTGTGTAAACCTTACACAAATCTGGAATGGAGCTCCTAAGTGTATCTCCTACTATGCCATCTTCCAGCAATTCCTGTAGTTGTATCAATACTAAACTGTATTGGTTTATTCTTTTTTTAGACTATACTGGCAATGCAAAGAGGGTGATTTTGATATATGAGCAGCTTAAAATCTCCATAGTCTCCATCCAGGTTTGTTGTGCTCTGTACTACACCCACATCTCCTCAGATGGATAGATGCCAATAAAAAATGAACAATTAAAGGAATAATTTTTCATTGGAGATATAGTCCTAAAATGTTGATTTTATTTGTTAATTACTTTGTTTTCACGGTCAGTAAAAATATTAAAATCCTATTTAACTTATATTTTGTATAAACCAATAAACCCAGACAAAGAAACTTCTAAAGAATTTAAAATTGCAATATTTCAATTGTAATTTTCAATGATTCTATAGCTCTTTTCATTATATTAAATAAAGTATTTGAAAAATAAATTTCATTCATTTCCTTATGAAAAATCCTTGTTTTGTAATAGTAAAATATTTTATTATTATTATTACAAATATTTGTGAATTTTCTATCAATAACTGAATTGATTGAAATTTTCATGGGTTTTTCCAAGAATCAGCATAAAGATTTCATGTATTTTTAAAA
Source organism: Acanthosepion lycidas (assembly GCA_963932145.1). Lineage (NCBI taxonomy): Eukaryota > Metazoa > Mollusca > Cephalopoda > Sepiida > Sepiidae > Acanthosepion > Acanthosepion lycidas. The sequence continues at coordinate 20,649,639 of OZ010606.1, read as the reverse complement.
CTTGTTTGTCTTGTGATCTCACACATTTTTAGAGTGAACATTGCAGAAACCCATTATAATTCTCAAATCAAGCAACCTAAATGATAAGCCATGTACTGATTAAGTCTTTTCAAGTGTTCACAATCTTTTTTATATAAGAGGTAAAAAGTACACTTTCTACTCTTTGCTTGTTTTTTATTTCAAAGAAAGTAAATCTAAAGGAAATCATTTCTAAGAAAAAAAGCAATGAATATAAACAAGTGACTTAGACTAAAAATTCTTTGCACAAATGTTCTTTGTGTTTGTGTTCACGTGTATGAAAATATGACAGTATGAAACATCAATACAGGTGGGCATGAATATATGGTTTTGTATTCTGTGTACAGCAAACTATGACGTGATCTTTTTATATTTTCTTTCACATACTTTCTTAGTCATTTCTGCATGATAAAAAAAATCAATGCTTGTTAAATATCCCAAGATGTGTGATGGATTAGGATTAAGATTTATTTTGTTTATTTCAGTTAATAAAACTGTTTTATAGTATTGAAAGATGTACTTTTAGCTATTAATGGCTAGAAAGTAAGAAGAGTATAATGTTATCATTTTTAGCAAAGGAAAATTTGATCTTTTGCATGAGAGAAATTATAACATCAATCTGAGAGTCTTATGAGACTCTCAGATTGATGTTATAATTTCTCTCATGCAAAAGATCAAATTTTTGCAAAGAAAGGTGACATAAGCATATTAAAAAATGTTTGATAAGAAGCCCAGAGGAAATCATTTAAGAACTCATTTGAATTTGCTGTCTCTAAATAAAAACTATTAAATTTCCTTTCTATTCTATATTTAGAGTATGGTTAGTTGATTGAAAACTGTGTTGACCCAATTGATTTGAAGGTTTTAAAAATTATGAAATGAAAAAATGTGAAGGTTTTTTTTGTGAATACTGAGAATAACAATGAGGAGAGTTTTGAAGCTATTCATATTATTAAAGAAGTGCTGATTCTCTGTCTGTCACATGCTGTCTGTGTGTGAAACTTTGCATGTACCTAAATAATGTACATGTATATATCTGCATTGTGTGAGTGAATTACATATGCTTGTCTTATTTAATGTATACATTAGCTCATATACACTCACAATTTGTCTAAGATACTAGAATAATACATTCATTGTCCATTCAGTCTGGACAACCTCTACCCTTGGAAGAGCAATAAAATAATAAAATTGGAAACAAAAAAAATAATTTTTTAAAGCTTAAAAAATCATATTATTGCAAGATTTCACTGAACTTCTCAGAAATTTTCAGGAATAAGTAGAATTATTTCTAAAGGTTTGTTTTTTTAATTTTGTAGAAATATTTTTGTCTGTCATTGAATTAAAGTACAGAATGCTGTTTCCAAATTTCAGGTGGAGTGAATTGTGTCATGGTGCTCTTTTTCTCACAGATCGTACCCAACTGACCCTACTGATACTGTGTGCAGTCAACAAAATCAAAGACAAACCATACACATGCATGAAATTAAAAAATATAAACGGTGACAATTTACCCATCGCAACCTGTAGACCAATAGCACCAGTTTCAGACAGAAACAAGAGGTCAGATTTTGAGTGTAGACCTCTGAGATTAGTGTAAGATATGGTGAACCTGGGATCTACATTTTTGTCTCTGAGATTGGGTTTGATTTGTGTTTTGATATTCATAAAAACATTAGTATCTTTTGTCAGTTAGATATAAAAAGAACAATAAATTTATTTATGATCAGGAAAAAGGAAAAGCTTTTATAAGCTTTCTGATTATAATCAGAAACCAAATAAAGTATTAATATAATAATTTTTTAAAAAGTTAATAGGTTAAAACTTTTGAGTAAATTCTAAAAATCACTGAATTTTAGCCTAATCTCTCAGAACATTTAGCCGATTACTTTTAATGTACACAACAGGCTTTGTTTTTTGTTTTTTTAATATTTCATACCCTGTTGCGAACTGAAAGAGTTTGTGATTTTTGGATCACAAGACAAATATTTCTACGTCATGCTATATTTTGACACAATGAAATAGCTGGGATATTTTTCATGTAAAACTCTTCTGTTAAATATATTTAATGAAATTAACCATTTGAAAATTCACAAATTATCTGTTGCAGCAATAGTTTGAATCACATATGAAGAAAATGAGTCTAGATTACAGCTTTGTCCATAAGCAAAAAAAAAGAGTGTTATAAAGAGAGAAGCAAATATCTGAGGTTGAGTAAAGAATTATTAGGAATATAATGTTGCAAGAAAGAAATACGACAACAGCAGAAATAGATTTACGTGGTTTATTTCAACAGGAACGTGAGGGTTAGGGACAGCTCCCTTGTGGTAAAGTTCATAAGCCGGCTTCGGATCTAGGTCGATCTCTCATAGTAGTTCACACATATTGACGCTGGCACTCCCTGCTGATAGCTGGTGTCGCTCCGTTTGACCGTGACAGGTCTCTACACTGGCCACCTGTTGACTGCCTGTTGAACTTCCGTGTGACCCCTTTTATAGCGTTTTTTATGGCTTAACAGGCTCGAAAAACGAAGCGAGTATAATTAGGAGGGAAGCATTTTTATTGGACGAAAAATAGAGCACTTTAAATATTATTTTATTTTTCGACCGGAACTCGAGTGTCGGGAACATTTGTAAACGAAGATAATGTTCATTTTGTGACGGGGCTTTATCCCGTTCACATCCGGTTCTTGCTCTTGAGTATTTACCTGTAAATCAGCCGAGATATGGCTTATTTTATTTTATAACAATAATAAAGAATATTAATTATTAAGGGAAAGAATATCTCAGATGTGATTTTGAAAGCAGATAGGAATTTTAAAAAACAGCTCCCTCACTAGCTTTTCTGCTGGGGAAGAGAGTGGCATATCACCCAAGAGGATGAAAAACAAGACTTGTTAAAGGCCAGATATACTTCTTATAGGTGTGTGTCAACACACACACACATATACACACATATATATATAAGGATAGGATGAGGTATCAATCCATGGTACTTGGACTAGCATTATTTTCTGAGTTGGACATCAGGAAACCATCTGTCCTTGTAAAACATTGCCTAAAAAGCATTATGAAAATTGCTTTGTCAGGCAGGGCTCACCTTGCTTTGTATGAGATTAATCCTGGTCTGGAAAAAACAAAAAACACAGCTATATATGTATGTATGTATTAAGACAGAGGATAAAAATTTTAATTTTACTGATGTGAATAGTCACAAATATTTTTTGCATAATATTAAATCTGCCACTAATTTATGAAGAAATATAAAATTTAAACAGCATTTAAAACATATCAAATTATTAATTTTAAAATTACAGCATTTAAACATGTATATTTATTAAGTTATTAGATATATTATACTCTTTAGTAACATACATTCAAATAGAGTCAAGCATTTTTATGTTAAATATTTGTTTCTATACTTGTGTTCACTATTATTAGGTTGGTGCAAAAATAATGACGTAATAATGTCATTTTTTGACGTTAAAAAATACGTCAAAAAACGACGTTATTACGTCATTATTTTTGCACCAATCTAATACATCTGTGTACGAAATATGAATAAAAGTCAAGTAGTTAGTCTGAGTAAGAGTCCAAGTTGAAGTAGAAAGATGTCTTCTTGTGCTTAGTCTATTTCCTGTTTTATGAAAACTGTCTTCATCAGAAGAAACTGGATTAAAAAAGTGAATTTCTGTAAAATTCACCTCAACAATTTCTTGATTAGAAATATTTTTGAATTTATACTTTATCTGCTTTGTTTTTGTCCTTTCTTTTTCCTTTGTGGATGAGTTGAATATTTTTCCAAGGCCAAATTTTCACACCTCAACCTTTCAAAAGATCAATGGAAACTGGGTAAAATTTTGTCATTCTAGTTTCTGTTGTGAATGATTAATGACAACTGATGATACAATAAATCATACTTAAGAGATTAGCTTAGTTTATTAGTTTGTACTATAAGTAAAAAATGATAAAAGCTTAGGATTTTAAATATTGAAAATTGTTACAGTAAAAGAATAAATATTTTTTTCATTTATATTATTTATTTATTTTTTAATAATGCATTCTATTTATATATATTTATAAATATAAATATACATATTTATATAATATTTGCATATTTATATATATTTATATTTGTCATATAGGAATAAAGTGTTGTTGCCGATACTTGGGTTTGAACACGGATCGCCAAAGAAAAACCACAGTCGACTTCATCTTGAAATAATTAGATCACGTGACAAGTAAAGTAAAAACAAATATATGAAAATTATCGTTCGAAGGCGTTACTATTATTGTTATTTACAAAGTCTCTCCTACAAACGGACTTTACATGAACAGTGACGATTATTTGTTGATCTTACACAAGGGAAAAGTAAAAAAATATGTATCCTACACGTTGTAATAGGATATTCAGTAATATTTACCACTTCATCAAAGAGATATCATATTTGCAGGACTACAGAGAAATAACCAGGCGAAATTATTCAAAAATTAATCTACAAAATATTCAGCGGAGTACAGCAAAATGGAAGAACTTGTGGACTCTTCCACAACAAGCCAGTTAACCCCTGCTAGGAATGCACTATTCCTCTTGTAATTATTTATTGTACTAATGTACAAATGTGGCACAAGGCCAAAAAATGGGGAAAGGGGGTAAGGATGGTCATCTTCTGTCTTAAATTTAAAACTTAGCTAGCCACAATCACTGACCCAAACATACAAACAATGTTCCTTTCACCAAAACAACACATCCATTACATACCATTCTTACTACATCCACCAAAAGGCCTCAGAGACTCGATGAAGTTCTAACTAGTCCCCATATATACAATTCATTGTCTGTGGGGGGGGGGGAATAAAATAACATCTAAAAACCCCAATGAATATTTACAATGAATACAAATCTATATACAAGAAACTAAACAAAAATTCCTCTTGTAATTTTTACCATCACCATTTTACAAAATATATAACAAGCATTCATTGGTCAATCACCTTCAATCTAGCTTGCTGATTGGTCAATTCTGACCAATCAAACCGCCTGCATGCGACAAATCTGTTTTACCATGTTTTCCATCTGAGCCAGTCACGTGATTCACGATCATATATAAACAGAACACGTGTAAACTCCCTCTTGTTTCTTTTCATCTCTCTCGCACATCTCATTCCTTGCTACCAAGTACCAAGATGTAATCTTCAAGAACTCCCATCTTAACCTTTGCGGTCAGACGTTAAAGACCATTACCAACATTCACGCAAGTACGAACTCTGAAATCTCTTCTGAACTTTTACCAACTTGTACAATACACAATTCCAAACATGCTAAAGAAACTTTATTCTTCTAAACTACAGTTTAATAATTACTTTCACTTTATGAGCTCGAATACAAATATTTCCCTAATCTAAGAGACACAACTCTGTCTAATTTTTCAGTTCACATGCATGTATATCAAACATCAATTCAATTGTAATGTTTTGAAATCATTCCGTTCAGTTTTGTATTTTATACATTGTGCTATTTACGTCAAATATAAATTGCATTGCGTCCACGCATTGTCCTTAATCCCACCTTTCCTAGCCAAACTGAAATATTGGTAACACTGTCGCTACAAACTAAAAGCTATCATGATTCAAATGTTGGCGCTACAAAAGCAACAACAAGAACAACAGTTGCAGCAACAAAAACTACAAGAACAACAACTTCAGCAACAAAGACAACATGAACAACAATTACAATTACAACAACAGAAGTTTTTTTAATTATTTATTAAAACTACGGAAGAAAAGACTTCAGATTCATTCACTCCAGATACTGTTGCTAATTCAATCAGCGAATTTGTATACAATCCAGACAAATGGATAACTTTTCCTGATTATTATAGAAGATATGAAGGGATCTTCAAAAGGGATTGTTCACATTAGAATGATGAAAAGAAAGTTTGTTTATAATTAAGGAAATCGTCACCTGCTGAACATGAAAAATATGTGAATTATATTTTGATGAAAAACCAGAAGTAGTAACTATTCTCAGTCTATCAAAAATCTTTGGTGATAGGAAATCATTATTTAATACACAAAGGGAATGTCTTAACTTAAGTGCGATGATGAAGATTTTATCACTTATACAGGAGTCGTGAATAGAGAAGTTCAAGTTAAATGAATTAACTCTGGAATATCAAGAACAAAAATTTGCTGCAAATGTGGGAGGGTAGGGCACAAAAGTACTTGTTGCAGATACAAAAAATGGAGGAAAAATAAAAAAGTGTGTGAATATGATAAAGATAAGAAACATAAAAGGAAAATTAACAAGACTTCAAACGTGTCTTTAACTGAATTAGAATGATCTCAAAAGAGAAAATTTGTTTTTGTGGAAATTAATAATGTAAAAATAAAATTACAACTGGATACAGAATGAACAGAGATGGAGAAAATGAATAAACCCAGTTTATTGACTTCTAATAAAGTTTCGCATGGAGTTTCAGGAAAGAGATTGAACTTTTATGGGTGAATTCACCTGCAACATTTTTGTAACCAAGAAAGGCGGGGGTGTTTGTATTAAAGAATACTGCTAATTTATTTGGAACAGATTGGATTGCATTATTTGATCTATGGGACCTTCCAATTAACTCTTTTTGCAACAACATAAATATTATTACCACCGGTGCTAATACGGCAACAGAAAAATTAAAGAATGAATTGAAAAAGAGTTTTCCATAAGTTTTCCCAGAAGGTCTAGGGCCATGCACAAAAACTAAAGCTACATTTGAATTAAAAGAGAATGTAACACCGACATTTAACCCAAAAAAGAGTGCACCTTTGCAGCTTTAGAACCAATTAATAAGGAATTAGACACAAGAAAAATTAGGTATGATCTCAAAAATAAATTATTCCAAATGGGCATCACCAACAGTTTATGTTAAAGAAATAATAAAACCCGCGTATGTGCCGATTTTTCAACGGGGTTAAATGAAAGTTTAAAACAACATAACTATCTGCTACCAAGTCCAGAGGAAATTTTTGCCAAATTAAATGGTGGTATTTTTTTTTCTAAATTGGACCTGTCAGATGCTTACTTACAAGTACTAGTTGATGAAGAGTGCTCAAAACTATTAACAGTTAACACTTATAGAGGATTATAAAAATTTAACCAACTTCCTTTCGGTATAATTCCAACAGATTATGGATATCATGCTTGCCGGTATGGATTGTGCACAAACATATTTAGATGATGTACTTATTAAAAGTAAGATTCGGAAGCAACATATGGAAGATGTAAAAAAAAGTATTTGAGAGAATTACAGAATATGGTTTTAAGATCAGTGAAGGAAAATGCAAATTGTTTATGTCCAGACTTAGGACAAATGATCGATGAAAACGGTAGACACCGGATCCTTCAGAGGTGAGCACAATAAAAGATATGCCCGCTCCAACAAATATAACAAAGTTACAAGCATTTTTAGGATTTTCTAATTACTAATATATATATATATATATATATATATATATATATATATATATATCTATATATATATATATATATATATATATATATTAGCAGGTTATTCAAGGGTGCTCTTAATTCAGGCATGTTTGGTGCATATATATAACCTGCTAATATATATATATATATATATATATATATATGATAGTAATTAGCAAATAAATAATAACCTGCTAAAGAAAGATGTGAAATGGAATTGGTCAGATAAATGTCAAAATGCTTTTGAAGAGGTCAAGAAAGTCTTAATGTCGGATTTGTCACTAGTTCATAGTGACCCTAAATTAAAGATTGTGGTTGCGTCAGATGCAAGTGATTCAGGTATTGGAGCAGTAATACTACACAAATATGAGGACGGAACAACTAAACCAATAGCTCATGCTTCAAGATCATTAATTGCAGCTGAAAAAAGCTACAGCCAGATGTAAAAGGAAGCAATGGTCATCAGTCGTCATTTGCTATAAAAAAGTTTCACAAATTCATACATGGTAGAGAATTCATACTACAGACAGACCGTTGTCCATTATTGTCCATATATTGATCAAAAAAGGGTGTTTCCACACATACAGTGAATAGACTGCAGCGCTGGAGAACTATCCTATTGAACTATAATTATAAAATGGAGTTTCTACCATCCAAAAAATTAAATCATGCAGACGGATAATCTAGACTAATACCAAAATTATGCGAACCACTTGAGGACACAGTAATTGTGGCGATAAGTGCCGAAAACGAAATTAATAATGTATTATACAATACTGTAAGAGAACTGGCAATAACATGGACGAAATCAGAGTTAAGTTGGAAAAAAAATGACTTTATAATGAAAATGAAGAAGCAATTAAGATTTAAAGGAAGAAATACTACTGGAAATAATGCATTTTCATTATGTAATAATGTACTTATATATGCAGAAAGAATTGTGATACCAGCATCACTGCAAAAATGTATCCTAAAGGAATTTCACATAGAACATCCAGGAATTTCTAGAATGAAATCCTTAAGGAGGTGTTATACTTATTGGCCAAAAATAGATCAAGATATCGAAAATTTAGTGAAATCATGTAGAAATTGTGCTCTGGCAGCGAAGTCACTGCCTATCAAAGTTCAACCTTGGCTGAAAACCGATATGCCATGGTCCAGAATACATACAGACTTTGCAGGACCATTAAACAGAGCATATTATCTAGTGGTAGTTGATAGTTACATTAAATGGTCAGAAATATCAAAATGTAGAAGACTGACTACTGTGATAATGATAAATTTCCTACACAAGATTTTTGCAAGGTTCGGTGTTCCTGACTCTATTGTTTCAGACAATTAGACACAATACACGTTTAGTGAATTTAAGGTTTTTTGTAAACCATTAGCAATAGAACATATTACACGCTCCACTTTCACCCAAGATCAAACGGAGAAGCAGAACGGTTTGTTGATATGTTTAAAAGGGCACTAAAAAAAGTCAAAGGGAGAGGAGTCAGATGAAGTAATGATACAACAATTTCTGAGTGTTTACAGAATAACACCAAACCCGAATATCATGTCTGGAATGTCACCTGCAGAGATGATGTTCACCAGGAAGATTAATTCCGTCTTTAATAAATTATTACCAGAACGTAAGGCGAGAGCATCACGAAATAACAATTAAATACTTCATATCTGGAGACAAGGTATTTTTTAAAATGTATCAACGTGGAAAAGAATTCTGGGAAGATGGCATTATAAAGAAAACTGAAATGACATACATGGTACAGAGACAAAAGGTGAGAACATAAGCGACACCTTAATCAGTTAAAATGCAGATTCACTGATTTAAAAAGTCTCTGAAAAGAGGTACCTATGGAAATTTTGTATGACACATTTGATATATCCACAACATCAGAAATTGTTGAACCAAGGTTTTATGGTAAAAGAAAAAGAATAGCAACAGAATTTCTAAATATTGAACCAAAGCTGAAGAAATATAGACTCCAGAAGAAGTCATCTCAAAGGAAGGTGTCATAATGGAATAAAGTGTCGCTGCTGACACTTGGGTTTGAACACTGATCGACAGAGAGCAAGCACAGACGACCTTATCTTGAAATAATTAGATCATGTGACGGGTAAAGGAAAAATATATATGGAAATTGGTGGCGTCTGACCGAGTATCGTTCGAAGGCATTACTATTGTTGCATAGTTTGTGATTTACAAAGTCTCTCCTACAAACTGGCATTACAAAAATATTTCATATATTTATAAATATATATTGTGCTGTTTCTTATTTTACTTTCCACACACACATACACACAATAAAAATTAACTCACACCACGTGTATCCAAAAAATTACAATTGCGCGGGAACTCTCTCCTTACCATACCCTGTGGGGTCAAAAACAAGGACGGCGCACACAAAAGTTTGGACGTAGTGGAAAGCACACCACGTGATCAAAAATATGATTTATTGACCAATCAGGGCTCGACATAAGAAACCCATTTCTTAATCTCCCCGGAGCCTCATCATTCAGATATAAGGAAGATAGAAACTCTCATCAGACCAGAGGGAGTACAGCGACAAGCTGACATCACAGCTTTACGGACGATTCCATTGTGTACAAAAAAAATAATTCTTATATATTTTTTTTTACGAAAATAAACAAAAGTTTATTTTACTTTATTTGTAGTGTATTTTCTTTTTATTATTTGTTTGAAGGACTTCCTTGCGCCCTCTACAATGTATTTATAAATTATATATTTATTCAATATATTTATTTTTTAATATTTTAATTTTTCATTTCATTTATATCTCACATTTATTTCAATACATTTGATATTTTATGATAAAGGAAGAAAAATGTAGGATCCAGAGAGAGAGAGAGAGAGAGAGAGAGAGAGAGAAATAGATAAAATTTGGAAATTAAATTATATTAATCTGGTTTAATAAATCACTATTCTTCAATTTCAAGTACATTATAAATTCAGTTACCATTTCTGAATGAAAACTTGTAAAAATACTTAAAGGTGGGACCCATTGATTCAGACATGAAACTCATGTTTGATGGGGGAAAAAAGAAATACATCATCCTCTCTGAAATTAAAATACAAAAACTAAAAATTAGCATATAGGATATTCACATGTAAATAGAACAAAAATAAGCACAAGAAATGCTAAACAAAATAAAATTGATTGATTATTCTATTTAATAACATATTAATTCTGTTGGTTATTTAATGACAAAAGGATTTGTTATTAAATCTATGACTTGTAAACAATCCTTTGGGTCATTGGTTCCATCACTCTCCAGTTATGCCTCTTGAACAGAGTTATTTAGTGCTATAATTGGTGGTATAGACCAACCACCTCCAAGTAGGCTAGGCTAGTCTCTACTTTTATCTTCTTGAAAAGGTCCTCGAGACTAGTCATGTCATAAAATTATTGATGTAAAGGGGGCAAGGTCACTACAAATTGGTTAGAATATGTTAGTGAGTGATATAGGTGTGTCCTATTCTGATTCTTGGCAAGATAACTTTTTTCTTCCAAGAAAGTCTGAGACCATGATGCCATTCTTCTAGGATAGATTTAATTTTGTAAAGTTTCTTGTTTGGATCGTAATTCCATAACTCAACTAGTGTTCACTGTGTTGTACTGCTTTTATAGAAGTACCTTCTTACATACAATACTACACCCCCCTGAGCAATTCTTCTATGTGTTTCTTTTTATTCTGTCTGAAATTCTACTTAACACTGGATTTTGCATGATTTCCATTATGAGACGATTTAGAGGTAACACGTTTGTTTCAACCCAGTACAGTATTTTATCTTCTGAATTTTCAGACGTTTCTATTTTTTTACTGTCTAAATTTAGTCTAGATAGTGCATCCACGTATGGAATAGTGTTCCTTTTTACATATATGATGTCAAAATCAAAGGCCATGAGTTTTATAGCCCATTTTAAAATTCTAGATGATGTGACTTTTAGCAATTCCTTTCTGGGTTTAAATATAAACTTTAAAGGTTTGTGATCTGACCTTAACAACAATTTTCATCATAACAAAAAATTTCAAGCTCTTTCTGTGCTCCATATTATTGCTAATGCTTCTTTCTCAATATTTGAGTAGTTAGCTTCAGCTGACATTAATTTTCTCAACAGGTACATTAGTGGATGACCTTCTTAAGATAAAATTGCAGCTACAGCATGTTCATTTGCAACCGTAGTTAATGTCACTTCTTTTTTTTGGATCAAGGATTTTTGCAATTTGTTTTCTTATTAATGCTTGTTTTATATTTTGCCTTTGAGTCCATTTAAATTCTGTATTCTTTTTCCGCAATTCTGCAAATTAGGTCACGGTATGTAGGTAGATATTTGCTTTAAAAATTGGTCAATCCCAAAGAGGATTCTAATTCTTTTATTTTTTGGTGTAGATACTTCTGATATTTTATTTATCAGCTTATTGTTTGGGGACATTCCTTCTTTAGATATTTGGTATCCGAAATATGATATTATGTTGCAATTTAGCTCACATTTATTGCTATTTATCATCATATGAGCATTTTTAAATTTGTTTAAAACTTGATCATTTTTTTTAAATTCCTCTTTACTGTAAGCACATATCTCTATATTGTCTTGATACATGATTATATTTAGAATCTTTTCAATTACCTTTTGAAAAATATGACTTGAAGTCTTAACTCCAAATGGAAGACGAGTCCATTGGGGTATTAATTGTAGTGATTTCTTAAAATCTTTTGTCAATTTCTATTTGGTTATATGCCGCTTTCAGGTCAATCTTGGCAAAGTATTTAATTCCTGCTAATTCATGACTTTCCATTTCTATGTTAGGTAAGGGGAATGAATCAGAGCATATCTGATGATTTACACCTACTTTGTAATCCCCACATATCCTCAAATTGCCATTGGGCTTTTGTATTGCAACAATTGGTGAAGCCCAACTGCTACCACCTTGGGTAACTTTTTCCTATATGCTTTTTTCTACCATTTTCTTTAGTTTTGCAACTACCATGGGTAGAATGTAAATAGGTATTTTTTGAGATTCAAAATAGATCGGGTGACTATTTTCTTTTAGACAAATAGTAGCTTCATATCCTTTCAATAGTCCTATGTCAAGTCCTAACTTTATACAGTTTATTAACTTCACCATATTCAATTTTAAAATGTCTATTCCCAGGATTCCATGATTTTTTGTGCATTTTACAACAATGATGGGAATAATCTCAAAACAGTTTTTTGTCTCAAAAGTTCCTTTAAAGGAGACTAAAGTTTTGATGACAGATCCATCAAATTGTTTATAAATTAAGATTACTTTTTCTTAATTTGGGTTTACCCATTTTCTCCCAGAAATTTCTTGGGATCAATGTAACATTGTTCCCCATATCAACCTGCATTGGAAAAATTATGCCATCCAATTTTTACTGTCTCTCTACTTTTTGCCGATGTTCTTATTGAATATACTTCTGTATTTTTATTATGAGGGTTTATACTTTCTACCCTTTCTATTCTCTTTTTGTATCTGCACAAAAATTGGAAATGGTCTTTTCTTTTACAGTTTAAACATAATTTTCCTAGAGCAGGACATTTGTTTTTGTTTCTTTCATGTTCTAGAATATTTGCACTTAATTAGGATTTTAGCTGTGTTGTATACTTCCACATTGTTTTTAGAATTATTAAATTCATTAATTAATACTAACTGCTGCAAGAATTCTACACTTGCTTCTAAATTCATATCATTCACTTGTAGAATTTCTAGGATCTTATGTTTGTATGTACATGCCTTAGTCTTAGAAGGATCAATTCAACTTCTATAGACATTTCTTTTGAACCCAGTTTTTCAAATTCACAATATCTTGATGATTCTTTTAATCTGTGTAAATATTGCATTATGGTTTCATTTAAGTTCTGTCTATTTTCCAGAAATTTTGTTTTTTCTGCAATAACCAGCTTTTTTTTTTGCTTGCATGTTTTTTTTATAATGTTAAGTCTTGCAGTATTTCGGGGTACACCATAATAGATATTTTCTTTATGGCTTCACATCTTCAAAGCCAAAAATAAATCAGTAATTTCATTCTCTCCTCTAGAGGCTTTCTTGTTTTTCAGTTTCTTTACACTAACCGATGCTTCAAAACATCTAATCCATGCTTCTGTATGTTTCAGTTCATCTGACATGTTTAGGAATCTTATCAGTGGTGTCATATTGTTATGAAGTAGAGTACTCTCTGGATTAGATGTTAGCTTGACTGGTATTCATTGTGGCATATTGCTTTTATAGCAGTACCTCATTTGCATACAATACTACAAGAAAATAGAATCCCTCATGGAGTGTGTAACTGTTGCAGATTTGAATGATTATTAAATAAAAAACTTGACAAAGGAAGATGTTTGTGAGTCCAAACCCTAGGAAGGATACTGACGTGACATGATAGAAATAAGAGAGGACTAGATACCAAAATAATCAAGATGTAGGTGTACTGCTTTAAATAATTCAAGGAATAATAACAATGCCACATACTATTCTCCCAATACTTTTAAGGAAATAGAGAAAATCTTGCTTTGGTGACTTGTATGGTTTTGTAACAAGTGATTTGGTGAGTCCAAACAACAACTTTTTTTAAAAGAAAGCATTTCTGGTTAACAATTCCAATTTGCATACATATTTCTTATTACTATAAACTTTATATTTAGTGGGTACACATGTTTGAGTAGACTGTCCTATTTTTTAAATGATAAAACTAATGTCTACCAGCCTAGAGATTGAAAGTCTTAATAAATAAAATATACATCCCAAAAGAAAAGAAACGTTTTATTAATCTGGGAAAACAGCTTTGAAGCTAAGTATACTTTACTATTAAGCTATGGCAAAGTATCAGGAGTCACATTTTCTTTATGTAGACTAAGCCAGAAGGCATTAAAATCAATTAGAAATTCTAAAATATTTTGATAATTTTTTAATTTAACAAAATGGAACCTTATTTTATTCAAATAATTTTCTTTCTTTTACATTGTTTCTGCACTAAGATATATATATATATATATATATATATATATATATATATATATATGTGTGTGTGTGTGTGTGTGTGGATACTGAGGTTAACACTAAGGGGTGACAGTCTGTTTTATGCTTGAATGCAATCTTCAGGCCATATGTGTTGCATTTTGGCATGACTCTTTATAGATGATGATCGGTTAATAAATTTACCTATAACGTAATCCATGCTAGGTAAGGCTATCTCATTAGCTCAAGAACAAATAAAAATAACCACAAATGGAGTAAAAATCATTAAGCACTGCTGAAAATTACCATTATTCAACAATGAAGACATGTGACTAAAGAAAGAAGGAAACTTCAATGTTGCAATGGCAAGTTTTGATGGCTCAACCTGCAAGCATGTATGTATACATTTACTACATGAACTAAGGAAAACACTCAATAAAAAATGATCAGCCTCTACAGGGATGATGATCTTATAATCCTAAGAAACTGCAACAGACAAAACCAAAAAATTAATAAAAAATTTTCAAAATATAAATATAAAAACAAGCCTAAAAGAAGTAGATTTGCTAAATGATACTTTTCTTATTCAGCCTAAGAAAAGGTACACATCAACCATATAGAAAACCTAATAACAAACTACTTTACATACACATATCTTACAACCACTTGCCAACAATAATCAAGCAGAGCCCACAGTCAATTAACTGCAAAAAATAAACAAGTAAATAATTTGTTTAAATGAATCAACTACAAATGAATACATGAACACAAGTAAATGTAACAATAATAATCAACAACAAATAATTAAGTAATCAATTTTAAATAATGAGTAAAAAGTTAACAAAATAACTAACCACATTCAGATCCACAATTATTTCTACTCAATAACTTCTAGAATAATTTGAAATATAACCATTACCACCCATCCAGTAACTGTTAGGATAATACAATAGATTTTGTTACCCATAATGTACCATAGACTAGCATATATGAATAGTTGAGGCAAAACACAACACACATGGCCAGAAAATTGAGTTCAAACATGAAACTGAGTGTTAACTACAGTGAACACTTTAATATTTACATATACTCTATCCCTGATATTGTGCATTCTTACCTATAAATATATTATACTTTAAAAGTATAAAGTACTTTTAAAGTATAATATATATATATATATATATATATATATATATATATATATATATATATATATATATATATATACACACACAAAAATAACATTTTTGATCATTATCAGAAGATTTCAATGAGATGTTCAAAAATGGGCATTTGATATCCTTGGACATTCCTGAGAAAAAACTATAGAGTATGAGAATATCCAAGGATAACAGATCAAAAGGATTAATACGTATATATAATTGTTACTTAGCTGACTGATATTATATTCAGGACCTCCACTCAGTAGTTTTGGAGACAAACACTTGTGTAATTACTCAGTCCACTCATCAGGAGACAGGAGATATCAATAATTATCTGTTGATTTTCTCATTTTCTATACATATATATATATATATATATATATATATATATATATATATATATATATATACCTTCAGCATCTTGACTCCAGTGTTTTGTAGGTGGACCTTTCTGTCCACTCTTCAGGGGGTATAGTTAATGCATTTTTACTATAAATGTTATATTTAGTGGCTACACATGTTTCAGTATACAACCCTGATTTTTAGATAGTGAAATTAATGTCTATCAGTCTAGAGACTGAAAGTTTTAATAAAGAAAATGTACTTTCTGATGGCTTCTCATTGCTTAGTAGTAAAGCATGCTTGGCTTAAAAGCAGTCTCCTTGATTAAAAAAACATATATGCTTGTTTGTTTCCTGTTAAAATGCTCATTTTCTTTATTAAGACTTTTGATCTCTAGGGTGGTAGATGTTAGTTTCACTGTTTAAAAACAAGAGGTCTCAAATATGTGTACCCACTAAATATAATGTTTACAATAACAAAAAATGTTGGATTAAAAATCTGATAACTGCTTAAAAAATACATACATATGTATATATACATGCCTGTTTTTAATAAAGAAAAATATAGTCATGGTCCATAATTCTGAAGACTATGAGTATAAAACAGTAAAAATTTCATATCAAAATTCAGCTGTGTCAGACTATGAAATTATTGATCTACTTTTGCATATGTTGACTTATTATACTTAATATATTTATGTATATTATATATTTGTCATATACGGTGCTATCCAAAATTAGGAAGAATTTGCAAAGATTGATCAAGTGGTTCATCTATCAAGTGATCCAGGGTTTCCCACATCTCACAAAACAATTCACACATCTCTTGAAAACATTCTACCAGAAAATAAAGAACTTTATTATTTTTTATTAATTTATTCTTTCTTTGATGAAACCATTTTGTATCTGAAGTGCCCTGAATTTTGGGAGTTGTACCTTGTATATGTTACTTTAATAACTTTTTTCTGTTATCATTGCATATGTCAAAGATGGCTACAGACATGACCATTAAATTTTCTTTGGTTACTAATTTAACACTGGAACATGTTTTTAGCATTAATGTTTTTAATAATTTCAAAACTTTTATCTTTTTTGAAAGGGATTCTATGTACAATATAAGCAGTGTAGACATTCTACTAGTTCACAAGAACAGATTCTTAAAATTATAAAAGCTTAGCAAACTGGTTGTTGGATTACACAAAAATAATCTTATATATTAATAACTGATGGTCTAGGTAAGATGCTAGTTACATTATGCTCATGTGCACCTAGTGAAATTCTAATTGACACATACCCCCTACAGCTTTGAAGTGAAAAATGTGACAAATTTTCTAGTCATAAATTTGATAGGTCTTCTATTGGATCTTTGGGACTACCGCCATTCAGTTTGAATGTGGCTAAGAAACCATAACAGAGCTGATGACACTAGAGTGAAAACATCAGATATCTGAACAGAAATATGATGAGAACAGAACCTCATTCTGGAAATATCTTAATAAATAAATGTTTTCTATTAAATTATTGATGTAATGGAATAATCTATCACCCCCATGACTGACTATATTATAGGTAGTATATATCTATAAGTATCTGTAAGTCAGCGGACTACAGAATCTAGTTGGGTACGACTCAGACTTACACGAGAACTACTGACTTTCCAATAGTAGCACTCACTACTGGATTGACTTGCGATGACCTTGTGCATAACTGTTACCTTTATTCTTATTGTATTGGTTTTTACAATAAACCTTTACTTATTTTATGCACCATGTTTGTTCAAGTATATATTCCTATTAGCACGGAATATAACAATTATCAAAATGATTTAATTTTTTTTTTACACTAAAAAGTGATTTGTTTCCATTCTCAGATTGAAAAGAAAATAAGCAGAATAGGTTCCTAAAGATTACCTGCCTTTATAGAACTGGCTTTTGGAAATTTAGGATGCCACCATTAAATGTAAGTATAATGTTAAACTGGATTCTTACATTGTTTCTGTCAGTTTAGCTCAATAAAATTTTATTCTCTTTCTTTGACTTTAGGAAACTGAAAATTTTCTAGGCAGAAACCAAAATTATAATCTTTTTGGCATGAAATTTTGTTTTCGTCACTGGAAAATGAAAATTTGAAAAATCCTTTTGTTACTGAAGCAATAGACACCAAAGGGCTATTTAGACCTTCTTCAGGAATTTAATTAAAATCTCATGTGTAGGATGGGTTTTCAACTAGTTTATATAAAGATAAATGAGTAAATCTCTCCCCACCTTTTCTCTGTCTGTCTGTCTGTCTGTCTGTCTCTCTCTCTCTCTCTCTCTCTATATATATATATATATATATATATATATATGCTTATACAAGTAATTATGCATATCTAATTATATAATGTAAATATTAATGTATGGTATGGAATAAAAGAGAATGGGGTGCTAAAGGCAAAGGTGTTTCAAAGATGATCCAGTTCACAATTAGAAGAGATAAATGGTTTGTTATCTACCATTATTTAAATTATTTTGTCTATCTTCTTTAGAATCATGACAAACAAGTTTTAGTACTGAGAAATGGAACTTTTGACAGCAACCACAAGTAACTGTTAGTACTTCATCATGAGAACATAAATCATGAATATTTTAAATAAGATAGTGAAACAGCCATGAATGGCAAATGTGTATATTGTAAATATGAATTTAACAATCAAATGCATCTATTACAACATAAAATTCACTGTCAGGTACAGAGATGCACACACACTCAAGCATTTATACACACACACATATATATATATATATATATATATATTCATTAATGCATGTTTCATTAAATAATATAGACAAGTTTTGTCTATTTATTTTAAGTAAGTTCCTTTCATATTGTCTGATAAGCTTAATAACATTATCATTGAAAGACAAAAGGAAATCACCATATTGATACATGATTAAATCCAATCTAAGCTTTCGGCTTACATAAGCCATCATCAAAGCCATTATCAATTACTTTTCAATAAATCAACCAATATACGGAGGAAACAATAACGATAGTCTGTTTTTGTTGCATGAAAAATTTCAAAGCAACGACTAACTTGTGTATACGAGATGAGGAAGCAAAAATCACGTCACAGTTTGTGACGTCACACATGGCCATGCGAGAGTGAAAATGAGAAGTATTAAGTATGGGAAGTCATTGGTATAAACCAATGGCTTCTGTTATCAATTATAGGCATTTAAGAATATTTGTGGAGGTTTCGTTGTTTATTTTGTTCAGATTAAGTTTCAACTGTTTTATGTATATAGCTTCAAGAATTTTCAGTTTTTGTTTATTGTTTTCATGTTTAAGTAGAGTTGTGTTTTCAACAAGGATTTTCCGGAATTGTGTATGTGGCCAGGCATGTTGTTTTAAAATGTAATTCAATGATTATAGGTAATATAGTATGTTGATTGCTGATGTATATAATGCACCATAGTCTTGTGTCATAAATTCCGGTTGTCATTGATTACGTCCAAAGCAGGAAACAACTAGAAGATAAATTCAAGAACAATCATTTATTTCCATCTTGTGCATCCATACACACAGATTCCATCACTTAAGTATATCAGAAAACTATGGTTTGATTGTTAGATTTTCATGTCAAATACATATAAAAATACTTTTTTCTAAAGTTGTTGATACAATAAGAAAAGACTCTGAGATTGTATTTCTTGTGTTGATACACAAATAGAGCAACAGAGGAAATTATCTGTTCATCTATCTAATGAATTTAGGATATAATTTCTTTATATGAAGAATTGCAAGAAGTGATGAAACATTTTTATTAAAGCCTCATGTTATGGCTTCATACAGATCTGCAGCTTTCTTCTCAGCTATTGAACAGTCGAAAAGAAGGACACAGATTGAAGTTGAAATTTATTTTCAAAATAAATTCACACATTGAGGAATTAAACAGTGATTTGGGTTTACTCAGAGAGTATAATTTTCACAGGGTGACCAATAACCAACACCAACATTCCTCAGTAGAATAAGTCCAACTTCTTTGCTTATTCCTCATATTGTTGAAAAAGAACACAGGTGTGTTCAAAAATTCTGATATTAAAATCTTTCTCTTCATGCTTCAATTCAGTCAAAAAATTCATATATAATAAAATATCAATTTCAATGACAATATTGGTATCATTTTGTTGGGTTTTGATTCTTCAAATTTTATTAACCAGCCTATTAAATCTACAGATTATAAAAGGCACAAATGGACCATCTTTTGCTTTAATTAATATATATATATATATATACATATATATATATATATATATATATATATATATATATATATACATATATATATATATATATATATATATATATATATAAGGAAATAATGGACATTATTTATAATCTGACATTATTCAATATTACTTTAAATATAATATTTAGAGAATATATGTGTTTGAGCAGTTATCCCTGTTTAAAAAAAACAAAAATGGGGATGTCTACTCAAACATTGTTCAAGTGCTTCATGTCCATTAAACAATATTAGAAATTGATAAATTTTTTGCAAGACATTATCCTACAATCAAGAAATATCACATACAGTACAAGAAATTTGGGACACATATTGCAAAATTGCATACAGTAAAAAAACTAACAAAAGGAATGTATGAAAAACTTTCTCTCAATAAATGGAAATTGAAAACTGAAATGTTTAAGAGAAGTATTAGGTTGGTGCAAAAATAATGACGTAATAATGTTGTTTTTTGACGTTAAAAAATACGTCAAAAAACGACGTTATTACATCATTATTTTTGTACCAACCTAATAAAAGGAAATTCAAAGTTCAAATGTACCTAAAATATCACAAAATACTGTAGACTGAAGGAATGTACACCAAACTAATTGTTTACCTTTTCTTTGAAGTCAAAACATCTTTTGTGCTTTGTATGTCAGCTGGGCCAAACAGTATATGGAACTATTAACAGACAAATCTATGGCTGTGCTGATGACCCCAATAGTTAATAAAATGGGTGGGATCATAAGAAGGAACCTGAGTTGAAGTGTTAACAAGGAGATGAAGGGTGTATGTTTTGTGTGGGAATAATTTTGTTTTTGTCTATTTGGTTCATGTTAGTTTCACAAGGTTATTGTATTGAATAAAAAGTTTCTGAAATAGATTATGAATATTTATTCAATATATTTGTTTCAGTATCTGCAATTACATAACTATCAATTTCATTGATTGTACAAAATGCAAATGAAAGAGATTTTAATTGTTTTCATTTATGGCTAGGTGAAGATAGCATTGATGTTTAGGCCTGGTCATTTTCATTTTCTTTTGCCATTTTTTGTTATTTACAACAATTCATGAAAAATAATCAAATTTTCTTTTATTAACATCAACCTCTGAACTTAGAAAATGCAGTCGCTTAGAAGCTTTAAAATCTATTTTAAATGAGTTTTATATTCCTTCTTTTGAATTTTCAAAAAGATATTTATCATAATTAAGTAACATTTCAGAGAGCAGAAGTTCCTGCCTTGCAAGATTCCAGGTTCATTTTTCATGTTCGGTAACACTTATTAACTTCGTAAGTTACAAGTAACAATGTTGTTTGCTCTGTCATAAAAAGATTACATCATTTGACAGTAAAATATATTCTCTGAAAACACTCACACACACATAGACACATTTATGTGTATGTGTGGGGAGGTGTATCATAGATTTGTTACTCATATTCAGCGTAGAACTGAATATAACTTTGATGCCAATACGTTTTTTTTTGGTGGCATTTGTTCAACGGAGTTCTGTTTAAGTAGATCATATAATGACAGTTGCATGGAAGAAAATAGTGGCATAACAATCTCCTATGGGTTAATTTTAATGCTGAAATCTAAACATTTTGAACACAATTTTATGGCTTCAACTAAATATATACCATAAAATTGTACTGTTGGTAATTTTATTATAAATAGGTATTGTTGGTAATTTTTTTATATAAAAATATATTTTTAACTTTCATAATGTTTTGTTTAGTAACATCGGTGTGTGAAATTGGGAATAATACACTGTCTTCTGAAATACCCACAACAAACATGGCTGACTTGGGATGTGAGTCCATGTAAAAAATGCAAAGAAATGATAAGAACCAATATATATGTACAAACAAATGATAATGTATTAACAATGTATTAACAACAATTGTATACAAGTGACAAAGACAATGATGTGTGTAACAAAAGAATGTGAAAACTATTTTGGCCTAAATTATGTGTAGTGAGTGAATGTGCATATGTATGTATGTTGATGCATTTCCCAAAGGGACCACATTGTCCACAAGAGGTTACATGTTGATGAATAAGCTGATAAGGTAAGAAGAGAATGAGAAAAAAATATCACCAAGTATTTATAATCTGGACAGTGTCCCCTAGTAGCAGTTTCAAAATTTAGGAGGGGTTAACCCATAAGATACAAAGAGAGAAATTGATGGTGTTGGTGGTGCTGGTATAGAGGATGATGATGATGGTGGTGGTGGTGGTTTTAGTAGTGACGGTGGTTATCATATAAATAACATTTCATTTATCTTTTATCTGTGCTTGTTTGCGTTTTGGATTTAAGTGTTTACTTATAAGTTATTATTTTTGCAGAAATCATAATTCAGAGCTCAAATAATCAAATATTTTAATATTTTTTGTTGCTTTTTACCTCTTAGAGGTGTAGATAAATCACTTAATTATCAATATTCCTTGATACATCAAGCATTATACTAAAGTTAATATTATCTTCTGCTGAATACAATCATTTCTCGGTCTAATCCTTAGAAATTCCCATCATTGCAAATAACAGGAATTCCTGCAATCTCTATTTAATAGGTTGAACAATATTATTCTATTTCCAGTCTGCTGTTGCCAAAGTGTTTATAGTGGTGGGTACCAGCCTTTAAATTAGAAGAGGAGCCACAAGTAAAAATTTGCATACTAAAATTAGTTAACATCATTTTCCCAAGGGGAGTGGGAGGGGGCAAAAGATTTCCCATGTGGGGACTGGGCCCCCCCCCTGCCAAGCAGCAACAGGCTTGTTCTATTTCTTATGAGCTGTGATTCTTTACATATCCTGAAGATTAGAGCTAAATTAAAAGCCTTATTCTTCATAAGCCATATCACTGTTTTTATACTATATTGAATCTACAGATTCTAAATTTTATTAGTATAATGTAATATTATACCATTTCTAATTAATACTATGTTTTTAATCTTAAAGGTAACTATTATTATCATTATTAGTGATAAAGAAAAAAGAAAGAAAACATTATAAAAATTTCCTTGGAAAGTTTAAACATTTTATAAATTTAATCAATTTCCATATTTGTAATTTTTCTCATCATGCTTCTAACCAAATGAATGTTAGAACTTTATCAAAGATTTGTTAGTCTATAAGTATTTATTTTTATATTATATACTTGTACAAGTATAAAGACATTTTCCTTTTCTTGGTGATGCAAAATACTTGGAGCTGGCTTTCTTTCTTTTTCCTTCAGACAGTTATTTAAAGATGAATGTTGACATTGTCAAGAATCTTCTTTATGATCAATCTTAAAAATTAAGCACTCAGTGTGAGGACAGAAGTAGGAAATTGTAAAAATGAAGAATATGAGATATTATTATAATTAACCAACTTCTTTCACATTTATAAAATTATCAGACATGCAGGTTGTCAGTCAAAAAACAAATTCATTGAGGAAAAATTCAGCCATTCCTTTGTGACAAGATGATGGTTAATTCTGACAAGCCTTTCATGTCTGTAAAGGCCAAATATGGCTTTGAGGCTCAACTGTTTTATTTTAAATGATCATCATTTCTTTTTTTTATTTTTTAAATCTTTACATTTTTTAAAAGTGATGTTTCCAAAATTAGTTTTTCTTTGTTAACATTTGAATCTTTTCAATTATACTATAGAGAGAATTTTAAAAGACTGATTTTAATTTTGGCTACCCAGATTATTCTAAAAATTAGTCAACAATTAGGTTTAATTAATGCTTTAACACTTACTGAATATATTAAATCAATTTTTTATGAATCAAGCAGAAAATTTCCAGATGAATATTCCTTGGGAATTTATCAATGTGATATATCTTTATTACTTAATATTTTTCAAACTTGGGTAATTAGGTTTTGCAATGTTAAAATTTCTTTCAGATCTTATGTTAGGCAGGAGGTTTTCACTATATTACTGTATATACTCAAGGATAGGTCACACTTTTTTCACCAAAATTTCAATGAAAATGAGCGGTGCAACCTATCCACTCAATATCATAGAGAATCTGAAGCAGACTGTGGCAAGTACCCTGGACGCAAGGGAGAAAATTAATTTTTCCCAACATTTTGATTTTATGCAATCACCTCTTCCAACTGTACTGTGTCACACATCAAATAAAAGCGTTTGATCTGCACTACTCATATTTACCATTTATTATCTGATTTATGATGAAAGATTATCATTTTCAAGTGATTTTAGGACTGAAGTATGCTGATCAGCAAAAAGTATTTCCCTGCAAATTTTTCCCTATTTTTTATGAGTGTGTCACACCTCCAAAAACCTAAAAGATATTTCTATGTGCACGGATAGATGTAACCAGGATTAATACATTAGTTAACTTAGACATTTAGATGCCGTAATGTAAACAATATATAGTTTCAGTAAAATAACAAAACCAGAAAAATTAAGAATTCAATGTTGGCCAATCAAATGGAAGATTGAGAATCTAAAATTGTGTTCAAGTTGTGCCTATCTCTCCCAATATAAGCAGAGGAGAATCAGCATTTAAATAGCTAGCAGTATAGCGACAGAGGATAAGCAAGAACTTCAATGGATCAGGACTGACACATCTGCTTGACACATTGGCACCATGAAATACCACTCACTACTCCCAGATGAGGAACTAACAACCTGACAATAGATAATTGGATTTATTTGTAAGTATAAGCTTTGCATGCTAAAGCTGAATACACTCCCAAAAGCATGTGTGATTTATGACTGGTGCTTGCCTTTCCTACAATGAACTAATTGCTCTGACAGAGAGACTCATCCTTTTTCTTTTCCACAGTGTTAGTGTTCTGACTAATAGTTGTTATTGTTTGTTCTATAAATCCCTGTTTGTGTTTATTCATGTTTCTATAGTTAGAGGCATTGCTACCCTAGGGTTGACAAAACAAATTGTAGCTATCCCACCCTCTACAAGTGGGCCACTCTATTTAAATAGGTTCTAACTATGCAAATTAACATGACTTCATTTTCTTTGTAGAAAATAATGAATGTAACATATATAAAATGAATCATTGTCTTTATTCGGTTAGATGTTTTTTAATTGCCAAGTTCCTTCAGAACACAAATGATCATGGATCTACACAGATTCCCTTTTTTTTTATTATTATTTGTGAATTACCATTCTTTTTTTGGTAGAGCAGTTTCTCATTGCCTTTTCCATGGTTTGAAATTCAGAGTTTTTCTTCTCCTAAACTTATTACCAACCAAGGCTAGAGATCCCAGTTTACTCTGCTATTTAACATAGCTTGTAGGAAGAAGACATACAGTAATATCTTTCTCAAGACCTGATCTCTGATTATAGAAAGTAATAAGTGTTATTAAAACATAGAACTGAAAATTAACACATAAACCTGACTTTCTGCTTGCTATACTCTATCTTTACAAAAGCCAGATCAAATCAAAAATAGATTTTATACTGCTGTCATATCTGGGTTGGAATCCTCACTTTCCAGCCTTGATAGAGTTCAAAAATGTTTTCACAGCCTTGTGGATGATGAATTATTTTCCACTCTACAACCCCAATGAAATGTCACAAGCCTCTCACTATTCTATCACTATTTCCATGGAAAATATTCTGATGAACTACATTCCTTACTCCCACCAGCCCTGACCTTTACAATTAAAACCCACCATGCTATGTCTACTGGAATGAATCATCCTTATTCCCATTGTATTCTGTTAGTAAGTTCCATTTGGACAGCTTCTTTCCATGAGCCATCGATTCATGGGACAGACTTCTGAGTGGATGCTTTCTCCAATCACTAAGGGTCTTAATCTCTTTGTCTAAGGTTAACTGATATCTTCAAGTCTAGGGTCTACTGATATCTTTAAGTCTAGGGTAAACTGATATCTTCAAGTCTAGGGTTAACTGATATTTTTCCTACATTTCCTCTTAAAATGCACTCCTTACCTCCTATTATGTGCAACAACCTCAATCAGTAATTCACTACCTTGGGTGGCTCATGGGCCTTGTATTGATTGAATAATTGGTAATTTTTAAAAAAAACCTTGTGATGATAAATTACTGAGTCACTGAATAATAGCACTTGTTATTTCTGATTATTTACAATCGCCTGAAGCTCAAAATTTTAGTTCTAGTTCTTCTTTGTACATTTTATGAAACTGTTAAATTAAAAGATAATATTTGCATTATTATTACACATTATTGTTATTTAAGACTAAAATATGGTAACCAAACTGGATTAGGTGGGTGGGATATTTTTAAAACATTTTAAAATGGTTTATTAATCTAACTCCATTGCTGCAAGTCACTAGACAGTGAAACCTCAATGATACCAAGAGATTGTAAGATATGTAAAGAGATAACTGGGGCCAGAATTGTTCAGTAGGTGATAACAATCTACAGGCTTAATGGTTACAGGCAATATTAAAAGTAGGATTGGTAACTATGTGACAAAGATCATACTTTCTAAGGGTGTCCTCTTTTGGTTACAATTCTTGGAGGATTTTCATGATTCCATTTGATAAACATTTGAAAAAAAAACATCAGAAGAATTTTGGAAAGATGAAATTGTATAGCAGTTATGGAAAAAATAAAAGTTGTGAATAAAAAATTAAAGTTAATGAATAATTAGAGTTATAAATAGATTTGTGAATGAATTACTTTGATTACAAATGAATACTAAAATTAAATTAGTAATGAATAAAGGTTGTTTCTACTTGTATCTTTTCTGAGTTCTGTCTGTCAAATTCTATACAGAATTATCAAATAAATGTGTAAATAAATAAAGAACAGCTATAGCCTTTCTTCATTTACACATATGGTTATTACATAAATGATAACAAAGAAGCAATGAATAAAATACGTTTTATAACTTAAACATATTTAAATTATTGAAATGTCAGTATTTTTGTTAGTGTTTTAATTAAGTTTTTAGCTACAGCTGTATCTTCTTTTACTGTGTATGACGAAATAAATTGATGAATTGTAACAATGTGGCAACAATGACTAGAAGTTAATCATTATTTTAGTTCTAAGAAAATAAATTTAGTTGTGTATAAACAAAAATTATCAATAAAAACGCAGTGCAAAGGATGAAAACTTGAGCAAACACAACTATTGTACATTATAAAATTCATATGTGGTAGGGAAAGTTTAGATAACAAAAGACATAAAAAAAAAAAAAAAAAAAGCATTAACTCATCATTTAGAGATGAAAGTGGGGAGAGAAAAGGTAGAACTCTGCATGTATATTATGATGAGAGAAATTTGAAAATCCATGTATATATGTAGGTGCCAAAAAGTTCCCAACCCACTTCCCAAAACCTCACAAAATATCAGTTTTTTAATACCTTATTAATAAATAGATTATAAATGTTCAAGCAGAATACAAAAGGTATAATTAAAAAAAGAAATAGAACAAAATCACTTAAAAACTTTAATTAATGCTATTAATTTTCTGAGAAAACAAAAACATAAAGCTAGTCTATCTTGAGAAAAAATTTATCATCAAACTTAACAAAATTGATGAATAACCAATAAGTAAACTTTAATCAAATAAAATTCACAAAGTATTCTTTTTTTCAAGCAAAAATCTACTTAACAGTTTTCTCACTAATGTTTAATTCATTTTTTAAATTATATTTTGGCTCTGCTTCTTTCAAATTAAATACTTGATTTAATAGAATAAAAACATTCACTTTTTTCTTGGGTTAATATTTTCCACTGACATGAAGTGGAATGATTATATTGAATCACTCGCTAGGAAAGTTGGTTCACTGTGTCATTGTAGATAATTTTTCTTGCCAGAATCTATCTTACACCTTTATAATTAACATTTGGTTTTTGTGCTTTAACTATGCTTCTAGAGATTATTCACAAAATCCTAATGTTAGCAATTCCTAACATGGCACTTCAGCTTCAGTGACTTTCCCACTGTTGTAATGTGTCTTCCCTGTGCCTTTTCTATAAATATTTTCATGGTAATTGTCCTGATGATCTTTCCTCTTTGGTACCTCAACTTTACAAATTAACTAGATTAGCAGTTAGGTCTTAAAATTTTGCAGTTGAAATTGTTTGGTGTAACCATAAGTTCTATGTTAACAGTTTCTTCTCTCATACTTCTTGTCTGTGAAACTCTCTTTTGACTTCTTGCTTTTTATTCAACATTGATCTTTAAAAATTTAACTGTAACTTCAGTCATCAACTTCTGTTTCCTTGATTCCTGTTCTTTTAGTGTCCTTACCACTTAATAATGTTTTTTTCTCAGATGACTCTTTCACTCTAAGTATCCCCTTACATCTTAGTGGCTTTATCAGCTTGCATGGGTTGAAATGATTAAAGAAAAAGCCATAATGAGGGGCAATAAATTTCCACAAACACAAAAATACAAAAGAATATGGTGTACAACGAGGAACTGACCCATGCCATCTTATGTAAAAGGCAAACAGCATAAGTCAAAACAAGTTTAATAGAAATTGTGTTGGAACCACAAATTCTTGTAGGTAACCCAGGTACTTACTGTGTAAATATCTTAATTCCCAAATCATGATGATGTATTTTTAAATATACTATCATCATCATCATCATATTAATAACATGCTACATGCTACATGTTACCTTTGTTTCAGCAAATGGACTTCCTTCAATTTAACTTGAACAGCTTTTTCAAGTTTATTAATTCTGTACATTGTTTCAGAGACATTTTTAGTTGGTTATTCAAAACCAATAGTATTTCTTTCCTGTTCATAGTTTTATTATCACTAATTACATTGTACTTCATAACCTAGAGTTATTTTTATGACTTTCATTTATAACTGGAAGTAGCATCAAAACCCTGCACTGTTGTAACACTCCTATGCCAAAAAACTAGCAGTGGCCAGCTGATCCTGGGACGGTGGGGAGTTGGGAGAAGAAGAAGATGATGACGACAATGACGACGACGATGATGATGATGATGATTGGGATTGGGTAGTATCTGGACCAGCAGTCATCAGTGACCACCTGTGATCAGCAGTCATCACTGACTCCCACTGACCACATCTTCTACCAATCCACATGACAATTCAGGTTTCACTCTCTGCAGATCACTGTGGTTTCAACCACCTACTCTCAACTACAACTGCCTGCTAGTACCAGCTCAACACATGGACAATCTATCAACTTTTGCTGACTGCCTGTCATCCTTCGATATCTTCCAAGGGGTTTCGTCTTCATCTTCTGGTTACCAGCAACTGTCTTCTCTGGGCTATGACTGCCAGCTAGTACCAACCCAATAAACCAACTCTCTATCAACCTTAGGCACCACTCAAGTTGCTCCAGTCATTATCAACTGTTGATGCATCTAAGACCAATAGTTAACTACTAGCATGACTCCTAGGGTATTTAAAACATCCATATTTTTTGATTGCATTTCCTTTTTTGCCAGTAATTAAATTTTGGCATATCTTATCTATACTCTTTATTCTCATCATTCTTGCCTTGGCCTGTGTTACTTCTTCAATTTTAATGTTTGTGGGGTTCGTTTATCATTGACATTTGGATCCCACAACACTATCCCCCCCCTTCACTCCATTGCTCCTGCTTGTGTTGATCTAAGGAGGTTTTTAGGTGAAGTTGGTTGAAATGTGTGTTGAGTTGAATGATTTTGGCCACGAGAAAAGTGATTTTCAAGATAGATGATAAAAGTTTGCTTATAATTACAAAAGCTATGTGTTTATTCAGTTAGGGTTTTGACATTAATCATTACTGGTCCAGCAGCATTGGTTTTTCTATCTATAGAAGTTTGATCAGCTTTTAATCAGCCTTCAATGGTTCATTACATGAGTAACAGGTTTTTAGTTTTCCTGAACTAAACTTTTCTGCTATAGTGGGTCTGCCAATTTGTATTGGTTGTAAATAGAAATAAAAACTGACCCTCTACAATTTTTACAATATCAAATGTAACAAAGACAACAACAAGAGAAATAATCAAGTAGTAGAAATTATGAATTTGTTCAACAATAAATATTTTTTATAAACACAACAAATACATAATATATAGTGCAAAAGTTGATAAACACAATAGAGTTCTTTGGTGTGTGTTACTGAGAGAATTTGAGTTACTGTACTGTACGTATGAAAATGAGAAGGTGTAGTTAGCTATAATTGTTTTTATAGGAAAATTAAACAGTTGTTTTTGTTTTTTGTATTAAATAGAAAAAGGTATTGTTCTTGACTCACTGATTGTTATAGAGTTATCATTCATTAACCAGAGATTCTTCTTGTGGAACAGAATGTTTTGTGGGAGTGTTAAGCCTGGAAATGGTTGACAAGGTTTGTTGTTGTATTGAAGATAAAGTTCGTCTCTTTTGCTATGTTGATTTCCAATGAAGTCAAGTGAATTGGTTCAATATTTTAAGTGCCCACTGACCAAGTTGTATCGAAGTTTCGTTTTTATTAGTTCTCTTGGTCACATGGTGAGGCTCGTGAACATGTTTACATTTTATGGTGTCAACTAGAGGTCAAAATCTGGGTTGGTACCTTCAGATGTAGTTGACGACACTTAATTAATATTTTACAACCAATCAAAATACATCAGTTGTTATATTTGGTTGGGAGCCTCTATGTGTTTAACTTGCACAAAATTTAAGATTTAAAAAAAATGTAGGAATCTGATTCTACACTGCAAATGAAAATTTTTTAATGGGAAAACTTTCTCTTTTTTACTCTTTTTTATGGTAAATTTATCTTACAAAGGTGGTTAAAGAAGGGGATTTGTGATTTGTCTGTTTGTCACAGATCCTGTTTGCTTTTTTCTGAGAGACCAAAATTGAACAGCTTATATTGAAGATATTTAAAATCTCTCAAGGTAGCTGGGGCTTGGGTAAATGAACCATAAATCAAAGTCAATAACTTCCCACACTCTTCCAAATTTAGCTTCTTCAGTTCCAGCATTGATACTAATCAATTTCATTGGTCCAGGTCACACTAATTAGGATCACATTTTTTTTACATCATCAAATACTCTACATTTGGCCAACTAAAGTTTCTGGTAAAAATTATAATTTTCTTGTGTCAGCATTATCTGTATTAGCATTTTTGTAGAATTAAGTCATGGGTTAAGAAAATTCTTGTACAGATAATGAAAATTCAGATATAAATAAATTATATCTGTAAAAAGACAGTATGAATAAAAGACAAAGGAAAGGTTTTCTTTTTGTTTTAGGTGAAATCAGTTTGCTTAAATTATATACTCCTTGTTAGTAAGTATATACCATATTATATAGATAAAGAAAAAAATGATTTGCATTACATAAATAAGATTAGGATTTTGCTTTTAGAATTGTGTGTTTTAATGATCAGAATTATTATAGATTTTACCTAACATTTGGATTTTTTGCTTACTTTGACACACACAAACTCGTTAGGGGCAAATCACTCCACACCACAAATTACGTACTTCTTTAGCAGGACACAAATATGACGCACACCGCTTCATAAGGGAGGTAATAAAATTAAAAAAAATAAAATGGCGGATTCAAATCAAACAGAATTGCTCTTTTTTGATACGTTTTCTCATGAAAATATTGAGGTATATTTTTTCTTTTGTTAATTTTTTTTTGTATAGAATGTGTACAATAGTTGTCACATTTTCTACTTATTTTATTACATTTTTAAATATTGATGTAAAGGGCAATTTTTACTCTTCTAGTGAATGTTGAAGAACTAAACAAATCACATGGCCCCCTTTTTTTTTCATTACTTTATCAATCAGTTACACAGATTTTGGTTAATAATTCTAGTTCTTTGTAGTCAAATAGCAAATTGTTTTTGTCGAATTATTATTTCTAAAAAATGACGTTGGTGCTTATTCGTGAACAATTACTGGTGCATTCTTTTGGTTCGTTTGCACAATTTATGTATTGTAAAATTTACTTTGAAGTTTGTTTATTATTATTAGGAAAGAAAGACCAAAGGATTTTATTAAAAATTATATTTTCTAATCCTTTTTAGAGCCTTCGAAATTTTGATTAAAAACTTTGTTTTTCTTCTGTCAACGGGTGAACATATAGCATGGGAAATTTGAGCCTCTTTTTGCGGTAAAAAAAAAAAACATCAAAAAACGAAAAAAACATTGATTTGGAAATTCTTGCAAATATCCGGTAATTGTCAGATTTTAATAAAAAACTTTTATTCACAAATGAATGAAATTATTTAAGAAACGTTTCTTTTCTTAGAAAGTCCTAGTAATTTTTTTTTTTTACATGTTACCCCTCCCACACACACACATCTTAATTTTATGAAATTTTGAGAAATTTATTTTTGTAGACCTTAAATGTTTGTTAGTTATAAGGACAAGTCCTTGGAAAATTGAAATCATCAAATCTTTTTTGTTGAACAGGGGTCCTGTTCAACAAAAAAGTGTTACAGAAATTTTGCCCTGAATCGTAAAATAATAATGCAAAAAAACAAAACATTTAGAAAAGATTTTAATTGCTTTTATCAATATGGACTCTATTGCCTTAAGAAAAAAAAGACTTTTTTGATGAATAAATTTTAAAAAATTTTTAATTATAATTTATAAAGTTTTAAATTTTTTAATATTTTGTATTAATTTGTAGTGGTTGAGTAATATTGTTATAAAGTAAAAACTATATTTACTAATCATAAATGGAAAAGCTTACTACAATTTAGTGACTCCCACAAGTATTTTAAAAAGAATTTTGAATTTTTTTTTTTTGTGTGTATAAACATGCTGCATTTTGTAAATACACAGCATTATCAGAAAATAAGAATGGTATATATGGTGTAACCCGGATATAAGAGAGACTTTCTCTGGTCCCAAATTAAAGCCATACTTACCTCAACAAAATAGACCAAACCCGGATATAAGAGAAACCCGGACATAAGAGACTTCTTCTCCGGTCCCGACAACTCTCTTATATCCGGGTTACACTGTATATTTAAAATTTATTGGTATTTTTCCAACACTTCCTCAACAAGCATCTTCATAAGTAAGACTATAAAGCTAAAGTACCTAAATTTCAATAGGATATTAAATTACTTAGAATATTTTCATAAATTTTAAAGATTACTGAATAGTTAAAAAATTATAAAAGCATTCACATTGTATTTGTCAAATAATTTTTACAGTTATGTGCTCATAAAATGAAATATTAAGCTATTGATAAAAGTGTCAACACCTTATAAAAATGCCAAGAAAAATGCTTTTCTGCAATGTTTTAAACTAAAAAGTAAGTAATATTTGTTTTAATTCAGATTAAACTTTAAATCATTGAATCCTAGAAAAGTATACTTTATTTTTGAAAGATTTTTTTTAATAAAGAGAATTATATTGACAGATTTGTCAATATGGTCAATTTTAGAAATTTCAGAAAAAAATTTCAATCAATTTAAATTCTATTTAAAATACAGCAAAGTATTTTACTTATTGGAAATATTAGATTTAATCTATTAGCTTTGAATTAAAACTAAAATAAAAGTCTCAAGATTTTTCATTTTTAAAATGCATTTTAAACCTTAGGCATCACTTTTCTCTTTCTCTTTTTTTGTTTAGTGTTAACTAGTTAAAAATGATTTAATGAGTAAAGTATTATATTCAGTCTGTAAATAAACTTTGCATTTGACAAAAAGGAAATTTTTCATTAGTGAAAAATAGAAGAGGCATAAAGTCTCAACAGTACTGCCATACTTAATATTTCTGTTTTCTTTTTCTGTACAAGAGATCATCTAGAAGGTAATAAAAATATTTAGCATTCCTTCTATATATTCCTTCTATATATTTGCAAAATATCAATACATACAAAAAAAAATTCAGTTCTCTTTTAAAGAAACATAGTCCAATGGCTTTAAACTTAATATGTTTGATTATAAAATCATCATTATTTAATAACACTTCAGAAGTTTCCACATAGCATAATATGTCATTTTATAACATTTATTAATTTACATTATTTGGACTATTGTCCCGCCATATTTATCACGTTTCGGCCGTTGTATGTTCTGGCCTTCTTCAGGTGGTTGGAATTTCGAACTGAACCCTTTATTTCGCTCACTGGGGTAGACTGTTCTAGTTCCATATGCTATGTTTGATGGATGTCACCTGAAGAAGGCCGGGATGTACAATGGCCAAAACGTTGTGATAAATATGGCAACAAAGATGAGGACAGTAGTTCGAATAATGTAAATAATACCTCATCTCAGAAATATAGCCGGACTCTGAAGGATCGGTATGGACCCGATATACCAAAAATATGGAGACAAACTGAAAAATCCTACCAGAAACTGACACGAATATCAAACCATCTGACATTCCTACACCGATGCAGAGACCTACAACTCATCCCTTCAGGCTTGGCACCAAGACTTCCCGTCAATTCAAGGAGAGCTCGTCGGGTCGCAGAGAAAGCGGGACACGCCCTTGTCTGAGAGAGGATCCAGTACAATTGTTGGATAAAACAGCGACTACAAGCTCATATCTCCCAGAGGCTCAAGGATTTCTTCAACAGAATTACTAATGAAGACCAGAGAAGGATCCAAAATGACTTGGATAAATCCTTCAGACATGAATTTGATGTAGTCAAGGCTCGCCAAGTACAAAAATTAAATAGATTGAAAGATCAGAAGGTGAAGCACAACGTCCATCACCCACCAGTGAAAGCAGTAGTCAATATCAGCCAATATCAGCTGAGTGCCTCTGAGGAGTCAGTATTGAATACGGGTCTCAACTTCGCCACAACCATCAGGCAAGTGCCATACTTGGACATCATTGCCAGAGTCGAGGAGGTGGCCTTGAACATCCATCAGGCTCAGGTAGATGAATTGAGATGGAAGGTGAGATAGACTTTGGAGAGAGCCAAGATGCCCAGATCTAACATAACAAAACTGGAGAGGCTGGCGATTGGATCCCTACAGAGGAATGAAATCATCATCATGCTACTGGCTGACAAAGGTAATGCGACTGTAGTGATGGACAAATCGGATTATACAAGAAAACTGGAGGACCTCATTAGCAATAGTAGCTACAGCAAAGTGAAAAAGGATCCTACTATAAAAACAGAATGCAAACTGTCACAGGTACTAATCAAGAACAAAGATCACTTTGCACCTAAGACATATAGGCAGTTATCGCAGCGTTACATCAAGCTACCTCACATATACAGTCTCCCTAAGATTCACAAAGACGGTATTCCGCTCAGGCCAATTGTTAGTTGCCAAGGCTCTGTGTGCCACCCCTGAGCTGCTTCCTTGTAGATATAATTGACCCATTGATAGGAAAGTCTCCTTCATATGTCCGAAACTCCGCCCACTTCGTGGAAATAATAAAAAATGCTCCCATCCTAGCCAATCAGATGGTGAGCTTGGACGTGGTGAGTTTGTTCACCAAGGTACCCATGGAGGAGTCACTCTCAGTAGTCAGAGACAGATTGGCCTCTGACTCATCCCTAGAAAAACGGACCAGTATTCCAATAGATAATCTGATGGAGATATTGACTTTGTGTACACAAACAACACACTTCAGAATGGGATCGCACATATATCAACAGGATGAGGGCTTAGCAATGGGCTCGCCATTATCACCAGCAATAGCAAATAATACATGAAATACTTTGAGGAAATGGCATTAGAATCTATATCTCTAAAGCCAACTATATGGTTAAGGTACGTAGATGACACCTTCATACTCTGGCCACACCAGGAAGATGTTCAGGTTCCACTGGACCATGTGAACTCGATAAGACCTTCGATACAGTTCACAATGGAGAAAGAGAGTAACAACACACTCCCATTCCCGGATGTTCTAATATCTCGAACAGACATGGGTTTAAGACATCCATATACCGTAAACCGACATTCACCGGACAGTATCTCAATTTCAACTCCCACCATCCATACAGTGTAAAGAAAGGGATCGTCCGTTGCTTCCAACACCGAGCAAAAGTCATAAGTGGCGACCCAGAGACGTTGGATAAAGAATTGGTCAGTATAAGTAGTACCCTACAACGTAACAACTACCCTGGATACATGGCAGCAGCCCCAAAAAACTAGGAAAGGCGGGTACAAGAGGAGGAGGACAATAACACTCATAAAACAGTCTGCCTGCCTTATGTGAAGGGGTTACCAGAGAAAATACAAAGGATCTGCGGTCCATATAACATCAGGAGAACCTTCAAAAGCTTGACGACACTTCGCAGATATCTCTCTCAAGTGAGACTGCCCATAGAGGAGAACATGACTAAAGGCTGTGTGTACGCTATCCCGTGCAGCTGTGGAAAGGAATATAAAGGAGAGACAGGCCGCCTCCTCAAAGTAAGGCTTCAAGAACACCAGAAAGCTGTAACGCGAGGGGAAGTAGAAAAATCAGGCATGGCTGACCACATATGGAGAGAGAAGGGAGATCACCGCCCTCTGTGGGATCATGTTGAGATCATAGACAAGGAACACCATTGGAAAATTCGTAAACTTAAGGAATCAGCACATATGCTAGGCCACAAAAATCTCCTGAGCCAACGAAGCATAGAAATAAATACAATATGGGAACCAGTAATAAGGAGTGCCAGAGAAAAGCAATGATAACAAAGTTGCAATATGAGCTCTGGTAAAAACATGTAATGATAACAGCAAAATTGCATTATGAGCACTGGTAAAAATGGTTGCTGAAGACATTAGGTTTATAATACCCAGAAATTCATACCCAGATGTCCTCAAGGACACATGGCACAGTGGGTAAAGGCATTGGTTAGATCCAGTGACAGGACACAAAAAGTGTGAGTTCAATACCCGGTTAAGGCAGTGGAGAACTTTCAGAGGGAAATTAGCAGGAGATAACTGACATCCATCAAACATGGCAG
Source organism: Acanthosepion lycidas (assembly GCA_963932145.1). Classification (NCBI taxonomy): domain Eukaryota; kingdom Metazoa; phylum Mollusca; class Cephalopoda; order Sepiida; family Sepiidae; genus Acanthosepion; species Acanthosepion lycidas. The sequence goes on along the minus strand of OZ010606.1, from coordinate 20,612,521 downwards.
TCTACCCCAGTGAGTGAAATAAAGGGTTCAGTTCAAAATTCTAAATAATGTACATAATACCTCATCTCAGAAATATTGACAGATTTAATTATTAAAAACAATTTCTCAATGGAATTTTTTTTATTTTCACAATATATTTTACAATGTAAAACTTTCAAATAAATTTCATTGTTTATTACTGAGTTTGTTTATCAAGTTTTACATAAGAGGCTTGGACTGTAGCTTTAGATATTGACAGGTTTAAACATGCTGGCCTTTTTTACAAGTTAAAAGGCTATGGTGCTTCTGGTTCAATATTCAACTTGATCCAATCTTTCTTAACAGACCATGTAATGAAAGTTGTATTAAACAACCACTCTTCTAGATCCTTTTACATTAATGTGGGGCTGTCTCAGAGCTCTATCTTTGGACATATGTTGCTTCTTATTCTTAGCAACCTTCCCTAGGTCATCACTTCCCAACTCAATATTTATGCTGATGACACAACTATTTACTCCTGTTTTAATATTAAGTTCAATAGGTCTGATATAGTAAGACTGATAGCCGATCTCAAAAATTACTTACAATCAGTTAGCTGAGACAAGAAATGGCTTGTAAACTTTAGTGCCTCCAAAGTTAAACTGCAATCTTTTAGTCATTATAGAGAACTATTCTTACCTTCTATCAGTATGGCTGATGCTAATCTCTAGGAGAGCAACTCCTTATGCTTCTTGCTCATGTTTTCCACTGACATGAAGTGGAATTATTATATTATATCAATTGTTAGGTCTACTGCCAGGAAAGTTGGTTCACTGTGTCATGCCAGATAATTCTTGCCAGAATGCTTCTTGTTTATAAATCTACCATTCGTCCAATCTTTGAATATTGCTGCCATATTTGGTCTGATGCCCCTACTATATGTCTTGAGATCCTCAACAAAATCCAAAGCAGGTTCTGTAATATTCCCAGTCCTGATCTGGCATCTCAAATTCAGTCACTTTCCCACCACCATGTTGTGGCTTCCCTGTGTCTTTTCTATAAATATTTTCATGGCAATTGTTCTGATGAGCTTTCATCCCTGGTACTTTGACCACATGAATTTAAGTGCATTACTAGATTGACAACTAGATCTCCCACTGTTTTTACTGCTGAGATGTAACCATAAGTTCTATTCTCATAGCTTCTTCTTATGTAATTCTTGCCCCCTGTGAAACTCTCTTCTGCTTTCTTGCTTCACTGCCACCTATGATTTTCAAAAATTTAAATGCAATACAACCTCAAATGTCATCTTCTGTCTTTTATTATTCCTGTTTGTTTATTGTCCTTTCTTCTTTTAGTGTTTTCTCATTTATGTTTGAAAAAAGAAACCAGGGAATATGTTTTATTGCAGTTTTTTTATTTTCCAAATCAGGACAAATTTTATCATTTTTATAACAACTTCATTTCAACTGATTGAATTTCTTCTAGGGACTCAATAGCATTTGATTGAATTTCTTCTGGGAGCTGAATGGCATTTGATTGAATTTTCATAAAATAAGGTGCTGATTTTTAAAAACAAATTTCAGAAATATTTTGGCATGAATACTGTGTGGTTTGCTTAGGAAAGCATATTTATCATTTGTTTGGGCGTTTAGTTAGGTGATATACATTTTTTTTTTTTTTGTATGAAACAATTGAATTAAATTTCTGAAATGATAAAAATAATATCATGCTCAAATAAATGAGACTATTCTCAGAGAATTAGAAGTTCTACTAGGATTTATTATTGGTGTTCACCATCTGAATTTGAATATAAAATATGCAGATGATACTGTGTTGATGGCAAACATATAAAGAATATTGTAGCAACTCCTATACAAGATAGTAAAGGAAAGCGAGAAGAAAGGACTATCAATTGCAAGAAGACTTGAGATATGGTTTTATAGAAGGATACTGAGAATACCATGGACAGAGCATGTCAGCCATGAGGAAATTTTAAGGAAAATGGAAGCAAAAAGGACCCTTAGCATCAAAAAGAGATAGTTGAAATTCCTAGGATTTATAATGTGGAAAGAAGACTTGGAAAATTTGATACTCATAGTACATATTTAAAGCAAGAGGGACTGTAAGAAACAGTAAGTAACCTAAACAGGAACTGGGAGAGATAGAACAAAAGACAAACCTTTCTAAGTGTTATAAAGAACAGAGGAGAGACATGATTGTGCACAAAATCTGATGGCATATGGAACATAGAAGAATCTTAATTCTACCATGAGAAATTTAATTATTTTGTTTTTTTTTTAAGAAAGTGACTTAGTAAGCTGGTATTTTTTTTTCTTAATCCTAATTCATTCTTAATTGCTACTTTTTGTAAATAGTAATCAAGCCAGTGTGTTTAATAAAATTCTATTTTCATAAGTAAATTCATCCATAAATTAATAAATAACCCTAAAAATTGAAATTCATTGATATTTTTTCTTTGAATGAAAGTGTAGTTTGCTATATTGTGTTATTTCTACAGTAAATGATGTTAAACAAATCTTCAAAGACAGAATATCTACTTCTGTACATTGGACACAATTTTTGTATGAGAAATTTCTCCACTCATTCTTTTGAATGACATAAAGATTCAAATTAACACTTTTTAAAAGTTTCAGGCATTTATATTGACACATGTTGACTTGTTTTCAAAAGTACACAGTGGTACCTTTTTTCAAATTATAATCTTATGTTTTCTGTCCTACATGGCATGATTTCTCTAGAATTCAAATTTTCCCTGGAGGATTCTTTAATAAACATACAGAAAAATCTTTTTAATACTTTTCCCAGTAAATAAAAAATAAAAAAATGCTCATAAGTTTTCAATTTTATAAAAGTGTGAATAACAATAAAATAAAAATAATTTATTCCATAGAATTCTGAACTTGTTTCCATATTTGTTATTTCAAGCAACAAATAAAACCTTGTTAAATGTGTGGAGTATGAATCTTGATGAAAGAAGTCAAATTTTGTTGAGTGACAATATTTGTGTATTTTTTTATATTAATTGCACAATACTTTCAGACTTCATTTTTTATTTTATTTTTATCATTTTTTTTTTTGCCCTTCTTTGGTTTGTCATGCAAGTAATGTTCAGAGAATATTGAGGAGAACACTTGTTTAGTTGAATAATGTTGTTGCATCTCTCCTGTCCTCCCTCCCCTTTCTCTCTCTCTCTCTCCCCCACCCTCCCCTTTCTCTCTCTTCCCCACCTCCCCGTAAGCTCAGAGGGTGGAGGTGGGTGAGTTATTTTTTCATATCATGATAAACCGTAACATAGACAGGCCATCATTGACAATTGCAAAAAATATGTCAGCAACAAACATATCGTGATTGCAGACAAATATGACCTGTTCAATTTTTTGAAAGGGTGTTGAAGGGATGGTAGGTTAATCAGATGTAAAGTTAACAGAAAAAATTATTTCTTTTTTAGATTCAGGAAGCTTTTTAAAGGGGCCTGTAGATGAAATTAAAAATGTGGAACATCTATATAAAATATTAATAATACTAACTGGATGTCAATACATAGCAATAGTAAAACTGAATAAACAAAATAAGGTAATTACCCATAGAGTGTGAACCATTATATACTAATAAATTATGGCTATAAGAAATGGTAATACATAATTTTAAAAAATTTTAACTATATTTTAATGTAAAAGATAAACTGTGTTAGCAATTTACAGTTAATTCACTCCTTTCGTTTAATAGAGATTTTTTTTTTTTGTCAGCAAATTTGATGATTTCTAATTTTTTGTGTGAACATAGGAAGTACGGTTCATTTAAAGATTTACAAGTTCTAGTTTTTTTGTTTTTTTTTAGTAGTTTTCATTTTACCATAGAGATTTTAACTTCTTTTTAAGTTCCAAAAATATTTAGAAAGGGACGTCTTTTTCTGTATGCGTTATTGGAGAAAGATAATAAATGTTGGTACCACCTCGTTTTAAAGTAATTCTTGGTACTCTCAATATAAATTTTTTTAACTGTTGGATTTCCTATACTGGAAATAATGCTTAGATAAACAAGAGAGTCTGTTTGACATCTGTTTTGCAATGGACATTTGTTAGAATTTCTACAATTACACTTGTTTGTAATATCTTTGGAATAGCAGTTATTACTCAGGTTTTTGTTTGATTTAAAATTTTATATTTTTTAATAATTTTTTCAAGATTATTGGTACAGCTATAGCTCAGTTTTAGTGTATTTCTATTAAAAATCTTACTAAGTGGATTATTTCTTTGGAAGTCTTTCTCATTTAAATGGAGAAACTTCTGCTTTAACTTAGTACTAACCATTTGGTTAAATGGAGGTGTGTACCAAATGATTTTTCTATTTTTATTCCTACTATCACTGTTGTTATGTTGTATATTCTATGGAGGAAGATATGTGGATCTCTGGGTGATGAAGAAACAAATGTGCCTGAGCAGGCATCTACAACAAAGATTAGCAAGCTACACTAGCTAACAAGCTTACTTGGTAACAAGTAGCCAGCCACTTATATGGAAGGCCTTTAAAAAAGGAAAAGCTCTGTTCATTTGATCTGATGATTTGGGGAGAAATGATTTTTCATTACACCCCCACTTTATAGACACTATACTATTTAGAATGGTAAACATATTTATATTTTACATTTCAATCATAAAATACTGTCAAGAAATCTTAAGCTGCCATTGTAAGTTTTGTAAAAATTAATTTCATTTGTAAAAAAATATTTAAATGAACAATAACATGAATAAATATTTGTGTTGTATTTGAAAAAGATTCACAAATTCTATATTTTGTTTCAGATTATTCTACAAAGTTGAGTTTGTTTTAAGAAAAATTCACAGACATTAAAAAAACAAGCTCAAAAAGTTGTTTTAGCTTTTATATCTGTTTCATTTTATTATACATAAAAAGTCTTATAAATTAACACATTTATTACAATGTATTTGTATATATAATGTGTTGAAACCCTCTTAAATTTTATACTTATCAAGGTCACAGGCTGATATTTGCTTATAATTTTATTACTAGAAATTAATGCTTGAATGTTAGTGCAAGGTGAGACATGAAATCAGAAATTACTACAAATCATTAAAATGGCAATGGTAGCCATAAAAAGTGACTAGGCATGGATAACTGTCCATAAACCATTCAAATTTAAAGCAGTCATGTAACTTTTAGATTATATTTTCTTTGTTTGGTTCTGCAATAAAATTCTTATTTCTTTATAATGACATATCTAGTTATTGGTAACATGTGAAATCATATATAGCAGTAGAAATCTGAAAAAAATATGTGTTAATTTGGATATTTTTTAAGCTAAAATTAAGTTTTGGCATATGACCATCTCACCTATTGAGGATCAAACTCACTTCACATTAGTACATGTCTGCTGAATTTGATTGTTAAATTATTACCACATAATGAGACACTTTAAAAAAGATTTTTTTTATTAATATGTGAAAATTATGTGTAGCTGATATATAACTGAATGGGTAAATATAGGTAGGTATGTAAGCAAGTGATTGTATACAAATACATGAATACTCTTTAGTGTGTGTGTGTGTGTATATATATATATATATATATAAGTAAAAGTAGTGATATCAGTAATAATAAAATATGCTGTGATAAAGTAAGATGATATAAAATGAAATGAGTTTTCTTAGGAATATTAATAATATTATTATTGATTACTCTATTGATTCTCAGAAAAAAAAAATAGATTTACCCCACTTGATTTTATAACATACTTTTAGTTGTTAAATCAGTGTTTTTCTAAATTAGAATTTATATTTCATATTTCCAACCTTAAATGTTAATCTATGCTTAAGTTCAAATTCAAAACCAACTACAATTCCCTTAAACATTTTAACGCGTTTATTTACATATTTATATGTTCCTATATAAGGCTCTTATTTCATTTTACTTTATTTTTCTTATTTTATCATGGCATACTTTGTTCTTGTTCTTGTTTTAGTTAGTTTAGTAATATTATTATTTTTGTAAAAAAAAAAAAATATGGTTACTCCCCCCCCCCCGTTGATTTCCCAATGCTCCTTTTTTGTTTACTTACATTTTCAAAACCACCGTCTCCCTAATTTAGAATTTATATTTCTTATTTTCAATCTTAAATGTTAACCTGAGCTTAAATTCAAAATTAAACTAGAATTCATTTAAATAATCTAACACCAATAATATTCCACCTCACCAATAACATATCTTGCATGAACCAGAAAATTAAAAAAAAAAAAAAAGTGTTAGCGCAAAAAAATATAAATAAAAATAAATATAATAATTCTAGCACATGAAAATTGCTTTGGCATGAAACTTGGAGTTGTGCAATTAATTTAAGATATGATGTATACTGAAATTTGCTTATAAGCAAATTTCAGTGCTTTAATAATCTTTTAAAAATTTCTCTGAAAGGTGTTGAAAAGTACTTAACTTGTCCTACTCAAGAAGGGATTCCAAAATAAATACCAATATTTGGTTATTTGATCAGATTTCTCAATAAACCTGATAAAACTCAGTGTCTTCTATATATCTGCAACAAAGTTTTCATTAGATGGTGACAATTGAATCAAAAGTCATTATTACTAAAAATGAGTGCTAGTGTACCAAACACGCACCACCAAACTTTGTTAGATGTACAGTTCATTGGTTTGGCAATTTATGTTTCGGTGTTGGTTTCAGTTTTTTTTTTTCTTGATACCACTGTTTTCGATTTGGCTTTTCAGTTTTTAATTTAGTATTTTTGCTTTCTAAGGAAGCCATTCATTTTCTTGTGTAATGATAGCATTTCCAGTCGATATATGACTTCATTTGAGATTGATAAATTTGCAACTTAGTCTGTTCAACTCGCAATTTCTTGTGTATTTCTGGTCTAATCTTAAAAATATTCATATGGCTGGAAAGAAAATAAAATAAGCTTTCTAAATATGTAAATTGTATGTGCTTTTATTCATTGTATTATTTTTTTTACAGTAAGTTAAAACGGTATTTTTCTTTGAACAGTTGAAAATGTGAAATGATTTTTTTTTTTTTTTTTTTTTTGAGACTAGATTTTACACATTACTTTGTTTTGCAAAAAAAAAAAAAGCAACTGAGAGTAATAAGTTTAAAGTGAAATGTATGGTAAAAGATCTTTCAAGTTATTAAAACTACTGTCTGACACTGACAGACACTTGTTTTCAATTAAATTTTTTTATTAAACTTTTAAATAAATTGCCGACTAAAAATAACTACCATATTTATTAACAAATTGGCAAAATACAAAAGAAATTGTCACATAAAATATCTATATTTGTGTCTTTGGGCAACACATCTGAGAAAGAAAATGGTACAGCTCTCTAGAAATTAGTAAAGTTTATGATATGGCTTTTAAAAAGGCCAAAAAATGGAAGCCCTCATGTTTCAAATAATTAAAAATACGGTATTTCTTTTCTGGTACGCCAGTCAACTATTATTGGAGTTTTTCAAATAAATTTCTTCTAAACAAGGAAAATCAATGAGTTATTTTTCCCCACTAAATAAATTTATGTTTTTATCAAGTGAATAATATTACACTTAAAATTAAATATTAAAAATAATTAAAAGCTTTTAGTTTTAATTTCATTTTTAGAATGTGTATATTTCCAAATCTGCAAGTATCACCTGTTCTTTTTAGATACACATTTTAAAACTGAAATTAAAAACTATTTTAATCATTTTATAATCTTAAGTGTATTTGCTAGATAAAACCATAAAGATAATTTGTAAAAATAAAATGAATTAATTTTCCTTGTTTAGAAGGATTTTATAGGTAGAACAGTAGCAAACACCCACTGAATACTAGTGGTTAAAAAAGAATAATTATATTCCTTTGGCCTGCAGTTTTGAAAATACACACATTTTAAAACAGATTAAAACTTACTTTATTTTTTTAATATCTAATTTTAAGTGTATTATTTATTAGATAGAAACAATTTTATTTGTAGAAAACAATTTTACACTAGAGATTCGCATATCTGGAAATATACACATTTTAAAAGTAAAATTAAGAACTCTTTTAATTATTCGTAATATCTAGTTTAGGTGCATTCCCTAGATAAAAAAAACAAATTTATTTATAAAAAAAATCTTCATTCATTTTTCTTGTTTACAACAACTTTATTTAGATGTGATTGGTGTACTGGTTTACTAGAAAACAATTTTACCCTTGCAAAAAAAATCCAACTTCATAAAATTTAACATTAAAGACTCTATAAAGACGAAACTGGCAAGTATTTTTTTTTATTTTTACTTGCTAATTTTTTAACTTAATTTTACCACAAAAAGTTTTGTTTTGAAAACTGAAACAAATAGATTTCAGACATCATGTCATATTTTCCTCTTTCTGTTTGAAAACATGATTTCCAAGTGTCATATCTGTTGTATTTCCTTTTTTTTCTTCATTTCTTTTGTAAACAAACAGATTTCACATTTATTTCCTAAAACTAGTCAATTAAATGTTTTTAACATATTTTTGTTCAATCTTGTTCTCTTACAATGGTAAATGTTGATAAAATTTAATTTTATTTACATCCGAAAGTCTTTTTCAACAGTGTTTCTTTGGATATGGTCACTCACTAGTCATAGCATTTAAAAAAACAAACGGTTTCGTAAAAAATTTTGAGGCAGTTTCACAGTGTGAAGATGAAACCGAAAGCAGTTGGTTTTTCAGTTAAACCACCCATCTATAGTTAGATGAATTTGTGTAGCCTTGAATATGGTTTCTGCAACAGACGGATGCTGTCCTTCTTGATATTAAATATCTGTTTTAAACTCAGTTGCATCATTTTTATTCAGTATAATTTTAATTTGATCTTTCTTTTAAGGAAATTGTTGCTAAATCATTGCATTTTTGTAATAGATCAGATTTTAAAATTTTCCACTCTTTTCCACCATTAGCTTTTTTTTTCTGATACAGTTTACTTTTTATATTTATTGTAACTCATCACAGTTCCTAAATCATCAAAACTGCAATGCAAAAGAGAATGATTTCAAATCAATGGTTAAAATGCAAACAATTTTACATCATTCTTAATAAATTGCATCAAATTTTATTTGTTCTTTAATTTCCCAGCAGGAATGCTAATAATACAGTTAGCACATTTTTTAAAAATCAGTATGACATGTCTTCTCTGGTAATAGGAGACTTTCTCTATACTTACATTATTAAATTGTAACTTATTAAAAGCAGTATATAGTTGAAAGATTACCTTGTTGTACAAATTTCAACACTTCATCTCTTTTTCATCAGATTATGCAAAATAGTTTTTCAAATACTGACAAAGGTCTTCTATTAGCTGCGATATATAACTATACTAGCTTAAAAGCCACTCTATTGGGCAGCATTTAAACTAGCTCCTGTGGAGAGATCTTGATTGGGCCTTTGACCCAACAATGACACTTCAGGCATTGACTACATATTAAATTTTTTTAAACTTGAATAATATTTTTCATACGATTAAGTTTTCATCAAAACCATCATATAATTTGTCTTTTTGGAACTTATTGCAAAGCTGGATGATAAACAGCATTTTTGGTTTTCCAATTTGGGGTCAGTATAAATAACTTGTTTCCATTCCTAACCTTTGAACAACCAACATAGAGCTGGCCATGAGAAAAGTAGGGTCCCATCAGATGAAGTCCATTTACTTTCAATGATTCTCCTTGTGACTTATTGATTGACTTTACATAGCTCACTCTCACTGGAAACCTTTAAACTCAAAAGGAAGATATGGAGGAATTAAGGGGATTCTTGGAATTAACTCTTTATTCCATTCCTAGACTAGTAAGGATCTCTGCTTCCAAAAAATGAGGAAGCATCTTGACAATTAACCTTGTTCCATTACAAACTTTAGAGGACCCAGATTTCTCAATAGCATTAAGTGACACATTTTCTTTTTGTGTGATGGCATTTCAAGAAGATTCAATGAATTCAGAAATTCTACTGGATAATTCACTGCCTGCTTTTGTTCAACCACAGTGTCATTGGAAAAGTACTTCATGCTTTCTTTTGGAGTTGCTTAGAGAAGTTTCCAGTTGATGCAATCCACAGTTTGATTCTTGGGAGCTAATTTGAATCCATGAAATGGTGTTTAATGTTTGGATAAACATGGTTACTCAAGTCTTGGTTACTTGAGAATGAAACTGCACAACCATTTGGGAGTGAATTATCTCCATTTTGGTTCATTTCAGTGGTTCCATTGCCAAGCTGCAACAGCAAAAGCTGCAAATCTTCCTACTTCAAGGTCACCTGTGATTCTTAACCTCGTGTTTGTTTTCAGGCTTAGTCTTTGAATATGGCTCCAGATGTAAGAATTTTTCAGGCAAGCATTGATTTTATCAGATGGAGTTCCTCTTGCAATGTCTAAAATCACCAGAGAGTAACACAGGGATGTCTCCCATGATTTATGAATTCTGTCTAATGTCTTTGAGTGTTTTGTCCAAGGCTTCAAATGCTTGCTACTTGTGTGCCATGGTACATTCATCCCAGACAATGAAGCTTGTCTCCTTCAGTAGCTTAGCCAAGTTGGTTCCTTTTTTGATGTTGCAAATAGGAGTTTCATTGTAGCTCAAATCCAATGGAATTTTTGAAGGTGCTGTGTGCTTGTAGACCCTCCAGTCAAGAGAGTAGCAGCAATTCCAGATGATGCTACTGCTAGAGCTACTTTACTTTGGAGTCTCACTGCAGATAAAAGAAGGTTAGTTACAAAAGTTTTACCAGTACCTCCAGGTGCATCCAAGAAGAAAATTCTTCCATTGTTGTTGCTGACGTCTGTGGTGGTATAGAAACGACTCAACTGATAGTAGCAGATAGGGACTGCGAGGAGGGTAATCAACAAAAATAGTGTCACACGTCTAACCTTCTCACGAGCAAAAAGCTCAGTGCCCAGAAACAAAAACGCGCCTGCTTTATACAACCAAGGTCGACCATAATTTGCATGCGAATGACGAGACAACGAGACTTCACGTTAACTCTCTGAGATCGCCCGGCATAAAACATGGGCGCCACCATTTTGGTTCTTTTTATCGTTGAACAATTGGAGTTTGCATGATGCACAGATTCGCGGGCGTTTCCGAGGTAGGCCATTTTCACAATTTTCCCCACAAAGAGATTTTGATAAACTTGCTGTTGGTCTTAGTTCAACAGGGGCTCATTGTTGTGAACACATTGCTGCAGTTTTTCCATGTTGTATACGGTTTCTCTCAAAATTTCTCTGTTTGGATTTGGCAGACCAAAATTTCTGAGATCTCTTTGTGCCAAGTTCATCACTTTGTCTTCAATTCCAATCCTGGATGAGCAAGTCTCATTTGAAGAAGATGAGATATCTAAAAGTTAGAGAGATGTATCCCTTTAATTGAAAAAGTGTGACACAGATTTTTTTGTATTTATTATGTAGATGATTATGCATAACTATATGGTCATTTAAGTTGCATTGTACTAGCTTTTCTGTTTATCTCAATTGTAAAGTGTTCTTTTCGATAGAATTAAAAAATGATAAATTCAAGGTAATATTAAGAAAGTTTGTTTTGACTTATTAGTTAGCAAATACTTTGCTTGTTGTACTCGAGTTGTTACAATTTAACAACAAAAGAAATGACAATAGAATTGACAACTGAAGACTTAGCTAAAATAATTCATCAGATGAGTCCAATTAAATGTACATTACTCTGGTTAAGTTAAATTCTAATATTACATCTTAAGCTCAATAATTTAGCAACAATTTCCTTAAGAGAAAATCCTAACTTGAAAGAATATTTTTTTATTCACTTTCTCTGCAAAGTGCTGCTCTTTGATTGGCTACATTATGTATACTTCAAAAAGTTGTAATCACTAATCAGTAATGAAAATCAACCATATTAGCGTTACAAACTCAACATAGAAATATTTAAACAAAATTTCTGGTGTGGAATTAAAAAAATATATTTTAGTTTTTGCATTGTCTTGTATTTCAATTATTTATATTTTCGTTTATCAATTTAATGGTATATTCATGTTGTGCTTACAATGGTCTGAGATTTATTGCTTATCATTTTATGACTGGGAGCTGTTAGTGAAAGGAAAGAAGGTAAATTAATACATTTCTTTAAAATAGTGGAATCATAAAATTTCACTGACATAAAACAAGTTATTTTGACACATTATTTCTATTTTAAAACTTTTCTCCTATGATATTAATTATAGATTAACATTGATTATTAAAATTTCATCTTGACATTTAATTGTAACCTCATTCTTTTTTCAAAACAAATTATTGTAAGATGTTGTAATGTTATTATCTACCATAAAAAAAGGAAAATGAAGGATTTTCTATAAGATTGGTAATTCATTTTTGTGCCAATTTCTTGCTTTGTTCATTTTGTTTAGTTTTTAATTCACATGTAAATAATAAAATATATATCCTTCAGTACTAAATAATATGGCAAGATAATTCTGTTTATAAAATACCCAATAATCTGAACTCTACATCTGCTGTGTTGGCTGGTCCTACTCTACATCAACTGCATCCCCTTTAGAGGGGTAAGACAAAAAGGAACTGCAAAAGAAACCACCTATTGATCATGGTTGGTGACCCAAGATGCCTTAGGATAGGATGTTGGTGGTTGAGTGGTCCATGATCCTAGAGATTGAGAGGATATGAGAATTTTGATACTCCACTTTGGTCTAAGCTGTCAGTTGGCTAGTTATGCCAAGCCTTATCACTAACCTGCACAAGAACACGTTAATTTGGTCATTCCTAATCTAAATACCATCAGATCCACACCAGACCTATATAGAAAAGCACAAACCATTCCAGCAAAGCGAAATATTTCAAACATATAAATGAATGAAATACGCCACTAACACTTTAACCAAGAAACCCTTCACATATACCCCCCAAATCATTATTATTCGAAAGTTCTACAAAGAGGTCACAAAGATCTCCAATCTGACCACCCTTTTATACTGAAATATTCTCTATGTCAATGACTCCAAGGAGAAATTTTTAAGGAAAACAAGAACTACCAATCATCTAAACCAAGCTAATGACCCCGACTCAAGTCAAATGACACAACAAAACGAAGAAACAAACTCGAAAAGATAATCTGGAAAATATCATTTAAAAATATTTGGAAATGGAAGACAATCTTTCCCCTCAAAACCTCAATCAAATCAAAACTCTCCACAAATGGCGTCTTCAATTTGACTACTCACCTCTACTGGAGGATCTTCCTTTTCATTGACCCCAAAATATAGGTCCTCAAAGAACTTAACCAAAAATCTTAAAATAAACCATGCCAATGACTTTTCAAAGAAAAAAAACTCTAATAGAAGCCATAAATTCCAAAGATATTCTGAAATCAACAAAACTGTTTCAACATACTTGAAAAAAAAAAAATCAGCCAAATACAAAATCTCCCAATAAATAACTCCTATACTTTATTTTATTATGGCCCATAAAATCAACTAATAGAACTATCATGGGCAAAAATCCAACATTAATGAACTACTACATTTTATAACAGACATATCTCACAATGGTTTGTCTTCAAGAGAGATTACTTAAACAAAATGATAATATCCAAAAGTACAATTATATATATGTTACTGGCTTCAGGAGGTGTATCAATCCTAATTAGAAACAATATGCCTCAAACAAAATTAGCAGTAAAACTAGCCTACAAGCAATTTTTGTTAAAGTAACTCTACATAGAACAGTTAATATTTGCTTTATATATAGTCCACCACACAACAACATAAACGAAAATGAACTCAACAGGCTACTAGAACAGACCATAGAACTGTGTACAAATTAATAATAGTTACTTGAAGCTATAATTGATGACAAAGGTTTATTAGTTACTTAAGGCCATATCATTGCTTGAAATACTTGAAACTACAGATTATTAGTATCAGAATACTTGAAACTGGATATGAGAGTGCCAGTTATTTGTATTTTGATTAGTTACTTGAAACTATAATTGCTTGAAAAAAACAACCTGACTTTGACATTAAATAACCCAACAAGGGTTGACATGTTATAAAACCATTTTATTATAATTTTTTAAAAGATCATGAATGATTTTACTATAGCTCAGGGCATTTTATAAGATTGTCTATTGTATCTGGTTGGCTTGAGCTAATTACCTCATGTTTCTGTTTTTTCATAGTTTTTTTGCTAATGATTTTATTTTTTTCGACAGTAAAAAAAGGCCAGAAAAATCTGAACTCTAAATTTTTTAAGAAAATGTGTAATCTATCAGTTTCAACATCAAATGTATTTTATCAAATATTTCATAGGTTTGTACAGTTACAGAAACATTGATCCTTAATGTGTAACTATATAAAACTTTATAGACTGTATTTCTTTCTTTATAACAAGCTTTTTATACTTTTGATCATACATTAAAATATTTTAACTGAAATGAATTTTCCAAAGAAAATTCGTGAAGCTTTTAAATTAGCAGATGTATTAACCCGAATCAATTGACTTATAAAGTTACAAATTCTTAGTTTCCATCATGTGTTTACACAGCATTTAAGGTGACTGTACTGAAATGCAATTTATTTCCCTCCAAATCTGCATCATTAAACAAAAACTGAATAATCAAATATTTCGTGGTTTTTAACTATTTCCATTATATATGAGTGTGTAAAGAAGAAAAAAAAAACCTTGATTCATAATTTTTTTTCTCAATGAGCTTGAAGTTTTTCAGTCCTTATTTGTAAAACTTTGATTCTATTCAGACCATTTCTATATCAATACAGAGTCTTTGTAAATTAATTATAAAGATATGACAATCAACATTTTTTTCTACTTTTTAAAGGAGCTCAACTTGGATTTAGTAAAGTTTCCACGACCAGCAGTTCTTCATGAAGTCCATATCGTTCCTCTTGGCACCAAAGTTCAAGCTGAAGTACCTGGTGGTACAAGACTCGGGTTGGTAGCATTTCAACTGAATTTTGTTTCATAAGATATAGAATATTTCTCTGTAACTTGAACATATAAAATTCAATAGTAAATGGTTGGGTTTGTATTTTATTGTTGATCTGTTGTTTTGATGGATCAAATTTTAAAAATTATCAAATTATGTAAACCATTTACATTGCAATATTTATTATTTACCATTTTATAAATAATTATGAAAACAAGTTTTTTTTTCATTCATTATTTTATAAAAATATATTAATGAATTATAAAACAAAATGATGAATAAAGATGATTTTCTAGACATAATACATTTTCTTCTCAGATTATTTTATATCCCTGATTACTTATTTTAATTTCATATTTTGGGGTTTTATTAAAATTTTAATCATTGCTTTTTAAAACAACATTGTCAAGCAAGTAAAGGTATGTAAAATTGGCAATTAGTTAATGTTTTAAAACTTGAATTTTAAATGGTTCATATATTTTTAAAATTTCCAATATTTTTATTTTATATATATATATATATATATATATATATATATATATATATATATATATATATATAATTTTGGAATAAAAAGATTTCTTTTCCCATTTATTTCTTCATAAAATAGTAAATAATAAAAGGTAAATAATTTTTTAATTTTGAATATAAACATTGCCAAGGAGATGAACATAATTAAAATAATAGCAGTGTTTCCTTTTGGAAACACAATTTTTTTGTAAGCAGGAAGGTCCTTGTTTGCCAAAATATGAATATGAAGATTTAAATAATTTTCGGTTATATGTTTACCTCTTACTGATTAATCACTATACAGAGAAATTAATTCTACAGTTCATTTTGTGTCGTCTATATTGTTCTTTTCTTTTAGTACCTCCAAAAGTAAATAATTTTTGGCATTCTAATATTTTTAAAAGGCTAATACTTCATTACACCGTTTAGAGTATACTTGTCTTTGAATGTTGTAAAGAAAATTAAAAAATGGTTTTTGCAAATAGTTAACTAGAAAATTTTACTCTAGTTTACCTCTTTATTTATTTTTTTAAAAATGTATCATTTTAAATTTCAGTGCATTTCTTATAAATCTGAATTTCTTTTTCTATTTAACAGAGCAACTAATCCCTCCTCTTTTAAACTTGAGTTGTTTGTTAACAACCTTAGAAAACCAAATGCAGCTACTTTTGAGAAATTGGGAATGTAAGTTATCATTTATCTTTTGTATGCTTTTCATATACAATTAAATCAGAAAGGACTAAGAATTATTGCAAAAGTATTTATAAATAGTTTTAATAGATATGTGCATTTGTGGTGACAAGTAATATATTCCTTTATCTATAATGCTTAAATTGCTGAAGAGGGAACATCTTGTCTTTTCAGAAAATTAAGAAGTGTTGCTTTTTAAAATTTATGATGGCAATTTCATAAAAATTACTTCTCTCCACACACACTCACAGCCACAATCATCATTAATAGATGTAATCTTTTGTAATTTCACTTAAATAAAACTTCAACACAAAATGGTCCTTTTTGTGAAGAATCTATTTTCAATTCTTGATGGCAGCTCTATATTAATATAAAATAACTCATGAACTTTTACAGGAAACTAGGTTTTGTAATTGTAAGCAGATGAGTTGTATTTTTTAAATAACTACTTATTTCTATAGCATCAGTCAGTTATGTGCCATGCGTGAGACACACTTAAGGGATCATGAATCTTTTGATACATGATTGACAAGGCAGATTTATTCCTGCAGTAGGTTGCCATTTCTTTTTTCAGTAGACCAGTTGCCATCCAAGGCAACTTGTCTGTCCTGCTATTTATGCATAGCTTGGGTGGGGCGAGAAGAAGAGGATTCACACACACTCACATATATATATATATATATATATATATATATATATATATTCATTAGATTTTTATATATATATATATATATATATATTCATTAGATTTTTATATATATATATATATATATATATATATTCATTAGATTTTTATATATATATATATTCATTAGATTTTTATATATATATATATATATATATATATATTCATTAGATTTTTATATATATATATATTCATTAGATTTTTATATATATATATATATATATATATTCATTAGATTTTTATATATATATATATATATATTCATTAGATTTTTATATATATATATATATATATATATATATTCATTAGATTTTTATATATATATATATATATATTCATTAGATTTTTATATATATATATATATATTCATTAGATTTTTATATATATATATATATATTCATTAGATTTTTATATATATATATATATATATATATTCATTAGATTTTTATATATATATATATATTCATTAGATTTTTATATATATATATATATTCATTAGATTTTTATATATATATATATATATATTCATTAGATTTTTATATATATATATATATATATTCATTAGATTTTTATATATATATATATATATTCATTAGATTTATATATATATATATATTCATTAGATTTATATATATATATATTCATTAGATTTATATATATATATATATTCATTAGATTTATATATATATATATATTCATTAGATTTATATATATATATATATTCATTAGATTTATATATATATATATATTCATTAGATTTATATATATATATATATTCATTAGATTTATATATATATATATATATATTCATTAGATTTATATATATATATATATATATTCATTAGATTTATATATATATATATATATATTCATTAGATTTATATATATATATATATATTCATTAGATTTATATATATATATATATATATTCATTAGATTTATATATATATATATATATATTCATTAGATTTATATATATATATATATATATTCATTAGATTTATATATATATATATATATATTCATTAGATTTATATATATATATATATATTCATTAGATTTATATATATATATATTCATTAGATTTATATATATATATATTCATTAGATTTATATATATATATATATTCATTAGATTTTTATATATATATATATATATTCATTAGATTTTTATATATATATATATATATTCATTAGATTTTTATATATATATATATATATTCATTAGATTTTTATATATATATATATATATATATATATTCATTAGATTTTTATATATATATATATATATATATATATATATTAGATTTATATATATATATATATCTTTGTGCAGGTATGCAGAAAATAGAAAAGAACACTTTGGGTGCATAATCCGGGGTTCCTTAGTATTTTTGTTTTTATTTTTAAGAAGACAGTGCTCCATACAGAAGTAGAGCTTATATTATAATAACATTTTTGGTTTAAAAAATATGATTCCTTCCTTACATAAGAGTTCTCATGTTTCAAAAACGAGAGCCGAAATCATCCAAATAATTATTAAAATTAAGTTGGATTGTGGTGTTTAGTCCCGTTTCATCTTCAAGCAAAATTTTAGGAATAAGCTATCTCTCGGTTTACGTGTATTTTTAGGCACGGTCCGTTACAGAATTTGTTATTGTGGGAGTGGCTAGACTATTTTCCTTTGTTAAGTGGTCAGGGAGTTAATTCTTATCAATAGATTCATCATCCTAACAACTTGGATTAACACTCTGGATTAACACCAAAGAAGTCATAAACTGGTTTACCAACATCGAAAATAAGCCCGAATGCACCCTAATCCAGTTCGATATTGTCGATTACTACCAGTCAATATCAAAAGACATCTTCATGACTGCCCTGGAGTTTGCTATAGTATATTCAGACTTAACTAAAGAAGAAACAAACATTATTCTCAGTGCAAAGAAATCTGTCCTCATCCATAGTGGGGACCAGTGGATTAAAAATACCAATGACAACTTTGAGATTACCATGGGATCTCTAGACTCTGCAGAATCTTCGGACCTTGTCGGTCTATTTATACTGTACAATCTAACCGCCCACCGTGAACTAGACGTTGGGGACATCGGGCTGTACAGAGATGACGGGCTCATGGTAGTGAGGAGCTACACAAGCTTTAAAACAGAGAAAATTAGAAAAATAATTTACAATGAATTCGGGAAACTAAATTTAAAAACAATAGTCAACACTAAATTAAAAAAAGTAAACTTCCTAGACGTAACCCTAGACTTAACTAACAACGTTCACCTACCTTACAGAAAACCTAATACTAATCCCTTGTATGTACATCCTAAGTCAAACCACCCTCCATCTATAATTAAGCATATACCCACATCAATAGAGAAAAGAATAAGTATGAACTCAGCAAATAAGGAAATATTCCAACAGCACAGTAGTTTTTACAACACAGCCCTGAAAAACAGCGGATACAAAAACTTTGACATAACCTATAGAAACGTTAGTACCAATAATAAGAGAAACAGGAAAAGAAAGATCATTTGGTATACCCCACCGTACAACCAAATGGTCAGCACCAAACTAGGCCATAAGTTCCTAGCTTTAATTGAAAAGCACTTTCTCACTAATAACAAACTTAGCAACATCTTTAACAAAAACACATTGAAACTGAGTTACAGCTGCACTGAAAATATAGAAAGAATCATAAAAAGACACAATAAGAAAATCCTAGAAAAACACGCATACCAAAACAGTAATAAAACACATAAACTAAAACTGGATAAAAATAACGAAAAATTATGCGATTGTAGAAACCCTAAAAACTGCCCGTTGGAAAATAAATGCCTCACAAAATCCGTGGTATGCCAATGCACTATCTCATCCATTGAGAGCCCTAACACTGATAGGATATACATAGGCTCAACGAAGAATAATTTTAAAATTAGATGGAGGCAACACAAGAGCTCCTTCAACAATATTCAAAATAGAAATCAGACATCTCTATCCCAATATTTCTGGCATCTAAAAGAAACGAATAAAACACCAAAAGTAAAATGGAAAATAGTAAATAAAACAAGAACCTGTAGAACCTGGGATGACCCATGCCCTTTATGCTTACAGGAAAAACTACACGTCATTAAATTCCTAAATAATGAAAAATTATTAAACCATTTCGCATTAGATAATTAGCATAAAAAAAAAAAGAAGAAATAAAAAAAACATAGCTAAGTAAAATTCTAAAAAGCTTAGCCAAACCTTTAAATAGGAAAAACCCTTTTTGTCGTCATCAAAAAACGAAAAAACAAATTGAAATTCAATGCAATGCGATCTGTATATAAAACACCCACTTAAATAAACAAATAAATAAATAGATAATCAGATAGACAATAATAAAAGACAATTCTCCAGACACATAACGATTGTAGGCGCGCCATAAAAATTTCCTTCACTGGGAACCAACTAAAGGATGACAGTAAACATTAGCCTTGAAATAGATACCCTACCCAACCTTAGCAAAATCTCTCAGAGGATAATGAATCTATTGATAAGAATTAACTCCCTGACCACTTTATATATATATATATATATATATATATATATATATATATATATAGATATATAGATATATATTCATTAGATATATTTATTGGCTAATTTTCATGAATTTGTAGAAAGATTAAATTCTTTTTTAGAAAAAGATCATACACACATTAGTGCTGAGTACAAATATGGTAATTTAACTTTTTTTATTTTTGTTTGTTTCATTTGTCTCTTAAAAATAATTCTTCAGTTATGGAAAAGAACCAAAATGACAAACTGAAATTTTAGCCAAACCAGAATATTTAGAAATTATCAGTCAGATTACCTCTAATCATTCTGTCTACTGCATAGATAATTAGTTATATTGTGTAATATTACTATGATAATTTGAAATAGATTAAGATTATAATTTTTGGTTAGTAATTTATCAGTGACACGATAAGTTTATTGAAATTTATTTTTAAATATGTTAATATGAAATGGGATTATATTTTATAAACTCATTGAGTGAAATAGAAAAATTGTCTTTTATGAGAGTCACTAAAATTCTTGCATTTGGCAGATGCCATCAGATGTTTAAAAATTTTTTAATTTTGTTGATTTACACCAGAAGCTACAAATTCACCTTTCCAAAGAAGTGAGCAATTGGTTGAAGGTGAGGGTAGAAAACAAAAATATGAATGACATATTCAAGGGTAAAAATGGCAGCAGTAGAACTCATCCACTCACACTACAGTTAGAGAGAAAATAAGAAGCAAAAAGCTTGACTTAAAATGATTTTGAAGGGTTTGTTTTTAAAATTATATTTTGAATTATATTTATAAAACTATATTTTCTGAATAAAAATTGAATATAAACAATTTTAGAAAAATTTTCCATCTCTTTTGATATCAAAAATTTTTTATTTTAGATTAAAAAAACCTTTAAGATTCTTTTACAGGCTATGCAAATGAAGTAATAATTTTGAAGTGTAAGTGAATTTGTGCAATATTAGATATATTGATTCTTGTTTAAAATATTGTTATTAGATACTTCTATTGAGTAACTGTTTTTCTTAATTTTTGACATGCAGATTGGAATACAAAGACAACAAAGATGTCATGTTTATTGCTGAGGAATTGGTAAGTAAACTTTGGATTAAAAAGCTTTTATCTTTGACATTACCTTATTTCTAAAACTTAGTACTAGTTTGCTTTGAGTTTTTTTTAATAAACCTTTTCTAATGCTTACATATACACATTTCATTAAAGTTATTAAAGTTGGCTGTTACTGAAATTATGTATTGGATACCTTTTAATATTTATTGTAAGAATGATATTGTTTCAAAAGAACTAACAAGATTGTTCCATACGTATGCATGAATTCAAGAAAAATGTTTTCATATGAGTTACAAGTGCAATTGATACATTTATTCATCTTTCCTAAATGTTAATATCATGATACAGATTTTATTTTTCAATGAGTTGATAATCTGAATTTTAAAATGACAAGAATTCCCTCATATCTAATTATAAAAAAGAAACTGAAAGTGGTCGACCTTAGAAAGTCGGTCAAGAAACATTTTTTTTTAATCAAAAAATACCCCCCCCCCGCCAGATAAAGACAATCCCAATGAATACCAGGCATTAGCTTCCGTTAATTAGGAGGCCGTTGGTAGCCATGAAACAACAAAAAATATGGTGGCCAATAATGGCCAAACTAAAAAGAGTATGGTGGCCAATAATAGCCAGGATGCAGAGACCCAAGTTATCGAGGCCAATAATGGTCAAGAAAAAAAAAAAAAAAAAAGTATGGTGGCTAATAATAGCCAAAAAGCATCATTAAAAAATACAGAGGCCAAAAAAAAAATAAGACCAGAAATAACACGGAGGCTGGGGATTCACCTTGTTGCTGGAACTCCCACCCAAAATGCATTATTGATATAGCGGAGTTCTTGGAGTATGCCAAGAGTTACGCACACCTTGTTGTGGAAGGTTGGCTCTTGCAGGACCCCCATAGAACTAAAGAAGACCAAAAAAAGAATAGTGTCAGTCTACATCGTTGACAAGCATACAGGCAAATTTTGTTGTTCGACAAAAGACACAGTGGTAAAAACACTGGAGTCCCAGGAGTTTAAGCCTCTAAGAATTTTTAAGGGCTCGGGCTTTTTCATGTGGGATATATTGCTACCCACACCCAAAGATTGTGTCAAAGCGACAAGCAGAGAAATAATAACAAAAGATATATTTCTGCGAACCAAGTATGAAGAGGTACAAGGTCCCTCCTCAGGGTATTGAGGAACACCTGGCGGCTTTTTTGTCGTAGTATGGTGAAATACTAGGTGCTTCCTGCTATAGCTTGACCAGGGACGGAGTTTTGACAGCACGTTAGATCGAAAAGCCTTCCTCTCCATCCCCAACTGTCTGGACGTTGGGAGCCTGAAGTTGACAGTCATTGTGACCAGCTGCAAACCAGTGTGTTGGAAGTGCAGAGAAACTGGTCACCACTCCTCTTCCTGCCCAGAGAAGAAGGCCTCTGGAAGTCAGGCCCCAGTCAACCAAACTCCCCCTCTGTCCGTGCGTTTGAATACCACCTCGCCTGTAATGGGCATGCCAGCTTCCTGGACTGGAGTGGAGAAACCCCCAGTTGGGTCAACATCTAAGACCCCATTCCCCGAAGAGCTTTTGCCCGCAGCTAGTGCAGCCATGGAGAAGGAAGTAGGAGAATGACAGGTTGCTGGCAAGGGCAAAGAAAAGCGCTGGTCCTCAGTCCTATGAAGCCCCCGTGACAAAAGGCACTGACAGTCACACTCCCTCTGTCAACATTAATGGTGATGCCCCGGCCTCTAAACCTACCCTCAGAGAGTTACAGAAGATCGCAATTAATTTGTGGACTTGGAGGAATTTTTCCTTAAAGGGGAGGGTGGAAGTATGTGTTTCACACATCTACACAATTCTCCTTTACTGACTCTCTGTGCTTCCACTTCCATCTGCCACTTTACTGGCATTAGTGAGGCTCTTGTTCTCCTTCTTGTGGGGAGGCAAGGCTGCCAGAGTCTCTCGGGAGATCTGTTGCCTTCATCCATCTGAAGACACTCTGACCTAGCATTGAGATTTTTTAATATATGCTTCACATCAGGTTCCTGGATTGAATGTGTCGTGAATTGGATGCGGTGGGCGACTTCTGGAAGGAAAATGCCCGTAAGAACTTCCCATCCTTGAGAAGTGTGCACTCGTGCGAGGAGGAGGCCCACTGTTTACCCTGAGTCGAGTGCTTCTTCTATCGTGAATGTCGTTGTGCTCTGAAACGCCTCTTATGGGTGCCAGATCGCCTCTCCAACGTTCAGATGTTGTCTCGTAAGGCATTATATCAGGTCTTAGTTAGGGATGGCCGTTCATGATGAACTGATTGATGAGCTTGGTCCTACGAAGCAGGAGGCACACTCAATATGGCCTTGGGTGCCTGGGTTGAAATGTCTCAATAACAATAAGGCATCACTCACCTGGCTGGTGATGCGTGGGGCCCTGTGGGTCACCAAGAGACTTTGTTCAGCGGGATTGGAGAAATAGCCAAACTGCCAGCGCTGTAGTGGGGAAGTCGAGACCATTGGTCACGCCTTCTTTCATTGCATGGTGGTAGCGCTGTTGTGCTGTTATGTTGAAGGCCTCATGGTTTGCATGCTGCCTGGAAAGTTCTTTGTCCTTGAGGCTGCTTCTGTATGTAGTAATATGGCTCCGCTGTTGACGAAGGCTGAACATTATGTGTTCTTATGCTTGCTAGGTGTTATGAGAGTGATTTGGGCGACACGTCAGAAGGGATTCTATGAAGGCGAAAAGTTCACTTCTTTCCAACTGATCTTATACTTTAAGCATCAGCTTAAGGTTAAGATTAGGATGGAAAGGCAGCGACTCACTTTATCAGAATTCGGCTAATGGTGGTTGAATCTTGCGCGTTTGTATCATGTGAAAGGTGCTGACCTGGAGTGGCACTTTGATGCCGGT
This sequence comes from Acanthosepion lycidas, assembly GCA_963932145.1. NCBI lineage: Eukaryota > Metazoa > Mollusca > Cephalopoda > Sepiida > Sepiidae > Acanthosepion > Acanthosepion lycidas. The sequence goes on along the minus strand of OZ010606.1, from coordinate 20,588,191 downwards.
TAAGCATCAGGATATTGCTTTAACACGGGCAACCCATCCCCAAATTAGGTTAGCATAGGTTTGTTTTGTTTTTTTTTGAATTTTTATTTCTTTTTTTTTTCTTCAATAAACTTAGCTAGGGTATGTATGCTCATTGGCCCCTTTTATTTCTGTCCCCTATTTTTCTTTAAGTTTAATTCCCCATCCCCTCCCTCGTTTCATGGTCAGTGACGTCAGTTCTTTGGTGGATGCGGGCATCTTTCATTTTGTGTGTGTGTTTTCGTATTTGTTGTTGTGTCTGAATGAGTGCATGTCTGTGTTAGTGCTTGGGCTGAACGAATATTTTATTTTATTATAGTCCTGCATTAATTTCATCCAGTACACTGATGTTTCTGCCACATTTTAGTGATTGTGGATTTTTATTACTTAGTTAAATAGTTTATATTTCATATTGTAAATACCCATTGGGGCTAGTTACTAAAATTTTTAAATTGTTGTTTTATTCCCCTCCCCCCACAGATGATATATGGGGACTAGTTAGTATTTTGATGGAGACATTGAAATACTATGGTGAATGTGGTGAGAAAGGTCAGTAAGAATGTGTTGTTTTGGTGTAAGGAATATTGTAAGTATGATTGGGTCAGCTAAGTTTAAAGTTAAGACAGAAGACCGACCTTTTCCCCCCTTCCTCATTTCGGCCTTGTGCCACATTTTCTGTTTTATTCAGGAATAAATATCCTCAGTCCAGATTTGCCTTAGCTAGTAGACAGACATACTGTGTTTGCATGATCGACCTTACTTTTGTGTACAAACACCAACTTATAGTTTGTGAATTCTTTTTGCCTTCTTACCAATTTTGATTTGCTTTAACTATATTGTTTGTTTGCTTGCATGATTGTTGCTAGTCCATCTTTTTGACTATTTTTTTCAGTGGAAACTTTATTAATTTTGATTGTTATTTATCTTGCACTTTTACAGTGACTTCTAACTCATCAGGTTATGGGCCCAGGAATAGGCTCTGTTTTAATGGTGACAAATCAAAATATGAGCTATGGAAAGTAAAGTTTTTGGGTTACATGTGGATCCAAAAATAACACAAAATAATTTTGGCCCCTCTTGATTATCCCAATGGCAAAGACTACTGTGAAAAGAGTTGGCTGAATTGTGGTGAAAATTGTGAAAATGGCCTACCTCGGAAACGCCCGCAAATCTGTGTGTCGTGCAAACTCCGATTGCTCAACAGTAAAAAGAACCAAAATGGCAGTGCCCATGTTTTATGCCGGGCGGTCTCGAACAGTTAACGCAAAATCTCGTTGTCTCGTCATTCGCATGCAAATTATAGTTGGTCCTCGGCTGTATAAAGCAGGTGCATTTTTGTTTTTGAGGACTGAGTTTTTTGCTCGTGAGAAGGTTGGACGTATGACACTATTTTGTCGGTTACCCTCCTCGCGTTTCCTATCTGCTATTATCAGTTGAGTCGTTGCTTTACCACTACAGAATTAATTCAATTTCTCTATGATCAAAGTTTGTCTCTTATTATGAGAGAAGCCCCTGATGATGGGAGAAAAGCACTCCAAATTTTGAGAGAGAGCACTATTTATCAAAAGGAAAGCCAAAAATAATTTCTCTGTATATGGAATTAACATCCTTGTACAAAGCCAGCACTGAAACTATTAGAAATTATATTATTTGAGCTGAAAAATTGGCCACTTCATTAAAGATTTCTGGAGAAATTATTGGCAATGCTTTATTAATCACCATGGTCTTAAAAGACCTTCCATTCGATTTCAAGCCATTTACAACTGTTATCACTCAGGAAGACAAGCTACTAATGTTTAGTAAATTTAAAGTAGCATGGCGAAGCTTCAAAGAAACAAAAAAAAATGATTCATGATAATAATATTGAGAATACTGTAATGTCACACCAAATGCCAAAACCCAAATAACAAACTAACATACCAACGAGTTTCACTTCTGGTAAACTTGAGCATAAGAGTCCTGACTGCCGGAATAAATTGCGCAATTATCCAATGAATAATTCCCTGCTCAAAACGCTATAATTCTAATCCCCTAAACAAAAATATTATCTGTCATGCTTGTTGCAAGCTGGGACATAGAGTAGCAAATGCACAAACAAAAACAAAGCTCATTTCATAAAAAATGTGGAACATGTTTCAGATGATGAACATTCATTTATGTTTTTCAGTTGTACTAGGCACAGTTTCCAACAAAAATGGCTTACTTGTCAATTCTGGTGCTACTATGCATGTGATTACTGATAAATCTAAATTTCTTACTTTCGATAATGATTTTAATCCAGAAAATCATCATATTGAATTGGTAGATGGTAGTCGAACCAGTAATATTGCTTTAAAAAGAAGCAATGCTCAAATCACTATAACCGATACAGATGGAAATATGTGTGACTGCATTTTAATAAATGCCCTATACATTCCTACAAAATATATTCTTGGTACAGGCAGTTACCAAAAAAGGAACTTCTGTGAAATTTGGCCATAATTATTCAGAACTTATCTACCCTAAATTTGACATAAAAAGAAATGGATGGTTATATTATTTAAACACTGCAGTAACCTCCAAAACTGCTACAAGTAGCCTAAAACTGTGGCATCAAATTCTTGGACATTGCAATCTGAAAGACATTATGCAACTACAAGAAGTTTTGGAAGGCATGAAAATTGTCAATAAATCAGATACAAACTGTGAAACCTGTATCCAAGGTAAAATGTTACAGTATAAAAACAAGTTACCTGATAAAAGAAGGAACTAAAATATTAGACCTTGTTCATTGTGATCTCACTGGCCCAATTGAGCCAAGATCTTTAAGTATACACTTTGTTTCATGGACAACTATTCTGCTCTAATATTTTCTGAAACAAAAAAGCGACACATATGCTGCCACAAAGAAATATCTGGCTGGCATCACCCCGTATGGCTCTGTAAAACGCTTAAGAAGTGATAACGGCATGGAATTCACTTCTGAAAACTTGAAAAATCTCCATATTCCCCACATCAAAATGGTACAGCTGAAAGATATTGGCATTCTTTATTCGAATTGTGTAGATGTCTATTAATAGAATCAAAGCTACCAAAGTTTTTTTGTGGTCATATGCTATTATGACTGCTGCATATATTAGAAATTGGTGCTACAGTCAAAGAAAAAAAAAATCTGCCTTCGAAATGTTCATGGGTTGCAAACCTAACCTCACCAATATGCATATTTTTGGCATAATTTGTTATGCAGACATACAAGATATTGGACACTAAAAGTGAAAAAGCAATTTTCATCGGCTTTTATAAATCTAGTCCTGCCTATTTAATATATATACCTGAAACAAGCAATATCGAGAGAGTCTGGCGTATAAAATTTACTGAAAACTTTGAAAAGCCTAAATTGGATGATTGTTTTATTCCAGTTGAAGAAAGTGATGAACTATTTGGCAACTATTGGCTGAAAAATTCTTGTGGGGAGGGCACAAAATAAAGTGAAACTAATAATATGGGAAATAATCCTAGTGCAGAAATACCAGAGATATGTGATAAATAATATATACATAAAATGCCTGAATATTTACAAGATTATGTTGTTAAAAATTTAGATGACAAAGTAAATCTAAACGTAGATTATTGTTGTTTGGTAAAAAATATATCCACTAATTATGATGAAGCTATTACTTCAGATGACTCTATAAAATGGAGAGAGGCCATGGAAAAAGAAATAGCCACTCTAAAAGCAAATAATACATATGAATTAACAGAGCTTCCACCTACTAAAACTGTTGTAGGTAGTCAATGGGTATACACTATTAAAACAAATGACACTATTGAATAATTCAAAGCAAGATTTGTTGCAAAAGCCTATTCACAAAGAATATAACATAGATTATTATGAAATTTTCTCTCCTATAACTCGATTATTGTTAGTAAGAATTTTAATGTAGTTAGCTGTTCAACATAATTTATCTACCAAATGGATGTAAAAACAGCATATTTAAATGCACTGATAGACTGCAATGTGTATATCGAACAACCAGAGGGCTACTCCATTTGCAGCAAAAACAATAACAAACTTGTATGGCAATTAAGGAAATCCTTATATGGACTTAAGCAAAGTGGATGAAATTAGAATCAAGTTGTTCACACATATTTAATTGGTGAAGGTTTCTTGCAATCCTTGGCAGTTTCTTGTATTTATACAAAATCCACTCCTAATATGATATTGATTATGATTGTTTGGGTTGATGATATGCAAATTAGTGTCAGTTGCAATTCTGTGTTAAATAATGTAAAAACATGTTTGGGTGAACAGTTCAGAATGACTGATCTTGGAAAGCTTTCTTTCTCCAAATACAGTTTGTTTTAAAACAATTGTATTGAAATGAATCAAAATATATTGAAAAATTCTAACCAAATTTAATTGTAAACGTTGATCAACACCTTGTGAAATCTGTATCAATTTAATGTATGAGAGCAATGATGAACCAGTAGACAGAAAATACTACTGAAAGAGAGTTGGCAGTCTTATATATGTTATGACCACCACTTTGGCCTGATATTAGTTATGTGGTAACAAAACTGTTACAATATTCTGCAAATCTGACCTTGGATCACTTGATAAGAGCCAAACAAGTCTTGCACTATTTGAAAAGGACAAAAACATACACTGTTTAGTGTTTAATAAGTCAAATAAGCCCCTAACTTTAAGAGGATTTTGGGATGCTGATTGGAGAAATTCAAAAGATCACTGTAGCATGACAGGACACAGTTTCCAGTTAGCACCAAACAGTTCAATTGTTTTGTAGAAAACAAGAAAGCAACCTATAGTTTCATTATCAACCTGTGAAGCAGAGTACATGGCATTGGCGGCTGCTATACAAGAAGCAAAATTCTTCATTCAGTTATTAGCCACCATAATTAATGCAACTAAAGACCAAGCCACAATCTATTGCAATAATCAAGGTACTATTGCTTTAGCTAAGAATCCAGTCTACCATCAGCGATCAAAACACACACATAAAGTACAACTTCATAAGAACTGAAATTCAAAAAGGTACAATAAAATTGGACAGTATACCAGCAGAAGAAAATGTTGTCGATATATTTCCTCTTTTCCTTTTTTTTTTTTTTTTTTTTTTTTTTGTAAAAGGAATAAATTATAATTAAAAAAAATATTAATGGAAGATTAAAAATTATAAAGAATATATATATATATATATATATATATATATATATATAAACAAAATAGATGCAAATTATATATATGTATTTGAAGAAAAATATTTGGAAAAAACAAACAAAAATCCTTAAATGCAATTATCTTGTTTTAATATGAATGAAATGTCAACGTCTGACGTTTTGCTTTAATAAACCTTCTTCAGGACAATATTCATTAAAATACAGTTAACATAATCAGTTCAACATGACAAAGACGATGGACATAAAAACAAGACTTATCCAAAACAGATAACTGAAAATTTTAAATGATCAGCTTTCCGTTTAAGCGTGGTCACGTTGTCGTCAAATGGGCGACGCTTTCAAAACGTATTCCTAAAATTTGAGTATTTTGAATGAAAATGAAAAGAATTCTATTATGATCTAAAATTTATATGTACGCTTGTCGAGCATTAATCTCGCTAAAAAAGGGGAAATATTAAAGAAGCCAGGTCTAGTATTCACCGTGTGTGAGATGGATATTATACCTGCTTCATAAATCCTCCTAAGATTTTTATTATGAAAATATTTTAAAATCTTCATGGAATCAAAATCGAAATTATGATCTGCTTTAGTTATGTGTACAACTAAAGCATTGTTTAAATTTCCGAGGCGAATATCTCGTTTATGTTCGAAAACACGAGATTTTACGGACCTACATGTTTCACCCACATATTTTAAGTCACAGTTTTTGCATGAGATTTGGTAAATGCAAGCATCGGATGTAATATGTTGTTTGCTGGTGCTATTTAATAAATTACGGATAGTTCTAGTAGGTAATATTGTAGTTTTAATTTTTAACGCATTTAAATTATTGGAAATACGTTTGGTCAAATGGTTATTTGACGTATTTCCATGAATTTTTTTTGCCTTCTTATCAATTTTGATTTTCTTTAACTATATTGTTTGCTTGCTTCCATAATTGTTGCTCTTTCATCCTTTTTGACCTTTTTCTTTTCATGGAAAACTTTATTAATTCTGACCATGTTATTTATCTTTCACTTTAACAATAGCTTCTAACTCATCAAGCTGTTGCTAAATACAATTTATATTTTGAGCAGATAAGTTTTGATAGTTAAATGTATTTCCACTTTCAAGAGCAGATGATAATCTTTCAAAACATTCACATCTCTGTTGAGAACCTTTTTTTATTTAATAACCACATGGCTGCAAACTGTCTGGTTTATTTGTGTATAGTATACATATTTCCTTAATAATAAGTTATATTTGGTCATTTTATTCCCAAATGTTACCACTTTATACATTTGCAGACTCAACTTAGTTTCCTGACCAAGGATATCCAAGAATAGGGTTGCTATCATTAAAGAAGTTATGTATTTTCAGAGAAAAACAAATATTTTTAATGTTCTTCATAATCTGATTAAAGTAAAAACACTTTCAAATTCTTATGATTTTCTTTTCCAGGTACCGACCAATGGTCTCATCCTGAAGGGCTGGTACACCGCTATTACTATTGCAGTATTTGGGAATGTGGCAGCCATTGAAAGAGTGTCACCTCCACCTCCTCCGCCACCACCCCAGCAACCAGTTCACAGAATAAAAGGTATACAGTATAAGTAAAAATGTACCTATGCAGATTTATCAAAATCATTGAGTTCAAGCTTTATTACTTGTCATCTCAGATACTACAAAATTGAATTATCTGACCTCAACAGGAAAGATATTATGTGGCAGATGATTTATCCTGCTCAACTGGATTTTAAGGTTTCATATTTGTCTGGTTTTTCTATTATAACAGGTCTTCAGAAAAATTTACTTTTAGAATTTATTTTTTGATTTCACTTGATTGGCAAATTGAAGTGTTTTTTTTTTTTTTTTTTTTTTTTTTTTTTTTTAGCAGTCTTGCAATGCATCAATAGATTTAAACACTCATATTGTTTAAGATATATTGTATAAGTTATTACATATATTAAGGACTTGTATAAGATTTTACAACCAGTAATGATGCTTATTAATATGAAATATTTCTTTCTTAGATTTTTTGCTTAAAGTTAATATCTTTTAAGGTTTTACATATGATTGAGTATTCAGTACTTCTATCGGGAAATTTAACTACTCTGTTTCTTTTTGCTTGAATTCAATCCTAATTTCTCCATTGAATCACAGTTTCTTGTTTTGTTTTCAAGATTCTTGGTAAAATGGAAATATTAACATTTAGATTTAACAAATTCTGCAGCATAGAAAAATATTTTAATTTTGACTTTTAAGAAATGGGCTATTCTTAACCAATTAAGATTTTTCCTGTTTCTGTTACCTATAATAACCAAAATAAGTTAGGAATTAATAAGAATTACATACATCATGCTTTGTCTTTTAAATTAGAACACATTTGTATGCTTTCTTTTCTAAGAAGCAAGGTTCATCAAATTCCTGATTGAAAATGTTCTTTCAAATGAGTTGCCATTGAATTATTTTTTTTCTTCTTACTCTTCATTAAGAAGTGTAATGAAATTATTACAAATATAAGAATAACCATTTTGTAAAATACCTTTTTATTGATCATGAAAAACAATGAAAACTTTTTTTTATTCCAGCATCTGAAAACCATCCACAGGTAGATAAGGCCCCTGATTGGGAGCCTCCAAGGCAACAGCATCCATTAGACTACATTCAGCAACAGGTTGAACAGCAGATGCAAATTCAACAACTACAGCAGGCACAACAGCAGCAACAAGCACAGCAGCAGCAGGCACAACAACAACAACAGGTCCAACAGCAGCAAGCACAACAACCACCACCTCATCAGCAACAGGCCAGTCAACAATCACAACATCCGTCACAACAGCAGGCCCAACAACAACAACAGCAGCAGCAACAGCAGCAGACTCAACAGCAGCCACCACAGCAGCAACCACCACCACAACAACAACAACAGCAGAGTCCCGTTTTACATCAACCCCAACATCCTCCCCACACCCCACAAGCACAGACTCCACTGCTACCCTTGCCCCACCGACCATCTGATGTATACCGGCAAAAAGATGAAATATTTGACCCTAGACAACCCCCTTCCCAGGTCTCCAGAGACCTCTCAACATCAGACTATTCCTCAACTCAACGAGAATTTCCAACTAACTCTCGGGACAGCTTTGGTCAGAGGGAATCCTCTGCAGATCGTAGTGACCGGGGCTATCGGAGGGACTTTGGCGATTTCTCATCAGAGTCTAAAGACCCGTTTGATAATTCTGATTTTTTTGATGAGCAGCATCGCAGCACAAGCTCCTATGAACGGGACCGGGAAGTACACCATAGAGATGGACACAGTGTACGAGATGGAGATTCATCTCGGGATTATGGCAGCTCAAGAGAAAATAATAGAGAACTAAATGGCAAAGACCAAAGGTCACGATCCCCACTTCGAGATAGAGACTGGGATCGGGAACGTGATCGTTATAAAGAAAGAGAACGAACCAGAGACTACTTGGAACGAGACACACGAGATAGGGCTAAATCACCCTCGAGTCGGTCTCGATCACCTACAAAATCACGTACACCACCACCTGTTTCACCAAGACAAGAACCAATTGAAGAGGTTGAAGCAGGTATCTTTTTTTTGACATTTTTTGAACAATGAAATACATATGGAAAAGTTAGAAAAACTCTTTTGTTTTTCAAAATAATATCATGATCTCATTAGCAAAATACATGAATAAGTTTTAAAATGCAATATGTTGAAGATATTACTTTTGAAATTTCACTATACATGGTGTCTCGATTAAGGGACGAGCCTCGTGAAACGGAATGGCTCTTGCATCTCTGGCAATGTGAGTTAATGCTTGGCTGGCAGAGAATAGCAAAAAAAAAAATATATATTTTGTTTATAGTTACTTTGTTCAAACTTTCAATAGTTTTATTATTTGATAAGTGATCAAAATGATGCAATTCAAAAGGGTTATATGTATATAGCACTTTTGATTTGCATTATCAATTACAGTATTGATTAACTAGGTTTATTTCTGTTTAGAATTATTAAGGTGTTTAACAAGGTTTTTAGGTCTAGCATTCAATTCTTCAAGTGGTTCATTTGTACTGAAGAATGTCACATTGTTATGCAGATAAATATTGCAGTTCACATGCAGACTGAATTATGAACTTAATAAAAATCAGTTTACAGCTAAATCATATAACCTCAAACAATTGTATATATGCCAGTGTGTGTGTGTGTCTTTAGGTCTAAAGATTGTGTTCAAGCATGCAGCACTCACCTCTCAGTGTCGACCTCAGCTCTATTCTTATATATACACACATGCTCTATCCCAGATATTGAGCAAGTTTACTCATAAATATAGCATATGTTAGAAGTATATTTTTTTTATCGTGTAATATATACATATATATATGTATCTATGTCCGGATTCCCCCATTGGTTATGACAGCTCGCCTAAGTTAGTCTAATAATTCAGTTGTTAGAAATTAACTACCAGACTACTTAACACATATGAGTTGATTCAAACCTTTCTGAGTTATTTGTGTGAAAGTGAATATGACAAACTTGACAGAAATTCAAACTCTGCTTAACAATTTCTCATACCGAACCATTAACCATTACACCGCTTATGTGCACGCACATACATACATATATATATATATACACACACACACACACACACTAATAATAACTATACATTTTGTTCCTCACAGTTTTGTAGTACCAAACAATGTGGAACAAATATTTTTTAATATTTTAGGTCAATTTTCATCATCTTCATGATATGATGTAAGACTGGAAATCAATCTTATTAAATACAAATAAAATGGAATAAATGAATCAAAAATATTGGCAAAAATCATAAGGAGTAAACAGATCTTAGATAGTAATGAATGTGGGTTTAGTCAAATCTGAAAACTGCTTCTCTCCTTCCATTAGATTTGAAGAGATTAACTGCTTTCAGTACTTTAATTGATACGTTTTGTAGTCTAGCACCAATTTCTCATAATGTAATACATGCAAACATGTTTCTCATCTTGAAATATTTTTATATAACACCAGTTTTAATTTTTCCCTTTTTTTTTTTTTTAAACAAACTGTCACTCAGTTTATACCAGTTAATGCTATATAATTGAATAGCAAACCACTTGTAACAAATGAAATGCCTCATAAATCATTATTCTATCAATTGAAAATATTTTTTTCTTTATTTTTTAGAATCTGCACCTGTCAATAATGAAGATATTTACAGCCTCACTCCAGTTCATTCACCAAATGTAATGTTTTTTTCTGATGTAGAAAACCAGGTAAGCTTTTCATATTGCTTTAAATAAACAGACATTTGACAGACTTTGGAAAGAATGTACATGATTATAATAATTAAAATAAACATAATTCATATGTTGATTTTTGTGCTTTTATGAAAATTTAAGCTGATCATTTCAGAAAGAGCTTTTTTATGTGGTTGGTTTTGTCTATATATTTATAGGCACAGTTTTGGTTAAATTTTTAAAAGACTTACTGTGATGGTGTATTTTATATCAAGAAGATCTTTTTTTATTGTCTTGAAGACTTTGTTCTTTGTTTATGAATCTCTTATCAGAATGAATTGAAAATATTACATCGCATGAAAAAACTTCTACTTAAACTGAAGTGCCAAAAATTTAAAAACACCTACCTAAAAAGGCATAATTCCTCCCTTTATTTGAATAACAGTGGCTGTGTAATGTGGCATGTAGTCTGTGAGGTGTTGGAGTTATTGCACTTGTACATCTTTCCAGCTGTTGTTAGTTACTGGTCGTCCCATTATTACCTGTGAGTGCCTACAGTTTTCACATGTCTGTCTGGAATTCACATATTCCTGGTCTACCTTGTCTATTGTTGGCCAAGAAAAACCTTTGAGATTATATCCTGTCCTAGTTCTACCATTCTGTGGTCAAACAATGTTAACTCTTGTTTACCCTCCTGTGGTTGCCACAGCTGTACTGCTTTTTTAGCTATTATATCACACCTAGAACATTTGGCAGAGTCTATTTCTATAAATAAGGGAGGGCAAAACTTTTAAATTTTTGGCACTTTGTTTTATAAGTTGAAATTTGATTAAACTACCTTTTATTTCAGAAAATATGTATTTCTACATTGCTTGCCTGTGCATTCATGAAGCAACACTTTAATCCACTAGTCTATTGTCTGTGCATTAAAGCATTGCTTTGTGAATTTGGTGACATAGTAATTGTGAGTTCAATCCTTGGGCTGAGCAGTGTGTAATTGGATTTTGTAGAAAAATGGGCAAGCAATAAATGAGGGGGTAATAAATAAGAACTAGACAAGATATCGCTGGACATGGGCAGTAGAATGAGAACAATCTACTCCTGTAAATTAAATAAAGGGTTCAGTTCAGAATTCCCTGTAGGTTACTTGAATTGACATGCAGCTGATGATGGCCAGTAGGCTCACTTGCTGAAACATTGGGATAACAACAAAGATGAGGACAATAGTAAATAACAATTTTCATTCCAGAAACTCAGAAAATGTTTTCTTTTCGGTTTCTCAATTTATATTTTCTCTATTTTTAGTAGATATTTGCAATTCTAACTTAAATGTTAATGAATTTATTTCAGGAAGCAGATGATGGTTATGAAGACATCACATCAGATGATGAAGAAGATGGATTGATTTGTGGTGATGAAACAGATATGCAGGTTTGTTAATAGATTTTAACAAATTTTCAAATTTCAACAATAATTCACTTTTCTTAAAGATTTTATAAAGCATACTGGAAATGTGATTTAAGAATACTCTAGTATATTTCTATGATTTGAACAAATTTTTAATTACTTAGACAATGACTACATTATCAGGTTGGTTAACTTGCCATTTATCTGATAAAAGCTAAATGAAATCACATATCACTAACCAGCAAAACAAAAACTATGACAATACTAAAACAATAATAACAGCATAAACTGTAAAAATGATTACAAATATTAGAAGCCTTAACCATAGTAGACAAACAATTCAGCCTCAATAAAATCTTATTTAATTTAGAAACAAGCATACTAACTACATTTCACAATTAATAAAACAAAGCAAAAATAGAGTGATATCGCAAAGTGACATATAAAGACACAATACTTGAGAATCCACCATTATGTAAAGATGTTAAGTTAAAAAAAAACACTGAAGAAACACAATGTACCTTTAGTGACAAAACACTATCAACTCAAAAGACATTGGACAATTTATATTCAAATTCTCTCTGGAAATTAAAACAAGGATCTAAACTGAGTGTTAACCAAACACTTTCGCACACACATTTTCTTATTATTTTACATAAAAAAATGTTTTCTTTTTATAGTTTCTATAAGTTGTGACATGGCAGATGTAATTATATACATGTACTATAAAAATGATATATAGATAACTAATTTTAAATAATTTTTTATAAAGAATATATTAATTACAATTTTTTGTTAATGTTTTTTATTAATGATTTATTATTTTTCTGAGAAAAAACATTTTATTGTAGCCATGTTAATGAAATCCTATTTGTTTCTTTCAGAATGTTGAATATTTTGATGTTTCTGATTCCTGGAATGTTTCCACATCTAGTTTCAATCCATTTCAATGTGATTTAACAACACTTACTGTAAGTAATTTTTAAAAGAATAGTTAATTTCTGTTCAAACTTGTGCCGTTTTTACATGTCTGATTGATTTGTGCCAGTATTAAATATTGACAAATTTGAATCCATAGTTATTGGAACAAAATCAACGTTGAATAAAATTCGTTATTGTATAAGAGTTTTGAACCCTATTAAAAAATACTTGGTATTGAATAAACTTTATTTATAGTATCAATAATACCAAAGTGTTTTTGACAATCAACTTCACTTTCTGCTTAAATAAAGGTGATAAATATAATTTAAACCACAATTTTACTAATGTTGGGTTGTCCAGAAAGTTCATTCTGATTTTTAAGGGAAATTAAAACACAACAAAATTATGCCATTAAATTTTTTTATTCAACTAAATATGAACCATTTTGTTGCACAACCTTTCTCCATTTTTCCTTCAACTTAAAGATTTCATCATCCCAGAATTTTCAATGGTTTCTCAGCAAAAAACTCATTAAAGTGGTTTTTTATGTCATCCAAAGAATTAAAATTTTTACCATTGAGATTATTTTGCAAGAACTTGAATAAATGAAAATCCTAAGGAGCAAAGGCAGGTGTAGTAACCAGCCAAGCTGTAACAATTTTGGCTGGGTTGCAAAAGAAATGAGAGATCTGGCATTATCCTGATGAAAAACAACACCTTTCTTGTTTTGCCAAATCTGGGCATTTTTCTTGAATTTCTGTCTTTTAATTTGTCTGGTTGCAAGCATTACTTTTTTAGAATCAGTTGACTGGTTACTTTGGATGAGATCATAGTACAGTATTCCTTTCCAATCCCACCAGATGAACAGCATGACTTTCTTAGGATGAAGACCTGCTTTTTGAGATGGTTAAAGTTGACTCATGTCACTTACCAAAGGTTGTTTTTCGCTGAATATTGTTGTAAACAATCCATTTTTGATCACCTGTCACAATTTGCTTTAAAAGGGGTGCATTTTCATTGTGTTTATGCGGCAAATCACAGATGTGATTCAAAAGATTCTTTTCACTCATATAAAACATTGTAGCAATTTGAGTACCCAAGCTTCACTAAGTGCTCATGGATAGTGGAGTTTGATAAATTTAGTGTTTCTGTAAATTTAGTGTTTCTGTAAATTTCCACATTGTGTAATGCAGGTTATTCTCAATTAATGCCTTCATTTGGTCATCATTTGTAGGGAGGGGGTCTGCGCAAGAATTCTTCATCAATAAGGCTACAATCATCAACTCTAAACTTAGCAAATCACTTCCGTACAATTCTGTCAGTTAAACCACTTTCACCATACACAGCATAATATCTCTCTGTTGCTTGAAAGGCATTTTTGCTTTCACAGTTAAAAAAAAAAAAAAAAAAGCATTAATTGTTTATAATCTTCCAATTTTTATAGGGATGCAAAATTGACACTAATTAAGCAATTTTAAACTTTCTTTCTCAAGAGATAGTTTGAAGTATGCTCTAATCAGAAATGTAAGCAAATTATATCTGTTGATAAATTTGACATGATGAACATGAACAACTAAAAATCAACATGAACTTTCTGGACAACCTAATAATATTAGCATAAAATATCAAAATTAATATTTAAGCAAATTTCTAAAATAACATTGAATCAAATGTTAAATTCAGGATAAAAATATCAAGTATGATTTAAAAAAAGATAAGAAGGTCAAGAAATCCAATATTTAAGTGATTACATGCAAAATCCATTCATAATCTATTACTGCATTATAATTTTGTGTGTTTGAACACACAAGAGGGTGCTGAAAAGTTGTTGGTCCAACTCTCAAAATTTGTATTCCATTGACCAAACCTCAGAATACTGCCTGAATTTCTGGGATAAGGAGTTATTGTTATTTACAGTTGGACTAATGTCCTCAACTTTATTGTTATCACAATCTTTCAGCTTGTATCCTCCAGTACTACTTCAGGTAATTTTGAACTGGACCCTATTTTTAATCTATGGGAATAGATTGTTTTTCTTTCTCCACCTATGTTTAGGGATATCTTGTTTCCACTGAGCCTGAGTTTGTACTACTTAGCCTAAGGATTAAACTCATTGTTCTACCAACAAATTCAAGAACCAATACTTTAATCCTCTGTTCAGTGGGACAATCTCTGAACTTGGGGCCTTAAACCTAATGTTCTTATTTCCTTCTTTGCTGCAGCTTTAATTAAGGGTGAGAAAATGAGATCAACTATGGTTTATCATGTATAAAGAGAAAAGGGTGCTCACCAACTCCTATGGAACAAAGTAAAAAATATTAAAGAACACTACAGAATCAGAGTTCTGAAGGAATCAATGCATATGCTAAGCTATGATAGCCCTACTCAATAGATTTAGTATAAATATCAATACCATATGTGATCTATTAAAAAAGAAAGGCCACAGTGGGAGCCAAACTGTATAGCAAGGTTGTAAGAGTAGGGAAGTTAATAAATGCACTAGTTTTAAGGCTCCAAGTTAATTCACATCATCTTCAACTCACCTTGACTGGAAATCAATGTTATTAAATGCAAATAGAATAAATGATACAAAGATTGTTGTCAAAAATAAAGGGCAAACAGATATTAGGTAGTAATGAAAGGTACAATAGCCTAGTAAATTTAAAATTTTTGTTTGTGAATTTAGTGGCATAGTAATTGCAAGTTCAATCCTTGGGTCAAGTAGTAGACTCAGAGTTAGTGGAAAGAGAACAAGTAAAAAATTTCCTTATGGTTACCTGGATTTGAGAACAACAAAGATGAGGACATTAGTCTGAATGTAAATAATCGGAATACTGATTTATTTTTTTTATTTATTGTTTTTTTTTTTTTTTTGTAAGTGGGTGGGGGTCAATAAGTTTTCAGTATCCCCACATTATATAAAATTGACTTCTGCTGTAATTTTTTTTTCCAGCATTTTATGGATCCTTCTTTAACACCATTTGAGTGTGAAAAAGCTAAATTGTTGCAAGCTGACTCTGTGTCCAATGAAATGCCCACTGAAGCAAAGACTCTACTTGATTATATTGAAGTCTTCTCAACTAAGGAACACAGGAAAAAGTGATTAAATTCAATAACCTCATTATATATATATATATATAGTTGGTGCGTAATTATCAGGCATTTTTAACCAATATTTATTATGAAAAAAGAAACATCACAATTCAACAATAGCATTTTTAAATGATTATTCCAGAGTGTATGATTATTGACACACATTTTTATAACCTGAAAAAAATAGTATTTTTATTAAAAAAAGTAAAAACAGCAATTTTTATTAACAAATAACTTACCTACAAAAGCACCTGATAATTATGCACCAACCCAAAACATATATATATATATATATATATACACACACACATTTCTTCATATGGAGTGGACTAACAAATGCTTTTTTAAGAACAATAATTAAAAACTTGATTATCATGTTTTATCTTTTGTAGATAAATCTTATTCCATTGCCTTGTATTGAATTTAAATAGTATCATTTAATTAAGGCAACAAATTCCACAGTACTTATTTTGATTAACTGCATTCCTTACAACGATTACTTTGCTACTTACCTAAATGTAAAACAGTTTGAGTTGGTACTAATAATGGCTATAAGAAGTTGATTATTTATGGCTAATTTGTTTAAATAATGCACTGTTTATTGTTTGTATCACATGACAATAATTGTAAGTAAAATGATGCACTGAAATAAGTAACTAAATAATCGTTTTAACTTTTTGAATATCAGTTCCTTTAGTTATATAATAATAATTTTAAGAGTTTTTCAAATATATTATTTTTTTATTTTTTTTTTTTTTTTTAAAGCTAACCTAATGCTTTTATTTCATGAACTTATTGTTGATTCTATTTTCAGATGGGTTGAAGCTATGGAGACAGTGCCTTCTCTCTTGGACAAAGGTCTTTCCTACTTTCTCTATAAAGATGAGAGAAAAGGTAATGTGAATGTATTCATTTCCAATAGTTTATCTTTGTAAAATGTTTAACATTTACACTGGTGTGATTGAACATATGTGAAACCTCATTAAAAATTGTAAAAAAATTCAATAGATTTAAGTAATATCACTAAAAATCTCAATTCTGTACCAATATTGGCTCACACAGAAATTGACACACTTTTTGTGCAAAAAGTAGGCTCCAATTTGAATTTCCACATTCGCATTTATTAACCAATCAGTGATGTTATCTCACTCTTAGACCTTTTTGAAAAATCAGACAACCTTGTTTGTTGTCTATGAAATTTGAGAGATCATTCCAGAAAATGATCAACAATATTTTTCCCTCCTAAAAATTGATATTTAAAAATTGGTAAAAATATGTATTAACAGTAAACTTCTTTTTTCTATAAATATTTGTTGCATTAAGTCAGTTTTCAGTAAACTTTTGACCGAGGTGGTGGTTATTGTTTTTTTTTTTTTTTTGTGCACAAACTGACTAATCATGCTTTCACACATTTTACTGAGCAACTTCTTGCAATAACATTGCAATTTTTATAAGCAACACATAAAAACATATGAATGGAATTATGTCAACAAAAATAATAGTAGTAATAACACAGCTCTCATTTGCTGACTGCTGGAAAATTACACACATTCATAAAAAAATGTAAATACTTTCTCATTCTGTTTTTTCTATCATATTAACACAATTACTTCTGTTGTGTTGTAAAAACAAAAACAAAATATTTTGATATTTTTGTGGGACTTTGTTTTGCAAGGATCTTAAATCTGTAATTTGTTTCTTGCAACTAGGAAGAAAGCAAATACTTACCAATAAAATTTATTTAAATTTGTAGACCTGTGTTAGAAGCTTATTTCTTTCTTTGCTTTTTGCACATTTTTTCCTCTACACATATGCATCTTAACAACATATTCATTGCCTGTTATCAGCTTCTGTATATTTTTTACACAGTGAAATGTCAGCACCTAGTGTTTGAGTTATAAATTAAGTCACACTTGGTGCTTTTTCTAAACCAGCATAGACATATAGTGACATACTTACAACTTGTTTTGCAACATATTTTTTATTATATTGTGTGTGTGTGTGTGTGTCATTTACCTTAGTCCTTTATTGCGGAGTATTCAATCAAAACCAAAATGACAGTGCCCATAAGAAATCGTTGTTGACATCATTTATTTCCAGTAAATGGCAATTTCCTATTTTTCCCCAAATGGGTTAGCACAGCCAGTCCACAATGCTAAAATAATGCAACCGTGAAAGTGTTAAGCTTTTGTTATCAAATAGCTTTCTCTTTCATTATACTGGGTAGTGTAGAACAAGAATAATGTGAAGGATATGATACATGCAGGGATGGTGGCGGGGTATAACTTTATCAAGAAGCCATTTAAAAAAGAATCTGATGGTTAGTCATTTGGTCAAATGATATTTTTACAAGGATGGCTTGATATTGAGGAGGATGCATTAAAGTACTGTACTTACCTTTTGGGGTATTTAAATCTTTAAAAAAAGAAAGTAACACAAAATTACTTCAATTAAGATTTGCTATGTTTATTGCAGATGTCCTGAAGACTTTAGTTGAATGGTGCTTAGAAGGTTTAAATCTGAAGAAAGGCATTGCTCAACCAGAGACAGCTTTCAAAGTGAGACATTTAAAGATGGGTATCCGCCTTGCTGGTGCACTGTGTTCCTGTGATAGCCAAGTGGCAAGCACGGTTGTGGTAAGTAAACTTGTAAATGAATTACTTCAGGCTGCTTATATCAAGAAAATCAATTTTTGAAAACCATATTACACTTGGGTGAAAATAGCCATATTACAAAATAGAATTATCAACCTTAAAAATAAAGGCAAGAAGTGCTTCTCAGAATAGCTACATCAATTTTTTTTTCTTGTGGATTATCTTCTTATAGGAGCTAATGGTCAACATGTATATATGTCTGTGCATATATATATATATATATATATATATATATATATATATATATGATCTCACATCTTGAATGGCAACCTTCCTAGGGACAGTGTCTTGATAAAAATACTTGATGTACTTCTATGAGTGTCTGAGTTGGACATCAGAATATCCAGCTTTGTAAAATCTTGATTCAAATTGTTATGACAAATCAGGCAGAATCCATCTTGCTTTGTGCAAGATTAATCCCTGTCCTGCCTATAAATATGTGTAGAGTGCTTAGTTACATGAATCTATAAATAATTAATAATTTATTAGCTTTATTTTTCCTGTCACTGGATCTAACCAACGCCTTTATCCACTGTGCCATGTGTCTTTGAGGACATCTGGGTATGAATTTCTGGGTATTATAAACCTAACGTCTTCAGCAACCATTTTTACCAGTGCTCATATTGCAATTTTTTGCTGTTATCATTGCATTTTTTTACCAGAGCTCATATTGCAAATTTTGTTGTTATTATTGCTTTTCTCTGGCACTCTTTATTACTGGTTCCCATATTGTATTCATTTCTATGCTTGGTTGGCTCAGGAGATTTTTGTGGCCTAGCATATCTGCTGATTCCTTAAGTTTACAAATTTTCCATTGGTGTTCTTTGTCTATGATCTCAACCTGATCCCACAGAGGGCAGTGATCTCCCTTCACTCTCCATATGTGGTCAGCCATGCCTGATTTTTCCACTTCCCCTCGTGTTACAGTTTTCTGGTGTTCTTGAAGCCTTAGCTTAAGGGGGCGGCCTGTCTCCCCTTTATATTTCTTTCCACAGCTTCACAGGATGGCTTACACACAGTCTTTAGTCATGTTCTCCTCTATGGGGTGGGTCTTACTCAGGAGAGATATCTGCGAAGTGTTGTCAAGCTTTTGAAGGTTCTCCTGATGTTATATGGACCACAGATCCTTTGTATTTTCTCTGATAACCCCTTCACATAAGGCAAGCAGACTGTTTTATGAGTGTTGCTGTCCTCCTCTTGTACCTGCCTATCCCAGTTTTTTGGGGCTGCTGCCATGTACCCAGGGTACCTGTTACATTGTAGGGTACTACTTATACTGACCAATTCTTTATCTAATGTCTCTGGATCACCACTTATGACTTTTGCTCGGTGTTGTAAGCAGCAGACGATCCCTTTCTTTACGCTCTATGGCTGGTGGGAGTTGAAATTGAGGTACTGTCCGGTGAATGTCGGTTTACAGTATATGGATGTTTTGAACCCATGCTGTGTTCGATATATTAGAACGTCCAAGAATGGGAGTGTGTTGTTACTCTCTTTCTCCATTGTGTATCAAAGGTCTTGTTGAGTTCACATGGTCCAGTAGAACCTGAACATCTTTCTGGTGTGGCCAGAGTATGAAGGTGTCATCTACGTACCTTAACCATATAGTTGGCTTTAGAGATATAGATTCTAATGCCATTTCCTTAAAGTATTCCATGTATATATTCACCATTGCTGGTGATAATGGTTAGCCCATTGCTAAGCCCGCATCCTGTTGATATATGTGTGATCCCATTCCGAAGTGTGTTGTTTGTGTACACAAAGTCAATATCTCCATCAGATTATCGATTGGAATACTGGTCCGTTCTTCTAGGGATGAGTGAGAGGCCAATCTGTCTCTGACTACTGAGAGTGACTCCTCTGTGGGTACCTTGGTGAACAAACTCACCATGTCCAAGCTCACCATCTGGTTGGCTAGGATGGCAGCATCTTTGATTATTTCCACGAAGTGGGTGGAGTTTCGGACATATGAAGGAGACTTTCCTATCAATGGGTCAATTATATCTACAAGGAAGCAGCTCAGAGGGTGGCACACAGAGCCTTGGCAACTAACAATTGGCCTGAGCGGAATACCGTCTTTGTGAATCTTAGGGAGACTGTATATGTGAGGTAGCTTGGTGTAACGCTGCGATAACTGCCTATACGTTTTTAGGTGAAAAATGATCTTTGTTCTTGATTAGTACCTGTGACAGTTTGCATTCTGTTTTTATAGTAGGATCCTTTTTCACTTTGCTGTAGCTACCATTGCTAATGAGGTCCTCCAGTTTTCTTGTATAATCTGATTTGTCCATCACTACAGTCGCATTACCTTTGTCAGCCGGTAGCATGATGATGATTTCATTCCTCTGTAGGGATCCAATCGCCAGCCTCTCCAGTTTTGTTATGTTAGACCTGGGCATCTTGGCTCTCTCCAAAGTCTATCTCACCTTCCATCTCAATTCATCTACCTGAGCCTGATGGATGTTCAAGGCCACCTCCTCGACTCTGGTAATGATGTCCAAGTATGGCACTTGCCTGATGGTTGTGGCGAAGTTGAGACCCTTATTTAATACTGACTCCTCAGAGGTACTCAGCTGATATTGGCTGATGTTGACTACTGCTTTCACTGGTGGGTGATGGACCTTGTGCATCACCTTCTGATCTTTCAATCTATTTAATTTTTGTACTTGGCAAGCCTTGACTACATCAAATTCATGTCTGAAGGATTTATCCAGGTCATTTTGGACCCTTCTCTGGTCTTCTTCATTAGTAATTCTGTTGAAGAAATCCTCAGGTTTTATTTTCATGTTATTTATTATTAGGTTGGTGCAAAAATAATGATGTAATAATGTCGTTTTTTGACGTATTTTTTAACGTCAAAAAACGACATTATTACGTCATTATTTTTGCACCAACCTAATATGTTATCCCTGATCACATATTTTTTTTATAATGATAGAATGTACTTGAACTATAATAGTAGGTTTCATAAGTTACTGACAGTTATTCTTATATTTAATATGTCATAATGTTATGTAATGTAAAATAATACATTAATTATTTGGAGAAAACTATTTCTATTTAGTTGGTTGCAAAATAATTGTGTTTTTAAACCATTTGTATTCAAATACACAGGGGCACACTCATTGACTGTCTCTCCCTTTCTCTCTCACTCATGTTTTATTAAGAAACTTGTTAAACTCATGAAGACAGATTGCATCTGTGCAGGTATATGCCTTTATTTGCTGAACAATGTCAATGTAGATGTTACCAGTAAAATGCATGGGCAATTTGATTAATCAGTGACTGCCATATTTGTTGCAAACAAGTATCACCAACATTTATGAAGAGAAATCTCTTCCCACTAACGAGGGTAACTTGTTTTGTTTTTAGTGTGTTGTGTATGTAGAATCACCATTGCAATAATTTTTATTCAAATCACAAAAGATTAATCTCAAAATTTGGTTGATGTTGATCATTGTATTTTTGTTGTTTTGTATTAAAAAATCACAAATAATTTGAGATTTCTCATAATATTTCAGGAAAACAATGTCCAACACCAATTACTTGACCTTTACACTTCCAAAAATATGTCAATGTCCCTGAAACTACAGATACTTCATGCTCTCGATCAGACAACACGGCTGCAGGAAGGTCTTCTCTGGTTTACAGCCACCCATCCATCCAAAAACCCAGCACAGAGACAAATTTGCAAACCAGACAAAAATGGTGAAGTAAGGAATGATTCCAAGGGGGATAATGATTATCTGAAAGACAACGATGATGCTGAAAATATGATGGATGAAACTGAGGACGATGTTGACACTGTAAAGTCTGAAATAGAAGAGTACAGTTGTTATCAAAGATTGGTTCAAATTATGATGAAACGAGAGGTACTTCCTTCATTTATTTATTATTCACCAGAAGCAGAAGACTTGTTAAGCCACCTGTATCTGTTTATTAAAGAAAACTTACATTGGGATCATGAGTCATCTAGCAGGTTTTGAATACACAAAGTTAAATTATATTATTTACATTTAAAGAGAACAATAGGTTTTTTTTTGGTTTTTTTTTTGGTTTTTGTTTTTTAATAAATGTTTTGATGAATTTTTGGTTGTGATGCCAAACTGCTTATGAGCACTGGAGTGAACTTTTTGACATCAAGTTATATTGAGTCAATTGCTAAGTCTGCTGCTTTTCTTTCCAGAATCTAGCAGTTTTATTCATGTATTGAATATTATTGCCACATCTGGTCTGGTGCTTCTTCTATGTATCTAGAAACTCTTGATAAAATCCAAAGAAGAATCTGCAATGTTATTGGTTCTGACCTAGCATATCAGCTTCAGTAACTATCCCACTGCTGTAATTGTCTTGTCTGTGTTGGTTGTTCTGACAAGGTTTCTTCTTTGGTACCTCAACTTCACAAATTTGTGTAGTACTAGGTTGGCAGCTAGGTCTCATTTTAATGCTGAAATAGCTAGATGCAACTGTAAGTTCTATGCTTATAGTTTCTTCTCTCTTACTTGTGGAACTCACTTTCAGTTAATTGTTTTCTTGTCAAATAGAATCTTCAAAAATTTAAATGCAAAATCAGTCACCATTTTCAGCCCTTTTGAATCCCATTCATTTATTGTTCTTTCTACTCAATAATGTTTTCTCAATTTCTTTCACTCTCAGTAGCCCTTGCATCTTTGTGGCTTTATAGCTATGCTTGAAGTGAAATAATTTTAAAAAAATGTTTAGTATTGTTTGGTGGTAGAATTCTATATATTTTAATATTTTCTGTTATAAAGTTTTAATTGATATTTATTGAAACTGGTAAAACTAACAAAAATATAGTTACTACTTTTGAATTATTGATATGAATTGTCAAAAACTATTAAAAAAATTGTCTAAATTTACCAAATTCTGGTGTCTTTTTACTTAAATTTTAGATTGTACGTGTTGCTGTAGCAGGAACTGCATTATTAAGAAAGATTCACACATTTGAAGTTCTTTGTAACTTCTATTTAACTGTTGAACAGTAAGTTTTTTTTTGTTACCTGACTATCATCTACATCTTTTACTTTTAAAGCAATAAAATAGTTTCTAAGTAAATCATTTAAAATACTTATTTTTTGCTTTAAAACAGTCTTACAAGAGACAAAATTCCCACCCCCAAGAAAGAAAGAAAAAAAAAAAAGATTTGAATTAATTTCTTATCTCCTGGAAGATGTATAATGTATTTAAATGACTGATGTAAATGTGATAAGTGAATGGTTAGAAAAAAAATTTTCAGAGTTGGCCATGATTATCTTTCTAAGATTAACAATTCCAGTGTATCACATGGAACATGATGTCTTCATCCAAAACCAAAAAGTGTTTAATTACTTAAAATTATAGACAGATTTTGTATTCATCACTTCATAAATTTTATTTTAACTTGCATATTACCATGAAATTTCCTCTTGTTCATCAGTCATACGTAAAACTTCATTTGAAGATTAAAAAAAAAAAAATGCTGAAAATGCTGATCATTTTCTGCTTTGATTTTTCCATGATAAAAACTATAAATAAATTACTGCTAAGAAATTCCTATTTACAACTATTATCCCAAATGTTGCAGCAGCTCCCACCTCTGTTACTGAGATATGCTTTAATTTACAAATTAAGCAGAATAATTCATAAATCTCTAGTTTATCAAATTCCAAGAATCTTAACCAAGATATTTGTCTTGGAGTTTGCTTAAAATTCCTTGGGACTGGTTACATACTAATTTTTATCAAATAATTTGATATATAAAATGGTTTTCTCAAGCAAGCAACAAAGAATTATCACTACTAAATGGTTTTGAATATTTAACAAAGTGAAAATCCTTTTTTTTTGTTTCCAGATTGATTGATAACATGGCTTGCCTTGAAGAAAATGATGTAAAGATGGAAAGTGAAGATAGTGTTAATGGCGGTGCTACTGATGAAAATGAAGTTGATCCGATTGTGTCAAATGTGAACAACATTAGTGACGCTAATGCCGACTTACTTATCACCTATCTAGATGAAATAACAAAAGTTGTGACCAGGGCTCCATTTCTAATTGTAAATACTTTGTTTCTAGTTTTATCTTTTACTTATCTTCTGATTTTGCTCAATGAAATAATCATTTTGGGAAGTATATCTTTTCTTTTTAGCATGATCATGTTATGATGATGTTATAAAATTTAGTTCTTTTTAAAATGGCTTCAATAGTTGGTCAGTTGAAAGTTGAAATAATATTGAATGGCAAAACTTCAATATGCTTGTTGATGATCCTGCATCAGGGAACAAACTTTTGTCAGATTAAACTAATGTTAGTGGATTGATCACAAAAGCTACACAAGTCAAGTGTAGATTTTGTTGTGTAAATTGTATATTGAAGGGGAACTATACAAAACAATTTCTCTACTAAGTAAGAACTTTTATATAAACAAATAAAAACAGAACAAACTCTGAAAACAGAGTTACTTGAAAGTTAGCCTTGGATTGCCATAATTTATATTGTTGTAATGGATGTGCAGGTAATGAATATAAACACAGAAAGTGGAATCAACAAACCAGGTTCAAATGGGTTTAAAGCATGAAACCATTTCTTCTTCCTCGGCTATCGGTTAAATAGCAGTTTATATTTGACCCTTGAAGCTGTTGAGAAGGAATATTTTGAATTCAAAATCATACAAAGGCAATGGGGAAACTGTGCCATTTTCTCAAGATGACATGGCATTTCATAGATAATAAAAAAGTAGAATCTGCAGAAAGCCATTATTATTATTATGATTACGCCTACATCCCGAAAGGACATGGCATTTAATAAAAAAAACAGTTTATGTATTAATTGTATTTTTAGGCAATCTATCTATCTATATATATATATATATATATATATATATATATATATATATATATATATATACTTTTCTATTGCTTTAAATGTTAGTTGAACCATCTAATTTTACTAACTTCAGGCCCAGCCTAGACGATCACTACCCGGCAATCTTATATTTGAAATTCGCCAACACCCTCATGATATTTACCCGAATCTCTATGCAATGTGCTACTCATGGTAAGTGATGGTAATTTATTCATATATAGGCACATATTTATGTGGATATAGTAAATTTTTTTGTTAACTGTTAAATGTATAGAATTTTCACACTTAACAGAATGTATGAAATTATGCATTAATATAAATGAAAATCTTATAAAAATAGATAAAAATTATTTTATGAATAAGATTTTCTTTTTTTTCCTTAGAAATTAGACTACTTTAACTTATTTTGATGGTAGATCTAAATTTATAATTTTAAGTATCTTAAACTAAAAATAATAGTAATGCACTGTTTTTATGGTAGAGACTAATTTCCTGATTTGTAGTTCACCTTGAGTATATATGTATGATCCAATTTAATGATGCAAAATTCTATGAAAGAATTCTTTTAGATGTCGCCATTGTTTCCTTTTTTTTTTTTTTTTTTTTTTCAGTCAACTACTTGAATGTCTTTTTGTCCTACTGTCCTCCCCTGCCACAGTAAATCATCTTGGACTATTTGTTGCTATTCGAGATTTTTTTCATCAGTTGCTGGACACTCAAAGAGGACTTTTATTTCTTTGTGCCAGACCGGACACAACTAACGGAATCTTGCGAGTCCTTACTCAAATGGGGGTGCGTATATATATTTAAAAAGATGGTATACATTGTGAATGTGATAACACAAGTGAAACAGTTACTGATAATTGTTTTTTATGAAACTTTGCCTCATTATATTTTATATACAAGGGTCATTCCAAAAGTAATGCATTTGATTTTATTATGTTGGTTCAAAATATCAGAGGTAGATGTTGGTGGTATGGCAGTAGAGGTTGAAGTTTCTTGTCTGTAACTCATAATTATTTTGCATTGTTACAGAAAGCAATTAGACAAAATAGCATCCGACATGAAACAGCTGTGCTATATAATTCTTTCATGAGGAGAAAATTGCACGTATTGATATTCTTATATGTTTATGGAAATTGAACAAGAGATGTGAGCACCAATGGTAGGTAATGCACTTCAGCAGTGACAACAACAACGTATATGATAACCACTGTTCTGGGCACACCTCTGTACAACTAGCAACCCACAAATGAAGAGTGCCCTGAAAATGCATGGCTGATGGTGGTGATCATGTGGAAACAGTGTGTTTTGTAACAGAGTATGTGGCTGATTCAATGGAGTTGTTGTACACCCTGTAACTATTGTTGTTTCTGTGGGAATAGAAAGTGTTACTATTGGAGCAACTTGTGTGTTTGTAAAATGGTTAATGATTTACACTTTTTTGTGGATAATTCATTTGGGTTTTTATTTATTTTTAATTTTTAGGATTATAACAGAGAAGACAACAGTGAAGATAATCCTGCTCAGCTGTTGGGATTACAGCTTACATATCATCTGCAGACTTTACAGTATGTTGACCAACTGGCTGATTACCACAGAAAAGGTCAGTCTTGATTTCTGAAGGAAAAAAAAAATAAGGATAGAAATATTAAAACAACACTTGTAGTTTTCTGTTTGATTATTTGTTAATAAAGAGAAATAAATATGAAATGATGACTTGTGACTCTTAATGAAATGCTAAAGGTGATTCTAAACAATATAAATTTGGATAATCAGGTTTATTTTTTGATATTGAAATAAAGTTCATTTCATCAACTGTCTCTTAGTTAAACATAATTGCCTTTTGATTATACATGTTTATATTATCTAAATCTTTTTTATTTTGAAAGATATTTATTATTATCTTAAATCACATTTACTGGAATAATTTTGGATGATTACAATATTAAAAATTGATCTGCTATTACCAATGTTGTTTATTTTGCAAGTTTCAGAAAAATAAATCAATATTTCAAACATAGAAATCATGTTTTTTTACAAAATTCTTAAATGCAATTATATGAGTCTCATTGACAGAATAAATAAGCAAGATTAATTGGAACAGGAAAAAATGAATTCTTTATAAATTGTTTATTATTGTTTACAGTAAGCAAATATTCAAATCAAACTGTATATTATGAAAGCATAAATGTTAGTTTTTTTAATTCCTCTTTCTTCTTTTGTTTGGTTGACTGTTGGTTATTCTACAAGTTTAATTACTTTTGTCTTAGTTGTGATTGTAGGACAGCTTATGTAATTTTCATAAACAAAACTGTTAAAAAAAAATCTATCCATTTAAAATGATTGAATAAAAAATAAAATTTTTCTGCTATATTTCTTTTTATTAAAGTAAACAAAATCTGTTCTTACTTTTATCATATCAGCCTTTTGCATATACCAAATTAGTGTTGTGAAATTCATTACATAAGCAATAGTCAATGTCAGTGTTTCAAGTAAATTGAAATTAAAAACCAAATGTAGCTTTTGTTTTCTTTTCATTAATAATACTCCAAGAAGATAGTATATTTCTGGAAGCATCATACAGATGTTTAGGAAATAAGAGATTTTGCTTTAGTTAATCACTTTTTCATCAAGAAATTCTATTTGGTTGGGTAATTTTAAAACTACAACCTCCTCAAAGTTGATTTATATAAGAAGTCAGTGACATCCATTTGATTTTGATTTTTTTTTTTTCTCCCTCCTTCTTTTTCTTTTATTTTACTCAGCTTCCCTAGACAAAGACATTGATGATGCTGAGCCTCTTGGCCTTTTGCATAGCATGTACTCAATGACAGTAAACACACTGGGACGAGAATCTGTTGTGAATGTACTTGGACATGACAAAAATCTCAAAGTTCTTCTTCCTTTTGTTGAACCAACAGGTCAGATTTTTTATTTACTTTCTCTAGGGGGAGGGGTCAGGTGTCTTGTAAAATATTGCATCTAGCTGGCCATAAAACATCTACATTATAGAGAATGATTCCCATTAATGAAGTATTACAGAAATTATGAGGAAGATTAGAAAATTAAATTGAAAATAAAACTGAAATATATTTGATTATACTTTTATTTTTTTTATCTGGGAAAGTATTTTTCTATGAGAACAAAAATGTCATCAATCAATGAATATGAATTCATTTTAAAATTACATTGGGTGTTTTCACAGTTTTGATGATTTCTACTAGAACAACAAATTGTTTAATGCATTACTTAGATGAGTTTTTCAAACCTTATAAAAGTGGGTTGAAAGCATCAAAAGCTTGAAACAAATTTATTGCTTTCTTCAGCCTGTCTTGCTACTTCTTTCTGCCCAATAAACCATGTTTCCATTGAATTCTTCTTTTTTTTTTTTTTAAATGTCATGATTTTGTAGCTCTAGCACATTTTTCTTTTTTATTCATCTGAAGTTGACATTGAATAATTCAGTTGATAAAAATTTGCTGCCATTTTTGTCTACAATAAAACAAAGTCAAATATTTTTATTAAAGTTATCTTTAATCGTTGAAAGGTTACAAAAATATAAAAACAGTCTTAGAAAAAAATAAATGGCTATAAAAACACTTGATTTATGGCTGATTTAAATAATGCACTGATTTGCATCATGTGGCAGTAACTGTAAGTAAAATGATGCACTAAAATAAGTAGCCAATTAATCATTTTAGTTCTGAATATTAGTGCAAAAAAACATGGTGAGAAGAAGCAAAAATTGATATGAAAAGTTCAGCTGTTTTAAGGCAAATTATAGCAGATATGTAATCAAATGTTGAATTTAATGGAAGTTAATTTTTTTTAATAATCTTGTTTTCAGAATTGGCACATAATTGTTATTTTCATATTAGCTATGGGTGGAATTGAAAATTTTATATATTATCTATTTTATTTAGTTATTTATTGAGATTATTTTACATTTCTCAGATTGGTATTAATAAATGCTGGTCAAATTTTCAGGATGGATTTCTATGAGCAAAATGTAGTATGTGACTTTAACATTTATAATATTTATTCTTCTTAAAAATAACTTATTTTGGTGTATCAGGTTTTTATTATACAAACTATAACAGGAGATATAGACCAGGCCTTATTTCTCTTTTGAGGTTATATCTTTCCTATGCCCAATAGTAATTTTTATATATCTGAAATTAAAAAATATTAATAATTATACTCTTATGTATTTATTTAAAAAATGATGAACAAACTTACATTTGCATAAAATCTCATGCTATCAAATAAGTTATTGTAAATATTTCTAATAAAAACTATTATAAGCTGAGACTCATACAAACATATCCTGAAAATATTGTTAACATTGGTAGGTTAGTTGCAATTTTATTATTACATTCTGAAGTAATGCATTAAAATGGTGTGAAGAAATTCTTTTATGATTAAGATCTTCGTTTTATGTTATTATTTTTGTATTGGAATTGTCTTTGAGAAAGAAAATTTTGTTTGCTAAAATATTTAAATAGCTACCAATATTATAAAATCTATGTTGAATGGTGTCTTCTGATTGGTTACTGGTTGTCATACTAAACTCAGAAGCCCTCTAGTTATTTCAGTAAAACAAATTTGCTTTTAATGTTTGTATCTTGTATTTTATTTAAGTTTCATTTGTAAACAGAAAATCTTTCAGATAATATTGAAATGTATAATCTCCACAAACTAGTTTATAATTGTTAAATATTCAAATATAGATTAAATAAAAAAAATATATATATATAGGACATCAAAATATTGAGGAAAGATAATTTGAGTGACAGTTTTAGCAAGTTTCAAGTATTCTATTGGATACTATTTGTGGGGATGTTGCTTCTGACTGACTTGTGATAATCTGAGAGCAATAATAAAAGTTAGTTAAGGAAATCATTTAAAACAAACAACTGTTTATAGAGTATATGATGTTTGATTTATATTCTTCATCTAGGTGATGATATCAGAGACACTCGTTTAAAAAAATCTGTATGTGCTGGTTATGTGACAGAGCTTCTTCTATTGTTAATTCGTCAATCGGAAAACATGGAAATGCTTCAAAGGTTCGCATCTCAACTTCTCGCCATCAGTGAAGATGGTAAGTGCTTGATGAACCCGCCCACTCCAGACCGTAAGTACCCTGTCCTAGCATTTTTTTTTCTTTTTATCTGAGGATCATGCACACACATACACAGGAAGGATTATGATTAAATTTTTAAAACATATTTTTCTATGTACCTGATAGGTGAAATGCATTGATAGTACAGAAATGCTGATGAAAATGTTTTGCTTTCATCATATTAATTTGCTTCTCTGTTGTTGCTAACTAGTTCTTGATCTGAAATTTCCATAAATATTTAGGATACTAAAATAATTTGTAGAAACATTAACAGATAGTCAATATGTGATTTGTGAGTTCAAGCGCCCTACGAGGCTGGCATCCTGCTCTCACCCCTCCACTGTCGAAACTCCTAAATGTAGCCATCTCTTCTACTACAATAGCTTCATGTCTCGCACCTCTCGCCTGTGGAACTCCCTTCCCTATTCCTGTTTCCCTGAGAGCTATAATCTCTAGCTATTCAAGTGTAATGTCAATTGACATCTCCAGTTGCCTTGATCTATCCACTACCCTTCTCCTCATCTTTTCTTCTATCACTCCTATCTGATCTTGCTCTAAATTTTCTGTAACCCCTTGTGTCCTAGTGGCTTCCCATCTTGCTTGGGGTGAAATGCTTAAAAAAAAAATAAAAAAATGTAGGATGTCATTTCAAATTTCTTACACTAATTAATGGCATACTAATGTGATGTGGCAAATACTTTAACTTTTCTTTACTGAATGATTTCATAATCTGGAAAATATGTAAACAAAAAAAAATTGTATATACACTTTTATTTTTCGAATCTGATTAGTTGGCTCAGTGTGAAAATGACTATCATATAGGAACAAGTTATGAAAAATGAGTTTTTAGAGAGTAGTGATAGTCTATGGTTTCTAAAAGTGGAATGAAAAAGAATGAGTCTCAACTTATGAAAAGCAATGTAAAGGGACATAACTCTAAAACATAATCTGGCTAGCATATCCTTAAAACGCAAGACGAGATCGAAGCAAAGCTTGTATACGAAGGTGGACAACAATATAAACGCCTTATATTAAACTACAAAATAAGAAGTAAATAAAAATATTTCTACATTTTTCTGTCTCTAATTTTCAACAAATTAAAAATATGTATTTAAAGTATTTCAAAAATCATCTTTGGTGCCTGTTTTGTGTTTCAACAACTTCAGCTGAATTTTGTTGATCTACTTTTGCCTACAATTTGATCTTGGAGCTAATGTCATACTGTCATAATGGTTTTGCCAACTTGTTGGTTAATATTCTTTCTTAAAAAATAAAAAAGGTAAAGAAATTTTTAAAAATATTAGATTTTTATTTTTTTCAAAATTAGAGATAGGAAAATGTTTTTATTTACATTTTCTTTTTAACTAAAAAATTTTTTTACTTTACTGCTTCTAAAGGTTGAAATCAGTCAATAATTCTGTTGCTCTTTTTCACTTATTGTCACAATAATGCATTCTTTTAATTTCTAGCATTTTAATTTTCAATTATTTTTAATATCTGGTCCTGTATATATGAAAATGTAATTCATTTCCTAAGTATGAGCACTACTTTTTTAAAAATATGTTTTCAGATTTTTACTTTTAATGTGAATAAATTTCCATCTCTCGAGTATACAATCACATGTTTAAAATGTTTCCTTCTGCTTGTTGGCATGTAATGCTAGAGGTAAAATTTATATTTTAATGTCATCTTTAGAAACTTTATTGAAAGTGTTTTCAAACTGCAAAATTGAATCTTAGAACATTTATAGATAGGTTATAAGTAATGAACTATACATTTTATAGTTGTATCTTTTTCCTGATGTAATTTCTTCCTTTATAGAAAGAGAAATGTTTCTAGTTAAGAATGAGTTTAGTATGAACTAGTAATTCTGATGCTGGGAACTTAGTATAACATTTTCTGTTGACGCTATTTGGCTGTCTTACCTTTTTGTTTAGTCACCAATCTTGTACCTTGCCATTTTTATTTTTTTTGCTTTGTCTTTTTGTTTTTCTGTTTATTTTCTTCAAAGTGTGTGCATGTATCCTTTTGTTTATTCATTTTTATTTATATCTATAGTCCTTCTTCATAATTCCCTTTCTTCTATTCTCTAGAATCTACATCCAAGCTTCAAGAACTACAAGAGTGGCTAAATCCAACCAAGAAGGTACCCATTTTTTCACATGAAAGTTTGCAGCCTCTCATATTACAGTTGAAAATGTATGCTGATGACATCCTTAAATTGCCTAAAGGGCTCATTACAGTAATGCGTATTCTTAATTGGTTGGCAGTCCCTCCTGATTGCAAATATACACAAGGTAAGTGATATATTTTGTTTCTTAGTAGGATTATCTGATAAAATTTTGCAAAGGGCGTTTTGCTATTAGTCTTTATCATTTTCTTGATTTATTTGGATCCTTTACCAATCTGTTTTCATATATGTTTGTTATTGTAGTCATAGTCCAATTTAAATATGTGAAGTGTGGCAGCTATAAATCTCCTTCCTCTCCCCTAGGCAAGAATAGGGAAAGGCTGTCCATATTCAGTTTGTGTGACAACACATTTGAGTACTGACTATGACAATATATGACTTTAGAACAGTTATTGACTCTGAATAGCGTGTTCCATCTCAGGTTTTTGAGGAAATGTTTTTGGTTTGTGAAACATTAAATTAACATTAGATATATTTGATTAGTTTGAATTGTCAGAGCTTATAACTTTTTTCCTACAACTGTAAATAAATAATCACCTGATCTATATATTTGTTTATTTTCTTTATAAGAATTGAAATGTTCTTATGGACATTAAATGTGTCTGTGTATTAGCTATAAGCTGACATTTTAGGAAGTAAGCAGTTTTGTTTAAAATCCACTTCAAATTTGAAGATAATATCTCTAGCAATTCTATAATGCTATTTATCAATCATCTATGATAAAATTGCTACAGCAGCATTTTGCTCTAAAACTGGAATTTCTTGTTCTGTAACAAGTTACATAATATTAGGATTTCTTTGGCAAAGAAATAAAAAAATCTGATTCCGTGAGAACTTGGAGAAATTTTTTTCTAGTCTCGTAATATTTTGGTTTATCATTGTTTTTAAAAAACCTAAAACCTGAATTTCTTTAGTGATGAGACCCCCAGAAGAAAATGTTATAAATTTTAACTACTTATTGTTACTACAATTTTCTTATTTGCTAAACGATAACGTTACAATTTGCACCTTCTTTATTCTATTTGAAAAAAAAAATGCTATTAACTTTTTAGTAATTAATATCTGTTTAATACATTTTCTGTTTAATGCATCTCTTAGAACTTAAATACAATTTTACTTCAATGAGAATTTTATGTATATCAGTGCAATTTTTTCTTTCAATTCAGTTTACTTATCTATATATATATATATATATATATATATATATATATATATATAACAAACTTGATAAAGATAAATAAAAAGTATGTATTTATTGATAATTACCATTAAATGATATTCAATGTTTGTTTTGTTCTGAATTACTTTTAACTATCAGTTGCACATTCTTCTTTTGATAAAATCAATAAATGAATATTAATGAATCTGTTTTGTTTACAGAAAAACCAATTGAATTGAAATACAAATATGTCGTTATTGAATTGTTAAGTGCAGATTGTTTCCCATTATTTACCAGCTTTCTTCAGGTAAAGTCATCACAGTTTCCCTTCATTATTATCAGGTCATCCCATAAGTTCTGGCCGAATTTTAACTTTTTGTTAAAATGAACAAAATTTAAAGAGTATTTTATAATGTCTAATGGAGCTGAACATTATTTTTATGTTTAGATACATTTAAACTGATCAAATTTTATTTCAGATAACAATAAAATTAAATTTTGTTTGATTAAAACCCTGCTAACATTAAAGTACCCAAGAATCATTTGAGGCACGTAATGCTTTATGAGTTCAAGAAAGGAAACTCAGCAGCCGGGTGCCTCATGAATTGTCTGAAAACAACCTCAAATCCCGAGTTGACATCTGCTCTTCTCTCCATTCTCGCCAACTTGTTTCACCTTTTTTGGATAGACTTGTGACTGGCGACAAAAAATGGATCGTTTCTCAAAATGTTAAACATTGTAGACAGTGGCTTGATAAAGGGGAAGGACCCCAGCCACAGCCAAGAAGGGAACTTCATGGGCAAAAGGTTCTTCTTTCAATCTGGTGGGATCGCCAAGGAATAATCCACTTTGAATTCTTACCACCTAATGCAACAATTAATGCTCAAATATACTGTCAGCAATTAGAGCGTTTGAACCAAGCTTTGAGGAAAAAAAGAACTGCTCTAGTGAATCGAAAAGGGGTGATGTTTCATCAGGACAATGCGCGACCCCACACAGCAAGAATCACGTCACAAAATATTGGTTGGGAGAAAATTCCTCATCCACCTTATTCTCCCGATCTTGCTCCTTCAGACTACCATTTGTTTCGTAGCTTACAGAATCATTTGGAAGAAACAGCTTTCGTAACACAGGAAGAGGTTAAAACTGACATTTGTGAGTTCTTCGAATCAAAGCCAAAAGAATTTTACAGTAATGGAATTAGTAAGCTTGTTAATAGATGGAAGAAAGTCATAGATAATCAGGGAAAATACATTGTTGATTGAATCTGTAATTAAATGTAACATTTGGTCACTTGTTTTCTTTATTCAAAATTCGGACAGAACTTATGGGATGACCTGATACTTATTTGATGTCTGGTGATGAAAAAAAAAGCATCTAACAAATGAATTTATTTTTCTTTATAATCTTTTTCCTTGTTAATGTAACATTAATATTTCAGATCAAAGTTCAACTAATAACTCTAGGCTACAGACTTATTGATCCTACCTCATACTATTTAAAATAAAAATTCTGTTTTTATCTGTTTCATTATTCTTTCCTGCTCATCTTTTGAATGACAAATGTGAAATGTTTTTTGCTTAATTTAAAGAAAAAAAATTTGATAGTTAAAAATTATTGAAATTTTTTTTCATTAAAATTGATGTTTTAGATTGAGCATAATTTAGTAATACTATTTTATTTTCATATTTATGAAACTTATTTTGTACTCTTAGCAAAACCGTAACTGCCTCTAGTGTATATACTGCTATAATCTTTGTAATAAAATATACATTTCTCTTACAATTTATATATGAATCCTGTTACTTTATTCATGTAACATGAATACGGTCATTCTAATTATAGATAAAATATTTTATAAATAATTTCTGCTATTTATTATGCTGCATTCAGATGTTACTGGAAAAGTTTTTCATTTATTATAAAACAGAATTATAAAAGTACAAAGGGATTTATTTGTACTGTAATTTCAAATTAATCTAAATAATGTGTTTGGGGAGAGAAATCTTAGCTGACTTCACCTTCCATATTTTGTGATTATTTTTGATTTCTTTGTAATCTAATTTTGGCACAACCTTGTGAATTTCTTGTTAAGAGTTTGTTTTTTATCTTTAGAAACTTTTAAAAAGGAATTTGTGTTTATTTTTTCATTCTTTAATACTGAATTTAGTTTTGATATTTTACAGAAACTCACTGAATGGCTCCAACGACCATGGCAACAAGGTATTCCTCAGAGTAACAGTCAATTGTTTCTGGTACTTGCTATTCTCAAACCAGCTCTCAGTATCATTCACACAACCTTAGCTGTCCTTATAATGTCAAGAGGATCTGAGGTACATCATTCAAGGATTTCTTTTTATTTTTCATTCTTTTAGACTTCATATTACTGACATTTACTTTTTAGGTCATTATTCACAAAGTAATGAAGCAATTCATCCTAACAGGCCATGTGTTAAAAAAGAAAAGCAATCAAGATTCCATTCATTGAACTTTGCTCTTAACTGAATTAAGATGAAAGATCTGATCTTAAGATCTGGGAAAAATAAAAACGGGGAAAGTGTTACGAGAGTAAGTTTTAGTTACTCTATCTGCTATTACTATAGAAATTAATTACTAACATGCAATAAATTTTTTTGAATAATTAAAAAAAAAAATAAAGGCCAATATAAAAATGCTTTTTAAAGCAAAAACTTTAGTATAAATTAATTATATTGCTTAATTTAACAACTTGAGTACTTTGTGTGTGTGCGTGTAAAAAAAAAAAAATGCTATAATTTTATTAATGTTGCCATAATAGTGATTAGAATCAGCAAGAAAAATGATATCAAAAGTAAAGCAGATAGACAACATTATTATGATGGTTGAAAAAAATAATCAACCCAGTGATTATTTTTTTATATGAGCAAATTTCTTTCAAAAACCTTTTAGTTTTAAAACAAAGGATGATTACAGATCTGAAAAACACGCCATTAATAAACAAAAGCCATACTTCATTTGTTAATAATTTTATGTTAATTAACCGTTACGAGGCCCCATTTTGTCCTACTTCTTTATGCTTATGATATAAAATACAAAATCTAACTTAAAATGATGACTTAAATCTGTAGCCACTAGATGCCCTTTTTACCTTACGAAAAGCTCCCATTCATCAAACCCTTTAGATTTCATAATAATAGAATGGAACTTTCTAGAAGTCTCTAGAAACTTCTGTTGGGTTCTAGAGGGTCCAAAAAACATGTTTAAACAGGAGTTTGTACCCACTAGCTTCCTGAACCCACAGCCATGACTATTGAGGTTGACTCTGGTCTTTTTGATTCAAGAACAAAGTTTTGACCAAAAGAATCTAAATTCCTACAGTTCTCGAAAAGAAAAGACTATCAGTAAATACTGCCCCTTTTCTTGATATTATTGACCAAACTCTTTTATTTTATATATATATATATATATATATATATGTGTGTGTGTGTGTGTGTGTGAATTAATCAAACTATTTTTAAGAAGAAAATAACATAATTCTTGGACTAGCAACGAATTCCCATCCGTTGCCTTAATCTTAACAACAGTGGATTTCCTCTCCCACTTCCTTGTATAGTTACACATTAAGCCAACTACATTCTGGGCTCTTGCACGCTTACTAATTTGTTAGCATTTCCTAACTTATATTGTTTTAAACCTCATCCCTATTGTTTTAAAATATCTTGTAAAATAAAAATGTAAAATAAAATCCACATTTTGTTAATGGATGTAATCTCTTTTCTTCAACCCTAATTTCTACGAATCTGGTTCTTCTTTTTTGTGTTGCGCCAGCCATAACATAATATTTTTGATGTGTTGGAGTCATTTTTGTGGTTGGTTTTTATGTACAATCATACAATTTAAAAAAAATTCCAATGGAACAATATAGTTAATTAATCAATAGAATTAGAAATTCTGGTTGATAAAGTAAAGAGGAATGTAATTTCTGATAAAAGTAATTTGACCCTAGGATTAAGATTTGGAATTCAGTAGATATGCAGAGTTTTTTGTTTCCTTAATAAATTGCCTGAACATTTAAGATTTCAATTAATAAATCTTAATCTTAATACTTTAAGAAAATCACTTTGTAATGAAATATTGAAAAGCATATTTTTCTCAGCTGGCATCGTCCTTTCTTTCATTTATGCTGGTGTGCCTGAAAGAAAATGAAATGGTAAATCAATTGAAGTGTGTTTGCTTGAGACAACCACAGTTCTGTTGTCATTGAATGTTGATTTCCTTAAGAATAGAGCTGACTTATTCAAAATGTGAAAATATGTAAGGTAGAAAAAAAGTGCACAATGGAAATTATTTTCTCATTATGAAAATTCTATTAGGTTGGTGCAAAAATAATTACGTAATAATGTCGTTTTTTGACGTATTTTTAACATCAAAAAACGACATTATTACGTCATTATTTTTGCACCAACCTAATATCAGGCTATTTTTAGGAAATACTCTTGCTTATTTAGAATAAAATTTTCTTTGTTCTTTCAGTTCCGTGATCTCACAGCTCTCCCGATTCTGTTTGAACTCCATGCAGTACTGTGTTCTGTACCAAGTGCCACTCCTTATTTAAATGACATTCAGCTCGTATGTATATGAAATTTTCTAAAGCTTTTTTCAGTAGTATTATTGTTATTATTATAAAATAGTAATTATATCTATTTTGCATATAATATTTATTACCTTGATAATCGTTAAGATAGTTTTCTGCAATAGCTGTTTAGTCTCACATCTGGTTGTTAACTTCAGTTATAAAATAGTTGTGCAACATTTACATTTATATTTACAGAAATAATTTATTTGTGCTCTGACATGTCCAGTGTTTAATATATCATGAACTCTCCTGGTGAGCCAGTGGAGAAGTAGGGTGGTTTTTTATTTTTACAAAGTTTCTTGTGTACAGGTAAAGTTCTTTATTGACAACTCTAACAGATATGGTTTGATTCTCTTTACTGGCTTCTACTTGTGCATCTGTTATTATCTAATGTTGTAAGAGTTAAACATGTTTTTGTGTTTGCTTGTTATTTTGTTTCTATCAGATTTCATGTCGGCATTACTGTGCATGTCTAATCATGTAGAGAATTTGATTGCTAAGATCAATGGGAAATATGAAGACTATAGCTATCCTCTTATTTGAACATAAAATTAGTCTTTTTATAATTGTTACAAGTAATGTTTTATGAGGATGAATTAATATTATTTCTCTTATGAATGTCTTTTCATTTAATGTATGTGCTGTTACACATATTTTGCTAAATAATATTATTATTGAAATGAAAGTTTGTGTTTTTAAGAAAATTATTAATAATAAGACAATGACATTTTCTTAGAATGTTGATTGAATTGTTAAATGTAAAATTTAGCAATGAAACTGCAAGTAATATATCAGATACTCTTTGTGCTGCAACTATTTTTGATGTACGAGTTACTATTAAACTTTATTTTACAGTATAAAAGTATGAAATCAACTTTGAATAAACTTCACTGACATTTCGGTCATAAATTGATTTTTCAATTTCAGATCCAAAGATCAATTATTGATACTCTTCTTTCTTTCACACAACCCATTCTGATGGAAAATGAAGAAGGTAAAGTTTGTTTTATATCCTATAGTCTTTATTATCTAATGAAATATTTCTTAAATATTATTTTAGTATATTATTTAGATATGCTATGCTGCTGAGATCTGATACTGAATGTGCAATTCTTTTAAATATACTAAAATTCTTTTAAATATACTAAAATAATTTTAAAATTTCTTTTAAATATACTAAAATAATTTAAAATTTTTATTATTGGAAAGAAAATAGTTGTGTTTGGTATGGGAAAAAAAAAAACACTTTCTAGCCAGATTTAAATGGTTTTTGGTTAAAATCTGGGAAGTTCATTAAAGAACTGATAAAAGAAGTAACTATTAAAGAAAATTGCTCGACTGAATTGTTCCTTGCTTTTTTACTAAAATACCATTTAAAAAAAAAAAAAATTGTAAGTTGCTATGCATTGGGGTGATGTCGTAAATTTTGTCTACATTTTTATATGTCAAATCAGCATTAACTTTGTGTTGTTACAAGTTATGAACTTCCATATATGCCAATTAATACATTTTAATTAGCAAATATTCAGCTGAATATTTGATGATTATAAAAAGGTGATGAAAAAATCTTCATTGTTTCGTTGTTCTATGTTATTCTTCCTGAATTAAAATAACCTGTAATTATTTTATTTTTTTACCTTGTATTTATTTAAATTCATTGTTGCATCTCAAATATCTTCATTATTGTTAGAATATATGTATTGATATTTTACTGGATAATGATTTATTTTTCCAATTTTTTTTCCCTTTCAGGACTCAGCCAGAGTTTGTGGACGCTGATGATGAAAGAATTATTGAAGCACACCTTGACATCGCCATATCGTTATCTCAGTGGTCTACTACTTTTGTCTGATCTTCTGCCATTGCCTTTACCTATACAAATAAAAGAAGTTAGTGTTTCATCAGAACTTTACATATTCT
Source organism: Acanthosepion lycidas (assembly GCA_963932145.1). NCBI lineage: Eukaryota > Metazoa > Mollusca > Cephalopoda > Sepiida > Sepiidae > Acanthosepion > Acanthosepion lycidas. The sequence continues at coordinate 20,547,811 of OZ010606.1, read as the reverse complement.
GCAGGATAAAGTGTTCAGCTAAAAGAAAAATTTTAGAATTAGAACACATTAGAATTAATGAAATCTTGAAAACAAAAATAGAAATCAAGCCTAACCCACCTGAAAAAGACAAAGACCAAAATAAGAGACAAGTTCAGATTGGATTATATAATTACTATATTATTATTATTATTATTATTATTATTATACTTTTTGGGTTTTCTTTTTAATGATTTGAGTTTTGTAAGATTGCACATATACATACATACGTGGTGGCTGTCGATTTGCAAAGTGAATATGACCATCACTAACATGTCCAGTCCTTCACTTAACTCCCCCTCCACACACACAAACACTACATTCATCAGTTGTGTGAATGACAGTGGATCATAAAACCAACCATTGATCTGCATTTCTTTTTGCATATGTGGCATATCAAATTATCTCTGGGTGGTTGAAGGAGACATTGATCATCATCATCATCATCATCATCGCTTCCAATGTGCCCTTTCATATGTCTTGTCACACCCTAGGGCAGGTCGGGCATTCATATCATACCATTACAAAATCGTCATATACAATAGACTGTTGATCCACTATTTACATTATTCAGATTATTGTCCTCATCTTTGTCGCCATATTTATTACAACGTTTCGGCTGTTGTACGCTCCGGTCTTCTTCAGGTGGTTGGAATGTCGAGCTGAACCCTTTATTTCACTCACTGGGGTAGACTGTTCTAGTTCCACGTGCCATATCAGTTATCTCCTGTTAATTTCCCTCCACCGCCTTAACCAGGTATTGACCTCGCACTCTTTGGGTCTTGTCACTGGATCTAACACCTTTATCCTTGAGGACATCTGGGTATGAATTTCTGGGTATTATAAACCTAATGTATTCAGTAACCTGTTTTACCAGTGCTCATATTGCAATTTTTGCTATTATCATTTCATGTTTTTACCAGAGCTCATATTTTTGTTGTTATTATCATCGCTTTTCTCTGGCACTCCTTATTACTGGTTCCCATATTGTATTCATTTCTATGCTTGGTTGGCTCAGGAGATTTTTGTGGCCTAGCATATGTGCTGATTCCTTAAGTTTACGAATTTTCCAATGGTGTTTTTTGTCTATCATCTCAACCTGATCCCACAGAGGGCAGGGATCTCCCTTTTGTCTTCATATGTGGTCATCCATGCCTGATTTTTCCACTTCTCCTCGTGTTACAGCTTTCTGGTGTTCTTGAAGCCTTACCATAAGGGGGCGGCCTGTCTCCCCTTTATATTTCTTTCCACAGCCACATGGGATAGCATACACACAGTCTTTAGTCATGTTCTCCTCTGGTGTACATAATACCTCATCTCGGAAATATAGACAGATACTAGACTGTCGATGTTAGTGTGAACACTGGTGACTGAGCAGACCCACCCTGGACAGACATATCCGATTACGTTGGGCACATGGCCAAGTTGGCACCTAGTGGCAATTCAGGGATCCTTTCTGAACCACTCTCTTCAGTTCTGCACATTTTTGTGATGCCTCATGGAAGATCTAGATGGCGTCACCAATACCAACTCTCCAAGAAACCTGGTCTTCAGCTATAGTCTCCCAGTTATCCAGACCAATATCACATTTGTATAGTGACTCTTTAAGGCAATCTTTGTAACAATGTTTGGGCTTGTGCTGCATTTTTCCCCTTTCCAATTCTCCATACAATATTTGTTTTGGAATTCTGTCATTTGCCATATGGGCAACATGGCCCGTCCATCACAATCTGTGCTTGTGTATAAGTGCTTCCGCAGAGAGTGAATTCGCCCTTTGTAGAACAGCATCAAGTGTGTGAGACATCCAGTGGATTTCAAGTACAGAGCGAAGGCAGCATTGATCAAAACATTACAGTATCTTCAGATGTCTGTGATAGACTACCCATGTCTCACATGAATATAGCAGAGATTACATAATGCAAGCATTATATATATATTAATTTTTGTCTGTTTTTTTATGCTCCAGATACGGATATTGAGTGCTTCAAATGCATCGGAGGCCTTCTTAATCCATAACACTATCTCATTGTCAAGAGAACAGTGGTGGTTGAGGGTGCTACCAAAGTATACAAATTTGTCTACAACCCCAAGTTGACTGCCATCAGCATAAATTGATGGCTCTATATACTGAATTCCTCGGGCAGGTTGATACCTCACTAGTGTCTTGTCAAGGCTGATAGACAGTTCAAAAGGCTTACATGACTCTGATTATCAATCCATGAACTCTTGTGCATGCTGAATTGTGTGTATCAGGTCACAGTCATTGGCATAGAGAAGGTTGTCTACTAAACTGAAAAAGACTTTTGTCCTTGCTGCAAACCTATGGATGTTGAAAAATTTGCCAGACGACATGCAACCTTATCATAATACCATCATGGCAGTCCCTGAACACATCAAGCAGTACAATTCAAAAGTAGATAGAAAACAGTGTAGGAGCCAGAAGATCTCCCTGTTTGATTCCATTTTCAACCTTGATTGGCCCCATAAGCATACCACCAAAACTGACACAGGCTTCCATACAGTTATGGAAGGACCTCAGAATCAGTAAGAAAGTGGAGAGAGGATCTACCAGAGACCAGCATTATTAACAGTGTCAAAAGCCTTTCTCAGATCTACAAATAGTTGATAAAGGTCAATTTGTTGTTCACACCTCTTTTCCTGGATTTGTTGTGCTGTGAAAATAATATCAGTGGTCCCTCTGTGTTGGCAGAAACCACATTATAACTCAGGCAGTATATTGTCAACTATACTCTGGTTTAATCTTAATAGGAGAACAGAGGCTAAGATCTTACCTGCCAAAGAAAGGAGAGCAATTCCTCTATAATTACCACATAATTCCTGGTCACCTTTACCCTTATATATATATATATATATATATATATATATATATATATATATCATTGTTGCATCCCTCCAATCTTTTGGCACTTTTCCATCTCTCCAAACCTTTACAGTAAGATCATACATAAGTTGACTTAAATGTATTCTGCCATAATGGAATATCTCAGCAGGAAGGCCATCAACCCTAACATCCCTGCCCATGTTGAGTCCCTCCATACCACACAGAACCTTGCCCAGTGATGGTTGGCTGTCAAGTTTTACCACTATGGGTCTTTGGGGTATTTTCTCAAGAACCTCAGGGTCCACATTTGAACGTCTGTTCAGTAGGCCATCAAAGTGTTTCTTCCATCTTTTAGCCATGTTATCCATGTCTGTGAGGAGATCATTGCCATTCTCTGTCCTGAGACAAGCAATCTTGTTTTATTTATTTTGGCATTTCCAGGGTGTGCAGTTTTGTGACATTCAGACATGCAGGAGGCTTTTCATCATTTTGTTTAGTTGCTGGTTTAAGAACAAAGATCATCTTGACCCTCACTATGGAATGATCAGTTCAAGAACCTGCACCATGCATAGATCTAACAATATGGACATCCTGTATATCTCTCTTGCAGACAATGACATAATCAATGAGATGCCACTGGCGTGAATGGGGATGCCTTCATGTAGTAACATGATCACCTCTGTGCTTGAATTGAGTACCGGAGATAAAAAGATTAAACTCAGTGCAAAGTTCAAGGAGTGTTGATTTTCCCAAAACTATTCCAGGTCTCCCAATCTACACCAACTCTGGCGTTGACGTCACTGAGGAAGACAATCTTGTCATCTTTTGAAATCGTGTATAGTATACCTCTCAAGGACTCCTAGAACTGGGCCTTTAAAGTGCTGATACTGTCCATTGTTGGAGCAGAGACACTAATGACTGTAGTGTATCATGATCCATTGAGATGTAGGCAAAAGGTCATTAAACATTCATGGACTCTTTTAGGAAGTTCAGCAAGCTTTGGCACAAGTGTGCTACATAAAGTAAAACCCACACCAGCTCCTCTATCTTCCTCAGCAAACTTTCCCTTCCAGAAAAAAGTGTAGCCACCTCCAACTTCTTGAAGTTGACCATCACCAGCTAAATGAGTTTCCGAGAGAGCATCTACATCTATAAAATATCTCTCTAGTTCCCTAGACACCAGAGCTGTTCTGCATTCAGTATTATCTATGAGAGTCTCTATGTTCCAACAAGATAGTATTTTGTGCTCAAACTAAAAAGTAAAAAGTAAAAGAGAAACTAAGAATGAAACAGAATCCTTAGTTTCTCTTTTACTTTTGTTCTAGGGCAAAATAGACATCCGACACATGCACTATATTAGCCAGGTCATCAGCTATGCACTTCCAGCCCGTCAGAGCTATATGTGTTGCTGCATCACCATCACCATTGGACTTGAATTGAAAAAAAAACAAAAAACTAAAAGCTAGCAAGTTTTCAGTAATGCCCATGCAGGTTTTTAGGTCAGATGCAACTTGAACAGCGCTGCATTGACCCTCACCCCCAAACCACATTGTCCAGAAACAAGCAGTTGCAAGATAGCTAGAGTCACTATGAGGCGGGTTTTCTATCAGAGTTTTCTTCTAGAAGACTGCCAAAAGGCTTAGGAAGTCTCACCCCCAGTGGGTTAACCGTGCATCTAGATATCAGCCAAAATATTTCTATGGTCTTGTGCAGAGATTGCTAGATAGACGTTGACATCTCAAAGAGATTCATCCGTCCTTTGACAGGTCTTATTTTTGTCCTGCAAGTTTTCTAGCCACCCTCCTCACCAGTTAGGCCTGGTGTGGGAACTGGTTTAGTCACCAATTGCCCGACTGTGCAGCAGGCAGTACTAGCTTATATGATACCAGTAGCATCCCATCAGAATGACATGACATATTATTTATATATATATATATATTGTTGGAACCTGCTTAGATTTGAGCGTCCCTCTCTCACTTTTCCCTTTCTCCTGGTGGCAGTGACAGAGTTGATGTCATTTGTGTGAATTTGATTGGGGGAGGGGACAACTGAGTGCAACGGAAAAGCCCACACACTTGGCCAGGGGGTGCTTCCTTCGCAGCTCAGGGGCTTGAGACAGACGAGATCTGGCAAACATGATTGCACTGGGCTGTTGGGTGCTTGGCCTGTCAAGGTCTGATTGGTTATGCCATCCCAAATGGTGCTGGCCTTTTCTGGCAGTTTTATTTATATATATATATATATAGAGAGAGAGAGAGAGAGAGAAAGAGAGGATTAATGTGAATAAAAGTTTGTCACTTGGCTGATTGATGTTACCTTCAGCATCCTGACTCCAGAGTTTCATAGATGGACCTCTCCATCCACTCTTCATGGGGCATCTGCAATTTATTTACTTATATATATATGTGTATGAATGAAGAAGAGAAGAAAAATTGCATTTGAAAATGTGAATAATTAAAAATTTATATTTATTTTCTTTTCGTTATTGGCCATGTTTTACGTTCTTTCTTTTTATGATTAAAATCTATGAAGATATAAATCAATTGAAATAAGAAGAGCTATGGTAATTTGAACTAATAATTTGGTTGTAGATGAATATAGAGAATGTATTTATTATATCCATTATTTTTATAACTTTTGAACTTTTTTATTTCAGCCATTGCCACCTGAGGAGAATACTCTTGTGGTAACTATCAGGAAACTGTGGAGTGCTCATCTTCATCCTGTAACACCTCAGATTCATCAAGTTATTCATCTCCTTGCCGGTATGAGAAATCTTTTCAAACAATGATCTGGCTTACGCTTCCATTCCAGTAACTAAAAGAAAGATGCCTGTTCAAATTGAAACAAAGAACTTTATTCCTTTACACTTAGTTTAATAGTTTAAAAAATTCACATAATTAAAATAGCAATAAACAGTTTAGGTAATTTTATCTATACTCATTGCCACCATTTTGATTGGCTTGTAGAATCTAAAATGTGTACCTATGTGTATTCATGATTATGAAATTTAAAAAAATACTAGGAATATGCAACTTTTAACAAATCCTGTAAAACATTGAAATATATTGGTCATGTTTCTCTATAATTTGGATATTTCACAGTTTAAAAAAAAACAATTTCTTTTATTTATAAAATTGGTGAATGTAGAAAATTTTGTCCATTTTATACAGGGTTCAAATACTCAGCAGATTTTTATTTTATTTTTTTAATTTCTAAAATTATTTTTTAATGCTATATTTGTTTTAATTTCTAAAATTATTTTTTAAAATACTATATTTATGTGAATTAATTTGAGATTAAGTTAATGAACTAAATGCTACTGCCTATTGTGTAAATTATTAAAGGTATAGATTAATTTTGTATACAATCTATTACTTTTTTTAAATGGGTGATTATATCTCACTAGTTTTTCATACACAATACCAAAGATAATGAGATCAAAATCTTATGATTATCACTATATGAAGAAAATGCCTTTTACAGCTACAAAACCAGAGTCAAACTTTTTAGAAAGTTCTTTCAGTAGTCTTATCTCTTTGAAACTATGACATGAAGTGATATATCAGTCCTCAATTTCATCAACTACACAAAGCTAAACTCTATCTGGAAAGGGAAGATGCAAATGAATATTATCTGCACCCATCAGAAACAAGACAAGAGTTAAGCTCATTTATTGCACTAAAAATTTGGTCTGTATTTTCTGAACTACAAACACCATGATCTTATTGCCCATGTCATTTACTCCATTAGGGTTCCATCACTATTATTTGTATTTCACAATTAAAATGGCTAAAATAATAATAAAATGCAAATGCAGGATTAACAGAATGTTAATTTACATATCACATCATTTTTACTTTTCAGTGTGTTACTTGTACGTGAATAGAATCACCAATAAAACCTTGAGACATTATTTCATATTTATACATATATTTTATTTTAAAGCAGAAATAATAATAAAAAAACAAAAAACTTTCATTTCTATTTTTATTTTAATTTTATAGTTTCCAGTTGTGTTCCTCTCCAGCAGGCTCTTCGTCGTGTTTGTTGGCAGATTGCAGATTTAGCAGCTCCATCTGCTTGTATGGTTACCAAGTGAGTATAAAGTTCTTTTATTAGATACTAGCATGTGGGGTTGAAAATTAGTCAGATTAATATGAGATGAAATTTTGTAAAATTGTACTTACTCTTAAGACTGTAGAAAATGTTAATTTTTTTAATTTGTGTTGAACTGGTACTTTTACTGGAAAATATTTTGCAAAAGACAAATCTCATTTTAAAATGCTTCTGCAATTTTGACTTTGCAAAGAAGATGGTGATTGACATTGCATTTAAATGTAGTTATCAGGAAGCAAGTGAGAGTAAAGAAGTTTCAATGTTGGGAAGTGTAAGGAAAGAAACTGTTGGAGGAGAAGTGACAGTTAAATTTCACTATTTCAACAGTAATAGGTGGGTGAAACGTAGACACCAATCTAGTAGCATGCTTGAATTCATGTAGTCAGGGCACCAGAGAAAAAAGCTCATCAGAGCAGTAGCCATGAAAATATTTGTAGAAAAAACAGAGGGAAGCCACATCACATCTGTGAGAAAGCGTCTGAAGTCAAGAAGCCTATTCAGGACTTGATTACATGACATATCCTTCTTTGGATTTTGTCAAGAACCTTGAGATGAATGGCAGGGACAGATATGGCAATAGTATTCAATGGATAGCTGAATAGAAGATTTGTAAATGTGCAAGATGAACTCTGGTATGACACAATGTGTAGAAGAGATGATGATGATGATGACTTGTGTGGCAAAAGCCTGCTGTGCAAAATGGGTGAAGGAAAGGAAAAAGAAATATGGCTACCCTAACACCTTAATTTAAGAAAGACACAGATTTGGAGCTAAGAGAATTGGCCACAGTGGTTGGGCATATGCAAATTTTTTGTGAGATCAGCATTGTATAAAAATATCACACGAGAGAGAAAAAGTGACAAGATGCTCGTGAATGTCGTACTGTGTATATGAAGAGACTTTGTCAGCTGGGAAAGCAATTATTTGAGTCAGTTTCACACACAATAAACCAATTTTTGTTGCAGTAGATGCAGCAATTGATTCAATATAGTTGTTCCACTTCAAGCCAGTTGAAAATGTGAAGCCAAGAAGGCACAGTGAGACGCTCTCATGGAGAAGAGCATCAACCATGCTGATAGTGGGGGATTGCAGGGACGGGGTTTTTTTTTTTTTTTTTTTTTTTTTTTTTTTTTTTTGTGGTTAAATAAGAGCAGTTTAGTTTTGGATTAAAATTTCCAAGCCATTTCCTGTCCCAGTTAACCACTGATTAGAAGTCCTTTTTGAGAGCAGTGGCTAGGTTAGCTTTTGTCAGCACTGCCAGGCTTACTATTGAGACAGGAGTAAATGGCAGTGTCATTTGCATAGATGCCTACTTGGGAACTGATGACATCAGGGTGATCATTGATGATCAGAAACCATGCAGGACCCAGAATATAGTCTTGGGTAACACTTGTATTAGTATGAAAGGAACTGGAAGAGACCCTGTTCAGAACAACCTTCATTTCATGATTTGATAGGAATGATGGATTAAATCAAGTAAATGTCCAGTAATACTGTAGCCCTGAAGCTTAGAAGACGAGCATGTCAAACCCTGTCAAATGCCTTTGAGATATCTAGAGCCACAACTCGAGCTTTGCCATTATTATCAAGTGCTTGATATATAAGTTGTGGCACATTAGCGGCAAACCGGGCAAAACAGAATCTATATTGTTTGTCAGAATGTAGATTGTGAGGGCTAAGATGCTTAAACACTTCAGCATTGATTAAAGCATTAAATTAGTAGGAGACTGATAGAGTGGTAGTTAGAGGGGTCAGAAGGTTCTCCAAAGTTCTTAAAGACAGGGACAACATAGGAGGACTTCTAACAAGCTGGAAAGCAGGAAGCTGTGTGAGGCAAATAGTTGGAGAGTTTGGAGAGAACTGGAGCCAGCTCAGGAGTACATTTCTTTAGGATGACAGCTGGTATCCTGTCACCTCCACTTGCCTTAGAAATGATGTCTGAGACCATCGACAGGGTTATGTATATATTACTCAGTATAGCCTAAGTTCTAGCAGGGAAGTCAGGTGTGAGCACTCCAGTCGAGTGTTGAGTTGGAAAAGAATTTACAAGCAGAGCATTAAACCTATTCTGCTGTAGATGTTAAGACTTTGGATTGAGGATTTGTTGTTGTTCATCACACTCTTGCACAGCTGCCAATAATCTCTAGAACTGAACTTGCAAGATGCTATACCTTGTTTCATTCTATCAGCAAATAGAACTTTGCTTCCTTGCTTGCACTTGTTACAAAAAAACGTCTGTTGCAATCGGACATCTCAATCTTGTACAGTCGGAAGAAGTGATTCCTGTGGGCTATAGTGGCTGAGCAAGCAGGTGAGAACCAAGGAGATGAACTCAGTTTAACTTGGTATTTCCCTGCTAGAATGAACACATTGATGCCAGGAGGATACCTCAAATGTGCATTTTTGAACACGCTCATTAAAAACTTCTTTCCATGAAATGTCATGAAGGAAATCACAGACCGGATCCCAATCTGCTTGTTGATAACAGAAGCATATTCTGTTGGTAGCAGATTCATTTGGAAGGAAACATTTACAGACACTACTGCATGATCAGAGTTGCCAAGGGAGCAGAGCTGTGTCACTTGACAAGAGTCAGGGATAGAGAAAAAAGAGATAGAGAAGAGAAGCATTTTCTTCAGGGTTACTGGGGAAACATGTCGGAAAGTCAACCAATTGCATGAGGGATTGAGTGATTGAAAAGTTAAGGGTTTGGATGCCAGTGACGTCAGTGACAGTGTTCAAACCACCTGGTATGGTGGGCGTTAAAGTTACTGAACACCAATATGTTAGTAGATGGGTGTAGGGAGATGGCTTTGCCTATATTTTCAGAAATACTGTCTAGCATGCAAGGAAAGGGAATGGAAGAGAAAGAAGAGATAGCTAAATGAATTAAGTAGAGAGAGATGGAGACACATGCATGAATGGTCAGGAGATTTGAGAGAGGAGAGCTCTCTAGGTAGTGGGAGATGTTTGCAGACATAAACTCTCAGGCCATGCATATGGACTTTAGAGACCTTTCTAAGTAGAAGAAAGAGCTAGGAATCAAGAAATCAGAGGAAGGGATTGATAAGTTAAGGTTAGTTTCACAGAGAGGCTAGGATGTCCAGAGACTTTTTGAAGAGGAACAGTTCCACACTGTAGAAGTTGGTATGAATACTACAAATGTTGCAGAAGAACAGGTTGAAGGGTTTAGGTGATTTTTGTTGAGATGGTTTAGGTTTATAACTTAGGTTGTTTATAGTCATGAGATGTTATTTTGGTAAGGAAAGTCCTAGGGTAGTAGTAGCTGTCAATCATCAAATGGTGCAGACTATAACATAGTGTGGCCTTGGGGTTGCCCACTGGAGGTGCCTGCAGGGACACCCATCCATGCATGACATGACACTGCAAGAACTGATATTAGGCAACTGTTGATCAGAGCAGCCTCTCAAGATGCTATGCAAGAGTTTGGGCTTCAAACTACCAGTCAAGAACAACTAGAAAACTACCAACCTGGTACCCTCAGAATGAAGAGACGTTGCCACCAACCATGCGCATCACAAGAAATTCAAGACTGCACCACTATTAAGGCCAGAAAAAAGCAATGGAACTGGGAACCCCTTCCTAAACAGGCAACACTAATCAGGAGAAGAGGGAGGAGTATAAACTGAATGATAGGGGATGATAGGGAGGGGGGGCCTATCTACTCCAATTAAAAAAAAAAAAAAAGTAATATAAAATATTTAAGTTTTAACTTAAATGAATGGCAGATTTTCATAATACTGTAAAGTTGGTAGTCTAGAGGAGGAGGAGGGGATTGGGCAGTACAATATTACTACCCCCTTTCTTTTTTCAGCTACAATTCCAAGTGACTCTACTTCACTAAAGAATAACAAGTCAGAAAACTACTAAATCTACCAGGACATGAACGTTTGCTTAGAAAATGGAGGAAATCAAACAAATGATACAAAACTGATCAAAAAGTAACTGGGTTATCACAATTAGAACAAACACATTAAAATGTTATAAAGGAAACAAATGGAGATATTGCAAATGATCAGGAAAAAAATTGAATATTAAATTAAAAATGATGACATTCATTATGTTCAAGAAAAGACTGGAATTGTTCCATGAGGCTGTTAAGCTCGTTAAATGTGTAGAAATGTATTTATGACATATTCGGTTCATATTTGTTCTAAAGTAAATGTCCTGATAAATGTTTTATTATCTTCATTTGGATATTGTATGTTGCTTTAAAAATCTTAAAATGAATTAAATTTTATAATTACTCAGATGCTAACCATCAATTTTCACTTTATATTAAAAAGAAAAACGGGCCTTTATTAAAAGCTAGAATGTAGTAGAATTTGATGAAACAAAAAAAAATCTTTCTTTTTGAAATTATGAAAACTGTTTTATATATATATATATATATATATATATAAAATAAAAACAGTTATTTGCTGATTTAAATATGATTGTAGTTTTTGTATTCTACATCAATCAATTACACCATTGCTAAAAAATATGAATGTTCTAAATTAAATACTGAGTTTATTTCTTAATTGATGATCCTAAGAATACTACAGAATAGGAATTATTTGAAATGTTTTTTTATAAACTGTATATTTTATGCCCACTTATTTGTAGTTTATAGAAGTGTTCTTTAAATTCGAATGTGTTTTTTGACATTAGGATTCAGAAGAAATAAAGTTGAACATTAATTTTGTGGCAAAAATCCCTGCTTTTTCAAAATATAAGACATAGATTTATTTAGTCACTGTGTATACTTTGTTGTTATACACTCTCTTGTGTGTACTTTATATCCATATAATCATTATTTGCTGATAAACCTTACTTTTATCATTCCACATTTCTATGTACTTTTTTTTAACTCTTCCTTTTAAATATTTTGCTAATTATGAACTCTCTTCAAATATTTGACTTTTATCCATTTATATCAAATCTCTTCTTTCAATTTCTCCCAGACATTTTTTAATACTTAAATGGTTTAAAATGAAAATTCACCAATATAAAACACTTTACTTATAAATGTATTGAATAGAATGTGATTGTAAGGATTCATTATATTGTCAATATATAAGAAAATAAATAAGTTTGTTTCTCTCCTCCTTTTCTCACAGGTGTGTGCTTGAAATGTTGGAAGAAAACTTGGTGTCAGCATTTGGAAATAAAGAAAAATCTGAGGAGAAAAAAGAAGGTGAGAAAGAAGCACAAGAGGAAGAGGATGACAAATCAAGTTCACCCCAAACAGTAAAACTCCTTAACTTACTTGGACATTTCTTATCACAACCATCCATGAAAGCAGCCATTTTGTGTCAACTGAGATCAAGGTGATTTTTCAGTTTATTTTTGGAATCCATGTACTGATATTCTGCATGTAGCTATCTCACTTGTTAATTGAAAAAATGAAAGGTACTAAATGAATTCAAAGTGAAAAGGTACAATGTCCATACCATTTGTTATTGTAGAACAGGTGACATGACAATGCAGAAAGTTATTGGTTAAAGCAGAGGAAGACAGTAAAAAACATTTATAGATATAAATAAGTTGAAGGAAACAACTTATTTGATGTTTACCCTTTAAAATATTTACTGCTTGTTACATATTTTTTAATTGCTCAGTTGTTTGTTGTAGTTGAGCCATTTCTGATTTTGTTAGAACATTCTTTCCATGCTGTTGAAGTTCAACATTTCTGTTTTTTTAATGGTTAGTTTTTCCAATTCTTCCAGTTCTTCAGTTGATGACTTTAAGAAATTGCATGCATAGAGACAAAAAAATCAACACCCTATGTAGCAAGTGGAAATATGTTGGATGGCCAGATCTAATAGAAAATCTATCAGATATAACGCTATCCAACACCAAAAGGGAAGCCCTCAGCTTTGGTTTGAAATTTACCAATGGGATTTATTAAGGAGATCTAGTAGACATAATAATAAAAAATCATAAACAAAATGATACTGAATTTACCAAAGGTTTCATTCAAGGTATAATCACTGCTACTATAGAAACCAACAATGAAAATTAATTGCCACAGAGACACCTAAATGTACTAAGGAGCCTAGCAAAAAAAAAAATAAGGATATCTACGTTACTCCCTCTGATAAGGAAGGTGGGATTGTGATCAGGAACAAAAATACATATGTAGAAAAAAGTGAATTCACTACTCAACCATACAGACACGTAGGAAAAAATAAATGGACAGAAAATAAGTACTGAAACACAAAAATTTAACAAGAAGATTAGAAAACTAATTAAAAAACAAATCATGGTATAGATTAATCGAATATTACCCTAGAATACAAAAAGTTTATGGTCTCCCTAAAACCCACAAAACTGGTATCCCAATGTACCTCTTCACAAACTGGAGAAAGCCATAACAAACATTCTAACCCTTCTTGTAAAAATCAGCTCATCTCATAAAGAACTCAGGCAGCCTAGTTGAAAAACTAAGGGAAACAAATGACTCATGGCCAGTCTAGATATAAAATCTCTTTACAGTTTATACCAATGTCCCAGTTGAAAAATGCCTAAATCTCTTAAAAAAGCATCTAAACACAAAGTTAAACCTCTCCCTATCAATAGCTAAAATAATAAAAAATTTCCATCTGATCACCAATCAATGCTATTTCATATTTAATATTGATTTTTACAAACAAAAATTTGGATTACAAATGGGATTGTCTCTTAGTAGAGTGATGCTTTGTATTTTCTTAGAATTTCTCGAATCTGGACCCTTCCAAAATAATTTAACCAGTCAACATATTTCCCCATATATTAATGAGGTTCTATTAATATATCCACATGATAATGATTTACCTGACCTTGTAGATAAACTAAACAATGTCAAACATACAAAATGGAAGAATAAAATTCTTTGTCTTTCCTAGATATCAAGCTACACCTTATTAACAACAATTTAAAACTTGGTGTCCACCAGAAATCAACCAACAAAAACGATCTAATAAATTTCTATTCACATCATAACAAAATAAAATTTGGTATAATTATCAGATTCTACTTAAGAGCACTTGGAATTTGCAGCCCTCAATATTTACATGAAGAGGGAAAATGCATTGAAAATACTTTCAAGCTTCTTCAGTATCCTAATTATGTTATATTCAATGCAAAAGGTTCATAAAATATTCCAAAATAGAAAACAGCCCCTCCTAACAAACCCAATGAATCAAAAAATATATTGCCCTACTAACTAACTTTATCATGCCTACAATTGAAAAGAACTTGTCTAAACCCAACATAAAATTTGTTACTACTACATCTGAAACAATAAGACTTAGTCAGTACTAAACAAAACATTTTTCTCTATCACCTATAATAATTGTCATAAAAAAAAAACAGAAGAAATCTCAAGGAATCTAAAAAGATTATATGGTGATTTTCTCAGTGTAGCTTAGATGTGGCACAAGGCTTGAAAGTATGGGGCATCCAGTGAGGAGTGAACTCCCTATTCAGTCGTAATTGATCTAGTGAGACACACTTCCTAACTATTACACCATGTCAAAGTGCCCTAAATAAAAGATTATATGAGCATAAAAGGGACATTTTACAAAAAAAAAACAATACATTAAAATCAACTTATTTTTTACTGATGAATTTTATTGAAGCAGTATTGTTGCATGTTTTCATCTTCCATAAATAAAGACATTCCCAGCCTCACAGTCATTGTGCTTCAAAATGTGTTTTATTTTTGTTCAAAAATTGTTTGAGGATTCACACAAGAATCTAAATTCATAATTAAACAGCCCCAAAATATTTTTTTATTGTAGCTCATTATAAACCACCAAATAAATGTTACATTTTCTTGCCCATAAGATGTGCACCTTTCTTTTTTTTCTTTAAACAGTCCAGTATTATGTTTAGGAGTCTGGTACTTGGTAAGTTGCAGCATACAGCAAAGTACAACATTTCAAAGTCATATTATTGTTACAGTAATGGAGATGTGACTAAAATCAAAGTGCTGTCAAAATTACAGTATAATTGTTGAAGATGTAAAATAATGACCAATGTGAGTCCAGGAGATTTCACTGTACCTCCTTGATAGCAAACTTACAACTGATATCAAAACATATTACAATCACAATTGTAATTTATTAAAGAAGTAAAACATCTACTTTAGAAGAAATGGTTAAAGTAATTTTAACCCCCACCTAAATTGTGTATACTTATTCTACCTGATGTTCTTACCTGAATAAGACATTTTGAAATAATATTTTAATATCTATATATATATATATATAAAGACATTTATTTAAAATGTCTTTTCCAAGAAAAATACTCTAAAATAATGACTGTTTACTAAGCAGGACAAGCATGAAGACTAAATATCAACACAATCCACGCTAGCTTGTTAACCATTGCTCTTAACCAGATATCCAAAACTAAAATGTCTATTATTTAAGTACAGTAAATACCAGCCCATATTCTGTTTCCTCTCTTGATAATAGTTTCTCGCTCTTCTTATTTTGTATATGGTTTCAGTATAAAAGCAGAAGATAAAACACAAGACCTTCTCACTTTGCTTGTCCAATTCCTCAATGTTCAGTCTGAAAAATCTGCTCAACGTATGCAGGAACAAGAGCAAATTATGGTGAGTTTCTTACATGGCTTCCATTCTAGGAAAGTAAAACTTGAATCTTTATGAAAATACTCTTGTCAAGAAGCAAAATTGTCATATGCAATGAATTTTGTCTTTATTTCAGATGCAAAATCTTTTTACAAGTAAGATCAAAATTAATGACATAACAACAAACAAGTCTTTTTGGAATGATTTAGAAGACAAAATGTAACACAAGTTCCTGATAACAGATTGTGTAGACTTCTCTAATCTTTTTTTTATTTTTATTTCATTATCCTTGCCGAATGGATAGTTCCATCGTAAATGGATGTTCAGCAACAAAATAATATTGTGATCAGTTCTCTTGTTATAAAAAAGGAAGATTTCAGATGATTGTTTTAATAATAATTAGAAAAAAAAGTTAGTAACATTTCATGAAAATACCTCTTAGCTTTAAAAACCTTAAAAAGTGTCATCTCTATTGATCATGCGATCAGCTTGCTATTGATTAGTGTTGAAAATATTGAATATTTTCAGAATTGCTTTTTGATCTGATATAAAACATTTGTTTTTTTTTTTTGTTTTTTTTTTTTAAAGGGTGTAATGCCTAGTCTGAGTATTTCCATTCCTGTTATTACATGTCTGCTCATTTTTTTGTTCTTTTAGACAATAATTCAGAATTTATGTGATCCTGAAATTACTTTGGTACCAGCTGAATCTTCAATGTCATTTATGGAACAGGTATGTAACTAATAATGCTTTCTCCCCATGCTCAAATGTTCTAAGGGACTATTAATTACTTCTTGCAGTAAATGATACTAATTTAAGTTTGTGTGAGACATAATTTTAATAAAATTACTCTTCTTTTCCACAAAACATTGTAAATTAATGCCATTTGTGTGCAACTAACTCTATTCATAAAAATGACTTTCTAGATTTTTAAAAGTTACAGAGAAATAAAATGTTTGCATTTTTATTTTTGAAAAAATATGAAAATCTATGTATCTTATTCAAACTGAGTCATCTCTGAAATGATTATTAATTTTGATGCTCTAATCTGCAATTATAATTTTGTGTGTGCATATGCTCTATCAAGACTTATATGTTAGTCATACTTTTGGGAAAAGCTGGTATGCAAATGATTTCACATTATGTGTGACTCCACACATATTGGAATGAGGAAATTTGGTTCAGAATAAAATATTACTTAAATATGTTCTTCAGAGAAATTTAATGAGCAAAAACAGAAATGAATACAGATCTTCATTGTACAGATTGCTGAAAAATTTCATTATATCTACCTATATGTTAATGAACTTTTTTATCAATTTTGAATTCACGTATTTGCTCATTTCATTTTTTTGTAAATTCATGTGTCTGTTTTATTGTATTTTGTTATATTCAACTTCCCTACCTATTGTATTACAGTTGTCAGCTGCAGTTCCAGTAAGCGAACATTTGAACCTTATTATAGCAGGCATCTTAAAACATATTGGTAATATTGAGAGCAGCTTTACAACAATTCTCCCTTCTATACGTACATTGGCTCTTCTCTGTGAACATGACTTTGGTTTCTTTCATGTTAAAAAGTATGTATGTTTTCTTTTTATCTGTGTCATTATACATTGCATTTCTATATGATTTTCAGTATCCCACTGATATGTTTACAATATAAGAAATGGCAAAATTAGAAAAATATGTTAAATCAGCTTGAAAACAAGAAGTATGGAAGCAAATGAGTGAAACTATTTCTTTGAAATTAAAATGAAGTTGGAATACAAGAGCTAAGAAAATGTGTATTTATGAATTAGATATTAAATTCTGATCTGTATTATTCTTATCTATAGACTGACAGTTTGAGTCACGGAATTGAAAAGCAACTAAAATTAAGATGAAAGAAATACCAGTCAAAAATTGATAATGGTAGACTTCATTAATCACATCATTTAAAAAAAAATTCCATTAATGATATAGGATTATATATCTCCACTAATTTGGTATAAATGTTTGATGCCTAAGGTATTTTTAAAAATGAAAATGTATTCTTGAAGATTTCTTTTTAGCTTTAATTGAAAACTAAAGAATTAAATTCACTATTTCCAGTAAGTAAAATATTCTGATGTATTTCAAATAGAAATGATATAAAATGGAATGTCAAATATTTGCTCAATTTCAAAAAATCTGTTTACTGGTGGCCATTTCTTACATTTTAACAAGTTTTAATATGAAATTTAATTATCGATTTTAAAAATCTTCCAAAAATAAAAAATATATATTTGTGACATGTTATTTGAGTAAAATTAGCAAATTTAAAGTTAAATTAATCTGATTTGAAACAAATATTACTTATAGCATAAAAAAATATAGTATACAAACATTTCTTAATGATGGGTCCTGTTCTTCTCATGTCTTTATTGATGTTATTAATAAACTATTAGGTGTTGACAACTAGTATCGGTGACCAGAATTGCCATAACTTTATGAAACCTAAGTGAATGCATTTTTTTTTTTTGTTTTTAACTACTTTTGTGATGTCAACGAACACTCGTCACTTTCGTAATGCTCATTGCGGTAGTGACTTTGTAATTGCAGATACAACTATAGTAATGCCATAGAATAATACTGGTGTCAGATGCTTTCGAAATACACTTGTACTAATAGTACTTGCTCGATAATACTTGATCAAAAAGTAACCACCTAATAGTAATCTGTGTAGCGATCAGTATAGTGAATAGCATAGAGGATAGTGTAGAAAGAGTGATCTGTATAGACGTCATGCTACTTCCTACTTATGTGTTCTCGATGGTCATGTGATTCACTTAATTCAATAATGGGATTGCCTGTGTTTGCTCACTGGTGATCTGTGTTCAAACTCCAGTGTTGGCAGCAACACTTTATTCTTATATAACAAGTACGTAGTAATATTTACAAATTAATATATTTTCAGCAGTTATCTAATATTTTATTGACTTTTAGTTACACTTGAAGATACTTTATGAAAAAATAAAATTTTTAAAATATTATAACATTTTCTTAGATTAATTTTAACATTTAATAACTGAGACGAAATGCCATGATAGAGGTAACTCAATAATTTATGACTCACACTGAAATAAATACATAAAATATTTTGTGAAATAGAAATGAAAAAACATAAAACTTACTTTAAATTTTAAAGTTTTAAAACTGAAGGGATGATGTTCAAAACCTGTTGAAATGTAAGCAATGAATAATGAATTGGAGACAAGCAAATTTCTTTGTAAAAAGTGGACAACTCTTAGAACCCATGATCTTTTCATAATAATTAATGTTACATATAGACTACCATAGATGAAAAATGGGAATGCTTAAAGTAAAAAAAAATAATAAATACTTTCTTCAAGGAGTCCTACTTTTAACTAGTAAAAAAAAGTTTGGACATACAATTTAATTTCCCAAAATTTCATGAAATTAATTAAGTGGTGTGTAACATATGAAAAAAAGAAATATATATATATATATATATATATATATATATATATATATTTCTTACCAAGATTTTCTAAAACAAAACAATTAAAAAAATAATTTAATTCATTTGTAAATAAGTTCTGAAAGATTCATTAAAATCCAACAATTATCTGATTTTTGCAAGAATTTCCAAATCAGTGTTTTTCACCAGAGAAAAGTGCAAAAACACTTCATTGTAAAAATTACTTAGATCGCTGACATAAAAAAAAAAACAGGATTTTTAATTAAAATTTGAACATGTTAGAACGGTTTAAAAATTTTTTTTAAATAATTAAAAAATACTTTGGTCTTTCTTCTTAATAATAACATAAACATTTTGGCAGTAAAACTTTGTTTTTATTAAGTTTTGGGCCTTTTTTCCATCATACTATGCTGTTTTTTTTTGTTTTTTAGTGAAAAGCAAACAGGCCTATATAAGACCATTATAAAAAATATTTACTTTTGGAGATAACAAATTATTGACTCATTTAACATAAATTTGTTTCTACATATATGAATCTACTGTAGGCATTAAAAATAATTCCATGAAATAATTAATCTTGTAGGACCTGATAGAATCAGATGTTATTAAGAATAAAAATTAATTTTAGTTTTGAAGATAATCTTTTATAAAATGACAATTGATAGGAATGTTGTTATCTTGTCAAAAATATTTTCAAATCCCTGAAAAAATGTATTGGTAACAATACACTATTATATACAGATTTGATTATGAAAGTCAATAATTTCACCCTAGAATTGGTATTAAACAATTGATGTTGGTAAAATTTATGTCTTTGAATTGTAAAAATTGCACTTGAAATGTAATACTTGATGAAAAACCTTTTATTTTTTATTTTTTATAATTTTTTTCTATTTGCACAGTGGTTTAGAGAAACACAGTCAAGTGTTTTGCAAATTGTTGACTCATCTAAACAATACTTATACAAAAGACAATGCTGAATGCCTCCCAGTGCTCTCCTCTACCATTGAATTTCTGCGACTTCTCCTCACTCAATCTACTGATGATGATGGTGGTTTTGGACGTACATACACTCTTGGCATACATGAGCTGCGGAATGTTGTTTGTTGGGGGGTTGGAGATGAACAGCATCCTCTCTATGACCTAGAGAAAGTGTTGGAGGTAAAGTTAGAATCCATATACAGGTTTTCAAAGAAATATTGTTTTGATGAGAAAATACTGTTTTTACTGTTTACTATTTAAAAAAAATTTTTTTTACTGTTTTTATTCATATATTTTTGTGTGTTTTCAGAAAAAAAAAAAAAGTGATGGTCTCAAATTTTGTTCATTTACCTTTGAACACAAATTAGAAGCTATATTATAGAATTAGTAAAAAAAAAAAAAAAAAAAATAATGTATATGCAGGTAATTCATTGATAATCATTCGCAGAAGGGGGGGGATCAGCGAGCCTAGTTCAAATTCTGACCTATTATGTTGCATTCCTTTTTGCACTAAAGCTCTTGGTATGAATCTATCATTTCTCACTCTTTTCCTGCTATGGGTTAAACAGCAGGGTAGAATAGATTCTCTAGACTTGAGTGGCAGCCAGTCTAGGAGATTGTGAAGAAAGCAATGGAGAATTATTCTGCTATTTTGCCCATGAAGTCTGGTCTGGTGCTCCAGTTATATATTTAAAGATTCTTGATAATCTGCAATGTTATTGTTTCTGACCTGGCATCTCAACTTCAGCCCCTTTCCCACCACCATAACGTAGCTTCCCTGTGCATTTTCTATAAATACTTCCATGGTAATTATTCTGATGAATTTTCCACTATGGTACCTAGATTTAAGCACAATATATCGGCAGTAAGGTCTCATTTTACAGTTGAAATGGCTATGTATAACCATATGTTCTATGTTAACAGTTTCTTCTATCACACTTCTTGCTTGTGGGATTTTCTTCCTGCTTCTTGCTTCCCAGTCAACTTTGATTTTCAAAAATTTAAATACAATGTCAATTGTTATCTTTTGTCTTCTTAATTCTTATTCTTTTATTGTCATCTTTCATCTAGTAGCTTTTCTCAAATTCTCTAACACTCAGTAGCTCCTTGAATCCTAGTGGCCTTATTGCCTTGTTTGGGGGTGAATTGATTAAAAAAAGTCATAGCAATTTACATATAAGAAGGAAATGGAAACTATGAAGAACCATTAATTCCTATATCCTGAAGGGACGTGGCTTTAAAAAAAATACATATTTTATTTACATTGTTCAAGAGAAGTTAACTGTCTCAGTTCATGAATATAAGCAATTTTATTTAGCTGGGATCAGTTGAGATTTTCCTATGATATGGATGGCAGTTCAAATTAAAAGGAGGAAAATCAATAAAAATGTCATCAAATCCAGCTCAACATGACTGGAAAAATGGAGATGGAAGTTCAATGGAACCTACTTGGAATATTTCGTGTTCGTGTTGGGGAGGTGGGCTGCAGAACAATTTTTTTCATTTTTGACAGACCTGCTTAAACTTTGTTTTTCATGATCACTGCATTGACAAATTACAATCACTAGTAAAGATAACTTACCTAATCACTTGACAAGACAACTTTAAATTGTGCTACAACACACCATTTTGAACTGAGTGATTAATAATTATTAGTATTTATTAGATATTGGTACTTTGGAGATTTGGTTATTTTGTGATGCGTTTTAAAATGGTTATTCATTATATTATTAATTTAAATAAATGATTTTATTGAATATATATTTTCTGAATTTTTTTATTTTGTTGGTTTAACAAATTCTTTTTCACCTTAGTGTAACGATCGGAACAAATGAAAATTCATTTTTCTGTACATTTTTTAATCTTAAATTTAATTTTAAATGAATTTATTTAAAATTAATGTTGGCAAGAAACATCTTCATAAAAAAAATGTAAGAACATTTTTTCTTTCTTCATTGGACTAAGAACTTTTCAGTATTTCCTTATGAGACATTTTAAGAGATCTTTAGGAGTAATAATTTTTTAGAAAGAATTTATTTTTTATATTTTCTATTTGTAATAAATGCCGAAAATTGTCTTTCTTCTAGGACTGTGCCAAAGATGATGAAACTCTGGATTCCTTGCTGGAGAGTTCCTCGGCTCTTATCCAGATGCTTGAGGACAATAAGTCAGAAAATATTGAAAATAAAGGTGTTATCTTGTTCACTTGTATTTTGTTTTCATAAATATAAATTTATTTTGGTGCTCCATGACTAGTAAAGCAACCAAATGTTCTATTGGATTTATCTAAGTACTCCAAGACAAAAATAAATCGTATAACACTTCAAGAAGAATTCAAGATTATCAAAAATAACTACCCTGAATATGTACATTGATGGATTGAAAGATGGAGACAGTGTGAAGTTTAATGGTTATAGCAGGATTGTTTTTCTTTGCCACATTAAGAATAAAAGATGTGATGAGAGTTTTAAGCTCAAGTTGATTTTAAAAGGAAGAATGATAAACATTAGGGAATAAAATGATGTAATAAATCTTGAGAAAAATCATACAAATTTTAGTTTAAATTTGGCATTTACTTGCCTTCCCATGGCGGCAGGATGTAACACAAGGGTCGGTTTTAATGTGGGGAAGTCACATTAAAACCGTATATATGTGCCAAGCACAATAATTGCCCAGATTTTAGTTCAAATCATGTGCTGGATATGCTAAATCTCTGTATCCTCCCAGCTATCTTGATAAAATTGAATGTTTTGCACTTAATTACAATAGTCATTAACTATATGCCTTCAAATGAAGCTGATATTCTGATATAACTACTTAAAGAATCACTAAGAGATTATCTAGAGCAGCATTTTACAAACTTTTTCTTACTATGTCCCACAGCAAGAAACCTATTTTGCATGACGACACATTATACCTATGTGTAAAACATCAAAGACAAACTGTTCATTTCTTTAACATGGACAATTTATATGTATATTTCTTATGATCCACACATATTGGAATTGCATCTATTTGTATGAATATAAAATTATTACTTTTATAAAAACAAATTTAAAGGAAATTTTGACACACAGGTAAAGTAAGTATTTAAATTTTAATGAAATGTAATTATGAGATTACCTCAGTAAAAAACTAGCGATGATTTATGAGTGCTGTGCAACATTGAGAGTTGTTTATATTCTGCACATGTATTTTTTTTTTGTTTCTTGTTGTGACCCATTTTATTTATCTTGCAACCCACTGAAGGGTCAGGACCCACAGTTTGAAAAACCATAATCTATAGTATTATGGCAGGTATCAAGGGACACAAGTAAGAATAACACAGAATTTCCATGTTTTTTTTTCTGATATAACATATAAGTATTACAAAGAATCTTATAGAAACTGATTGCATTGTTTATTTTATAATATTACATTGTATTACATTTATTACATAATCCATATTATATAAATTCATTCTTATAGAATTCATATTACATTTATTACATAATATTACATTATTTCATATTAAATTGTTTATTTTATAATCTTAATAAAAGACAATTTACAAAGGATTAAAAAAATTCTTTATAATACAATTGTAATGTTTTGTATATTTTGTAGACTTGGTGGAGCCTATTTTACCCGAGAGTGAGACATTGAGTTCGTTATTCAATCAAAGAACTGTCTATGTTTTGACTGAATCTGATGATGAACGCTTAAGCACAGCTTTCTGGTTGTCTGTGGCAAATTTTGATGACAATGAAATAGAATTGGATGTTGTACGCTGTGATCTTCAGGAATTGGTTTCCAAATATTGCCCAGAATTTAATCTTGAAGAAGAACTTAAAAAGGGCACAGTTACAACATCATATGACGGTCCCCCTAAACCAAAGAGAGATAGGTAGGCCAAATTCTGATCTTTTTTCTCTTTTTTTTTTTTTTTTACCTTTGCCACATCTTATTGAAACATTTATCCTTCATTTATTTTACTTCTTTTCTTAAAAGACAATACAAATTGTCTTGTGAATATATCTTTGCATCCGTGTGTGTGGGTATATATATATATTTAGTTGGATTGATGTGAGTTTGTGACCCTGTTTTTTATGCTCTCTGCAATTGTCAGTTTGTCTGATGATTGCAGAGAGCTTGAAATCCAGGGTCACAAGCTCATATCAACACAACTAAATATGCTAGCTCTATCAGTGATATTGAGCACTTTCCAATAAGTACCATGCATATATAACATAAGGATAAATTAGTCCTTGGTAGGTGATTTCAATGCTTGTGTTGGCAATGATTATCATTCTTCGGAGGGTGTTTTAGGTCGATATCGTATTGGTCATGTGAATTCTAATGGATTACGCCTTCTCACTATCTGCAAGGAATTTGACCTTAGTATCACTAATACCTTCTACTAGCAACCCAACTGTCGTAAGACCATGTGGATGCATCCTCGTTTGAAAGACTGGCATCTGATCGACTACATCATCACCAAAAGATTTTAAGATAACACATTCATTCCACACAACATGCTATCTGTCAGATCATGCTCTACTTCAAGTAAAGCTACACTGCATCTGCAAAAGCAAAAGATTATAAAATCTACAGTGCCCAAGTGTATTTACATACTGCCTCTTAAATCGACTGAAATGAAAATTGAGCTCTCTGACAAACTTGTTGCTGCACTTTATTCTGTAAACATTACCAATGATATCGAATCATCTTGGAAGGCTCTGCATGATGCAACATATTCTACATCCTTGGAGGTTCTTGGCCTGCCATATCGCAAACATCAAGACTGGTTTGATGACAATAATACAGAAGTTCAGCAGATGCCCGGTCGGTGGGGGCATCAGAATACACCGACTGCCCCCCTGCAGAGGGTAAAAGTCCCTCAATGGGGCCACCTGTTGACCGTGGGTGGCGACCCGTAATGTCTGGGGACGGGATCCTGGTGGTTGAGCAGGTTGTAACCCAGGTGTAAAGTGGTCACAATCCTGTAACACACCACTTTGGCCCTTACCTGCGCTAGATGGGCGGTCGGAGGGGCCCGATCCGATCAATCAGCTGGTCATGTCAAGCCCCATCATATATAATCCACCCCAAACCTATAACTGACACTCCTCTTCCGAACCAAAACTAACACTTACCCCTAAATATGTGATGGATGGCAGTGGCTGAGGGTCAATCAATTTGGGAGAAAAAAAGGATCTGACACACCTGCTAAACCTTCACAGCCGTAAAACTTGGTAAAACAAAGGAACACGTGTGCTCAAAGACTCCTCCCAAAGAGAGTATACCATTCACGTAGCCCCGACATGGCAAGGCGAATGGGTTTCCCCCTTGTCATGTCCCAATACTGGACTCTGCGGTGGGTAGGGAGCGTGGATGATGAACAAAAATAAAAACAATGGAAAAAAAGAAATCTTCCAAGAGACCACATGTGGATAATGACTCTGAATCAGAAAATGATAGTGAAAACTTTCCACGATTTATTGTTCTCGAAGCAATAAGCAACAAAGCACTAATATCTCCATTTAAAATCAAAAAAGCTATATCAAATATAATCATATCGAAAAATGTAAAAAAAACTACAAAATGGAACATTACTAGTGGAAGTGGAAAAAAAGATATATGCGGATACACTAATAAGACAAAAAAAAACTACAAGAAATAGAAATAAAATCCTACCCACACCAAACCCTAAATTTCTCAAATCCAAGTTCAGCAGCTTATAGATCAATTGCACTCTTCTCATAAAGCATGGATTGAGGACAAGAACTCGTCCAATAAGAAGATTGCTTACAAGAAGTGCAAAAGTCTTGGGTTCAACGAGCTCTCAGGGCCATGAAAGATTATTGGTGGTCTGAAAAGGCCACTGAACTCCAAGAAGCTTCAAATAGAAAGGATCTAAAGGCTTTCTATGCTGGCCTCAAGAGCATTTTTGGTCCTCAGAAAAGTGGTGTTGCTCCTATCTCCACAGCAGATGGTGAAACTCTCTTGACGGATAAGTCAGACATTTGTCTTTTGAACCTACTTATCAAGAGGTAATTGACTCCATCAAGCAAATCTCATCTGGAAAATCACCTAGTCCTAAGGATCCTATTCCACCTGAAGTCTATAAGCATGCTGGCCAAAAGTTGGTAAAAAGTTACATCTCCTTTTTGTGAAGATATGGAAGGCAGGCTGTGTCCGACAGGATTATACGTGCATCGTCTGTTCATTCACAGAGAAAGATAGGCCCCTTATCAAAAATGGTCGCCCCAGCCGTTTCCATAGTAATGAATGAACATGCTTATAATGATACGTAAATTTAAAAAATTGGTTATTCCTAAATTTTTGCTTGAGGATGAAACAGGGCTTGTTACTTTAATTCAATTTAATTTTAATAATTATATTGATGGTATTGGCTCTCGTTTTTGAAACATGAGAACTCTTATGTAGCAAAGGAATCATATTTTTAAAAACATAATTATTATATATATATATATATATATATATATATATATATATATATATATTAAATAAAGGAGATAAGCTGCAAACGTTTTGGGTTATAATGTGGATTTGTTTTAGTGTATATATTATATTTTATGTGCCTGATTCTTGTGCACCACCATGTGCCTTTTCAGTCCGGAGTTGGTTGTGCATACCTTGTCACACAGTGTGCAGTCTGTGTCTGGAGAATGTCAAGGGTGACTTATTTCTTTATGTGACCTCACATTATTCCCCTTGAAAGAAGTATGCGCTGACAGAAATCACATGTGCAGCCCTTGATACCCTCGATGAGTGCATGGTTATCTACCATTTGAAGTCACTGCTTCAGCTGTTTGTGTTCCAGATAACATTCTTCAAAGAGTTGACACCTGTCTCTTATTTGACTTCTCAATCCACAGTTCTATCTAGGGCCATCTCTTCCCAATTGTTGGTGTCAAACGCCAGCTTTTTTAAGTTGTTCTTCATACAGTCCTTGTATCTTTTCCTTGGCTGAGGATGCTTTCTAATACTCAGAACAATATAAAACAATTGTTTTGGGAGTCTACTATCCTTCATTTGAATTATGTGTCCTGTCCATCACATTTGGGAAGATGTTATAAGAGTCTATGCTTTGGCAATTGGCTCTGACTAGGACATCAGTATCAGGAGTTCTGCTTTCTCATTTGACATTCAATATGCATCTCAGGCATTTCTGCTGGAAATGCAATCATTTTTTACCAGTGCTCATATTGCAATCTTTTCTGTTATCATTATTATTGCATTTTTAACAGAGCTTATATTGCAAGTTTTGTTGTTATTCATTGCTTTTCTCTAGCACTCCTTATTACTGGTTCCCATATTGTATTCATTTCTAAGCTTGATTGGCTCAGGAGATTTTTGTGGCTTAGCATATGTGCTGATTCCTTAAATTTTCGTATTCTCCAGTGATGCTCTGTCTATTATTTCAACCTCATCTACAGAGGGTGGTTATCTCCCTTTTCTCTCCATATGTGGTCAGCTACGCCTGATTTTTCTATTTCCCCAGTGGATGAAACAAAGGGTTTGGTTTGAAATTCCAATCATTTGAAGAAGGCTAGAACATACAACGTCTGAAACACTGTGAATATGGCAATGAAGATAAGGATAATGGTCTGAATAATGTAAATAATGCAAGTAATCATAATACCTCATCTCAGAGATATAGACAGATAAAGAAAAATTGAATACAAAGCTTAAATGCAATACCTTGTCAGTCATCTTTAATGAAACTTATGTGTATGTATGTATGTGCATATATATACATATGTCTGTGTGTGCATTAGCATATATATATATATGTGTGTGTGTGTGTGTGTCTACACAAACGCACACACATGATATCTCATTTTAACAGATGTATTTACCAAAATTACACAAAAATATCTTGAAATAGGAAAGACTAAATTTATTCAATAAAATCGCCATTGGCTTTAACCACTTCAGAATCTCCTGCAACTCTTCTGGTTGGTCTTCTTGTTTAAGTTGGTGAATGCTCCCATAATCCTTGTCTTCAGTTCATCTTTGGTATTACAAGGAGTTTTATGTCTCTTGCTCAACTGCATCCCACACATGAAAATCAAGGATGTTGCAGTCTGGGTAGTTAGGTGTTAAGGGGTGATGTGGTTGCAGAAATTGCCTGACACCTATGACTGGGTCCTTCTGCTTGTGTGGCATGATGCAGAGTTTTATTGCCAGACATAGGGCCTTCCAGCATCCACCCTCTTGACCCAGGGAAACACTATCTCCTCAAGGCATTTGATGTAGGCCTCCGTGTTGAGTCTGAGTTCCTCACTAACAAATTTAGGAGTTCTTTTTTTTATCAGAACAGAGTGAGTTTCCCGAGCTGCCGTATCTTCATAATCACCAATAATTACTCAGTCAACTCTTTCTGAATCCTCTGCACTGTCCTCTGAAATATTCATATTGGAGCTTCTGGCATGAATGTCAAGCAGTACAGCATGGCATTTCCAAAAATCTGGGGGAGTGAATTGTGTCATGGTGGTCTTTTTCTCACAGTGCCCAACTGACTCTACTATACTGTGCCAAAAACAAACAACACACATGCACAAAATTACTCATCACACCCTATGTATGTATGTATGTATGTATGTATGAGGTTGGTGCAAAAATAATGTCGTTTTCTCACATATGTTACTATGTGAGAAAATGACATTATTTTTGCACCAACCTTATATATATATATATATATATATATATATATATATACATATATATATATAATGTGTATACAGGTAAAAGACAATAGGAAAACTGTATTATTAGCTGACATGTTTTGTCTAATGTGGGCTTTTTCAAGGCAAAAACAAAACGAAATTTGATGAAACGTGTCAGCTAATAATACAGTTTCCCTATTGTCTTTTCCCTTTATACATATTGTCTTTTTCTACAGGTTAACTCTGAGAAGTTTTTCATATATATATATATATATATATATATATATATATATATTTTAGAAGTTCTGTTGTCATTAAGCTCATTTTTAACTGCTGGATGTGATTGCAACTTCGTTGAGTGGTCATGTTGTGCACATGAATTATGAAAGAACATTTAAAATTCTCATGTCCAACATAATGGATTTCAGAAAGTGGGAAGACCTCCTTGTAGAGGTACGCAGATAAACTTAAGCAAAATCTAAATTCTATTGACATCCCTCTGTTATACTTTGAGGGAGTGTCAAGCAAGTGTAGGAGTGTGTT
This sequence comes from Acanthosepion lycidas, assembly GCA_963932145.1. Classification (NCBI taxonomy): domain Eukaryota; kingdom Metazoa; phylum Mollusca; class Cephalopoda; order Sepiida; family Sepiidae; genus Acanthosepion; species Acanthosepion lycidas. The sequence continues at coordinate 20,518,586 of OZ010606.1, read as the reverse complement.
CATAAAAAGGCATTACAACTTTTGAGAAGTCATGTATTGAACATCTCCATATTACAAGGCAAAACACTAAACCTACTCTAACATTTTGGCAGCCTTCACAAGAGGTGCACTTCCAAGTAGGAGGTCAAATGTATTAATGGTATGTTTGGTTTTGATTGTACAATTGGCAGTTTTCAATGATAAATCTTGAGACTAGATTTTCTGACCTAAATTTCTGACCTGTTCTCAAATCATTAATCAGCAGACTGAGTATAGACATTAATAGTTTGTTAGAGCCATTAAGAGAGAACAAATGACTTTTTGGTTTTGAAAGCATGAACCAAAAAGAATGGAAGTATTGTTAGGGTTCATTCAGATTACTGGAAGTATAACACTTTTCTGCTGGTCAGTGTTTGGTAAAATGCTGTTGCTGCTTGTTAAGTTGGTCACTCTGGTCTAAACCATTGCTCTGCCAACATTGTGTAGATTGATCACAGAGCTGGCAAATATCAGATTGTCATCAGTAATTGCAGTGTTGATTTGATCCCAGCAAAGCTGTGTCACAAAGGAAATTAAAAAAAAAAATGTTCTCACAGACAGAAATTTCTTCAGGGTCTATTTTTATCTGGTTTATATCGTTCTTTGTACAGAAATATTAGTTCTTGATAGAGAATTTGAATTCTTTCCCAATTTGAATTCTATCATGACACTTTGCTCAGTTTAGCCTTGTCTGGAACAAGGCCTAAGCCAGTTTCTCTCTGGCAGTAAGTCACGTAGTCATCTCTTGTCTGTCATCTGGAACTACTGTCTCCAGAACTTCTGTGTTGTGCTTATATTGACTTCCACCCAAAACTGGCATGGGGGTTGACGAGTTTAGGGGTCTCAATGTTTCTCCTATCTTACAACAAGGGCCTCTTTGTAGTCTGGCTCTGAACAATTATCCCTCCAAATTTGGAGAGATCCCTTTTCTAATCGGTAGTGGTCACAAGATATTGATTCGCCCAACTCCTCCCTTCCCTTATTTGTGCCAGGCACTAGCACTTCCCAATGAACATAGGCAATTCCTCCATCTTCCTTGGAATTTCACCTGTGCCTATCACCTTGGTTGTCCTTTGACCTCAGCCACGTGGCATGGCTTAGTTCATGGTCATTAATTAAAATTATCATTTTAATTTCATGTCAACAAAATTTCTCAGTATTGACTTGCTCATAAAATTAGAAATTTAGTAGCTGCTTCCTCTGGTCAGTCACTCCACCCCATCATTCCTGTGACACCTGGGGACGGGATCTTGGTGGTTGAGCAGGTTGTGACCCAGGTGAAAAGTTATCATGACCATGTAACACGCCACTTTGGCCTTTACCTGGGCTAGACGGGAAGTTGGAGAGGCCTGACCTGACCAATTGGCTAGTCACATCAAGCCCTAATACCTATCCTCACAAAATAAATATCTTTCAAACTTTATTTCAAAACAATGTGATATTCCCTAAATAAGTGTCAGAAGGTGGTGACAAGGGTCAATCAATTAGTATGTAAAAATCAGCCACATGAAGGAGTAAATAAATTTTCATAAAAACAGGGGTAAGAAAACAAAAACACCAGAAATGCTGGCAAAAATACTACTAATAAGAGTATACCTCTTTTCCCTGAGAAAATAGGGTGAATGGGCTTCCCTCCTAATATCTCCCACTGCCAGGCTCTGAGGAGGGTGGGGAGAAAAAGAGATGAAGATAAAAACAAACCCACATAGCAACAAAAAAAAAAAACAACAAAAAGACCCCATATCGAATCAAGCTCAGACGAGTCAGAGCATTAACTAACACATCATCAATTCATGGTATTAGAATCTATTGAAAATACTCCTCTTACCAAAATATCTCCTTTTAAAATAGAGAAAATTATCTCAACCAACATCCAAAAACCAGAATCTGTGAATAAAATGAAGACTGGAACAATACTAATCGAAGTAGCCAAAAATACACATGCAAAAAAAATATTAAACTGGATAACCTTTGAGAAGATAAGAATCCAAACATACGTACACGAAACCCAAAATTCATCAGTAGTGAGTAGTGAGAAGCCATGAACTCTCACTATGCAACCCTGGAGAAGAGATAAAAACAAACCTAAAAAACTAACAAGTAAAAGATGTCAAAAGAATAACTATTAAAAAAAAAAAAATGGTACACTTATTGACACCAACACATATATATTAACCTTTAACTCCCCTGTAATACCCAGGGACATAAGAATTGGATGTTCAATAGCAAAAGTGGAAACCTACATACCAATGCCACTTAGGTGTTACTGATGCCAAAGATATGGACACCACAAAGAAACTTGTGCTAGAGATCCAGTGTGTAGAAGATATGGAAATACAGAGACTGAACATCCAGAAGATTGCAGTGAAAGACTTAGGTGCTCAAACTGCAAAGAGGAGCACACTGCAGGTGCAAGAGAATGCAAAGTATGGCAGAAAGAAAAGGAAATCAACAAAACAAAATATTCACAAAATATCTCTTTCTTCAAAGCAAGAAAAATTGTCGAAACGCAGACACCCACAATAACATGTGCCTCTCTATGCTGACCTCAGAAAATAAACATCCTGAATATCCAAAAAAAGAAACAACAGAAAAAAGTAACTACAAATCTGAAGAAATCTCAACCTTAATAGATAACATGAGAATTCTATTTACTGAACTAACCATAATACTCAAACCTGAAATGATGACAACAGCTAAAAATAACCAAAAAACAACTGAACACTCCACATCAAGTACCACAAAAACAAACTCAAAAAGAGGAAACCAAAAGCCTCAGAAGCCAAACGGACCTGCAAAACCAAGACCTAGAATCTACAGCAAACAACCTGAAAACTCGAAACCGACTTTTACTTCTCAACAAAATAGAACAATCAGAAAACATGACCACAACTGAACTTTTGAAAAGAACACACCATGGAAGAAATGCAACAAAAAGACACACAAACTCATGAAAAGCCAGCCAAGCCAACAATCAACTTCCAAGAACAGATCAAAAAGCCAAACAAAATCCTACCTGGAAACATGACAACTGAGAGTACCCCACCCATCCCTAAAAGAGATGGATATATCATTAAAAAAAAAAAAAAATACAAAACATAATAAACTCAAGGTCACACAAAATTCTACAATGGAACTGCAGAGGAGTGAAGGCAAATATAAATGAATTGCTGTTACTAATTACAGACGTAAACCCAGTTATAATATGTCTTCAAGAAACCTTCTTAAAGAATAACAATAAGACAAATATAAAAGACTACCAACAATATAATTATATTAAAAACTCTAGTCTTTGAACATCAGGGGGTACATCTATTCTAATCGGAAATGACATACCACAATGTCTTATTGTCTTAAAAACAAATTTACAGGTAGCAGCTGTAAAAGTGACTTTACACCGACAAATTAGCATTTGTTCGGTGTATGTCCCACCAGATGAGGAGATGAACGAGACCGAATTACAGGAAATTATAAACCAACTTTCCAACCCCTTTATATTAATTGGGGATTTCAGCTGTCATAGCACCACGTGGGGATGTAAAAATACAAAAAAAAAACAAAAAAAAAACATGGAATCATTTATAGAAAACAACTTATGCATATTCAATGACAAATCTCCGACTTACATCTGCCCCTTTACAAGGCAACCAATCTGCAATAGATCTATCCCTATGTGACCCATCTATATTTCTGGATTTCTCCTGGAAAGTACTGCCAGACATGTATGTCAGCGACCATTACCCAATCTGTCTACAAAATTCAGAACAAACTGACAAAAAATCTTAACAGTGGAATCTGAATAAAGCAAATTGGGAAGAATATCAAAAACAATCATCTGAAAAACTAAAAGAAGGATCAGGCATAACTAGCACAACCCAATTTATAGAAACCCTGATTTCCATTGCAAAGAAATGCATCCCAAAAAGCAAAATAAAAAAGGACCAAAATAGACCCTGGTTTAATGATCAGTGTAAAACATTTATGAGACTTAGAAGAAAGGCTTTAAGAGACTTTAAAAAAGAGCCTACAACTGAAAACATGCTAAAATTCAAACAACTACAGGCAAAAAAATGAAAAATAATAAAAGACAGCAAACATGAAAGCTGGAAAAATTATGTCGACAAACTGAACTCTGTATTTACATTATGCGGACCATTGTCCTCATCTTTGAGGACAATGGTCCGCATAATGTAAATACTGTACATAATACCTCATCTCAGAAATATAGACAGACTCTGAAACTGAACTCTGCGACAAAAACAAAAAGTGAATGAAACATGGTTAGGAAGATAGCGCCGACAAATACCACTCTAATGTAATAAAACACCTCGCCAAAAATAACAACCAAAATAACCCAGGAAAAAGACATTGCTGATGAATTCACAACTACTTTCTCAAAAAACTCATCAGCCACAAATGGAAACCAAAAATTCATCAAAGTTAAACAAAATGCTGAAAAGCAAAGACTAAATTTATATTTAAATATGTTTGACGAAAGCAACAACCTTCCTTTTTCAATAGAAGAATTAAAGGAATCTTTAAAAATAACCTAGCGATATGGCAGTAGGACCAGACGACATCCATTACCAATTCATAAAAAAGCTACCAAACAAATCACTTCAACTACTGCTAAATCTGCTGAACAACATTTGGACAAAAAACCACTTTCCAGAGCTGTGGAGACGATCTATTATCATTCCCATCCCGAAACCTGGCAAAGATGATTCAGAACCAGGAAACTAGAGGCCAATAGCGCTAACGAGCTGCCTCAGCCAAACAATGGAAAGGATGGTTAATTACAGACTAATTTGATATCTAGAAAAAAGCAACTTAATCAGTGATTATCAATGTACTTTCAGAAAAAAAGAGAAGTACCATAGACCATTTGGTTCAGCTAGAAACCTTTGTCAGAGAAGCCTTTATCCAAAAAGAACATTTAATAGCAGTGTTCTTTGACCTGGAAAAAGCATATGATACCACATGGAGGTATGACATCTTAAAAGATTTATATGATCTAGGTCTAAGAGGCAGACTAACGGAATACATCAGCAATTTCTTACGAAATCGAAAACATACTTTCAGATACGTAAGGACAAGAGGAAGGAGTCCCTCAGGGAAACATTCTTTCAGTGACCCTTTTTTACATCAAGGTAAACTCCATAACAAAATTCCTGAGTCCAGGAGTCAGATACTTCCTCTACATTGACAACTTTCTTATTATATATAAATCCCGATATATAAATAAAATTGAAAGGCAACTTCAGCAATGCATTAACACAATACAAAAATGTGCCACAAAAAATGGTTTCCCTTTTTCAGAAACAAAAACAAAATGCATCCATTTTTGTAAACTAAGAAAGTTCCACAACGACCCATGTTTGAAACTAAATGGAACAGAAATTCCAGTAGTGAATCAGCACAAATTTCTCAGAGTAATTTTTGACAGAAAACTCACTTTTCATTCCCCATTTGAAATATTTCAAAACAAAATGCAGCCAAGTTCTACAACTCCTTTGGGTAGTAGCCCACAATGAATGGGGAGCGAACAAACAAACCCTAATTAAACTTTAGAGATCTTTACTCCGATCAGAACTTGACTCCGCCGGTTTTATATATGGGGCTACCAGAAAATCTTACTCAAAAATGCTTGAGGCTACCTACCAGGGACTTAGATTAGTACCGGGGGCCTTTAGAACAAACTCACTCCACCACCTTTAAAGATAACAATTAATGGAAAAATTTCCTAACTACTGTAAAATATACATGGATGGCTCAAAAAGTGGAAATAAAGTAGGCTGTGCAGCAATAAACAAATCACTAAAAAGAAACACCTCCCAATAGGAAGCTCAATCTTCACTGCAGAGGCACATACAATCAGCCTTGCTCTAGACGTAATCTCAGGAAGCACATCAAAAAAAATGTTTTATAATTCTCTTCGATTCATTATCCATACTAACATCCCTGAAAGGAGAAAAACTGGATAAGCCACAAATTAATAACATCCTTCACAAACTATTGTATATGGAAGAAAAAAGCTGGATTCTGAGCTACATTGGAATCAAAGGAGGAGACAAAGTGGACACAGCAGCCAAATCCTCACTAAAAATGATCATAGACAAAACCGTAAAAATACCATACACAGATTTGAAACCTGAAATAAACACGCTCATCAAAGAGAAATGGCAGAAAATATGGGAAAACCAAACCAAAAATAAACTCCATCAAATAAAAACTACAATAAAACAATGGAAAAGGTACTCAGATGATACCTGAAGAAAACAAATTCTTATGGCCAGACTATGCATAGGACATTCACACTTGACTCACTCTTATATCCTGAAGAGGATGGATCCTCCAAAATGCTCTTGCGGAAGCATAGTGGAGCAGTTCATGTTGAAGTGCGGAACCATCTCCAAAATAAGACAAAAATATTATAATCATAAGAGTCTCAAAAGAGTCTTTGAAGAAACAGCCACCAACAAGATATAAAGTTTTCCTTTCAGAAACCGGTATCCATAACAAAATTAAAAAAAAAAATTTTTTTTTCTTTTTTATAACTTAACCCAATGCCACAATTAAGCTCTGCTAAAGTACTTGCAAGAGCCTCTAAAACCGGAATATCACAATATCTTGAAGTGTGATTATCAAGCTATCTATCTGTAAATATCAACACATATATCTTTATATCAAAGTATGAAGGACAAGCTAGTTATCAAGGCCTGGATATCTATTATTGGCATTAAATAACTCAACGAGGTTGATATGCCATAAAACACAAACACCCCATCATTACTCTCCTTATACAAAGAAACTCTGTTCTCTTGATTTGATTACACTGATCACCAAATTTTATCTTTTGACTTGTGTTTACATAACCGTCTCTCTTTTAGAGTGTATCATCAAATCAGCTGTCAGCTAAATATCACCATACAGTTCCCTACGGTAATATTTTGTAACAGAATCACTTTTCTCTAGGTTGTTTTCTGCTGGAAGAAAATTAGACTTTTGAATAGAAAGAAATCTTGCATCTCTCTCTCTCTCTCAGTATATCCATCATTCTATTTCTTTTAACCCATCTCATCTTGTTCCAAGTTATGTTTTTAATTTAACTCTTTCTTTCTGTTTGCCAGTGTCACAGAAAGTCAGACATTCAGCATGTAGGTGAGAAGAAAACTCAGAAATTTTTCATTTTTATTTAAAAATGCAAAATTTTTCACAAAGAAAAAAATATTTGCTTTAGTTTAGATTTAAGTCAAAAGTAAAAGTAAGTCCCAAATTCTAAGTTGTTGATATTTGTCTTGCAGATTATTAATTTTCTTTCTTAATTATTTGTCATTGGCTTGATGAAAACTTTTTTTTACCAGCATGCTCCCCAGATCTCGCGTCTCCAGATTTCTTTCTTTGGTGGCTCATAACAGACCTTGTCTATCATGAAGAACCTTGTATCATTCAGAAATTGAAGGCTCAAATTGCTGTAAATTTTGAGGAGGAAATAGATATCGAGCTCAGTGAGCATGTGTACCACTTTTGGGCTTGTTTGGTGACAATAAGTTTTCCTTGAATAAATGGTTAGATAAACATGTCCTTTGTTGATTTCTACCTTCTTATATCCTGTCATACAAAAATGACAAACAATCAATCAATTGCGGGTCATAAAAATTGGAATCGAGCACTACTTTTGAGTCACCCTGTATGTATGTGTGTTGTAAATGGATTGTCTCTTTTGTACTTTTAAATTTTTTTTTTTTTTTTTTTTTTAAATTTTGTATGTTTCATTTATTATCTTTGGCTTTTTCATCTTTTTAGACTTGGACGTCGCAAATCTTCTGAAGGGGTCCATTTTCCCCGTGGAAAAGGCAGTAAGCAAAAATTTGGTGAATATTTTTTGATCAACTTACTCTACAGTTTGTTGAGAAAGTTGTATTCAGTCGACTTTGTGTTGATTAAATATGTTGCTCTTAAGATAAAAAGGGACATTATGTAACATAGTTATTCTGAGTTACCTTATAAGTTGATTTTGGAACAAAAGTTTTTTTGAAAACTTCAATATTTACAAGTAATGTCTATTTAGAGATATGCTTATTTTTGTATTGCAATTTTCAAAGTGCAAAGAAAAGTATTGATATTATTACGAGTCTTTTGAATTGACACACACACCTTTAAATGGGCCCTTTGACATTGTTACAGTGATCCCTGTGACTGGTTGAAAAGGAACCATTCAGAAGGCCCCTTACTAAAGCTGCTTTGTCCTGATCTGCATGCCATGTTTGAATTTATTTTTCTTTCCCACATTGGCTTTCAATGAGTAGCACGTACAAAAAACAGAAATAAATGGTTAGCACAAGGCAACATAATAAATTAAAAAATAAGTGATGTTTATAAAAATTCAGATATTAAAAAAAATGACCTTTTACCAGACAAAGTATTAGAAATTGAATTTGTCTCTAACATATATAGAAAAATGGCAGAAATACAATAAAAGGTGATTTCTTATCACTCCCACTATAGGATTACCACAAAATTTTAATGTGGCAGACCAAATATAATTTCAAGCACTTGGCCCAGACTACAGCGTGCCAAATCTAGCAGCAGTGAAGTTGGTAAATGTGAATTTAAGAATTTCTTGATTCAATTCAAGAACTGGATAAATATGACCCAGACTTTGTTAATGTGAAAAGATATTTGTCAGAAATTAAAGCTGAATTCTTACAGTTTGGATTTCTTTGAAGAGGAACCCACTAGGCTTTGAAATAGTTAGCCATATAATCTCTTCAAAAAGAATTGGTAGCAATTATCCAAAAATCAATCATATTTTTGATAATTACAATGAGGTAATAAAAACTACTCTTAAGAAAAATAACAGCAATTTTTATGGCCAAGACAAAATCTTAAGTTGTGGGAAACGAATTATAACAAGAACCACAATATAAAGGGAGTGTTTTTACACTAGAAAATTTTTTGACTAAAGCCAGTAAATTTGTTACACATTGTAAACTTAAACAAGCATTTTATGAGTCATTGTACTAATTATTCTACGTTTGAGTTGAGATGTTCTAGATGTAAAGAACTTGTGCCTTCTCTGTACAAGTGCTAATCATAGAACTGAAGATAGCTCTGGCCAAAATAATAGTTACCCTGTGAATATGCAATTTGTAAATCCAGAGGCTACAGTTTACCCTCTTTGTAAAGAATCTGTTAAAAGTAAAAACTATTCTTCTACTAACTTGTGTACCAACACTAGCATGCGGGAACAACCTTTTATCTTGCCTATAGTGTCAATTACTGTATCAAAGGGAAAAAATAAATACAGATTCAACTGTCTATTTAATACAGGCAATCAGTGGTCCTACTTTTCTAAACATGTGATAAGAAAAATTAAGATGTGAGGAATCTTTCCTAACTCCTGTAGAATTTGATGTTAAGACCTTTCTTAAGGTTTAAGAAAAAAGTCTTAAATCAGGTTGTATTGGGTATTGAAATAAATAAGTGTAGTTACTCTTACCCATTCTTATTGATGGTGATTTCAATATGACTTAAGTTTGAAACTGTAAAAAATAATTTAATAGACTTAAATTATAAATTAGCATTTCTGCACAAAAAAAAAAAATAATATTCGTGTTCATGGTCTTTTGGGTTTGGACATTATTCAATTTATGAAAAATATTGAAATGGTGGATTGCATGAAGTTTCCTGCAGGTATTTTCTCATTTAGTCAACTACTAACACTTTTTATACAGGAACCAAATAACCCCAATGAAAGTTAAGGGAAAACATTCTCAGCATAACTATCATGCTATAGTTTCTGGGTATTCTACATGCTTGGATACTAGAGTCAATTTTGTCATGAACCCCATAAAAAGTTATCCTGAACCTTTTGTAGAAATTTTTGACATAAGTGGAGAGAAGTTTAGAGAAAATGTTTAATTTTGATTCTCTGGGCATATCTTTAGAAGATGATTCAATCTGTAACTATGACAAAAGAAAAATCAAGGAATTTGAAGATTCCATTGAATATAAGGATAATACCCATCACTTTAAGCTTTCTTAACATGCGGATAAAATCAAGTCTGTGCCTTCTAACTACAGAGTAGCTCTTTCCGTTTTAAACAGAGTTGTTTAAAAACTCGAGCAACAAAACTTGTTTAAAAATTTGCATGAGGTTAACTTTCACAATAAAATCAGTGTTGATAATGTGGTTCTTGTAAAAAATCCTGCTAAAACTAGACCATTTTGGCTTCTAGGAAGGGTTTTGGAATAAATTACTGATGACAACAACAAAGTCCGTTCCGTGCCAGTCAAAAGAGTTGATGGCTTAATGAATATAACAGTTTAACTGAATGAACATAAATAAATGTTCATTCAGTTAAACTGTTATATTCATTAGAACTGTCATTAACTCATACTCACCACTCTAGTATCAAAACCTATTCAAAAGAATTTATTGATGGGGAAGTTAATATTTCAAATTCAGTTGGTATTTAATCAAATTCCACACTTTTCTCATTCTCTTATTACTTTCCTCTCTTAAAATGTTTTTGCAAAAGCAAAAAAAAAAAAAAAAAAAAAAAATTGAGATCATTTCTCATTTTTATTATTGCCTTTCATTGTTGGAGCCCTTTTTGAAAAAAAAACGAAAAACACTTCACCTCCTGTAGGAACATAGTTTCCTCCATGTAACCTTTTGAACTGTGTGGCAAGTTATATTGCAATAAATCCATATTGCAATCTTGTTTTTGGGGAAAATATTGATATTATTATTTTTTTTTTTTTTGCAACACCATTATTGTAATTCCCCTTCCTTTATCCTTTCATACTCATAAAAGATTTGAATCTCAATTAGTTTGGTTTCGTTCTTTTTTTCTCATGCCATATCATGTCATTGATTTATCCTTTTTTTTTTCTTTTTTTTTCTACAGTGCTAATTATTTTTTCAAACAAACTTAAATGGTGAAATACCACCAAAAGAAATGAAAAATTTCTGTAATGTTAGTGGCATTAAATAATTGCATTTTCTTATTTACTCTTTACACAAGAATACAATCTTTTGACAAAATCAAAAAAAAAAAAAGTTCAACTCAAAAATTATCAACATCTTGAGATTAATCATCCAAATCAACAACAATCAAATAATTTATTGCATATTTTAATGTTTAAAGATGGAGAATTTGTAAATGATTTAGTCTTCCTATTATTTTAATACTATTTATTCAAAAGACTATATTTATCTCATAACACACAGTTAAACTTATATAAAATTTTAAAACTATATCAATTTCCTTATTTATTTCAATGATTCATGGTGAATTTGAAAAAAAAAAAGAAAGTTATTAAAGTCTAACATTTAGCAAGTTTATTTATTTTTCTCTTGTATAATGTAGTTGGAAATTAAGAAACAAAAATACTCCATTAAAATTGACAGAAAAAGGTTAATCTTAGCGCCAATTCTACAAAAATACAGCAAGATAATTTGGGGGATAAATATTGCATAATTTTTCATAAAAAAAATATGTAAGTTACCATACTAAATACTTTTATTTTTAACACAAAGTTGGTTTATTTTTCTTACTTTCCATGCCTATCCTTAATATATAAACACATCACCTTTTCTGTTGTATGTATATTATAATTTTCTACTTTCATTTTTTGTTTTTTTTTAAATTCGGAAATAAATATATAGGGTTTGTTTTGGACATTGGTTTTAAAATTGTGGTCCTCTCTTCTGGATGCAGGAATTTTTTTTTTTTTTTTAAAGCTTTTTTATTGTATTTCTATTTGATAAAAATCTAAAATAAAGAAACCAATTACAGTTTAAATATTGTTAAATGTAATCTTTTCAGATCTAAATCTTCAATCATACTAGTCATTTGTTTTATTCTAAGATAAATTGAAACTGGAGGAAATAATAGTTAGGATTTGTAATTGTTTATATGCTTTGAACAAATCATGGATAATGACTCAAAATGTTTTTCAAAGCAGAAGTCAGAAGACTGAGAATACTGAACATTTAGGTTATCAATTTCATTCATTTCTATAAAAAATACACTGAATATTTATATATTTTTTCTTTTTTTTTTTGCACACAGGGGCTTCAGTGAGAGGAGGACGTGGTGCATCTCGAGGAATGGCATCAAATAGGTCTGATCCATTCCGTTCTCGGCCTCCTAACACAAGCCGTCCACCATCTATGCATGTTGATGATTTCAACAAACTGCAAAAGACCAGCCAGCAATTGATGGGACCCACTGGCATCAGTCGAAGACCAGAAAAAGTTAGTCTTTGTTTTGATTCAGAATTTTTGATTTTTCAACAACTTCTAATTCTTCTGAAACTATTTACACAATGTCTTTTGTTGTTTTTCTATAAATTTTCACTGGTGTAACTTGACTATTTCTAGATGTTAACTACAATTCCATAGTTTATTTTAAATAGTGAACTTTTGCCATTATCCCAAAAGATCTGCAGATAAAAGAAATTTTAAAAATTTTGGCAAATTAAACTTATAATTTTAAGTGAACTCAAATCTAGTAAAACCTAAAATGATAAAACTTTTCTTAAACAAATCTTTTTGTTTGTAAAACAAAATAGAAATGAGCTACAAATTAGCAATTCACAAAATGACAACTTAACATTCACAAAAAATAATGAAAAAAACAAGCTAAAAATATCACAATAGAAAATAGCTTAACAAAATACAATAAAAAGTATTTTGTGTCTTGTGTACAAACTATATTATTTTTTCTGATTTAGAACAAAAGTTGTGTTCTACACAAAAAAAAAAAATGATAATTGTAAAAAGGTTGATTTTCTATCATTCATTAGAAAGAATTAGAAAGTCTTTCATTTAATGATGAAATAAAAAAAAAAATATCAATTCATTTTATCTTTTTCTCAAAGTGTGAAGTATCAAAAAGACTTGACTGCTCACTCTCTGGCATCGGCTTTTTCTCTAGAAAAGTTGCAGCCTTGATTAAACTTTTCTTTCTGATGTGTTTTAAATACAAACAATAATCTTTATGAAATTATCAAAGCTATCTCATCATCTTATATATAAAGTACAGTGTATGTGTGTGTTGGTGCATTTATGTCCAAGCAACCCCCCTATTCCAGCTGGTCCAATTTCAATGATTCATAGCTCATTGAGAAGCATTCCACTCTCCATGTCTGTGCTATGTCTGGGACCCAAACGAGTGGATGAAAGTACTGGTTCATGAATTTGGTGACCTAGTAATTATTAGATCAATCCCTGGGCTAGGTAGTACAGACTTAGGATTTGATGGAAGCAGGGTGAGCAATAAATGAGCAGTAATAAAAAATGAACAAGACAAGATATCCCTAGACAGGATCAGTCCCCCTGTCTCCTACAGAATAAACAAAATGATCAATTTGATATTCCCTGTAGGTCATTTTTCAAAAACTTCTAATGTTGTTGAAAATCATCTGACTTTTACATGATTTCCCCGTGTATCTATTTTTGGCTTTAAAATCTTTTTTGTCTTCTCATTACTTTCTCTTGATTTAAATCTGCCAAATATATTTCATTTTTGTACATTAATATTAAAATATATTATTATGCTCATCTGTACCAGCCTGTGGTGTACGTAATGCTTTTAATGTTCCTTTCAAAGCAAATTTTCTTTTCTATTCAAATATTTGATTTTTGTAATGTAAAGAAAAAAAACAATGTTCTTCATCATATTTTGCAAATTTAAATCTTTGTAAAAATCACATTCACTAAAATATATCAAAGTTTGCAGTTGACTTAATTTAAATGGATAATTTTTCATTTTTTTTTTTTTTTTAATTAATATCCATATTGTTAAATTGTTGGTTAAAAAACAGAAAAATGATTTGCATGTTTGTTGTACTCTAAATATTGTCTACCAATTCTCTTCCAATAATTTTAACAACTCTTATTCTTTTACAGTTTCCTTTGATTTTCCAGGAGATGGGGCGTGGAAGAGGAAGAGGCTTTGATCGGAACCAAAGTTTCAGTCGTGGCCGATTCTTCACTCCACCTGGAAATTATAATCGTAGAAATGCTGGACAATTTAGTAAGTAATATACTGTAATTTTTATCTTTAGTTTGCAATAGAGCCAGTAGTTCAAGAGACAAAAATAAATGACATCCACAAAATCTGAGAATTTATATTTTTAAAAAAAAGACTATCTAAACATTATTTATTATTTATTAGTGGAGGGGAAAATATAACAATTTTACAGCAAGCAATTTTGCTGTATCCTTGTCCATAAATAGTGATTTATATGTAAAATCCATTTCTTAAATGTCATAAAAATTGAAAGCCAACAAAAATAAATATTGTGCAATGGCGAGCATGTTAAATTGTCAGGATGATTTTTGTCATTTACAATTGTAGATTCTTATACATCCAAATTTTTTAATTATGACAAATCAACCAGATTAATGTACTAAAATTCATAAATGATTTTAACCAAATTATTTCCAATATTTCAATAAATACAACACTAAATTCAAATTTTATACACCACCCTCGCCATCACCAACAGCCCTTTTTGTAGCAGTTAAAAAGATGAGAAAGCAAGAATCATTGGGTTGATTAAATTGTTTTTATAAAATTTGATGTACAATTTATGAATGTTAATGCTGAAGAAAAATGTAAGAACCAGAGGGGAGCTACTGCATTGGGCCCTCTTCATCTGACATCTCTACTAGTATAGAAGTAGCATTTTTTCATCATAATACCCACATTGATATTGCAATGTCAACTTTAATGTCATATTAAAGTTGAATCACTTGAATAGTGCAGTAGCTCCCCCACTTCATCTGACATTCTCTCCTTGGAAGTAGCATTTATTTTTAATGTCCATACAAAAGTCATTTTAAATTATTACACTACTCCCTATCTTTTCCTGAAATTATTATTTTTTTATTTTCAGGTCACAATACCAACAAACCAGTGCTTTCATATTATCCCCAGAACACAAGGGGTGGAGGCAGTGGTAGTGGGGGTGGCAGTGGAGGAGGAGGAGGAGGAGGAGGAGTTAACATTTATGGCAACAGAACAAGTCTGAATTTTAACAACCCAAGGCAGTTTATTCGAGGAGGGTAAGTAATTCAAATTACAATTTTGGTTTAGCTGTGAAATGTTTATTTTTAGTTTTTATGTGTTTGTTTATTGTTGATGATCAGAATATTATGAAATGTAAGATTCAAAAAAATTAAAAATTAATATATACTCAGTCACCTACAAAATGTTAATTTGTTTTAGTATTTTAGATTTTATGAATGTATCAATTTCTTTCCCTAACCACTAAGAAATTTGTCTTATCTATTTGTATTGTAGAGCAATTAGACAATATTGCATTTCAAAAGTACAAAAACATTGCATATAGGAAAATAAATGGATGCATTTAGCAATAACTTGGGGGAAAAAAAAATAACATTTTAAAAATCAAATTCCAAAAGATCAAAAGATATTTAATATTTTTCTGGGAATGAATTATAATCTAAAAACTTTTATAGAAGCAGAAACTTAGATGCTTTTTTTGTTTTGTTTTGGTAACAATTTCTTGTCAAAATTCATTGAATTATTGGCAATCTTTAAACTTCATGTCTGCAAAAAAAATGGTATGTCAAAAGGACAGTTTTTCCCTTTATACTGCTATTATTATTTTAACTACCTTCACTTTTCAGCAATATTTATTGTTTCAAAAAGTCAGGATTAGAATTTTAATAAAGCCTAAACATGTGAATTTGTACATTTTCCTAATTCTTGAGAATTAACAGCAAAGATAAAAAACACTATTGTTTATTGGAATGGTCGGCAAAACCTCAGCTAATTGCCAATCAATTTGAAGTTTATAAAATGGTAAATAAGGATTTCCTTATAGTTGGTTCACGTATTTTAATTGGTAAATGTTTATAAATTTATGAATAAAAAAATTACTTTCATATTCTTTATAAATTGGCAAATGATATATATTGCATTGTATTAATTGTAAAACAATTAGTTTTTAGAATCTTGTAATAAAGTGTTTAATATTTTTGTTGTAAATTCTCAACCCTGCAACATGTATAAATTCACTTTCATCATGTTTAGGTTTTATTACAATTCTTATTTAGAACAATAAATGCTAATGAGCAAAGGTAGTTAAAATAATAGCAGTGTCAAGGGGTATGATGGTTAAAGATTGTCGATTTGTCTAAGACAAAATGATAAACTTTTCAAATTATGTTTGCAGAAGTTTGTCTACAGAAATCAAATTTCTGATCTAAAATGATACTATAAAAAAAAGAAGGAAAATATTCCATTGACAGTGAATGAAAAGATGTCCATTTCTCTTTATTGCCTGTTTACTTTTTTAAATGAAATCAAATTTCTGTTTACTGTACCCAAAACATTTTTTCTCATGTTATCAATAAGCTGTCTGAAAATATGAAAAAATGTCAGCTTGTACAAATTAGTTTTATTTAGGGATGTTCAGATTTGTGATACCTAAGGTTTAAAATATATTTTTAAAAATGAAAAATCTTTCTTGAAGCTTTATTTTTAAATCTTTAATTCAAAGGTAAAGGAATAAATTTACTATACCCAGTAAGCAAAATACTTTGGTATATTTAAAACCGAATTTATATTGATTGGAATAACCTTGTTTTTTTTTTTTCAGTAAAATCGAGGATTTCTGCCATTTTTGAGACTTTTGTTAACAAAAGTTAAATTCTCTGTTTTAAAAATCTTGCAAAAATAAAGTATACTTTTTTCAAAGGTTATTTGAAGAAAATTAGAAAAGCCTTTCTTAACCATGATGTGGTGATTGATGGTATTGGCAGCTAAGATGAGAAGTCATCAGATGGATGCACAGAATTGACATAAATAAGTTCACTTAAAATTCGTAAAATTTATGCACATCCAGAAACAATGTAAAATTCTTTTTTTAAAGGCCAGTCATTTGCAGATTGTAATAAGCTTTTAGATTATTTTTCTAATTAAATAATGTCTTACTTTTATTGTGTTTTGTATTTTACGGAGGTGATTTTCAGTAACTGGTCTTTTGATTTTACAAAAAAATAAAGATTGATGATTTAAATTCTTCAAAGACTAATACTTTTAACTAATATAATCAATAAAAGTTACAACTTTGAATATCTTGAGTTTTCATAAGATTAAGTAAGAGTGTAACATGTAAAAAAAAAAGAGAAAATTATTTTCACTGAGACTTGTTAAAATAATTTCATTCATTTGTGAATAAGTTTCATTAAAATTCAATAATTATTTGATTTTTGCAAGAATTTCCAAATCAATGTATCTTTCACTGACAAAAAGATGCTAAAATTGGCTGTGTTATTATATAGACCATCTGCTGACGAAAGAAAACCATGATTTTTAATGAAAATTTCAAATGTCCTAAAATAATCAAAAAAAACTTTGGTCTTTCCTTTTAATAATAATTTAAAGGTTTTGATGATAAAACTTATTTTGGGTGCATTTTTTTGCAAATTCGTGAACATCCCTAGTTTTATTTTTATGAAAAAAATGAGATTTTGAACTTCATGATGTAACACCATATCCTCGCCCCACTGGACCCACACGCTCCACAGGACTGGCTGTTTTTCCAGTATGGTCCAGTATTAAAGGTTAGACACAAGTCTCCGGTTCCCAATGTCAATTCGGAGCCACCCTCCAGCTATGTTGTGATTTGATTCTGGTGAGTGGTCATCAGATCGTAGAAATCCAGAAGCTCTCTGTTGGTCCACCTGTGAGTTCATCAGGTGAGAATCGGGTTAACAGAAAAAATAAATATAACCAATTTGATTTTGAAGGACAAAAGGTTTTTTTATATATATATAGAATTTTTTTTTTTTTTTTTGTGTTTGCTTTTATAAGCAAACACAAAAAAAAAAAAAAAAAAATTCTTGTTGCACAAGGTTGAATGGTTCTTGTATGTGAACAATAACCAAACAAACAAATACTTAGAATAATTTTGGTAAGAAGAGATGTGGCCTTCGTTTTAGCCCTTTTTGGTCTGTTCTGAGTGCAACTACCACAACCTTCGATGTTCCCCTTCTCAGTAGTAGTAGTAGGAGTATCAGTACTTAGATGTTGGCGGCAGTATTTCGCTTCATCACCTTCAGCAACACAGCGGATGCTTCTCTGAAGTCTCTCTACTCAGTTTGACTGCATTCAAAGACGGACAAACCGAAAAAACACACTTTCCTCTTGTTGACTCGCCTCTTTATTAAGAGAGAACCATATTGACATACTACCAAAGTACAACTTCACTCCTCTGAGAATAAACAATTTACTTTTTCATTGATTGGTTTCCAAGGTTCACAATAAGATACTGTTGTTTATCACCTTGCTATTAATTATTTTGCTACTGTCTATATTTCTGAGATGAGGTATTATGTACGCTTAATGGGGTAGACTGTTCTAGTTCCACATTCCACGTTTAATGGATGTCAGTTATCTCCTGTTAATTTCATATGTACGAAACTTCACCCACATCGTGTAAATAATAAAAAATGCTCCCATCCTATCCACCCAGATGGTGAGCTTAGATGTGGTGAGTTTGTTCGCCAAGGTACCCATGGAGGAGGCACTCTCAGTAGTCAGACAGATTGGCCTCTGACTCATCCCTAGAAGAACGAACCAGTATTCCAATAGATAATCTGATGGAGATGTTGACTTTCTGTACACAAACAACACACTTTGGAATGGTATCACACATATATCGACAAGATGAGGGCTTAGCTTGCTATTATCACCAGCAATGGCGAATGTATACTTGGAATACTTTGAGGAAATGGCATTAGAATCTCTAAAGCCAACTGGTTAAGGTACGTAGATGACACCTTCATATTCTGGCCACACCAGGAAGATGTTCAGGTTCTACTGGACCATGTGAACTCAACAAGACCTTCGATACAGTTCACAATGGAGAAAGAGAGTAACAATACACTCCCATTCCTGGATGTTCTAATATCTCGAATAGAGCATGGGTTCAATACATCAGTATACTGTAAACCGACATTCACTGGACAGTACCTCAATTTCAACTCCACCATCCATACAGCTATAAAGAAAGGGATTGTCCACTGCTTACAACACCGAGCAAAAGTCATAAGTGGCAACCCAGAGACATTAGATAAAGAATTGGTCAGTATAAGTAGTACCCTACAATGTAACAAGTACCCTGGGTACATGGCAGCAGCCCCGAAAACCTGGGATAGGCGGGTACAAGAGGAGGAGGACAACAACACTCAGAAAACAGTCTGCCTGCCTTATGTGAAGGGGTTATCAGAGAAAATACAAAGGATCTGTGGTCCATATAACATCAGGACAACCTTCAAAAGCTTGACAACACTTCGCAGATATCTCTCCTAAGTAAGACCGCCCATAGAGGAGAACATGACTAAAGACTGTGTGTACGCTATCCCATGCAGCTGCGGAAAGGAATATAAAGGAGAGACAGGCTGCCCCCTCAAGGTAAGGCTTCAAGAACACCAGAAAGCTGTAACATGAGGAGAAGTGGGAAAATCAGGCATAGCTGACCACATATGGAGAGAAAAGGGAGATCACCGCCCTCTGTGGGATCAGGTTGAGATAATAGACAAGGAACCCCATTGGAAAATTTGTATACTTAAGGAATCAGCAGATATGCTAGGCCACAAAAATCTCCTGAGCCGACCAAGCATAGAAATAAATACAATATGGGCACCAGTAATAATGAGTACCAGAGAAAAGCGATAATAACAACAAAAATTGCAATATGAGTTCTGGTAAAAACATTAAATGATAACAGCAAAAATTGCAATATGAGCACTGGTAAAAATGGTTGCTGAAGACATTAAGTTTATTACAGATGTCTTCAAGGACACATGGCACAGTGGATAAAGGCATTAGTTAGATCCAGTGACAAGACACAAAGAGTGTGAGTTCAATAGCTGATTAAGGCAGGGGAGAACTTTCAGAGGGAAATTAACAGAAGATAACTGATATCCATTAAACATGGCACATGGAACTAGAACAGTCTACCCCAGTGAGTGAAAAAGGGTTAAGTTCGACATTCCAACCACTTGAAGAAGGCCGGAGCACAACGGCCGAAACATTGTAATAAATACGGCGACAAAGATGAGGACAATAGTCCAAATAATGTAAATAATGCATTCTGCCACTCTTTTTTTAAAACAAGAATCTCTAGTTTACAGAGATTCCTGTTTTAAAAATAAACTCTAGATCTTAATTTTAACTTCTATTCTTATAGTGTCAAAAGCCATTTCTTTGTTTAAAAATTGCAGATTATTATTGTTCTAGTAATTTTCTACTAGTTATTTGATATCCTTTGTACACTTACAAAAAGATTCTATTTTCATGTTCAAAATTAAAGTCTTTACAGTATATTAACATCTTCGTTATTCGAATACGCCTCTCTTTCACTTGGTGTTTTCTGTTTTCCGGCATATCCTCTTTTATTTTTATTATCATTGGTGGCAGGGGGGGGTGATATTCACCCCCCCCCCTGCCACCAATGATAAGTGAATTTCTTGTAAGAATTTATGTACGATTATTTTAGATAAAGATTTCTTCATTTGTCTCCCCCCCTCTTTTAGATTTGATCAAGATCTATATTTTGTCCTGCCCAAAGGTTCACATATTTTATGTGCTTTAAAAAAAAAAACAATAAAAAAAAAAAAAAAACAGTTCATTTCTTGAGCTGTATCGATCAGAAGTTAGCATGGGCAGGTGAATGTATATTTAAATTGAATTAAATATTCACTAAGCAATGTAAGTAAAGGGGAATAATGAACATTGAATGACTAAATATTTGTTTCAGATTTTAGTGGTGTTTAGGCATTTGTTTATTTGCCACCTTTGAAAATGCGTTCCTCTATGATGATAGTCTTCAACCTGAAGTGCATATAAATAATTCTTGTGATGAAAATTTTTCAGGTTCTCTTTGTATTGTTCCAGTCTTGAAAAGAGGACTACAGTTGATCGAAGGACTGGACGAGACAACCGCTTCTCAATACGTGGGGGACGTGGAGGTGCCGGAGGAGGTGGTGCAGGTAGTGGTGGAGTACTTCCTGGAGCTACAGGAACTGTTGGTGGAGGAGGAGGAGTTGGTGGAGGTGCTGGTGGTAGCAGTGGTACAGGAGGTGCCAATACGGCAGGCGGAGTTAGTGGCGGCAACAGTAGCCATTGGTTTGCAGCAAAAGCCAAGGAACCAGATATGAGGTATGAAAAAAAAAAAAAAAGGAATGCACTGGAAATTACCTGTTATATCTGAACAGAAAATGTTTGTTTTCTAGGATGTAACCAAGGCACCCCCCCTCCCCGGCCTAACTGGTATAATTGGCCAAAGTGCCAATTAAAACTGTAACATTCAGTGCCCAAATCTTGGCATTATCTGCTGATTTCTTGAAATATGATTTAAGCAAAGATTAAACTTTAGCTTTTTGTAGTGAATTTATAGCAATTTACTTAGCATAGCATATATGTGGCACAAGGCTAAAAGTATGGAGCACCCAGTGAGGATCAAACTTATGGCTGTCATAATTGCAGTGAATTTATATGTCATCTAATATTTTTTTCTTAAAAAAGTTGCAACCACTTTATGGTTACTAAATAGAAAACACTCAATATATATCAGTTTCTCTTTTTTGTAAAAAAAAAAAAAAATCTTGTGTATTTCTCTGTCTTATCTTTAAGCCAATCGCATTTTATGTTCTCTTGAATAATTTTTTTCTTATGCAGAATTAGAATTGGTAAAAATTTTGTTAGATGAAGAAATTAACTTTTGTCTAAAAAATGAGTGTAAATTGTGTGTGACAAAGAACTTTTATTTGCAATCCTGTTTATTCAATTTTTTTTTTCTTTTGCAGATTTCAACCAACTTTTAGAGGGCGACGAGACACAAACCGACATTTCCGGTCATTTACTAAATGACTTGGCCAATATCCATAAAGACCTCTATACGGAGATGTGGAGATACTAAACTTGCTAGTTTTCATTTGGTACTATAAGTTAAGAAAATTAACTTCAAATTATTCCATTTAAAAAAAAATCTTACAGATGTAAGGATCAAGAGCTGTGGCAAAAACAAAACTTTTACAACAATGACCATTAACCTGTATATATTTGTCGTGTTTCATTTGAATGGAAATAAATCCATTTGATGTTATCACTCCAGCTTTTTATATTTAATTTCCATTCAACAACTGCTTCATTACAATAGAAATTGATGAACATGGTCTTAAACAATATTTACTGACATGGTGATAGATAAAGTATGAGCAGCATTTTCATTTGCACATGAAAATTTACTCATCCACAGTTCTTCCCCAGAATGTTGCTCCTCCTCCTCATCGTCAATGTCTCACCAAACTTTGTAATTTCTTTGTTGCAGTTAAAAAAAAAAAAAAAAAAAATGTACAAATATGAAAACATCTCATTTTCATTTCATCAATAAAAATCATTTGCTTCTTTCCATTGTGCTCAATTCTGGTTATCGTTTCTTGAATTAAAAATTTAAGATTTTTATAAACAAGAGTAAGTTAGAAGCAGTGGGTTTCAGAGTTCTGTGAAGATTGTGTATAAATATGAAAATAACATTTTTCTTTTTATCAGTATTTTTATTATGGCTTTTGCTATAAAAAATAACATGAAAGATAAAAATTGATCACAATTTATCTAAATATCATGAAAGTGTCTTCTTCAGTGCTGAAGGCAAAAGGGAGAAGTTGATGGATGTTAAGCAATGCCCGACCATCTCGAGTAGAAGAAAGAAAATAATCATGGACATAACAATCACATAGTGGCTGATGCTGCTTCCAATCTCCAACCAACTGCCAAAATCTTGAACATAAAAAAAGAATTGCTGAAAAATAAAAAAAGCAAATATTTGACTTTATCAAATAAGGCTGCAGTGATTTCTCACTCATAATTCCAGCTGATGCAATTTTGAGGCATCATATATACATGCATAGTTTCAAATTGAAATAGATTTTAGTTTTCATTTCTACAAATGTATTCTGCACATTTTTATATTAGCATGACTATATATATATATATATATATACACACATACACTTGTATTAAACTTTGCTCGAGTAAAGTAGAAAAATTAAGTCTTATGCAAAAAGGTACAAAGATAAACCTAATGACAACAAAATGTATGTCTGCAAATTCTGTGCCATATCTGTTCACAGCACAACTAAGTGTTCTAATGAAGACATCTTGCAATAACCATGTCTACAAAGATAATCCTCACAGATTTACAGGTAACAAAACAGAAAATGTTTTAATACTACTGATGTTCATTTAGGTCTTCACTAAATATTTACATTGCTGTTTTTAATTTTAGCTTTTGAAAAACCTAAAACCAGGTTTTTTGGGGGTCTCTGAAACTAATAGCATTTGTTAGGTTTTTCAAGTGCTCCACAGTGCTGATAAGACTGAATATGGTTACTGCTGTGGAACAATGCTTAACACAAACTCCACATTTTGTTAAAAAAAAAAAAAAAAAAAAAGAAATTGTTCAGTTTTTCAGAAAAAAACTTGGTAAATTTTTGTTCTGACATCTTTTAGGCAACTTCATAAATTTTATCTTTCTTACCAAGAACTGGTCTACAATTGAATTTTTTGTTTCTTTTAAGAGAAAACTAAAAGAGCAGAAAAATTGTAATATTCAGCACTTTTACTGAATAAACTAGCATGACCTCACCTCTGATGTTTGTGGTAAGCTTTGCTTGAGTAAAGCAGGAAGAGTTCTAAATCATTGATTTGGTTTTCTTTAGAACTGATTTCTCTGAGCTCCTGTCTTGCAATATACACAATGTCAGTCTTTGGTAGTGTTGTTTTAAAATACTTTAAAACAACACTACCAAAGACTGACATTGTGTATATGTGTATCACTTTTTTCGTCCTCATAGCAAATCAAATACAAAAGTTTGTTCAACTTTGTTGCTTTAATGTGTGACTTCCAAATAAAATAAATTAGATCACACCATCACCTTTGATTGCAGATCATTGTTTGACAAGACCTCCATAAATTGCTCATAGAACTAAGAGAAAAAAAATGAATAAGTGCAAAAGAAATCTGTTTACCATTCCCATAAAGTCAGACATGATGAGCACTATAAAGAACAGAATTCGTTTTGGTGACTTGGTAATAACATGGAGGGTGGTGAAGGCACATGTGACCAAAAGGAATGGAAGCCCTACCTGTTAAATGAGAACAAAAATAAATTATTTTGTAATAAAATGAAACCTACAAAAATCTGGTTCATTTGTTGAAAGAGGCAATTTAAGATTTTTACTATTCAATATCAGTATTTTTAAACCAAACAATTTTTTTTTTTTTTTGTAGATTATATCAGCCACATTTCTTTATATACAGTTTTTTTTTTTAATGAACACAATCTTACCACCCCCCTCCCCTAGGGTAGAATGACCAAATCTAATGACTTTTAGAAATTCTATTTGTCTATAAAGCATATTTCAAGATTTACAATCCTTTATACATCAAAAGATGTAACTATGAAACTTTAATTTGAATTACAGTTATAACAAAAGGTACTCAACAAATGAGATGATATGCAAGTGTCATCAAAATTCATATGTAATACCCCATGTAAAATTACACAAAGAAATTCAAAACATTTTGATTTAATACAGGGAACTGATTATATTAAATTTAAAGCGTATTTATGTAGTAATCCTTCCTTGATACATGTATTAAATAAAAAGGATAGAGACTTATGCCTTTTGGTTCGTTTCTCTCGATGGTGAATAAGTAATTTGATATTATTTAAGACTAAGGTTGAGAAAAGCCTTTTGAAAGGTCAAAGTTGTTTTAATGAACTAAATAGAAGAATAGTACGTTTTTATAAATTACCAAGCTTTTTTTTGTGTATAGAACATAACCTAATTTCAGCAAGTTCCTTTACAAGTTTTCACTTGATATATTTGACAACAGGAGAAACTCATCAAAAGTTTTAACAGACATTCCATTCTGTTTTAAAGTATATTTAAATGCATAAAACATGGTATATGTAAAAAAAAAAAAATTCAAGTATTAAATCCATAAAAGATAAAATTTGATCATCATGCTCTAACAGATTTGCATCTGGATGAAACCATATTTATTTTTCTCATTTAATATCAATGATGTTATTTGGAAATCAGTTGCTTGCATTTTGAAATTGTTTGTTATTCCATGAGGCATTTGATTTTATATTGTTATCAATTGGGGAAATTTGATGAAAAAAAATCAGCATAACAATCCAAACAAATTAGATATCTTCATTCCTAAATAGATCAACTTTATGTTGCCCCGCCCCTTGAGGAAGTGAATGATAATGGTTCTTCACAGCTTCCTTTCTTTCATTGCTCTTGGCAATACTTCTCAAGTTGCTGTTTTCCTCTGCTTATCTTTTGCCTTTGCTGTACCCTGTGAATGTTAATTTCTCCAAGCCTTCTTTCTTATACATTTCAAATATTTCAGTTTTCTGATTGTTAGTAGCAGTTACTTTGCAGTCCCTTTTCTACTTAGAATTTCTTCACTCAGGTCCAGTCTATTCTCAATATTTGTTGATAGAATGACAATTTGATTGCTTTAAATCTTTGTGATGAAATTATCTAGGATTCACTGCCAGTAGAATGTAGTCATTATGTCCAGCATTTCAAGATTGTGAGGATAAAGAAGAAAGATGATTAAACCCTTGACTTGAATGCTTCTTCAATCTTGACTTCTTCAAAGAAGTAACAATG
The DNA here is from genome assembly GCA_963932145.1 of Acanthosepion lycidas. Classification (NCBI taxonomy): domain Eukaryota; kingdom Metazoa; phylum Mollusca; class Cephalopoda; order Sepiida; family Sepiidae; genus Acanthosepion; species Acanthosepion lycidas. The sequence goes on along the minus strand of OZ010606.1, from coordinate 20,492,817 downwards.
CAGAAATCTGTTCAACAAATTAGCAGTTCTTGGGAAACACAGAGGAAATGAGGATGATTTTACTCTGTGGAATGGTGTGGTGTGCCCTAGCTGTGAAGGTTTGAACAGGTGAAAGTAAAGAATGGACCTCATCTGATTACAGGTAGTTTTACTTAGTTTTTTTTGTCTACAAACGTTTGTAAGAATGATATCTACCTCATTTAAGGAGGACAGCAATATCTAATCAAAAATGTTTGTTCTCACCTTGAATAGTAACAAAGCTCCCATGATGAAAGGACTGAACACAGTGAGGAAACAATAAACAGATGCAGGATCAAAACTGCAAAACAAAATAACATCAAAAAGGGAAATAGAAAATTAGTTGTATGAGGCATTTCAAAATATTCAGGATGATTTCATAGATTTATAATTAAACTGAATTCATTTATACTTAAGTGATACAAATTTTAATTATCAGTCATAATAGCAATAACATTTTTATCTGTTCAAAATTTCAAAAAGAAATTCTGATATAAAAAATTTAAAGATGCAACTTTGTTAAAGAAATGCAAGAAAGAAGTTGAAATGGAAATGTTTCTTTTCAAAATGGAAGAAGTCTGATTATTCTTACCTGTTGATGCTAGCAATATTGCCTGTTCCAAAAAAAGCAGTAAATATGAGGAAAACCTGCAGAGTTAAGGACAATAAACTAAAACTTAAGATCATACAAAATGTGTAACGAGACAAACCTGGAGAAAATGAAAGTGATCAAATAATTTCAGTCTAATCATATAAGTGTTTAATGAAACTTCATAAAACTTTCCACTCTATGTAAACAACACTTGCATCTCTATCAATAGATATGAAAAGCAGCAGTTAAAAGTATACAAAATAAAAATACCTTTTATACATAAATTGTGTATAAATAATTAAAAACATGAAATGATTTATCTTCCAACTTGAATCATATCAGATATCAATTATTTATTAAAAATAATAAATAATGTGATAATCCGGTAATAAATCTTACCCTGAGAAGCAGATTTGTGTGCGTGAAATTTCAAGTTGGAAGAAAAATCATTTCATGTTTTTACTTATCTATTTACTATTATTTCATACAGAATAATTTGTAAAAATCTGTTCACCTTGTATAAAAAGAGACAATACTGTTAATATCTATAAATGCTCTATGCCCAACATTTTAACTGAAACTAACCCTAACCACTCCCTCCCCCCCCCATAAATATGTGTGTGACCATACCCACAGCATTGGATCGGCCTTCCGGGAACTAGACCATGAAGGTCCCTCGTCCCGGAGCAAATTCTTCGTCGACAGCGACGAGGCAGGTAGCCAGAAGCTGGTCTCTGAGTCGACTCCACACACAGTGAACTCCCTTGCCCATGCTGTGAATTTGATCTCGAGGAAGCCACGTGGGTTTTTTCGCTTAGGTGTCTCTCCGCCAAGTCGAACCAATCCGGATGCGGACGCACAATTGGGTAAATGAAACGGCACCAAATACAAACAGAAGAACGCCTGAGTAAGTTGTAGAAAAGAAAGTCTTTATGTACAGAAGAATTCGGAGTACAATCACCAATTGTCTTCTTCCCAACCCCTGTTCCTAACAAGCTGGCCACGGAATGGAAGTCTTGACTAATTTCTTTAAGGGGTGATTTTCAAGTTTTCTGGTTGGCTTTATTTCTTCACTCCAGTCGGAGTTCTTGGTTGGCGGCAATTCTAAGTGTCTTTGTTTTTCTTCACACCAAAGCCTCAGAAACTGACGAAGACTGTCTCTGATTGTTGCGGAGGTTGGCGAGCGGCAGCATTGGTACCTCAAGCCTCACTCCTCGGCTATTCTCCAGCTCTAACTGAACTGCAACTGCACTGGACGTTACCCCCTTGGGGCTCTGTATTTATGCTTGTCCATTCTTTACTGGGATGAGGATGAGTCACTGAAATTTTCATTGTATAATGTCTGATCTAATTCACCACTGCATTGACAAGGAAACAGGTTTTGTTGAAAAATAAACATAAATGACCGTCTATGCGAACCTCATCTCAGACCCTTGTTAGCCAATGAAATTACAGCTTCATTTCTTTCTGTCTTCTTCCCTCGTGACACAGCCAATGGGATAGTGTCGTCTTCATGACGTCACTCCTTTTCTCGGCCCTTTCTTTCTTTCCAAAATAACAAATTAGTTTCCCAGGAAAATTCAGTTTTTTTTTTTTTTTTCATATTTCACCAATTATCATAACCTTTGAACTTGCCATAGATAACCAAATAAGCAATTTCCTTATGACACACTTTATAAATGCATTTTGGCTTTGTTCAAATTTAGAATTCCCAAACTACCTGGCCTGTTTAAATCCTGTTAACAAAATTCACTTCCAACTCATTCCGTTGGTGGTCTGCGTTGACACATTTTTTTGGTTTACAATCCACAACTCGAAAATGCTTTCTCCTTGATTAAACAGTCCTGTTTCATAGCTGTCGTCAACAGTTGATTGACCCCCACAACCTCATCCGATATGACTGTTTTACTTTGAGAATACGATGACTCTTGTGATAATTTTATCTGCACCTAATTCCGGTTCAATTATAACTCCTTTCATAAAAAAAAAAAAAAAAAAATCGTTTTTTTTTTTTTTTCCTCTGTTCATATTGGAAACAGAATAGAACATCACCTAATATAATTTTCTTCCGTTTGGGTCTCTAATAATCAATAGTATAAACTAATGCAATTTCTTCCATTCGGTCATGCTAAATATTGTTACATCTGTGAGAGAGAGAAACATGTAATTATTAGCTGAATTTTGATCTGAAATTTTCATTGTATAATGTCTGATCTAATTCACCACTGCATTGATAAGGAAGCAGGTTTTGTTGAAAAATAAACATAAATGCTTTTTCATCATTAGGCTATAAACATTGGTGTACTTAAATATTCACATTGGATGATATTTAATTACTATTTGATACAATATATAGCTGATGCAACAACCAAATTGTCTTTCTATATTTTTAAAAAAATCAATATCTTATCTCTGTATTTCAGACATTCATATGTGCATGTACATCAGAGCAGCATCATTTGTAGTGAAAAGGCAGGCTAAAATCAATCTAGGTGACATGATTAATTCTATTGAAGTTCACCCATCAAAAAAACAAAAAACACAAGTAGTTCTTAAGTTAAAATGAAATCAATTAGTGAAAAGAATACAAAGAAAAATGCTCTTCGAATATCTTCTTTCGACACATTTGGTTGTCCTTTTTCTGGCAGAGACGGTGAAGCAAAACTAAGGTCTTCCAGCTGAAAGAAAAAAAAAAATTCTTGAAAGATAGGGAATAAATTCTTTAAATGCTCACCTGGAATTCATTTCCAAGAAGACAAAACATAAATTTTAATCATTTAATGACTAACCAGAGATAAATAAACTATTTCATTTCCTACACTTGTCCTATGAGAATAGTCAGAGGATTTTTCTGATTTATTGCTGGCCATTTTGATGGTTCATTCAACCAGCATCTTGGTCATTGACTATTGCCTGGGTTGCAGGAAATGATCATGTACTTTCTCCAGTCGATTGGATCTGGAGATTAAAGCTGAATTTGTCTAATGTTGTCTTATGATTTATTAAATGATAAAGTTCCAGTTAAAATATCCTTAAGTCGGATGATCACACACACACAAAAAAACAAAACAAAAAAAAAACTCTTAAGGTTTATAGTTGTGAAAATGTTAGTAAGTCCCACTAGATTTTTGAGGCACCCAATATAGAAGTAGATTTATGCTCCTTGGAAAATTAGAGCGAGGTGAATATAAACAATCTTGCTCTGAAATCGAACAGGCTTTCTTGATTTAATTTTCTGTATTGGTGATTACACACACATGCACATATAGAAGTTATGCCACTCAACACATTCATAGATTATTATCATTAAGATATTTTATTTAAGTTTCACTGAAATTACTCAGATGAATGAATTTATAATATTCTATGGGTTTATTATTAAATAGAAAAATAATGTAATTCCAGATTCATGTTCAAATAACATAATTTTAACTAAAATGATATAAATTATCTGCACTCACTAATTAATTATGAGAACAGTAATTTATTAAAGTACATATATTTGTACAACCACAACATTCTCGGTCACCCAATGAAGATTAAAGTCAGTATTAACAGATAATGGGGTAAAAAAACATTTTTGAAAATCTGAAAAACATCATGGTAGGAAATATTTTTGAATTACTTATCTAGATAAAGAAAGAAGTCAGATAAATGAAGAGAAAGTCATTTTCATCTTCCAATTATAGAAATAAAAACAAATGAGGCAAAGCTGTTTACCTTTATTGGTGTCAAACATATGGCTGAAGTGGCAATGCATTCCAACTGGAGCCAGAACCATAACAGACAGCATAAAGACAGCAAGAAGAAACATTCATAACTTTGGTGTTAAGGAAAGTTCAAAGACCAAATAGCAACAATGATAAAGGTGGAGTTATTGCTTTAAAAAAGAAAACAAAAAGAATTAGCCATTGTTTTCATATTAAAGTAGTTTAAAAATTTTTTTTTGCAAATCTGAATGGTATTGCAACAAAAAAGTTGAGTGTATTGTTGAGGTTTTGCTTTAGGAAAAAAAAAAAAAAAAAAAAAAAAAAAAATCACAAATGTGTGTGTTTCTGTTCTTCAGAGGCAAAATAATTAATCCTAGAAATTTTAATGATTTTAATGAAAAATTAAATAATGAGAAAAATATCAATAACTTTACTATTATTTATAAATTTAGAAAAATATGATACACCCATGAGTTGCATAATAAAATCTCACACAATTATTGTAAATATTTCTAAGAAAAACAGATAAACTGAAATTTACATACTATATTTATCTTATACTGAAGATTTAGTCAAAATTGTTTGTTTAATATCAATTTTATTGCAAAAACATTGAGAAAAAAAATCCAAGAGAAAATAGAAAACATTTTAGTGAAATTTTAGAACAGAATTTTCTTTCAGGAAAAATAGATGCAAATATGGTAAAAAAAATATATATAAATGAAAGGTTCATGTTTTTATTATAAATCAATACAAGATGAGAGTAAAATCGTCAATATCTAAAGTTTTGCATCTATGATTGTATAAATGTGTTCACTAATAATATAAAAATATAATTCAACCTTATTAGATAAGAATAAAATTGCTAGTTGTTTTTATGACCTCCTCCTCCACAAATGGTTTGTATTGTCTGGTGAAATATGAGAAACACAAAGTTTCAATATCGGCATTAAAATATTTTGGAATAAAAATGATTGATAAAATTTGGAATAAAATCAAAGAAATTTAAAGAATATTTGTTTGCAATAAGGATACGAGATGCTCATCAACAGAAAAGTCGCAATGAAAGAGAGGCTCAAACTCAAGAGACGCTCCACAACCCGAAGGCAACTTAACAATGGTAAAATAAAGCATAAACCTAAGAAACGACAAAACAGAGATAATAAAGATAAAGCAAATAAGAGGTGGGGGGGGGGATGTACGGTCATGAAATATTGTCATAAGAAAAACAAAGTTTTTTTTTTTTACCATGAATTTCATTAAGAAAAATCATTAGTTATTAATTTAATATCTATAAACAATTGTGATACTACAGGGACATCTAAAAAGTCTAAGTTAGTTCATAAAAACTTCTATTTTATGAGTTTCTGGAAGGTGTCCATAAAAAAAGAAAAGGTGTCTCTATAACAAATTCCTTTGATGTATGATAAATCATATATATTCATGTAATGTAATTGCACTAATAACCACATTTTGGATCTATGACCAACAAGTCATTGGAGAATAACATCCATTTTCTATGATGTTTGCTCATTGAGAGTGGAGTTCAGTGGAACAAGATTTTCTATTGAAAGATAAAAGGGGAAAAGATAAAACTTGACTTTCATCACAAAAAGTTATGGTTCATACAGTTCCCTTTAGAATTGGATCATCTAGTAAACTACTGACAAATGCACATGGCATTAGTGTGTGTGTGTGTGTGTGTGTGTGTGTAGTGTGTAGTGTATTTGGGCAGCAGATCATTATTCAAACATATATTGTTAAATATAACAGACAACAAATATCTATTATGTTTGATCATGTGTTGTTCTAAGCTTTGTATGGTGGCTTTAGTTTCAGGAGAAAATAAAGACAAAAACTGTCCAACATTTAGATATTTTTTTTTTATTATGCTGTTCCTTGAATTTATGACCCTACATCCTGCATCTGCTATTCCGCAACTGTTATCATCGCATAGCGAGCTTCTATGTAAATATAACAGGATGTCATCTTTGATGGTGAACATCTCTGTTATAATGTCCATATAACCAAACTGATGATGGCCTATGTGAGCTGATAACTTAGATCAAGGAACAGCATAATAAAAATATCCAAATAATTTAATGTATATTAAAAATATGCCTTAATCAACATTCTGCTTATGACCACTTCAATATAATAAATTAAACTTCAAAATCTTACCCACAATTCATGAAATAAGGTTTTTGAGAAAATAATTATGCACAATATAAAAATAAGCTTCATCTAAGAAATTCAATAAAGAATTTTACTACTTGTGTAGGTAAATATCAAAGATGACAACATATCTGGAGATCAGAAAAAATAACAGATGGCCACACATTAAGATTTGAATGACTAGTCAGAAGCTCCTGTGATATAACCAGTAAGGTAGTTGTGTTAAGACAGGCATCTGGACGAAAAGGAATGAGGTTATTTCTTTATTTTTGATCTGCATTGTTGACTGACAGTCTGTTTAATTGTAATAAAAAGCAACTGAAGATGAAATAAATACTAGCTGAAAAAATTCATAACTGACAAAACTCCATCTTAGAAATAAAACAAGAATATATAATGTGAATATTAAATAAGACTTTATTTTAAATAATTTTAATTTTCAAATACTTATAATTAATTTAGATTTATTGTCAAAATTCACTAATTTTCTTATGATAAATCTATTAAGAATTTCTGTAATGATATAAATTCATTATACAAAAAAAATGATACCCAATAATAATGGCTGTTATTATTTTATGGAAGTTTTATATGCAGGTTAGGAATTCTAAAATGTAATAAGTAAAGCGACTTACCTAAAAGTGACCAGCTGATATATTGGTTTATTTTGGGAAGACCATTTCGCAAAGACATGCTGTTTGTTGTTGACCAAACCACATAGACAGCCAGGCTTACTAAGAAAATCTATTGAGAACAAGAAACAATATTCAGAATAATTAAAATTTCTGTTAAATAATCATTTAAAAAAATAAATGAATGAATATTTTACCTGAATTATTTCAAGTTTTCTGGTTGCAAAAACATTCTTGCTTGATGAAGTTCTATAGAATAAAGAATATAAATCAGTGAATCTTAATTTCAAAATGAGAGAATCACAATTTAATGATCGAGACAGAATTTTGTAATTTCAACTTTTAAATTAGCAAATCTTTGCTTTTATAATTTTTATTGCATTTTGTCCTTCATGAAAGTAAAAATTATCAATGACAATATTCTTGTATTATTTTGAATTATTCTTCTCAACTTGGTTGATACAGATGTTATTACAGACACAACATTTTAATCAAGTAGACTCTAGTCATCATCAAGTGTCCATTGACTGGGTGGATTAATCTGTTGAGTATTTTGATATTTTGTCCCTGTCATTTATCAGTTACTGTTCATTCTTGCTGATTTCGTGTGTCACTACCAGATCCAAGGATTGAACTCCTGACAACTAGGTAACAAGGAGCACCAAGATAGTGAACCAGAGTTCAAAATAATACAAGAATATTGACAATTACTCGTCTTAAAAATGAAATACTAAAGTGGTATGAACCTGCCATTATAACCAAATGTGAAAAAAGATCATCTGATTGAATATAAAACGGTTCAAAAATACACTAGTAATATTTGTGGCATAGTGGATATTGGAGTTGGTTATAAATGTGTTACTGTCATTTAGTGGTTATGAGTTCAATCCTTGGATCAGGTAGTGAAGCACCAATTCAGTAGGAAAGAACAACTAACAATCTTCTATGAATAGTCTCTCTCCAGGATGTGGGCAATCATGGCTCTCCACAACTTCTTGTCCTTTGTAGTCCTTAGTAAATTTGGTCTTTTTGCTATATTTCTTAATCCTTGTTCTGCCAACCATTTACACAAAGTTGCTTAGGTAGGTTATGCACGGCTTTTCTCTGTCCATCTTGACTTCAATATGTCTCGTGTCAAATTTTCCAGACCCTTTCTCTTCATTATGTGCCCTAGAAACTTCAACTGTCTCTTTCAGATGCTACATATAATTGTCCTTTCTATTTCCTCTAAAACTTTGTCCTTGCTTATGTATTCAGTTCATGGTATTCTCAGTATCCTCCTGTAGAACCACATTTCTTTTGCCTCATCTCCATCTGTGATGAAATGGTCCAGCATTCACTGTCATATAGATGTACCACTATTACATAACAGTTCAGTTTTCTTTCTTTCCAATGTGATTTCTTTTGCAAGGCATCTTTCACTATCCCAATGAGCCTTCAGATTTCAGTATTATATTTTCCATTCTCTGTTAAAACACTTTCTAGATATTTAAATGTTTTGTACTTGTTAATTTTAGTATCACCATTTTGTAATTCACATGTTCGCCTGTGTTTCTTTTGCTGTCAACCATAGATTCTGTTTTCTTCTTACAGTTGATGTTTATTCTTTTCTTCTTGCTTTCCTTTAACATCTTCTGTAGGAGTTCCTCTATTTTCCTTTCTCTCTCTGCTATCAACACTGTGACGTCCGTATATCTAATTGCCCCCCAATAATGTATACTGGTAGGTCTTTTAATTCTTTCAGGATTGCTTCACTGTAAAGGTTGAATAAGTCTGGTGAGAAGACACCTCCTTGTCTTACACTCCTTTCTATTTTTGTGTATTTACTGAATTCATTTTCATGTAGACGACTTGCTCCCAGTATAAGATCTGGATTATTCTAATATCCTTTACAAAACATATCAAATTTACCTAGCAGTTCAAACAGTTCTTTTTGACGTAATTGTCAAATGCTTTTGCATAATCTATAAAACATAGGTATAGATCCCTTCAAATTTGTATTTTGCTCATTTTGATATCATTCTGTGCATAAATTTGGCATTCATTGACCCAGCATCTTTAATGAAGTCGTACAGTTCTTGTCCTATTTCCAGTCTAATTCTGCTAATTCTAATAAGTTTTGTTATGTGGTTCAGTAGGCTAATTCTTTGATAGAGTTTACATTCATTTGCACCTGGCTTCTTCAGCAGTGCTCTGAAAATGGGTTTACTTAGCTCTTCCAGTATAAAACCATTGTTTTTAATTTCATTTATTATGTCTATAATTTTGTCAATGCTGAAATCATTTAAAGCTGACAGCTTCTCTATTAAATTCTATTTGGTCCTGCTACTTTGTCCAGTGCCGTTTTCACTTCAGACTTTAATATTTCTGATCTTTCAATGTATTGCAGGTTGTCTTCTTTTGTTGTGGAAGAGTTCTCCAATGTGTTCACTCCATTTTTGAAGTATTTTTTCTTTCTCTATTATCAGTGTTGCATTCTTGTATTTCATGCATCCTGTTGATGAGCAAGTCTTTTGTCCTATGATTTCTCTTATTCTTCTATGCATATCTACTTTATCTGCAGTACTCACTTCTTTCTATTTCCATGTACTTTCATTGAGCTATTCCTCTTTTGCCTGCATTTCTTCCTAATTTATTTGTGCCATGTTTTATGTTCTGTGCCATATCTTGGCATTGTTTACTGTTTGCTCTTCATCACATCATCCATTACTTTTTTTTCTTGTCTGTTTTTCTTTGGGATGATCTTGTTTGCTGATGTTACTAAAGCTTTTTTTTTAACGTATCTTATTCTGAATTTCCATTCTCCTTTAGTTCATTGTATCTGCTTTTAACGCTGCTCATATACATCTCTTTCAGATTCAGATCTGTATAATTGCAATTTGGGTGCCACCTTTGATTTCTGCAATTTCTGTATTTTTCTCTAAGGTTATATATTACTGGAAGGTGGTCCCTCCTGCAGTCAGTACTTGGGCATGTTTTTCAGTGTAGAACTGCATTTCTGAATCTCTTATTGATAGTTATATAGTTGACTAGCAGCATGGCCCTGCATTGCCCGTGCTTGATTCAAAAATCGTACGACTCATACAGCAATCGCTATCACTTGACTTAAAATATTTTTGCCCTTCCTTGCCTTTAGAGGAGTGCCCTTTGCCTTGCTGATGTTGCTACATGCCTTACTTCTTGCCTACCTCACACTGCAAATTTTTTCTAAGCACTATACTAAACATTAAATCTGTTACAAAAAAAAAGAACTAAACAAAATGAACACAAAACGATCAGCTTTAAAAAAAGGACTTGTAACTGGAAAAACCGAATGAAAAAAGAATGTTAACAACAAACCCAGTTCTGCGGAATCAGAATCAACGTCAAGTTTATGCAAGAAAATGAGCCAATTGGAGTAAAGTGCCACTTGTGACAAATGCAGTTATCAATTATTTTTTTTTTTGCATGCTAGCATGCTAGTTAACATTCATGTCAGTCAGCTATAGGCTCTCACTCTGGCCAGTAGAAATGGCTGCAAACTACATTAAAACTGCCGTAGAAGCATGAAAAAATTGATTATTTCCACTATCGATGGGAGTTGGGAAATGCAAAGCCAGTCTTGGCCTTCCTGCTAACTTGGAGTATGTGCATGTAAATTTTGGTGCAAATCTGTCGAAAATTGCGGTCGTACATTTGTTACACACACACACATACATCCTGCCTTTTATAGATAGAGATTTGGTCCTTTTTCTCCTCCTTCTCCATGTCTATACACATCTTGGGTGTTGGCTACTATTTGATTGTTTGCTGTGCACCATTGGATCCACTTTTCTCCATGTTCATTACAAGCTCCTAGTCTGAATTTGCCAACTATTTCACCATCTCTTCTTCCCTACTTTGGCATCCAGGTTTCCCCATAATAATTGTAATGTCCTGCGATTTTCACAAATCCTTGTCATTATGTAGCATACAGTAAAACTTTTTAATTTCTTCTTCTGTACTTTGTGCCGTCAGAGTATATACAATTGCGATGGATATATTAAAGGGCTTCCTTTCAATTTTACTACAAGACTTCTATCAGATATTTGATTGTATCCCAGAGCACATACTGTCATATCTTGGTCCAGTATGTGTCCTAATCTTTTCTCATTTATGGCGACAAGGGAACAATTTGACCCAATTAATGTTGTTGTTCTTTGTAGTTCTGCTAACAATCACTGAATGACAGTCAGGTGACACCTATTGCACATTTCCCTCCTTACTGGGTGAGGAGTTAATTCCAGTTGGCTTAAACCTTCCTCTACTTCACACTGTTATCTTTTATAATATTATTCTCAAGATTCATGCATGTTCTTGGGATTGATAGCAGAGTGGTTTTCAGTTGCCTTCTCCATTGTGATTTTATTACGACACCATCTCTAGTTGACTGGTTGTCAAGAGTACTTTTCCCCTTTTGATGGGTCTTATACTACATACTACAGGGTTGCAAACAACCCGTCTCACTCAATAAATTGGAGTTGGGGTGCCAGTTTACTCATTGACCATCTGACAATAGATTTCATATAAGTTTTAACTTCAAGTTAAAAAGTCTATTATTTTATTCTTTTTCTTTTTACTGCATTTCTTGGTATTAATCTTCCCTATGCAACATGGTCAAAAAAAAAAAAAAAATTGTTTTTTACCAAAATTAGCAGAAGAAAAATTAGTAAAATCATTAAAGTTTAAAGCGAGAACATAAAACAATAAGTAAAATCACAAATGTATAGCAACAAGAAATTGAAGTAGTGTCAAATACTTCATAAGCATCCTGGCTTGGTATTTGAGTTAATAGGACATTCTGAGACTCAGCTCCCAGAGAACAATTATTTTCAACATGCCAACCTGCACAGGAAAGTAAAATATCACAATAATCAACAGATATCCCATATCAACCAATCATGGGACATCCGAGATAACCAGAGTGTACTTGGTCAAAACATTGTGTATTAACACATCCATCACAGTTGTATATGCACTGATAGCACAAAGTACAGAAGAAGAAATTGAAAAGTTTTAATGTATGTTAGATAATGCCAAGGATCTGTGAAAATGACAGGATATTACAATCATCATGGGAAACCTGAATGCCAAAGTAGGGAAGGAGAGATGGTGAATAACATGTATATCAACAAAGATGAGAATAATAGTTTGAAATAATACAAGAATATTAACAATTACTCATATCAGAAATTAAGGACAAGTTGGAAAATATTTTAAATGAATAATTAAGGAAATAAATTTCTCACCTGTAAAGAGCCATTAACCCCAACATAATTGTAATTCCACCTGATATATACCTGAAAATATAATAATTTGTTTATAAAACAAACAATAAATTCACTTTCTTAAAGCACTCATGCCCAAAATTCAAAACACATAACATACAGATATACATTATTATTAAATTCAATTTCAGTCATAAATATTACTTTCAAAAAATAAAGAAATGTTTTGAAAATATTCTTATCAGATTATATACATTTTAAATAAATCTAATGATTAGTTTAAAAAAAAAAAAAAAAAAATGAACAGTGTTAAAATAAAAATTTTAATAAAATAAAATGTATTTTTGGCATTATAGGTGCATTTTTTAATCATTTCACCCCAAGCAAGGCAACAAAGCTACTAAGACACAAGGGGTAAGAGAATATGACAAAAAGAAAACATTATTAAGGAAAGAGAATAATAAAAGAACAGGAATTAAGATGACAGAAGATAATGATTGACATTATATTGAAATTTTTGAAAATCAAATTTGGTTGGAAAGCAGAAAACTAGAAGATTGTTTCATAAGTGAGAAAATGTTAGTATAGCCATTTCATCTGTAAAATGATGAGACATAGTTACCAGTGATCTGGTAGTATGTTTAAATTCATAAAGTCTTGGTACCTAAGAGGAAAGCTAACCAGAAAAATTACCTTGAAAATATTTATAGAAAAGGTACAAGGAAGCTACATTATGACAGTGGGAAAGTGACTGAAGCTGAATTACCAAGTCAGGACCAATAAGATTGCAGATTCTTCTTTTGATTTTATAAAGAATCTCTAAATATATAGCAGAAGTACCAAACCAGATGTGACAGAAATATTCACGGCATGGATGAATACTAGACTTATAAATGTGTTAGCTAGATTCTGGCAAGAAAAATTGAATGAACAATCCTAGCAGCAGACATAACTGATTTGGAATAATTTTTCCACTTCATTTCAATGGAAAATATTAGTCCAAGAAGGTTACTCTCCTGAAGGTTAGCATCAACCATACTAATAGAAGGTAAAAAAGGTTCTATCAGACAATTAAAAGAGGACATATTTGCTTTGGAGACATTAAAATTAACAAGCTATTTTTTGTCCCAGTTAACAACAGATTGTAGGTCATTTTTGAGATCAGCTAAGAATTTGATCTTATTGAACTGTTCAAACATACCATTAAGACTGGAGTAAATAGTTGTATCATGAGCATAGATAGAGAATTGAGAACTGATGACATCAGGATCAATGTAGGTCCATGGATAGAGGCCTGGAGGAAATCTGCATTAATGTAAAAAGATCTCGAAGAGTGGCCATTCAAGATAATTTTCATTTTGCGATTTCATAAGAAAGACTGAATGAGTTCAAAAATTCATCCAGAAATACCATAACTTTTCAACTTGTGAAGATTGGTTTGCCAAATCCTCTTCAATGCTTTTGTGATGTCTAAAGAAACAGCCTGAGCTTCACCATTCTTATCTGAAAATTGATGAACTCTTTAAGCAAAAACCATTAATTTATCAACAGTCAATCTAGAGAAGTGAAAGCCATATTGCTTATCTGAAAGAACCTACAAGGTGAGATGCTTAACCAATTTAGCAATGATTAGAGCCTCTTGTACTTTGATAAAAAGATGTAGAAGGCAAATAAGCCAATGCTTAAGAGGATCAGGTGGTTCATCTGAGTTCTTAAAGATGGAACTGTAAAAGTGGATTTTCAATAAACAGGAAAGCTAGTTGCAGACAGTAATTTATTGTAGAGTTTAGAGAACAGGATACAGTTCAGGAGGACATTTCTTAAGGACTATTGCAGGGATACCATCAATACCACATGCTTTGTGAGGATTCAGTTTAGAGATGATAGCTGAAACCAGTTATATGCATATCACTCAATAGAGACTCAGTTTTAAGTGGAAAGTCAGCAAAGATACTCCAGATGAGTTAAAAGTAGAATTTGAAGAGATTTTACGAGCAAAACATTCTGCTTTATCAGCAGAGGATGTTAACACCTGAAATTGAGTGAAGAGAAGTGAGATAGAAGACTTACTCTTATTTAACACACTATTACAGAGCTATCAGTAGTCATGAGAACCAAACTTGTAAGAGGCGATATGGCACTTCATTCTATCAGCATACAAAGGATGTGTTTACAATTATTATGAACAGACACAAAGAGGTATCTGTTGTGATTGGAACTATCACACTGCTATGTGGAGAAAGATTTAGTAGCAAAGTACTAAGATATATTTTCATTGTGAAATAAATAAGCCAGAATAGGAAAAAAATGGCCTAAATGAGTCTTAGGAAGAAAAAATTAGAAAAATTAATGTGTATAGAACCTTAGCATGCTGATTACTCAAACACTGAACTGAATCAGTAGTTTTATAACATGGACAAAATGACTTCGCTTTTATTAATCACAAATGTGTTTCATGAGTTTACTTTTAATGTCTTTTGTTAATTTTTCAAAGAAAATAAATGTTTTCTAATCACTTGAAAAAATGCATGATGTAGAATGTCCACAAATTCAGCTTTGGAAATTTAGATGAAAAGGAAAATTTTTATTAGCAGTGACCAGTTTCTATGCACCTAAAATTTTGCAAGGTTTGGCAATTTAAACTAAGTACTTTGCCTCCTAATTTCATCCAAAAATATACAAAGTTGAAAGAAAATTTTTATTCATATTAGTTATGTTTCTAGTGCAAAGTAGGAGAGATTCAGCAAATAAAAAATGCTTGATCAGGGGATCCACATTGAATGACTAGATTCTGGGCTAGATTTTTTTGTCAAAAGAGAGTGTCAAGCCAATTTTATCAGAGACCAATTTTTATAAAAACTGTTTTCCTAGTTTTGGCAGTGGGGGAAATGGCTTGTTATTAAAAAGAATCAGAGTCACTGTTACATTGCATTCCCATGGAAAACAGATTTAGAAACTGACAAAGTCATCATATACCTCTGCAGAATGTCTGAATGAATTAGTTCAGCTTAAATAACGATACTCAATAAACAAATTGATAAGTTGAAGACAGTCGTTTACTGCACTATACAAGCTTCTTCATTCTTTTCCTCATAGAAGGATACTTAACAACTTTGACCAACACTAATAAGTGTTCATCAGCATTGTCCTATAAATTTTGTTCCATTGTATATTTTCACAAAGAATCTTTAAATAGGTTGAGAGTTTTTTTTAACATTAAAAGCATTAATAAGATAGACTGAAAAAACAAATTGAAATTCAAATTTGGTACAAAGCTACATTTATATCTAACAAACAAAAAATCAAATGCACACTTATGATTTATAGGCTTCTAATGCATTATAAGCAGATGCTTTAGATTCTGTAATGATTTGAACTCAATAAAGTTTTAAATATTTGTAAAAAGTGGATAGTGGATAAAAAGAACATTGTCCTAATGAAAGTCATGGAAAATAATGTCTCAATAAGCAACTGGTTTCATCTAATAACACCTTTTTACCATCAAATTTAAATTATTTTTTTATTTTTACAATTTGTATTGTTATTTAACATTTATTGTTTTGTGTGGCTTAAATATAGGAATATTTTAATAATCCTCACTTTTCTAGAGATATTTAAAGACTCTAATTCACTTATTAAATAAATATAAAAGAAAAATTTGACTTACACCAAATTGTAGTTTGTGTCTCTGTTTACAACGGGTAAAAGAGGAAAAATAGCCACAGCAAGACAAGAAAAAACCCAACCCAGAATCAGAAACTGAAAATTGAAAAATGCATTGGCAACATCATTCAAAATCTTGATAAAAGAGAGAAAATAATCTTTTCTGTACTCAAATCTATTGTAATATAAAAAGCAAAGAAATTAGCACTTAATCTTATAAAAAGCTGTGTATAATTTAAAAATAACAGTGTACTGGGTTTTGAACAAAAATTTAACCTTTATTAGTAGCCAGCAATGTCCGTTTTTTCAGTGCTACTTTATTGGTAGCCAGCAATGTCTGTTTTGCACATAGACATTATTTTCATATAAGTTTTAAATGTTGCTGCTAATTCTTTTGTTTGTAGAATGCAAATAATTACCTATTTCTTAACATTTAAAACATCAAACTAAATGAAGTCAATCCTACATAATATGGTATTTTTTAAAAACCATGTGCTCAATAATTTGAAATATAAGTAACAAATAAACAATTTAAATTATTTAAAATACAAACTCTTTGCCAATTAATCCTCATTTAGATATATATATCTTTAATTATATTAAAAAAATGCAAAGTTAAAAAGTTTAAAAATAATAATCTTTTCTTTTTAATGTGAAATTTTCTGGTTTATAGTGAAGACGAATGCATCAAATATTTCAACAACTACACAGTCATTAATTTGGTTTCAATATTTGATAACAAACATCTTTGGCTTTAATACTTGTATTTTCTACCATTTTTCATATGACATCATATTTTATCTATAGTCATGATTTATTTTATATGAAACCCTATATTATGCAAATAGCTCATTGGCTTTCATTTCTGTTGTCCATACAATATTACAATAAAATTTACAATATCTTTTGTTGAATATGGTTCTTTTTATATTTCATAAGAAAATAAAAATTAATAAGAAAAAAACATTAATAGTGATCTGTTGTTTCTTAAGAACTAACATTGGTTCTCAAACTCTTTTGCTGTTAGTAACCATGTTTTCCAGGGATTAAGAAAAAAATAATATAACTGAATGTATAATTATTAGCAAAAGTTTCTAATTTGTTTTTACTCTACTACTTCATGTTTAATCCTTTAATCTTCTAAATTCTTTAGATTTTCAAGTTGGGAAAAAATTTAATTTCGTTTGATATTTTTTAAGGAGTCTTTTTGAATATTGTTTTTCATGTTACATAAGCAGAAAATAATAATACAGTAAACATTTTGTTGATTTTCAAAGAAAACAATAATAAAAAGGTAATAGTCTCACAGGTTCAAACTTTTTTAATAAGTCAGTATTTTATCTGTTGACTGACCTTATGTGATTTCCAGGAGAAGCAGAAAGGAGCCCAAAATGCCATAAAAAAAAGTCCCAATGAAATCATCTGTCTCAAGAAGAAGCCATAAATCTGAAAAAGATAGAATTTTAGCATCATATAAACAGTGTGCTGGTAGACTAATTTTTCAGTCATTACATATTTTGTTTAAATAATAATTGGATGAGCTATTAAATTATCTTTAACCAAATCATTGTCCTAGAGTAAAAATTTAATAATGAGAATAATATCATTAGAATAACTACTCAATAAGTTATATATGTATGAATACCACCAGGGGTGGATAAAGTAGACTAACATTTTAGTCATCATGTTCACCCCGTCAAGAGGGAAAGAAATCAAAGGCAAAAAGGGAATAAAATCTGAGGGAAAAAGGAAAGGAAAAGTTTAGAATATTTACATTGTTCGGACTGTTGTCCTCATCTTTGTTGCCATATTCACAACATTTTGGCCATTGTTCTTCAGCTGATTGGAATTTCAGACTGAACCCTTTATTTTGTCCACCATAGTAGATTGTTCTAGTTCCACATGCCATGCCTTTTCTGAATAACTTAGTTTCAGTTATTTCCCTTTAGTAACTCAACCCTCCAAGTTTTTGTTCACCTCTGCTGTGGTCAGGTACTGAACTCAACTCTTTTGTTCAAGTCACTGGATTACTTCAACCAACACTTATCTGCTGTGGGATATGTATGAATTTTTGGGACTTACAAATCTAATATCTCAGTAACCATTTTTTTTACCCTTACAATTTGTTGTTATTGTTTTTCTCTACCATTCTGTATTACTGGTTCTCATATTGTTTCAATCACCTGAAGAAGGCTGAAGCATACAACAGCCAAAACGTGTAAGGAAAAGTGTATGTTAGGTTTAGTATAAACTCATTAGAGCAGACATACCCTTAGATATTGAATGTGGGAACAAATTACATTCTACTCAAGGGATATAAAAGATAGAGGTGAATATCTAGGCTTAATCTAGCTATAGTATTAAATAGTTAATTAGTAGATTTTTGTTCTTTGCCAAATATATATTTCAATGCAACCATGCAGAGAAGAGAGGAAATATAACAAGGAAAAAAAAAGATGGCAAAAAGACAAAAGGTACAGAGAAAGTTATCAAAAAGAGAGTGTGCTTAAAAAGAGGTCAATTACTCCATCCTGATTACCACATTTATGTAAGTTTCTAATATATAGGTAATCCACTACCTACATATTCCCTCTAAGTACCCAACAAAAATTGTTACAGTTCTAATACAAAGGCTGAGTGTTACAGTTATAGAAAATGTTAAAGTTTTATGTACCAAAATTTCCAATCCTGCAGTTATTCCCACAATTCTTAGCAGAATTGGTACAAGCTGGCCAGAAGCAGCAGCAAATCTAATGGCAGTGAGAAAAATATCTTTCCTACATCAAAAAAATAAAAAGAACAGAAGGTAAATTATATTTATAAAAAAATGTTTATCTGGTAATGATTTTAGGATTGATTTATTTGTTGATTAAAAAAAAATAATAAAAAACATTTAAAAAACAAACCTTTACTTGCTTTAAAAATACTTTTTAATAAGTAAAAATTAACTTTTTGTTGACAAAATTTTGTTTTTGGAAAAATTTACAATGGATTAAAAATATTTTAACTTTAGCTGGAAAAAATTATTTTAAACTAGAAAATGATATAAAAAAATATTTGCCAATATTAGATGGCTATTAAACTAAAAACACTTACTTAAGAGTTGTGTACATCCAAAGTGACAGAGGTAGCAAGCTGTAGATATAGTACATCAGTGGAGAAGATGTCACTGTTTGAAATAGAAATTAACCTTAAAAAACAAAGTCTATTTACTTCTCATCAAATTTTTGATTTTAGTCATCATGTTTTTAACTCTTTAGATGTAAAAGAATTTCTTTTTAATTCATTAATTTTTAATTTGGAAAAGAGTAAAGGATAAGACTGAAAACTGGTGCAAAATTAATGGAAAATGTTTTTATAAATAATTATTAAAAGTAGATTTTGTGAGCCATATGAAAATGGGAAGCTTGTTTTCTTTTGTTTTCATGGGGCTGTCTGAAAATTTCATGTCAAAGTTTGTTGTTGAATTTTTCTTTTTAACTCTCATCCCATTTTTTTTTATACAATATTTCAGAAAGAGAGTAAAAGTTGACATTCATAATAAATGCAGTTTTCTTTCCTATTGGTTGTAATAATGACACATTGTAGAATCTTGTAAACTTGATTGCAATTTGTTGTATACTTATAAATGAAATAACAAATATGAATTTTATTTTGTTAGAGAACAAATGTCAAATACTGGATTAAAATGAATATACAATTTTTGATACAATACAAATGTAAAATGTTATTGATTATATTGCACAAACATAACATTTTATAAGAAAACTATGTAACTATGAAAAAAAATTAAATAAGGACTTTTAATATTTAAATTAGACACTTTCTTATTTTGAATCTTGATAATAGATTGGATCTTTAAATAGCAAACATTTTTTGTGAACTGATAAACCATTTATTATTATATGTCTTAAAAGATAAAAATCATTAAAGTAAATATAGAAAAGGTTATACTTACCAAAAAGTAACAAGACTGTGAGGAAAGCAATGGAAACAAAGCAGATTTTAATAAAAGAACTCTTCTGCCACCACAAAAGAGTTGCCATGTCTATTTTGGATTTCTTGGTAACAAGTCCAGAATATTCTTGAAGCAGTAAAGATGATACAAATCCAATCCAGCCAATGAAACTGAATATCACACTAGCACTGAATAGTAAGTGAATATAATCCATTAATAAAATATATTTTGTTTCTACAGATATTAACATATTGTTTTACGTAATATTTTGATGAGTTCTTAAGTTAATATTCAATGAATTCTTGGACTCTTCTTATATATTCACAACTGTATAAATGGAAATAAAACTGTTGTTCATCCAAGATACAAAATTAAGACAATTTTATCTATAGTACCTAGAATGATACATATAAAGTAGACTACCACACGTTTATATGTGACTGTATTTTTCTATAAGAATATAGAAATATTTCCATTTAAGTGTGTACTTGTATCTTGTATATGATTTGTTTGTAATTTTTAAAATTCTGTCGTGGGCTGATGATGTTTTTTTAACTCACAATCAAAATGACATGTATACAAAAAAAAAAAATGTTAGACAAGGCCAATACATCATCAGAACAATTTTCCTGACAGACCCAATAAGATCAAAAGGAATAACTCAATCTCTTTTTTAATTAGTTCTTTTCCTTCTGGGTTATCATTTTTGACAGATTGTATTTTCATTCTGTCAGAAAACAATCTTACTTGGCAAAATTTACCTATTACTTGATACAACTAATTAAAAGAAAACAATTCATTCATATATAATTGTTCATAAGATTTTGTTTTAATTTAACATAATAGTGATAATAGATACCAAATGACATACCCCAAGAAAAAGCGGTCATATGTCTGATAGTATTGCAAACCTCGTAAGGCCAAAACTATTCCTCTTTGGCATTCTTCTATCTGTCAAAGAAAGAAAAGAGAAAAAGAGTTGATAATTCATCACAAAGTGTTGCAAATGAACTCAATAAAAAGAAAACCAAAATATACAACTTTAATATTTCTTGGGTCTAAATTTTAATCATATTTTTTATTATAGTAAAACAACTTTGAATAGTAATGAGTGTACTTATGGACATTCCTCTCAGTTGAAATAAAATGGTTTCTTACATTCAAGTATCATTAGATATAACATGTTAATGATAAATATACAATAATATTGAATTGAACAGAATTTGATAAATTCAACGGTTCAGTAGAATTCTTTATTTTTTTTATTTTAGTTTTAGGAAGATTTTGAGCTTAAAGAGCAGGCTAGCAAATGTTGACAGGAATTTTCTTTTAATCCTATTCTTGGTCTGACTTTTTATGTGTTTGGCATCTTAAAACTGATTTGTAATTTTTACTATAGAGAAAGCTTGAATCTCTTGCATCTTTCCTTTGGAATACAACACAAATTATACATTAAAGGTATTTTAGTGTGAAATTACAGCAAATCTTGAATTGTTGGTATGATGTAAGCCTTCTTTTTATCCTAGTCATCTTAAAACTCTTTTATAGGGTGGGAGGGTTACTAGAGGATGATACAGTGGAGATAGATTTCCTAGACCTTTCAATAGTTGAACCTCAAAGTCAGAGTTATTTTTTCTTATGTACTTTCCAACATTTAGTTCCAATTTGTTATCTTAAATGACATAAGCTTAATTAATAGTCCTTACATTCATAGCAAATATATTCACAAAACATCCATTTGTGGATGTTAGATGTTGGATATACAAATCAGGAATTATACTCTTTGCAGCTGTATCAGGCTGATTATTTTAAGGAGTAATTTGGAAGTAAAAACGGCTTAGATAGGTAAACTAGCCCAAACAGAATGACTAAAAACATATTTTCAATAAACTGTATGTACAAAATCAAAAATCAAATTTAGGTAACAATCTGTTTTTCTCTCTTTACATTGAATTTAAATGAACAAAACACAAACTTTAAGAGTAACTATAACTTTGTCTACTTTTAATATCTATAAAATTTCTTTCAAACCAACTTTTTCTTGAACAGTTAAATGTTAATAAGTTTCTAGACAATTTCTAGTTATGGCAACAGACGTTTTTATAAAAAAAATTAAAATCATATTGCAATAATTTGTAGTTTTAATACAGTTTTTAATTGCAAGAAAATAGGATAAATTTAGTTGTAAAAATTAAAAAATTACTTTTGTACTTAAGAAAAGTAATTTTTTAATTTTTTTTTATTTAATTTGTTCTTAATTCAATATTTTTATGTAATTTTCTTGTAATTAAACCAAAATTAAAATTTCAAAGCAGTTATTTAAATTATAGCAATGCATTTCAAAATTTTTATAAAAATATCCTTGGTCATACCCAAATATTTCATATCTAATAGTAGACAACTTGTATACAAGAGTCTTTTCACACACAGACTGAAAGAGTTCTTGTAGTCTTCATGTAAATAGTTTCCTAAAATAGTTGCTCAAAAGAAAATTATGATAACAAAAATATAATGGTTAAAATGAATACAAGAAACTTTTCTTCAGTTTGTTATTAGAATATATAATGTTAGTAAACATTTCCAATTCTAATAAAGTTTATTTTGATCTATAATATTTAGATTTTAAATGTTTAACTGACATTTACATAAGCTTATAAAAGAACTGATTATTATTCAGAAAAATCAAACTTAGCATCATCTAAATTAGAAATAAAAGTAAATATTATTGCACAGATTATTATCAAAATGTATTCCACAAAATTATTCTTTGATTAAAAAGAGGAGCAGAAGATATACAGAAAAGATAGAATCCAACTTAAAATAAAATTGTGCTTTCTGTTAAAGAAATATATTTTGAAAAATAATTAGATTTTGATCATTTGACTAATTTCTTTCTGTTCAATATTATGTCATTCAATAAGAGAAAATAATGACACAGAACTTACAGCATCTTCAAACTGACCGGCATGCAATAGCCTCACAATGTGTCTTATCATAAAAGCCTGCAAAAAAATACAATAGAAAAAACAAAAAACATTTTAGTTCATTTAATTTTAAATCAGTTTCCTGTTGGCCTCATTAGCCAAATTAATAAGACTTGATCAGATGAGTCAATCTAAAGCAGGATTTACAGTTAAGCCTATAAAGTTGTATTTTCACAGAATAAAAATATTCATAATAGAAATTTTCAATCCTTATGCAGCTTTTTACATTAAAGGAAACACCTTAAAGCAAAAATATTGGTGATTAAAATTGAATGTGTCCACCTATAGTTTATATTATTAAATTTTTTAACTTTTTTTTTTTTTAAATACAAACCATAGTCCCTCACTCAACTTGTATCCAATGTTTAAAATTAAGATGTTAAATTATTTACTGTGTTATGAATTCACAATGTATAAAGGTTAAACCCCAGCTTAAAAGAAAAAAAAAAAAAAAAAAAAAAAAAAGGTGGGTACATTCAGATAGGAACACATGAACAGATACTGATGAACAACAAACAAAAGATTAACATTTGTAAAAAAATTTTATAATAAGAAAATATGGAAAAATATTAATATGTTCTTGAGTTGTCTATTAATCTCTTATTAAAACATAAGAAAATATCATTTTCCAGTTGAAATAGGATATGTCATGAATGCATAAAAATGCAGATTCTTTACCAGTTACAAACATGACAACGACATTATTTGACAAAAGCAGATAGGTGTATATCAACAATTCTTTTATTTTCCAATAGATGGATTTGCCAAGAAATTTTATCTTAAATAACTGTCTTTCTACTTAATACTGATATACATTTATTTTAATACTCTTATTTCTAGAAGCATTAATTATAAGTAAAAATTACTATTTGATTAAATTTTAATAAATACAATTGTAAATTTTTCTAAGTACAAGACGATCCATTTCAATGAGTGTGATGATTTTGCAACCAATCTCTGATAATGAATCTGAATCTGGCTAAATGCTGTACCTAGAAAAGATTTGGCTCACTGGAAGTCAAAAGAAAGTAATTTATCTTCAGTTTAAATAAATCAAAATCTAGATGGCATCCTCATATTGATTGTCACTGCAACTCATGTTATTTCTTTACTAATACTATAAGTTATAATAATAAGAATACTCAAAATACTATTAACTTGTACTGTTAAAAAGTTGTGGATATTAAGTTCAATACAAATACAAAATTACTCTCATTTATCTGGTGGATAAAATAATTTAAAACATAAATTCTGGCATTTCATTTATCAAGTTTAAAATAACAGAAAATGTAAATTAAAAGAGTCTACTACATTGAGAAGGGAAAATTTCCTGTCTCTATGCTGTAGATTATATGCTGAATGAGCATTCCAAACATGAGAACTAGGTTCAAATCTCATCAGAGTCAATTTGTCTAGGTGAAGACTTCTTGATACTTCTTGCTTGGTGCCATTGGAAAACCATACAAAGGGGTCAACCCATAGTAAAATTGTGTGGATAAAACGGTTTGGAAGATTTTAATAATTGGCTAGGATGAAGCCAACAGTAATTCTAAACAAGATTTCCAGTGTACTGGCCTTTGTTCAATTACTGATGATGCCAGATTAGTGTTCTATCCCAGAAACAGTAACTAAGAGATGATCAGTATATTTGCAGTATAAACCACAGGTTGGTTCTATTATGGATGTTAAAGAAGCACAATCATGCCTGAAGAGGTATCTGCAACAGGGATCAGTTAGCTGCACTAGCAGATGAGCATACTCAGAAATGAACAATTACATTTTATAGCAGATTCTAATGATACAAACACTAATTATATATATTCAAACAATAAGAATAAACCTAAAGCTCCATAATTAATACCCTAATATTTAAGATGCCACAAAGCCAGATAAAAAAAACAAAAAAACTACTAAATAAGAAAAATGAAATAATGAGTAAGTGCAAACATATAAAGAAAACACTTACTTTGACATTTAAGCATATAAATCAATTAATTTATAATATTAATGCTCTGTAAATTTACATTGAGCACAATTTTGTAAAAATATCTATAGGAACACCGGATTATATATCTTACTGTTCTTTCTTTCTTTTTATATATATATATATATATATATATATATATATATATATATATATGAAAATTCCTCCGAATTAACCAGTAGAGAGACAATATTTATGAATAAAAATGACAATAGGAAAACTGGTAATTGCTGACACATTTCGTCCAATGTGGACTTTATCAAAGCAAAATACGAAAATGAAATTAATTGAAAAAAGTAACTAATAAAAACAAAAACAGAATGTTCCTAGCAACTGGAATGTAGAGAAACGCTATTTTCATATTTTTAACTGAAAAATAACGTCAGTAATTGTCACGTGTGGAGAATATTGTCATTATATCTGTGTTGATGTATTCAAACATTTTCTTTTGATTTTATGAATCTGTTGTGTATATTCATTTGTAAGAGCATTAATTTTGTTAAGAAAGGTGAAATAGGGAAAAAACCTGGGCGTACATTAATATTTGGGTAATTTTCTATGGCGGCACTCTCCAGAATTTTTCTTCTGAGTGAGTTATTTTCTTTTTTTTATGAGTGTAGCATTTTTAAATAATTTCTTCTTATTATTATATTTGACATTAATGAAATAAAAAGATCAGTCAAATATAATAATAAGAAGAAAGTCCGTGTTTTACAGAACAAACTCAACAAACTCATTAATAATAGCAAATGGTCCAAGATCGGCAGAAAAGACCTAATAACAAACTTATCCAAATTCCAACTGTCAGATACACAACTAGAAGCACTCAGCTTTGGTCAGAAATTTGCCACTGGATTACCAAAATATGATACCGGATTACATAATTAAAAATCATCACCACAATGATTAAAAAAACTACTAAAAAATGAAGACTTCTCCTGGTTAAAGCTCATTGAATACCATCCAAGAACACCCATATTATATGGATTACCAAAAACGCATAAACCGAACATACCAATGAGACCTATCATATCAGGGATAGGTAGCGCTCCACATAAAATAGCCTGCAAACTAAGCAGAATTTTAACTCCACTTCTCGGCACTATTAGTCCATCACACATAAAAAATTCAGGTGACTTCTTAAACAAGCTAAAAAGACATAGACATTGAAAATAAATATATGACTAGTTTAGATATACAATCTCTTTATACAAACGTCCCCATAGATAAATGCTTAAACACCTATCAAATGCAAAAATCAAATTACCTATATCTACACACAAAATTATAAAAATGTGCCAACTAATTACCAAGCTATGCTTCTTTACTTTTAATAATCATTATTACAGGCAGAAATTTGGTTTGCCAATGGGATCTCCTCTCAGCGGCATTCTTGCGTGTCTATTTTTAGAATTTCTAGAAAGTGACTCATTCAAAAATATTCTCCCTACAAACTCTTCATATTTCAGATACATAGACGACTCATTATTAATAATTCCAAAAAACACCAATTTAACGGATCTTCTCTCCAAACTTAACAACATTGAACCTACAATAAACTTCACTTTCGAAACTGAAACCAACCACACTCTTCTGTTCCTGGACATTTTGTTAATTAGAAATAATAACGAACTCAATTTTGACGTTTACAGAAAGGCTACAAACAAAAATGATCTGATCAGCTTCTACTCAAACCACCCTTCAAAAATTAAATCTGGAATTATTATAGGTTTCTATCTAAGAGCATTAAGAATCTGTAGTCCTCAATATTTATTTAAAGAAGAAACATACATAGAAAACACATTCAAAAACCTACAATACCCATATCATTTCATCCACAACGCAAGAAGAAAGGCATACAAAATATACAACCGCAACAAGACTAATAACATAATCCGCAATAGTAAATCACATGAAAACAGATACATAATACTACCGACCAATTCTGTCACGTCCACTATCCAGAATAACCTATCCCATCTAAATAATCTTGAAATAGTCACAAACACTTCCAAAACCATTATGGATATACTAAGATCTTCAAACAATAATAGCACTAATATTTCTGAAGCAGGCATTTATAGAATAAATTGCCAAAACTGTTCCTCTCAATATATTGGAGAAACAAGTAGAAGTTTGAAAAAACGCATTTATGAGCACAAAAGAGACCTCACAAAAAACAACTTAGCTAATGCACTAGTCATACATAGAAATAAATTCAACCATAATTTTGATTTTAAAAATGCTACACTCATAAAAAAAAGAAAATAACTCACTCAGAAGAAAAATTCTGGAGAGTGCTGCCATAGAAAATTACCCAAATATTAATGTACGCCCAGGTTTTTTCCCTATTTCACCTTTCTTAACAAAATTAATGCTCTTACAAATATACACAACAGATTCATAAAATCAAAAGAAAATGTTTGAATACATCAACACAGATATAATGACAATATTCTCCACACGTGACAATTACTGGCGTTATTTTTCAGTTAAAAATATGAAAATAGCGTTTTTCTACATTCCAGTTGCTAGGTACATTCTGTTTTTGTTTTTATTAGTTACTTTGTTCATTTAATTTCATTTTCGTATTTTGCTTTGATAAAGTTCACATTGGACGAAACGCGTCAGCAATTACCAGTTTTCCTATTGTCATTTTTACTCATATATATATATATATATATATATATATATATATATATATATATATATATATATATATATATATATTGGAGGGGGTATATAAAAAATTTCACATATAATTACAATATATTTATGCCACTTAGCATCCTCCATAATTTACTTAGACTTTTCAGTTAACATAATGAATATTTATGAACATCTGTTAAATTTTAAAATTTTGAAAACTAACATTTTACTTTTGTTTATAAATACTTGTTAAATAATAAAATATTTACCTTGATAGTCCATCAGAGATCGAAATACATTGGCTGATTTTGGTATCTGTTTGATTATAGAAGGTGGATGGTTGGAAGATGTGTGTATGTAGAGTGGTTTGTCATTAGGTTTTCTATATGGTTTATATGTGCCTTCTCTTAGGTTGAAGGTAACATCTAGAAAATCTACTTCGTTTAAGTTAGTTTTTATATCTATGTCGAATCCGTTATTTTTAAAAATCTTTATTATTGCTTTTCTAGTTTTGTCTGTGTTTTGTTTGTTACAGTTTCTTAAGATTATGAGACCGTCGTCCCTGTAGAGTCCTGTGTCATTTCTATCTATTATTTTGCTCAGTTCGTGTAGTAAGTAAATGCCTATGATTTCGCATGCCTCTGCACTGTCAAAGCTTCCCATTGTAGTGTCAAATATCCCATCTTTTTTTATCCATGCTTCTTCATTGTGGAATAATAATGATTTACGGGAGTGCTTAATGATGTTGATTTCACTTGGTTTTATTATTATTTGTTCCTGAGCTAAGTTGATGGCCTTATCTAGCATACGTTCTGTTATGGATGGGTAAAATTCTTTTATGTGTAATTGTAGGAATTGGCAATTTTGTTTGTTATTTATGCTGTGGAACCAGTCAATAGTTGTTTTCGTATTTTTCCACCGGTTTACTCCTAATTTCTTCCTAAGTTCAGAATTAATTCTTTCTAGTATTGTTTTACTTATTTTACCTAGTTCACTTTTGGCTGGGTTTATGAGTCGACATGCAGGATTGGTTTTGAAATTTTATTTATGGTCTTTTAGTGTGATAAAGGCTCGTGCCTTGCTAATACAACTTATTTGGTCATTTAGGTCTAATTTTTGGGCGATTGTTTTAGCTTCCTTATTGATATCGTGTTCTGTTGTTTGGGGTGCCTTTTTGTATGTTTTGGTTATGTTGTTCTTGAGTAATTTATTGCGTGTAGGAGGACTTAGTTTGTATAAATTTCTCGTTTTGTCAGCAGCGATAAATACACTTGCTGAATTGTTTATTTTAGTTATATCTGCTTTTAGTTTTTTTTGGAATGCATCTTGTTTTTTGTGGAATTTTATGTTTCTAACTAGGTCAGTTAAATCTTTCTCGAAATCGTCTAATTCTTTTTGTTGTGGGGGGCATTTTTTTGTTTTGAAGCCGTATTTTTCCTTAAGTGTGTTGTTATTGTGAAGGTCCCGGTTTAAAAAGTGGAATTTCCATCTCATTCTTTTTAGGAAACTTTCTATTTTTTCAATTAATTTTAGTTTATATATAGGAGGGGATGGGATGGGTATTATCAACAAACCACACGAACAAATTAAACCCACATGCAACTGCAGAATAAAAAACGAATGTCCCTTAAACGGAAATTGTTTACAAAACAACGTAATATACCAAGCCACGATAAAATCACCAGATAATGAAGAAAAAGTATACATAGGAGTAACTGAAGGACCCTGGAAACAAAGAAATTATACACACAAAACATCTTTCACAAATAGTAAATATGCGAACAGTACAATGCTTTCTAAGTATATCTGGGAAATTAAAAACAAAACGCACATCACACCAAAAATATCTTGGAAGATAAGGAAAAAATCATCAGCCTACAACAACCAATCAAAAACTTGCAAACTTTGCTTGGAGGAAAAAATAGCTATCATTACTTTCCCCGACCAAAATAAATTATTAAACAAAAGATCCGAGCTCATCTCAAAATGCAGACATGAAAATAAATTTTTACTACGTAACCTAAAAAATGAAAAACGGGAAAAATAAACTAAAAACAAATATACTAATAAACAAAATAACAATAAAAAAAATAGAAATAAAACAAATACTATGTTACTTAAAAATCGAAAACCGAAAAGAGAAAATATACAAAATAAATTGACCTAAATTCATCCAAGCAAATAAATAAACAAACCAATCCCAAATAAAGATAAGCAATTAAAAACTGTTCCCGCCAAAATAATACTTAGAATGAACTGCAACAATCAACCCCAAAATTGAACAAATAGCTTTAATTAAATTCTCAAACCAAAACAAAACTGTTAAATAAGTGATATAAACAAATTTTTACGATGTTAATAAATAAATAAATAAATAAGATAAGAAATAAAAAATAAAAACAAGCAATATAATTTGACCCAAATAAATAAACAAACGACTTCTGGTAAAATAACCGCCATAATAGAATACCCACAATGCACCACTAATTCTGTATATATATAAATAGCCGAGAAAAATAACAGCATATGTGGCCTGATGATTGCATATAGCATGAAACAGACTGTCGCCTCTAAGTGTTGACTTCTATGTTCACTTTTTTTATATATATATATATATATATATATATATATCTTCCCAGGTAAAATGAGAACAAATGGAGTATAATTCCATTGTTTGTAACATTTAATTTAAAAAGGGCTCATTACAGAGTAGAGCTAAATATTATTTATTTTAGGATTTTAAAACAAAAACATGTTAAAAATTGCTACATATTGGCAATTATGTTTCAACACTACAAATGTGTCACCTTGGGCAATGATAAACTACTGTTGAGTGAATAATTAATTTAATTTAATTTCAAAAGCAGAATACTACTACTTTTTTTTCAAGAAAAAACAAAAAAAAAACAAAACAAAATTAAAAAGAGGCTTGTGGGCTTTACTGTGATTAACCAATAGAATGTTACCTACCTAAATTCAATAATTCTGAAAAATTTTTTTTAATATAGGTCATAACATGAAGCTGTCTGCATATAAATCCGGAATAATTTCATTATGGACAGATACAAATGGTTACATTATTTTGATTCGTTAATTATGGCAAAGTCCACAAGCCATCTTTTAATTCTTTTCTTTTTTTATCAAAAAAAAAAAAAAAAAAAAAAAAAAAAAGAGGAAGTATTCTGCTTTTGAAATTAAATTAACCCTAGAACACTAACTATGAGTATAATATACCCAGCGCAAATTTTCCTATTTTTAATTACAGTTTCAGTACCTGATTTTCTTACCTAAATAATATGTTTTTCAGTTCCTATTAATGTAAACTCAAAGTACAAAGTTTGAAGTGCCTACATGTAAAATATTTCAAATAAAGATTTATATTTAATATTTTTTTTTATATTTTGAAAATCAGGTATGATATACCAATGGTTAGTAGTGGTGTAACTTTAATTGATGGTTGGTATTCTAGGGTTAAGCGTTCACTAATCAGTAGTTTACCATCGCCCGAGGAGACACATTTGTAGGGTTGAAACGTAATTCCCATTGTGTAGCAATTTTTAATGTTTTTGTTTTAATATCCTAAAATAAATAATAATAGTAATAATCATATATATATATATATATAATATAAAAAGTTCACACATTAATATTCCATGGTTATCTCTCTCTCTCTCTCTCTATATATATATATATATATATATTTTTTTTTTTTTCAAACAACAATAAAATACAGTTATAAACCTAAAGTACCATAATTAATACCCTAATACTTAAGATTCCACCAAGTCAGGTAAAAAACAAACTATTAACTACTAAATGAAAAAAATAAATAATGGGTAAGTGAAGACATATAAACTAATATATACTTGGCCATTTTAATTAAAAAGACAATTATTTAAACAAGAAATAAATAAAAACAGAATACATCTATATTTCCCAAACTTAAGAAAACTTCAGAATATTCCAGGAAACAAATTTCCCTAACAACTTCAAAAGTCCTGTCTGTATTACCAGAAATGACATTGTTACATTAGCTTTGAAACTCAAGAGAGAAAAAAGAAAGAAAAGGAATAGGGAGTAGGAGGAGACAAGAAAATGATGAAAAGGAGAAATAACCACAACATTTTACACATGTGTGCATACATTCACAAATAAAAACCAACAATCTAACATGAATCAATTATTTTCTAACTCAATATAAAAATTAATGAAAATGAGAAAATCAGTAGTGAATTGCTGAAACTGCCTGAGAAATGATTACAAAAACATTCACTTAAAAAACTATGAAGTTGAGGTGCTGAATATAAAATATCAATCAGTTAAGTGACAAATTTTATATTTGTATTAATCCTATTAGTCCTGATTTGGCAACTCAGCTTCAGTCTGACTTTTTCACCACCATAATGTAGCTTCCTGTGATGTTCGGATAAACTCTTCTCTATGGTACCTAGATGTTAAGTGCAGTACTAGATTGGTGGCAAGGTCTCATCAATTCACAGTTGAATTGGCTAGATGTAACTATAATTTATATGCTAACAGTTTCTTTTCTTGCACTTCTTACTTTCCAGCCAAATTTAATCTTCAAAAATTTAAATGCAATGTCAATCATTATCTACTCTTCAGTTGATTACTCTTCTATCATTCTCATTTGTTAATAATGTTTCTCTTTTTTCTTATTCTTTCACACTCAGTGACCACCCCCTTGTGTGTTAGTGGCTCTACTGCCTCCTTGCATGCAATGAGATGATTAAAAAAAAGAAAATATATATATATATATATATAAGGATACACATTTTATAAATGCGAATACCAACATCTTATGGCATGCTAAAAATTTCACCTGTTCTTCAAGATCGATACACAATGGCACACAAACTGCCTTTTGTAAATATTTTATTTATCAAAGAAAGAAATCTTTGAAAAATATTAGAAATTTTCATTAATTAATAAATATTTTAGGTTAACTCACCTGTTTTGCAGGAGTAAGTTCACTGGAAAAAAAATAAAAACATTTGTTACATAAAAAAAAGAAAAACCTTCAGAGAATATAATCATAGCTGTTCTCTTTTATTGTCATGTTATACAATTACAAAAAGTAAATTCTTGTCTCTAAATTTAAATCTATCTAAATAATATAAATGTTGTTAAAATAAAACCATTTAAATGCCTGCAAGAAATATTTCATTTGTAAAATCTTTTTTCTTTTTTAATTATAATATGAATATATTGTGTTTAAAATTGGTGATAGGAGCAAAGATTTTTTAAAAGATCCTGATTCAATATTTTTTTTTCACCTGAGCCTCTCATAAAATGAATACAATTTAGATCTATTATGCCACTGCAAACAGTTTTGATTTTAAATACACATTTTTTGTTGTTTGTTTTTGTTTATTTTCTGGAATAAAACCTATAGATATTTTCTGCATACAAAACTTATATAGAAGTTTTAGAAGCTACTCTTTTGAAAAAAATATAAAATAAGATAAAATTATTTCGAAAATATATGGCAGTAATCAAATGATACAGCTCAGCTCAATAATACTGTCATAGATAGAGACCATGAAGACAAGTTTAGTCTTCAACAACTACAAAAAGTGGGGGTGGGTATGAAACTCCACCTCTAGCCCTCCCTATAGTGCTGTAGATGCTCTTATACTATTTTCTTCTATATCTTTTCCACAAATCATCATCTTTCTATCTTCTTTTTGCCCTTTTCCTGCTATATGTCATTACCAATAGACACCAATCAAGCAACCAATTCCTCCATCTGTTATCCTTCCTTCCTTCCTTGCTATATGTCCCATCACTTCTAGCCCTTATCTCGGTCTTTTTTTTTTTTTTAATCATTTCACCTCAGACAAGAGGGAATGCTATGAGTACGCAAGGGGTTACAGAGAGTGAAAGTGAGAGAAAAGACTGGGTATTGGGGGGGGGGTCTTGAGTAAAGGATAAAAGAAGAACGGGCTTCAAGTCAACAGAAAATGGAGATTGATGTTGCATTTAAATTTTTGAAGATTGTAGTTATCAGGGAAGCAGGTAAGAGGAAGGCAGTTCCACTGTTGGAAAGTGCAAGAAACAAAACTGTTGGAGTAGAAGTGGTGGTTACATTTAACTATTTTCACAGTATAAGAGTGGGACCTAGATGCCAATCTAGTAGCCTGCTTAAATTCATGTAGTTGGGGCACCAGTGAAAAAAGCTTGTCAGAGCAGTTGCCATGAAAATATTTGTAGAAAAGACAGAGAGAAGCCACGTCACATCGGTGAGAAAGTGACTGAAGTTGAAAAGCCAATTCAGGATCAATTACATTCCAGATCCTTCTTTGGATTTTGTCAAGAACCTAGGGATGAACAGCAGGGTCACCAGATCAGATATAGCAACAATATTCAATGCACGGATGAATGGTAGATTTGTAAATGTGCAAGGTGGAATCTGATGAGAAAAACCTTCTGGTATGACACAATAAACCAATTTTCCTTGTAGCAGATGCAGCTATTGATTTAATGTAGTTGTTCCACTTCAAGTCAGTCTATTCTCTGATCCATGTTGATCTCTCTTTTTTATCTCTTTAGTTATTCTTCACATTGTTCTTTTCACTAATCTTTGTGCATTTTCTATTTTTTTCAAATAGTTTCTGTTAATTTTCATACTTTAGTTTACTGTTAATTTTCATACTTTATATGCCATAACTAATATTGTACATTCATTATACACTTTACATTTTAATCATATTGGTAAAGTGCTTTTCATTTTATTTTTCTATTTGATCATTATAGATCTTTTATTTAATTTCTTTGCTCTTCCTTTAATGTTATCACTTCTAAGTATTTTAGAATTATTTCCAGTTCTTCATCTATATTCATAAAACATTTTTCAAATTTTTTTTATTTTTGTTCCTTGAAATTTTTCCTATTTCACTAATTTAGTATTTCATGTAATTCAACCAATTTTTGTGATAATCATAAAATACAATCAACAAATCAAAAATGGTTTAACTATTCTCCATTCATGTTTACTTTCATATCATCCCAGTTCATATCTTCCAAAAGTTACTTTCAAGGCCAGATGATTATAGTTTTAGGCAAACTCATATCCCCCTCCTTATGAATCTCTAAAGAGTTCAAATATTTCAAGAGATTAAATATTGAACTGAAGTTATCAGAAGCATAAAGTATGAAAAGAATGTCTATGTGCAATTTAATAATTCCTGACAATTAATGGAAGTTTTAAGAGGAAATCTCTTCATTATTTCATATATAAAATTTTGAATAAGTTGAAATAAAAAATTTCATACACTTTTCTTCACTCACTTTTCTTGAACTCAAATTAATACATTCATTTTTAAAATAAAGACCGTGATAGTGAAATTAGAAATTAAAAACCAGAATTTTTTCTAATCACTTTAAAATAGGGTTAACCATGTAAATTTAATATGAAACGCTTTGAAGTCTGATCTAGATAATTTGGATTTTACAAGTAGGCTAGAAATGTTTTGAAGTTATCTGGTTTTTACAAATAAAATCCTTTATTTGGAACTAAGGTTTGAAAGAAAAGGAGAAAAATTACAAATTAAATTCAGAATTGTTTACATAAAACAAAAAAGTCAGCTTGTTGGTGGATGTTAGAGATAATAATTGACTTACCTGTCCTGCAGATTATGGATAAAAAAAAGTCCTTTATTCAAGAGATTAATGTGTTTACTGAAATCCCTGACCTGAAGGAAAATATGTTGTTTGGAAAGGGCTAAAGAGAAAACCTGCTAAGGATGTAAAGATGTTTTATTTAAGTGTTTTATTTAATATAGATAATGTTGATACTAGAAAATTATATTTTTCACCAGAGACTTCAATAGTCTTAAGGTGAATTATTTGCTGATGTACCAAGCATGGCCTTATCCAGATGGTGATAGGGAGAGTGACCAAAACCAATGAAATGCTGGAACTGGATAGAGGACTGCTCAAACCAAATTTGGAATTCTTCAATATAAGCTATTTAATTTTTATCTTTAGGCAAATGTCGACAAGAAACACTAGGAGAAGCAGCTAAGAGCCATGACCAATAGACCTCTTCCTCAGCCAACCTTGTGAGACAAACTTATCAACAAAATGGTTCAAGAAGAGAAGTTTTTTTTCAACATTAGAGTTTCCACTTGCAGAACAATCAAGTTGAGGAAGATTGAAGTTCAACTTTGGTTGCAGGCCTGACACCAAACTTCCCTGTCTGTACTAAGTCAGTTACTGATTCAATGAACCAGTGAAGGTTGACCACATAAAAACTGACTAACTGGCCATAGGTAGGAAAATCACAGTCCCACTAAAAGGAGAAAGATTAATGTTGAAACTTGTCCAAACTGTATTGTATTTTATGAACAGGACTTTGCAAAAAACTTTCTTTTTCTTGTGACCAAATGTGTAACTTGATGGAAATTTCAACCAACTTTACACAAAGATCTCTAAAGATTGGGAGTGCTGACTGGTGGATAGATAACAAGCCAAGGGTCAAGGGAAAATTATCATAAATGGTTTCCTTGATCAAATTAAGATCCTGTACTGTTAATATATACAAGAAAAAAATGTAAAGTCCTATTTGATAGCTTTAAAAATGAAGAGATTATTCCACTTAATATGAAATTTATTCATTGGGTGCTTAAATGGGTAAATGGTTTTGATTCAATTTTCAAGATTGCTCTATTGTATGGATTGGATTCATCATAAGAAATGCAAGGAGAATAATTTGAATTGCACTATTTCTTTGTAATCTATTCTTATAACAAACAAATATGTATCATAGCAACATACTTTCAGACAACATGTTTGGTTACAATGGATGAAGAAGATTATAACCATTTACTTACTTGAATGGACGGAAAGTCACAGAAAGACTCATGTTCTGTACCTCATACATTTTGACCTTGAAAGGTAAAATAATTTATTTTACAACAGTTACAAAGAATAAAAGCTATTAGTATGTAATAAAATATACATAATATTTTATGAACTGATTTTACACCGCAGAACTATCAAATATGTAGCAAAATGAAGATCAAAGGAATGAATAATTAGGGATAAAATAAAATATATAATTATGGATTGTCTAAACAGCATTTGTTTATTGAAGTAAAATGCAGATAAGTAAATTATGTTCCTTTACGACTAACTAGTAGAAGGGGGGTGGAAATAGATACAATTGTGACTCAACAGATAACACACAAAATGGACATGTTCAAATAACAAGTTGTAAAGACATGAAACATGGCTATAATTAGAGTAAAGAAAGAATGCCAATTGTTTATCCACAAAGATTAAACAATTACTAAGTATTTATTGTGGCTGATTAGACATAAAAAGTAACAGTAAATGAATGGATATAATAAATATGTATAGAAGTATCGAAAGTTATGAAATATTTTTGATTAAATAAAAATCTGAAGTTTATTTTACCCCATTTAGTGGCTCATTTATTTATAGGGTTAGCAACAGAGAAGTTTGTGTGTGTTTGTAAATATACAAGGTAGTTAGCAACAGTCACTTTCAGTAATGTTACAGTTTTGTTGCAAGTCCCATAATCCATTAGAGCCATAGCAGTGGTATGTCTAGGACAAGGTAGCTTATCTCTCTTCAGGTTGTTTTTTGAATTCAGAGTTTGCCTTCTCTAGTTGTCTCTTCAAGGCAAAAAGAGCCAGTCAGCCCTGTTACTTAACCCATAGTAGGAGTGAATGAGATATGCAGGGGAATTTGTGTGAAAGTGAATGGAACAAATGGCCAGAATTTGAACTCAGCACACCAATTTCTTTTTCCAAGTCACTAACCATTGCACCACTCACACACCCAAAATATCAGTGGCAGTGAATAAAAAGGTTTCTTATGATACAGCCCTGAAAATGTATCGCTTCTCAAGACAAATTTTCTCTCTTTTTCACTTTATAATCTTCCTAATAATCAGAAATAAATTAGGAACAGATTTAACATTTGTGACAAAGTGGCCTGGCAAAAAAAAGGTTAAACATGAAAAAAAATATAAGCTGGAAGTGATCTAAAAGAATTAAAGGATAGAACAATAGATATAACCAGAAAAGCATCAAAAATGTTTTTGTTTTTATTCTAAAAAAAAAAAAAAGAAAAGAAAAAAAAAGGCTGCCTATTTTTCTAAAAAGCAAAGACAACTAAGAGCAGCAAAAACGTTTCTATTTTATTCTAAAAGAAACAGCCTATTTTTTTTCTTCCTAGAAGCAAGGACAGACGATAAAAAAAGTGAAGGATAATATTTCTTCTTATAACAGCCATTCGGATAAATTTCCACTTTGGTCAAAGTTGAAAAGTATACAAAATTATTTGGGATTTCTTAAGATAGAAGCCCAAAGATAACTTAAGGATTTAATTAATGACCAGTCAAGGAGAGATGGTGATGGTATTTTGGATAGGCCTGGAAAAATATACTAGGGCTTGAAATATACTAGGGCTAGGAAATATGCTTGATGCTTGAGGCATTTTGAACAATTGAACAGTAGTTGCAGTTAGAGCCGAGATGAGACCTAGATTGCAGCAAGATTTGAGAACAAGTGCCAACAAGTATTTTACTACCAAAACTTACCTGACTTACAGATCGATTGTTTCCAGCAAAGTAAAAGCCAGCAAGCCATTAATAGATTCATGCGAGAAGAGCTGAACCCTATTTATATTCTAAATTTATATAAAATTTAGAAATAAAACCAGTAAATTCCTGTCATCATTCCTGTCTACAGGAATAATTATTTTCATTTGTGTGAACAGCACCATAGTGGTTCGATACATCTAGTTCTTGTGATTTTTGATCTCAGGGCAAAGTAGATTGAATCTCTATCACCCTGAGATCAAAAATCACAACGTGACAGGGAGGTTGTAGATTGAACAACCAGTGACTGCTGACCAAGTTTTGGACTAGAGCACTAGGGTAGCAGGTTATACATTGTTGGCATTAATTTCATTGTTTCTCCAGAATGCACACTGAACAAGTAGAAATAAAGCAGAAAATAAACATTATATGACAGAAGTAAGTACATTTCATGAAAACTTGCTGAATTTAATTTCATTTTGCAAATATGAATAAATTAGAAGTTGAGTAGAAAACAAAAAAAAATTCAAATTTTGGAAAGATACCTTTAATAATATCCACCCATAAGGAAAATTGAATGAAAATCCAAGCAAAATGTTGTCTTCAGAGAAAAACAGAACCAATTCTAAAAAATTTATGGAGAAAGTCAATCACAGACAAAAGTTACTAAGAAAATCTTATATTATTTTTAACTTACCATATATTGAGCTAGCATTTGTTTCAC
Source organism: Acanthosepion lycidas (assembly GCA_963932145.1). Classification (NCBI taxonomy): domain Eukaryota; kingdom Metazoa; phylum Mollusca; class Cephalopoda; order Sepiida; family Sepiidae; genus Acanthosepion; species Acanthosepion lycidas. Next base: position 20,453,894 of record OZ010606.1, on the reverse strand, counting down.
ATTGGTAAATAAATTCTCTGCCTTAAAAGCCAAATCCCCATTCAAGTAATCAATCGGTAGATTACCCTGCAGGTAAGAAAACAGTATACAACAAATACCCAATATGATTCTAAATACAAGCATGCAGATATTTATTTTTATATTAATTTCATCAGTTTTAATTTTCAAAGAGTGAAATTGTCCAATAGATATCTAAAAAAAACAAAAAAAAAAAATTTCATATTACTATAAAATCTATAGTAATCTACATAACAAATGTGTTACTGTGCCACACATTTTCAACTCTACTTCTCAAGGCTGTAGCCTAACATATACCATTTTGGAATCAAGCTACTCCATGAGCAAATTAAAAACATTACAAGCCCGATCCAAAACCACAATCCTGAAATTTTGGATTCCCAAGTTTTCATTACTGTGATTGTTTTTTGGATTCCACCATTTTGGCTTCTACTGATAAAAACAATTTAAAGAGGATACAACTTTCTAACTCTTAATAGTTCATGTTCAAATGAAAAAAATTACTGTTCTCAAATTACAGTTTTTAAAAATAAAATTGTCCTTGTTTTCAACTTTACTTTAGCATAACATATCACACCATTTTGGAATCAGGCCAACTGTGAGGAAAATTAAAACCATTCCAGGCTAGATCTGGACATGCAATCCTGAAATTTTGGATCCCCAAGTTTTCATTACTGCAATTATTTTTGGTAATTTTTTTTATGTGAATTTTTTGTGATTAATTTTTTTGTACAATAATTTTTATAACTTGGAAATAAATTTGGAAATAATCAAAATTAATTGCAAAATCCAGCACCATGAAATAAAAATAATTGTTTGTACAGAAAGTAAGGACCTATGTATATCAAACTGTTTTTAATTAAGTGATGGCAGAAGAATTATCATTGAACTTTTAAAAGGTAAGCTTAAATATTGATGTAATAATTAAATGAAGCGATCAGTTTTGAGTTCTTCTGTAGTTTATTGTTGCCTATCGCATCTACTCCTCCTTACCTATTGTGATGAAGGCCCAATCAAGAGCTCTCCACAGGAGCAAGCTTAAATGCCACCCAATTTTTAGGGCAGCTTTTAAGCTAGTAGGAAATCATTTTATTTTTAAATATGTTGACATTTCTTCAACCTGCTGTGTGACTGTCCTCGAAGATAGTTTCAAATAAAGACATTTTTTTTTTCTGAAAAAACAATATCCAACACTACCAGTAAGCATTCTTTAAGCAAAAAAAAAAAAAATCAAAAAAAATCACCGTCTGTAAAAGGTTTAATCTTTTCAGCAATGCATTTTGAGACTTCATAGTCGGCATTTGTATTTGCAACATTTTTGCCTTTTCTTTTTAAAAAATGATGTTTATTTTTCAAAACTAACTTTCAACCACTCAACTTCATCTTTTCTTGCTTGTCCAGTAAATTTCCTAAAATTTTCACAATAGTGTATCTTGTAATGTCACCTAATATTTGCTACCTTATTCACAGCAATGCTTTCTAGACATATGACACAAACTATGTTCATACTGTGCATGATGAAGTAATCTAATATCCAAGTATCTTGGAAAAGTTAGCATTCAGCATCTATCTTTCTTTGTTTTGTATTCATCATTAGCAATTTTTTTTCCTACAAATAAAATTTAAATTAAAAATAAAACTATTACATTTTTGTACAATAATAAGGTGCTGAATTGCAAGAATACAGAACCAAATTATACAAATATACAGAGGTTAATTTTATAAATGTTTAAACATATTAATCATTGTTAAAAAGGAATAATTGGATTCTTTAATTTTATATCTGAATAATTCTCTTTTTTAATGACAGTCCTTTTATTGTATTTGAAAGCCTCATCTCTCATATTACAATTGTTATAATAACAGCTGGTTATGGTTAATAACATTGCTATAACTTGTAGATATTATTATTATTGTTGTTGCTGCTATTATTTTTGAGTTGTTTGAGCAGAAATGATATGTGGAGGCCTGCATACACAATGCATTTTTAATTGTGTTTTTGCTGTCATAGTTTTCAGATGCAATTGGTGGTGGAAATTAGGTCGAGTGAATCAGAAAATGATTTGTGGAAGAATGTAACAGAAGGCTTTATATTGTATTCAAAAATCTCATCTTTCATATTACAATAAATTTAAATTTTAAACACCAAGGTTGAACAAAAATATTCATACCGAAATTTGTACACCTCAGCTGGCTGGAAAATCACAATTTTCTATGTTCACTTGCAGGCACCGATATGCAAGACTCCACTCAGTTCAAGTTAAGTCCAATTTTAAAATAAAAAATGATGTAAGTCATGACTCGACTCATGAGCCAATTACTACAAAATTTATTTACAATATGTTAAGAATAGAAAGATAAAAACAATATTCATTGTAAGGAAACCATATGATCAAATAATTTTGAATTAAACTTAAAATTGTTTCTTCCTTTGTTCGCTTTGGTTTTATGTTATTCCTACACAGACTGAAGCACAAAATAGCCTGACTGTGTTTTCAGTCAAGCTACTACTGATCAGGAGGTGGAAGTTAGAACTGGACTTTTTGAACTGAATTTTCAAGTAAATTTTTATGTCAGACTGGACGGGTCTGGTTCAACAGGTCATGACTCATCTCAACTCATAAGTCTAATGAATTGAATCGACTCATTGGGTGTCTGTTCTCACAGGTTGATCAAAATCTGTAGGTTGCCAATTCCTGCTATAGATTAAGTACTACAGATCATATATATATATATATATATATATATATATATATATATAAAAATCTCAATAACAAAAATAGTTTGAAGCCAGAAATACTGTCAGTGGAAGACTGAAAGAAAAGACATTTCTCTTCTTCATGTAAATATTTGTGGGTTGCAAATTCTAAGTGCTCTTGAGTAGAAGTCAATGGTCATTCCGGATTTTATTTTGTTGTTATGATGGAAATAGAAGTTTATTAGGCCATTTTTATTGGTTGATTTTTGGTGGACACTAAGTTTTAGGCTGCTGCCAAGTTGGTGTAACATGATGTCTAAGAAAGATAAAGTATTGTTTTCTTCTTTTTCATATGTAAATTCTATTGTATGTTTGACTTTGTTTAGATGAAGTAAGTCAGTACCACAGGGATATATTAATAGAGCATCATCAATATATTGATTATTTAGGTAAAATATTTAGAAAAGAATCAGATTCAAGAAATTCTAAAAAGATCATTCCACTGAGAGGTGATCCCATTGGTAATCCAAATTTTTGTTAGTAAAAATTGTTATTAAATGTGAAATAGCATTGATTGGTGATGAAATGGCAGATTTTTATTATTTTAGTTATTGGTAGGGAGAGGTTTAACTTTGATTGTGTTAGATGCTTTTTTTAAGAGATTTATTCATTTTTCAACCAGGACATTAATGTAAACGGATTTTATATCTAGACTGACCATGAGTTTGTCAGTCATATTTGTTTCCCTTAGTTTTTCAACAAGGTTGTCTGAATTTTTTTTTTATGTGATGGACTTATTCTTCCAAGGAGAGGGGTTAAAATTTTTGTTATGACTAGTTTGTGGGGGCAGGCGTTGCCTATTCCTGAAATTATGGGGTGCATAGGGATACCAGCTTTGTGGGTCTTAGGGAGACCATAAAGTGTGGATGAGTCTATACCATGATTTATTTTAATTTATAATTCATTTCCTGATTTCCTTGTTGAATTTTTGTGTTTCAGGAGCTATTTTTTGTTTATTTTTTCATGTGTCAGTAAAATAACAAAAAAAACAAAAAACAAAACAAAACAAAAACAAAACAAATTCTTTAAAAAATTTTGAAACTACCAGTATCTCCCATGTGCATATGTAGTCATAATAAAGTCAATAAACCCAGTCCGATGAAGTCCTAATGGATGAAATGAGTCACAAATATATATATATAGATATATATATATATATATATGAATTTTTATTAGACTTTTAGAAAGTTAATTAGGTGATCTAGTTTGCTATGTAAATTCATTGCAGAAGCCAAAACAAAATATGCACATACCATGTGATTTCTTAAAATGTAAAAAGTTTTGAAATTTGTATTTTGGAGTCCTTTTTTTCATATATTGCTATCACTTAAGCACTTTGGATTATGGTTTTAAAAAAAAAATTCATTTATTTTTATATTTGATAAAATCACATCGTATGAGCATATTTATTTTTGCTTTCCTACAATGAATTTGCCTGGGAAATTGCCCCCTCCCCCATTAACATTCATAAAATTTAATAATTCTTTTTTATATTTGTGATGTGAAATGTTTAATCTGTAGAAATATTAAAAAAAAAATTGAAAAAAATGATTATATTTTGTTGCAGTGCCTAATATTGAACTTCACACAAAGTATTAATAAAAACATTTCTCAAAATTTATTCAATATTTTTTATCATTAACAAGAATAACATTAAAATATATATTTTACTTTGCCCATTATTTTCAATTGATAGAATGATTTTGATATCAGACAACCCACAAACTCTGCCTAAAGAGAAATATACTTAAATCCCTTAAATATAATATAAAAATTAAAATAACAAACCCGAACTCAAAGAGTTGGTTGATTGATTTTGTTTAGTGACCTATCAACTTCTATGCATAAGTCAAATAGTAAATTTTCCTACACCGTCACTCTTCCTCAATGTAACATTTCTATGACAGAGTTACAATAAGACAGAAATTAATGCATATACTATTATAACATTTATTTCTATTAATGCATACAAAATAAAAAAAAAAGTTATATTAAAGTGTTTGATGCACAGTTGATTTAACTTTTCAGCACTCCACTCCCACAAAAGGTGCTTAAAAGTTCCTGACCTAACTAAAAAAAAAATTCTAATGTTTGATCAAATTTTAGGGAGTGGATCAAAACTGCACTGTTTAAATTTTTTGAAGAATTTCAATAAAATAGTATATTTTAAAATACAGGAATCTCCTGATTAGTATGGCTAACATGTACATCGGTAACTAAAAAAAAAAAAAAAAAAAAATCAATTTTTAATTATGGTTAAACTGAAGAATATTGTACTGCACTAATCAAGTATTATGTATGCACTAATCAAATTTTGGTATATAAAAATGTTAGTGCATTAATTAGAAATGCATTGAGGGATTACTGTACAACCAAAACAGATATAATGCAAAATAACAATGTAAAATAATTTCAAAACACACAGAAAAAACGTTTTCTTGGTCAAAATTTTCTTTTCTCCTAACAAGCAGTTTGATTTAAAAAAGAAAAAAAAAAGATTCATTAAATCTGTGTTTAATTTTATTATAAAAAAATAATTTTTACTGCTAAAGGGAAAAATTAATCACACAAAAATGTTCATTTTTAAAACTCTTAAATTAGAATTATTTCTACAAGGATCAAATTTGATTTTTTTCTATTGATTACCAATATTTGTCTGCTATATGTTTCTATAAGTAGCCTTCTAAAACAAGGGTTTCAAATTAAATTTAAATTATTTTTTATTGATACCAAGATGAAACATGTCAGTAACTAATATTTAATGTCTTCATATTTATTTGATTCCAGTTTCTTATGCGTTTTCTTATCATGAGACTATTCTAATTGGTTCATACTAGAAAGGCACAAACTGCTAAATAAACCCATCCTATTAACCACTGAATATTTATGGGACATTTACTTTCATTTAACTATTACTATTAAACTTTTTAGTTAATTTTTAAATGAATTAAGAATGAAAGTATTGTACTTACAACTGAATTCATTGGAAATGGAATGCCGATGAGAGAAGACATCAGAGGAGCAATGTCAGCCTAGAGAGAGAAAAAGACTACTTATTGAAATGTCTATTTGAACAAATATTGTTTTGAAACTAACAACTTTTATCATGATCATCATTATGTCTGCTGGTAAAGTGTTTGAGGAAACATTCACTCTCACATGCAATCAGATATGAATAACTTCTGACTTACTAAAAAAATATAGTGACTGTTCTCATCCAGAAAGCGAAATACAAATGACTTCAGGAGAATGATTATAAATATGCTGAAAAGTTCTCGGCCCAATGCCCTTCCCTGTACTCTCTCATTATTTTTAATAAAGAAATAACTAAAAAAAGATATAGGATCTGAAATCGATATAAAAATAAAATTTAAAATTGTAGAATTACAGACAACTCTTCAGATGAAATAAAATTTAATGAAGTAAAAAAATAAAAAAGCATTAAATAATAGTAAATACAAAATGAAATTTGAATATATACCAAAACCAGAAAGAAAAAATAGAAAAATAGTATGGTTTAACCCACTATAATATTTCATATTTGAATTTATTAACTTAACTCTGACACATGTGTTAATATAACTTGTTTATTCCACCAGTTTTGCTTCTACTGATAATGCAATAATATAATTAAAGGGACACAACTCTCTAACTTTCAATATTTCCAGTTATAACCCACCATACAATAAGAATGTTGATACAAATATAGGAAAAATATTTTTATAATCTTATAGAAAAACATTTTCATAAATCACACAAATTGAACAAAATATTTAATAGAAACATCATAAAATTATTTAGTTGCATGGATAACACTGAACAGATAATAAAAAATAGATAATATTACTAAATAACAACTATACAAAAACCTAAACAAATGTAATTGTAGAACCAAAATGTCCATTGCAGGGAAATTGCAGAGGAAAATATAGGTGATAATGTTAAAAAAAAATTGCAGTGGAGGGGGGAGTGGATTTGCATTGGAGTAACAGGGAAAAAAAAGTAAAGAAAGATATACAAACTATTTGCTATTCATTCAAATATGAAACAATAGAAATAATACCATGTTGCCAAAAAAAAAAACATGGGAAGTAGAAATGAAAGGGAAAATGCCAATAGGATGTAATAAAAAAAAAGATAAATAAAATCAGAGGAAGAAATTACATGGAATAGAAACAGAAAATCATAGGATTCAAAGACATGAAATGAATTAATAAGTAAAAGGAATTTTAAACTGTTGGCATGCTGACATTTATTTTGAAAAATGTGTAAAAGAATTATGGTACTTGGGAGTGTCCAAGAGAAACAAATGCCCATTTTCAAATTTACACTGTGTGAAACCGTGACAAAAAATGCTATATATATATATATATATTTTTTTAAATATTATTCCATCGTGACACGGAAATTACTATGTTTTGAAACTGGTCAGCAGTATCTAAGTTTAATTCCAATATTAAACCTTAACTACTGGGTGGCAGTTTCAGCCTCAAGCATTGTTTTGGAATAACTATGGTACGGAATGTTTTACTCATTTATAGTTTTGAATGGAGGTGTTGATCTGGGGTTTGTTTTTTCTTTATCAAGGGGTCAACTGCTTTGATGGAAGTAGGGGTGTTTGTGGGATGTCAGGTTTTTGGAGTTGTGTAAGGTTGGGTTGGGGTTTTTTGTCTGGCTACAATGGCAAATCTTATCAGACTCCCTGCTAAAACTCTGAGTGATGTAGTAGTTCTGTTTTTCTTTTTTATTACTGTATGCTAAGACTAACATTATTGAGGTTGTAGTTCTGGTAGTCTTTGGTGTTTATTTATTTGTTCTTTGTTGACGACTTCTTAAAGGGGCTATAAGTGTATGATTGGGTTGTGTTCTTAAACCTATTGCTTTAATTGAACTTGTTTATAGATTTTGAAATTTTTAATTTTTTTTTTTTAAAGCTAATTATTTAAAGCAAATAATTGTTGGTGTCAGCAAAAAACCGTTATCTCATGTCTTTGATTTAATAAATTTTCATTTTTTAGAAACTTAATAATGTGTAGTTTTTCATGTAGGCATAAAGGGCATGGGTCATCTCAGGTTTTACAAGTTCTTGTTCTATTTATTATTTTCCATTTTAATTTTGGTGTTTTATTGGTTTCTTTTAAATGCCAAAAAAGTTTAGAGAGGGAAGACTGGTTTCTATTTCTAATATTGTTGAAGGAGCTTTTGTGTTATCTCCACCTTATTTTAAATTCATTCTTCATGGATCCTATATATATCTTTTCAATGTTTGATGGATGAGATTGTGCATTGGTATACCACAGATTCTATGTGGCATTTATTATCCAAAGGGCAATTTTCAGGGTTTCTACAGTCACATAATTTTTTCATTATTTTTGTCTAATTTTAATTTAGGGACTTTATTTATTTGATTTTGGCATGTGTGTTTTTTCAGGATTTTATTATGTTTTTTTATGATTCTTTCTAGATTTTCAGTGCAGCTGTAACTTAATTTTAGAGTATTTTTGTTAAAGATCTTGCTAAGTTTGCTGTTAGTGGGAAAATGTTTTTCAATTAAAAGCTAGAAATTTTTGTCCTAGCATATTGCTAACCATTTCATTGAACGTCTGTACCAAATGATTTTTCTTTTTCTGTTTCTCTTTTATGGCATTTTTTATGGTTTAACAGGCTCGAAAAACGACGCGAGTATAATTAGGAGGGAAGCATTTTTATTGGTCGAAAAATAGAAACACTTTAAAATATTATTTTATTTTTCGACTGGAACTCGTGCGTTGGGCTTATGCAAAGATGACGATAATGGTCATTTTGTGACGGGGCCTTGTCCCATTTACATCCGGCTCTCGCATGTTAGTTTGTTTGCCTGCAAATCAGCCGAGATATGTCTTATTTTATTTTATAACAATACCCCTACAGTAAAGACATATAGAAATGGTAGGTAAAACAACACAGCAACGAAATGAAAGGGGTTAATCACTCAGCTCAGGCACATCACAGGTCAACATCCATAGAATTAATACAAAAAGATACAAAATATACTATGTTGTCTATTCGAATATTGATCCCCAAAGGTTGTCATATTGTTATTCATCCATTAACTGCATTTAGTTTAATTTGAAATGATATGATTTTATGTTAAAAATATCAAGCAAAAAACAATCCCTTTATTATCCATATTGACGACAACATAACTAAATATTTGAATATTTCTTTCACCAGCTTTTGACGCATTATTGTACTGACCTGTTCAACATCTGTCCTCTGCAGGTGGTCAAGATGCCATTCTGAAATATTATAAAATCTAAATCTAAATATGTTGCTATATCTGATTTTGTGAAACAAAAACTATGTATTTCAAATTTTTATTAAAATTTCCTGTACTGGTTTAAATAAACAAAATTGAATTCAATTTATATTTTTTCCTTTATATGTTTTTCTTCTTATCTTGAGAAATCTAAATTATAATAGAATTAGGTTTTATACCATTTTATATATTGATAACCAACAAATCCATAAGATAAATTTTATTCAATTGAAAAGGCACAAATAACATTGTCAGTAACATTACTTAATAATTAATTTTCATTTGAAAAGTGTCACTCTTAAATTATTAATTTTAACTTTCATTAATTACAGTTAGTATACATTGTTCTTTACAATATCACAATCCAATTATTATGTTATTGTATTTGATATTTGATTATTATGCTCTGACTTTTAGAAGTTATAGAACTTTTAAAAATCTGATAAAATATTTTGGGATATTTTGGTAATGCAGAAATAAGACAGAATATTTGCAAGCAATTACACCATTTCAGATTTTATTACACAAGCCAATGTTTTCACAATGAAATTGGTGTTAACCAACCACTGTTGGAAACATTTTCACGCTAATATTTATATGAGCAAATATATTAGTTGAGTTTCACATTATTAACAAATACTGATAATAACTGCTTTTGGAAATGTCATAAGTGCAACATAAATCATTATTAATAACTAAATAAATAAATAAAAGAAAATAGGTTACAGAAATATATATTTGATTAACCCACCTAAATATAAATATATACCTAAATAAATTATTTCATTATTTCCCATTTTAATATAGTCTCCTTGGCATTTTATAACTTTCGGTCTTTCACCTATTTTAACATTTTCTAATGTTTCAACTTTAACATTATTTGCAGCAATTTTTATTGTTTTCCCAGAAAGTTTCTTTGCTTAGCTGCTGTTTTTCTATTCTCATATATTCTATTAATGATACACCCTAAGTTTTCTATTGGATAAGCATTTGAGGAGGCAATGTAGCCATCCGATATCATTGAAACTATTTTTGGCAAGATGTGCAATAGTCAGCTTTGCAGAATATAAAAGAGCATTGTCTTGCATGTATATACTCTTTAGCTTAAAGCTTCTTGGTCATGACTTGCATTGCACAAAAATATCTTGTTCAAGAACTGAAATATTGTCTGCATTTATCTTGATACCATCATCAACTTTGAAGGGACCTATAATTTTGCTGCCTACAATACAAGCCCAAAATATTATTCAACTTTCCTTCTAAGTTGACAATGAAGGATCCAACCTCTAAACAACCATTATGTTATTCTGATATAGCTTTAGATTCATCACTAAAATTTAATGTTGAGAAACCATTTTTATGTACTTTGACCAACTTACATGTTTCTCTTTGTGATGTTTACTTAAAAAAATAATAGCTTAGTTTATCTTCAGCCAATATACTTAATACTTTTCTATTTAAATTCATAATACCAGCTTTTTTCAAATATTTTCTTGTTAGTCAATTTACTTTTTCTGCTTATAACTTATTTATTTTTCAAATCTCTTTTTGTGACCATTTTTTTTTTTACTAAATTTTATTTTAATTGTTCTCTGGTCAATACTTTTGCAAATGTAGTGTTGTCCTCATTCAATAACTTTACAACATCTCTTAAAACTGTAACTGTATTATGACACATGAAACTCTTTATGCCTCTTAAATGAAATATCAGTAAAAGTATATTTACAATATTAACAAGCACTGAGTCGCATAATAAAATCTCATATTAGTAAATAAATTTTTATAAATATTTTTTTAAAGAAAAATCGATACTATATGCTAAAATTCACACAAATTTATCATAAATATACCCTGAAAAATTTCTCAAATTTTATTTGTTAGTACCAGTTTTATTGCACAAACATTGACTTGTATAATGAACTCTAGCATAAAATAGTTTGATTTTGGTATAATTGATATATGATAAAAAAAAATATAATATGATAAAAAAAAACATCAGAAATAATTCTATATAGTAATTTTTTTTAACCCTTTGATCCCTGACAACTGGATGAGTATGGTATATTCACTTTTACACAGTGGCCAGTATACCGGCCACTCGGGTTCAAAGGATTAACTAGTTGATTAGTTCTTGAGATAGACAATGGTTACCTTCAGATAAGCCATCACCTGTCTGGCTGTTTTGTCCAGTGATCTGTTTTGGGCCTCGAATTCCAGCTCCCCAGGCCACAAGAGGAGTCAGTGTTTCATGTGGATCACCAGCACCATGAGAACCTGTAAAATTATTATTACAAGTGTGGTGTATTAAGAGAGGATGAAATGGAATATAATCAATCACATTTAATAAACAAAGGACAGATGGTGGACATGTTTGATTTTTATTATGGCAGTCAATAAAGGGAAATAATATGGGGCAAACAGAAATTATACAAGGGGGACATTAACTTCCTGCTTATGTGTGTATCTTTTTTTTTGGGGGGGGGGGAATATCTAGGTAAATGATTTTTTTTTCAGCTCTATACATAGTCCTTAAAATGTTCCATTTTTGCTAAGTCTTCCACTCCTAGTGGTAGTTGGTTGTGAGGAATTTGTTAGGACTGGAAGTGGTGGTGCATTATGAGGTGGAAGCACTGCCTCTGGTGATGGAGGCCTGACTACAGGCATATTTTAAATGTTTTATAGCAATAATAAAATTTAAAATGTTTATTGTAATCATTAAATGATATACACTGATGAATTATATTTTTAATGGATTTTTCATCTTATTTATATTAGGTTGGTGCAAAAATAATGTCGTTTTCTCACATAGTAACATATGTGAGAAAACGACATTATTTTTGCACCAACCTAATATTTAGGGTGCCTCTGTCTACAGTCGAATAAGTTAATAATTTTTATTTATATTTATATCAGGATGGTTGTTGGTGTTATTTTTTCAAAAGTTCTATAAGTTTCATTTTTATTTTGTCATCAATAACATGGTTGGTTGTTTTATGCTAAGTTTATAAATAAAGATATATTGCAAAAAACAGACAAAATAGAAAACCTTGAAACTGTGACGAATAACTCTGCTTTTCACTTATGAACTAAGCATTAATAGTAGAAACTCTTTCTTTGACATCTTAGGAAATGTCAATGATTACAATTTTACAACTTCTTGTCTTAATTACAAAAGTGAATGTCCTCAAATATATTAAATAGATGTTATAAAAACTTGATTAACCAAGGAAAAATAATTTCTTCTTCATACACATTATTTCTAAAGAAGCTTAAATAAAAAGCAAAAAAGATGTTAAATTTCTAAGTCACTCAATTATGTGCCATGCATGATACATGCTTAGGTGATCATGTATCTTTTGATACATGACTGACCAGACAGATTTTTTTCTGCAGTAGGTTGCCATTTCTTTCTGCAGTAGACTAGTTGCCATCGAAAGCTATAGAACCCAGTCTGTCCTGCTATTTACCCACAGCTGGAGGGGAGAAGAAGAAGATTCATACCTTTCCCAAGTGTATTAGCACATAAGTGAATGTAATGGATTCAACTGGAATTCGACTCCTCAATCCAAACTGCTATCCATTACTCCACCATGTAAATTTATAAACGTTTTCTATTTGCTTCTTATCCTATGACACATTATTTCATAAAGAATCGAGCAATAAATACTTGTCAATAGCATCCATCTTTATCAGACAAGCAAATAAATGTTCTTTAAGGTTAATTTTAATAATTCCTGTTAATGACCAAGATGGTTAAAAATATTCAAACAAAAATTGAACAAAAACATAAACTTTGGACAATTTATCTACAATTTTGATCTGGATTTGCAACCAACTCATTTGAAAGCTGGAAAAATACAATGAAAAATAAACAGACATTGTCAGTTGAATTTAATACAACTCATTTAAATGAATTCCTGATGTCTAAATACACACATACACAAAAAAGATAATCGTTACCCCAATTAGTCATGCCATGATCAGCAGTAAAGATGTAGGAAGTCAGTTTATCATTTTCATAAAATTTTTCTATAAGTTTTTCCATTTTTCTGATTCCTTCATCCACAATTCGAATGTTCTCTAAGTATTCACTGTAAAAGTAAACATCAAATTAGGATTTTAAATTCTTTTACAAAACAGTAAACCATAAAGTAATATGTAAACATACATGGACTTAATGTGTTCAAAACCTCAATTTTGTCATCTTTTGATACCAATTATTGGATTGAAATGATGTTTTACAGTTTCATTTATTCATAATGCAGCATTACTAATAGAAAAATCATGATTTATATTTTTTTAAAGGCCAATAAATCAATTTTTTTACTTTGATTTAATTTTCTAAGTTATCAAATATGTCAAATGAACATTTTTGAAAAAGTTCAACAAGAATAATTGTTGAAAACAAATACTAAAAAAAAAAATTTTCATAACAAATAGAGACTAATAAATTTATTTCATTCTTTGCCAGACATTATTCTATGAAATAACAAGATATAAATACAATATTAAATATGACAGTTGCTACATTCCAAACACTTTTTGGTTTCAGTTATTTTCTATGTATTTGTAAAAACAATTTATGTATTTCAGTTTCTAAAAGTAAGAAAATTGGAAAAATTTGTTTAACCAGAATATAAAAACTATGTTCCTTTCAAGATAAAAACATTTTGAAGCATGACTAATAATCAGGGCTGTGGAGTCAGAACACAAAGCCTTTGACTCCGACTCCTCTTTATTAAGTGATTCTGGCCTACAAATCACAAAGCTTATACATATGCTCCTAACTTGAGGAGGCCTATATCATTATAACTGGTTTATATCAAAGAATAAAGATATTTTGGCTTTTATATATACCTATTCATTCTTCAGTATTTTCTAGTAGAATTAGAGACAAAATCTTTGAAAGGATATAGAAGAAATAACAATTAAAATAAAAATGTTATAATGTAAGACTTATAATATATCTTTGCAAATAAGAAATAAGCACAGAACAAAAAAAACTACTTTATATCAGAAATGGAAATATAATCGTTTATAGGATGTAAAGGCATAATAAAAATTCTATAATGTAAAATTTTTTTTTTTACATAGTTTTGCAAATAGAAAATAACTACAAAAAATAAAATGACTAAAAAAAGAAGTTGAGGTGAATTTCTTTAAAGGAAATAGTCATTTACACAGTAGGAGAAATAACAATAAAAATAAAAATTCTATAATGTAAGACTTTTAGCATAAAGTGTAAATTCAACTGCAGTTGGAGTTGATATAGATTTACCAACTCCAACTCCAGTGACTCCTTAATTGCTTCCAACTGCACAGCCCTCTGCTAATAATATGGTAAAGAACTCCAGAATATGATTTTTTTTCCTTCACATAACATTTTCATTAATAGAATCTCATCTAAGGAGAAATATATGCTATAGAAATCCTACAGGAGTTAAATTTAAAAGTTACTTGCAACTTGTTGGTCACTCATTTCAAAGTATAACTTGTGTATGCAATTAGAATGATACAGTATTAATCACATTGTTTTCAATATATCTAATAGATTATTATTATTATTATTATAGTAGTCAGGAAAATGCACTTTATGTTTCACGTTTTTCTTAAGATTTTTAGTAAGGAAAAATTTCAGTGGAATAGTTTAAGAACAAGAGGAAAAAAAACTGAAGGCAGGGGAACAAAAAGCTGCATTGAAAGTGCAAGATTAGAAATGTTTGACAATTGTAAACTTTTGTTTCAAATAAGAGCAAAAATTTTTATCTTACAATGATTGTTTTAAAATTTGAAGAACATGTTATATAATAAATAACTAATACAACCAACAAAGCTATTGCTGAAATGTTGCTGTCTTTGCAATAAAGATGTGCTCAATACCAACATCCAACATGCAGGCATGAAAATAAGTATCTATGTGCCATTTACTTACTGATTAATGAATGGTAGTCATTTGAGCATTTATTAGTTTATTTATATAAATACACACTGAGATTAGTTGTTTTATTTTATAACATGTCAACTATTGTTACATTATTTAATGTTGAATTTTGTATGGAGGCACCCAGTGAGGATCAAAGTCTACTCACTAGTAATGGTCAACCAGACTAGTCTCACTAACCATTATGCCATGCTGAGTGGCATACTATGAGTATACATTTGTTTCAATGGATATAGAAGAACTAAGAAGTGTTAGAATGTTTAAGCTCATCATCACAAACTATAAAAGATAATTTTGCCCACCATATCACAATGATTTTGCTAGTATATAGAGTTTGAGTCACACTAAATATACCATATTGTCCAGATTAAGTTCAGTTTAATGTGTGTGTGTGTATATATATATATATATATATATATATATATATATATATATATATATATACACATACAGATGGGGAGAGAGAGAGAGAGAGAGAGAAATAAATTAAAAGAGAGTGATAAACTAATTTACAACCAGAGAAAAAGATCATCTTCTATTTTGGCCAGCTGAGTAGTCATATCATTTTTAATATCTGTTTTTCTTTGTTAATCTTGACAAGAACTTATTTAAACAAGATGAAAAAGAGATAAAATGATGATTTTTCTGCTCTAGTGCCTCTAGAAATTGATGAATTATTCTACTCATTATATTTTAAGAGGCTTTTAAAAATAATGTAACTTAAAGAATAAAATTGTAGAAACCTGCTTACTGGGAATGTGGTCGGTAGGAATGGCCATTGGTGTCAATGCCAAGAAGATGAAGGAAAAAAACAATCTTATCTTGCTTCAGTTTGGAAAATAGTGTTGGATTTTGATGAGCATTAGCAAAGAATTCCTGAAACAAAATCAACAAAATCAACAAAACACTTTTATTATGGTTTTATATTGACAGAAAATCATAAAAGAATTTACAGCTAAAATAACAGCTAAGTGGAGTATAATCTGACTTAATGTTTTAAAAATTTAACTAATTTTTACTCATTCTTTGTAACATAAAAAAAAAAAAAAAAATCAATCAGGATACCAAATTTGAGAGTTCAGAATATGACAAGATTTGTTGAGGTCTATGTGGCCCGGGGTGGGGTATCTGTTTATAAGTGCTTATTTTCAGGTAATGTCCTTAATCCACCAAGTTTTGGCCTTGTAAAAATGAATACAAAGATATATATTGCATGTACTGATAAAAATTCATATCTCTTAAAATAAAATATACAATATTTAAAGAGTTCAGAAGTATATATTAGAAAGTTCTCATACTGAATGTCTAAGGTCCTTAAGCATATGAGAGAGATATTGAGATTGAGAGAGAGAGAGAGTCCTTGTAAATATGTATGTATGTATCTCATTAATAGTAGTAATCCTCTGTGGGATTTTTAGGTGCCAGAAAATGTAGGCATGGCTGAAATAATTTCAACTTTCTAGATCATTTGCCTAGTCATTTCTCTGTGTTTATCACTTTTTAAGAGACAAAGGAATTCATTCCAGAATTGTTTCTTGATTTCTGATTGGTTCACAGATATGACTCTTTTGACCATCCCTTTTTCTTCACCTACATTTAGGAATGATGACCTTTTGGCATTTTTAATCTATTTCCTTTTTTTCTTTTAGTTTTTTTGTAACTTTTTCTTGTTTTTGAATAAAGTAACAGATGGTTGGTTCAAGTGTATGTAAAACTTGTACATTTTCAACCATCACTAGTCATCTTCAAGAATAAAATATATGAGGTTCTTGAAATTCAAGAAAACTTTGATGCATTAGCTTTTTATTTCAATATAAGTGTTGATAAGTTGATGGGCATTGCAGGCCACTTATAAATGTAAGGCTGTTTGTAGTATTATATAAACAGTGCTTATTTTTTTAGCTAATATAGTTTTTGTTTTTATGATTATGGCTTTGTGTATTTGTAGTATTTTTTCCAGTTTTGTTGTATATTTTTGTGTTATCTATAAGTGTGTTTGCTATTCATAGGGAATATGTGGTTTTCTGTGCTACCTTTATCAATATAAGCTTTTATAATAAATATTAGCAGATAAATGGTATGTTCATCATCATCATCCTTCGACCTCTCTATTATGTTTGGTCGGAACTTCATTGACAATCCCTTTTCATAGTGTTTGGTCCTGAATTGCTGTTCCCAGATCCCCAATGTCCAACCCTGAGTCCCAAGCTATGGTGTCTGGGAAAGTCAATTTTCATGAGAAAACACTTCCAGAAGGATGCCATAGGAATAAGGATAAAATGATTTCCTTGTAATGGCATGTTAGTTGACATGAAATTATTGTAGTTGTTTGACCTATGTAAATATTAGATTTTTTTTATTAACTTTTGAGATACAATCTAATAGGGAAGAAAATTCATATATTAGATTAGTCTTATTTCACAGAAATATTGAGGGCCAGTATTACATGGGACCTGTTCTTCATTTCTTTTATTTCCTCTTCTCACAGGCTATTTTATAAAGAACTCAGCAACATAAAAAAACATTAACAATGGCATCTACTATACAAATTCTAACCTTATATAGTTACAAATAAACCTCCACAAAAAAACAAAAATGAAGAAAATAACAAAAAATAAAACTGGTTTAATAAGCAAATTTTCTTCCCAGTTAGAAATATTTAAGCTTTGCATCTCCAAAAAAACTGTGTATCAAAAGAGTAGTTATTCCTTTGACATCACTATTACTGTTTACACTTTTGACATTGTTTATTGAGAAGATAAGAATTTGTGAACAAAATACATTGCAATATTTACTATTTACCTTTTATAAAAAGTTATTATTTATTATTTTAGAAAGAAATAATTATAAAAAGAATTATTTTTATTCAAAAATTTATAAAAAAAATTTACAAAATGAAAATATGCAAACTAATCACAAGGCAATATTTATTATTTACCATTTTATAAACATCTATTAAAACAAGTTTTTTTTTATTCATAATTTTATAAAAATATGAATAAACTATGAAACAAGAAAATTTGAATAAACATGATTATTTATTTCAGTTTTTAAAACAATAAACATTGTCATGTTGGCATCAAGATAATAACTGTCCTTTTCACATAACATTTTTTTATGGGCATCAAGGTTAAACATTGCCAAATATTCTATGTCACTGATGATATTATAGGGAAAAGAAAAGTAATTTTATAAAGCTATTTTTATTTTTCAGTCAGTCAAAAAGACTTGTCTAATTATAATTATGCTAAACTTTACTTTTCTAGCTAAATGTAAATATATTTCTTATTAAAATAAGTGATTACATCAGTCTCTATAATATGTATACTTATGTGACTGAAGTGTTTCAATATTACATTGTCAAATTATGTCCTTTAAATATCATCTAACTGGGTTGAAAATACTTTTCCAAGAAGATTATTACAATACATTCAATTTCAATTACTTAATTATTTTTATAAAAATTAATGAATTATTTTGATTGGTTGATATTTTAAAATACTTTCTTAATAAGTGAGAAGCATAAAAATAAATAACGTTTCAATAATGTTAGATTTTGCAAAAAAATTCCAATTTATTTTGAGAATCCATTGGTGATTAAATCAATTTTGTTACAATTTCAACAGAAACTAAGGTTTCTTTTTATCCAGAAATTAACACATCTCATCTCTTATCAGATGATTTGAGATGTCATCTTATTTAAGTAAGTTGGTAATTTCTAATCTTTGAAAGTTCAGGCACAAAAAATAAAAAGAAAAGACCCTGTTTCAAAGTTCCCTGAAAATTATAGGAAATGGCAGTACATAAGCTGCCAAAAATAAAAAGAAAAAACTAATTAAATGTATGCTTCTGCTATTCTCTCAGGAAACACCAAATAATTCTTTCTAACATCATAATGAAAGTGAAAGTTTTAAAATATGACAGGACTTAAATATGACATTAAAAATAATGATGTTGGGAAGCAACATTTAAATTTTAGGTAGAGTGCATGGATACTCTGATCCTAGGCAGAAGTGTCAATTTATATATAAATAATCTTATCAGTTTTCATGCATATAACACTATAAAAGCAGATTTTATTTGATATTTAAAATGTTATAAATGATGCAGAGAGAAAATCAACAAAGTTCAGTTACCTAAATAAGTAAGATAGGCTAATATTTTTCAAATAAGAAATTTAGCAAAACATTGATTTTACATGATTTTCATTAAATTAAAATCAGTTAAATTACAGACTTGTAATGTTTATCTTGTGAAAGGTGACAGACCTAATCTGAGTGGGTATTTAAGTTGTATATAAATGATTAATAATGTTCTTGAAATAAATTTTTACATACTTCGACTTTTTTAAATACCCAAGAATCCAGACGGGAAGAATCTGTACTGCCAAAATCCACTTTTTCAGGTGCATACATATATATGTAGATATGCTGACGTGTGACACCTATAAGAGAAAATGGAAATGAAAATGGAATGTTCAGAAAATCCTGCCTATAAGTAGGTGATTAAAGTCAAATGCATAAATACTTTCTAGATGAAATTTTATAATTTTCTTCATATTTCTGATAAAATACAATAACTAGAATAATAAATATTTTTATGGCAAGGAGAAAGTCCATGATGATGATGATCATCATCATATATAAAATAATATAATAATATATGAAATAAATAAAAAATAAAATAAATAAAAATGTAATGACAAAAGATATTTACATGAAAGAAATAATTCTTGATTACTACAAGTGTGATCATTATTCATATGTACCTTGGGTTTCTTTTTTGTTTGACTAATAAGGCACTATTAAGATAGAAAAATGGAGGAGTGGACAAAAAGAATCAAATATTCATGATAATCAAAAAACATCTGTAGAATAAAGGCAAATAGATTTAATGATGGGCAAAATATCTCACAATGTCCTTTCTCAGATTTTATATTTTCTCAATATGAAACATTAATATAAGCATAAAAGTTACTTTCTGTAATTTCAATGCAAATAGATGTGGTGAGGGATGCTATGCATGTACAAACACAAATTCTATTCTTGTATTTCCCTGATTGGACTACAACTTCTTCATGCACACCTTTTATTAATGTTTTAACTGAATCCAGATTCACAACACATTCTGGTAATTTTTATGACTAATGTACTAGTGAAAATAAATGACTGTACTCATTAAATTTTAAACCTGTCTTCTTGTAATTTAATTTATATAATCCAAGTCAACATTCACTGTAATTGATAATGTATCATCACTTCTACAATAATATCTCCATAGGATAATAGCCTAGTGCAGGGATGGCAAACCTGCAGCCTTCTGGGTCATCATGTGTGGCCTTCTGCATCTTTTGAGCTGGGCTAGGGAGTCAGATAATTTTGAAAAGTTGAAGTAAAAAAAAAAAAAAAATGTACTAGCTCCAGCTCCATAAACTAAATGTTTGCAATAAATTTTCTTCTTTCTCAGCAATAATTAAATTTATCAATCTGAGCTTGTGTTACAGGTGTTCAAAAATGTGTGGTTTGAGTTGGTTAAGGTTTCTTCTCTGGTGTTAACTTGGAACCATTAAGATCTTTATAACAAAATTATATTTATCATCACACTAATATTATTTTATTTGTAATAACGGTCTTCATTAGTTAGTGACATGTCTGTTGGTTACACCTTTTGGTTAACTTTTCACTTTTCTTTGTACTAAAAATTTCAGCTGGATGTCTTCCTTTTCTTCTTTTTCTTTCTCCATGATAACAAAAACTTGATAAAAATATTTTAAGCAAAAAAAAAAAAAAAAAAAAAGTCATACATATTGTATGAAAGAAAATTGAATTATTTTTAACTAGAAAGAAGACCACAAAATTCAAACCATCTTTTACCGGTGGTATATTTAATTTAATTTCATACTGTAAGTATGACTAGTGTAGAAAGCAAAAAATAAAAAAAAATTCTCTAGCTTGGCTAGTGAAATTGGCAATTCAAGAATAGAAATTAGTGACTATGTGTGAAGTAAATATTCAATCAACGAGGGGAAAATAGAGAAACAAAGAAGGAAATTCTGGAGCATATGTTAGAAATAAATATTCAACTACTGAGAAGCATGGCTTTTGGGAAATTAGAGAAAAAGAAAAGAAACAAATTCATGAGCTGGTATGATAAAATAAAGTGACATATAAACAGATACAAAGTGTTGACAGAAGACAGTAAAGAAAAAAAAAAGAAACTTGGACATAGAAGGATGCAAATGTAAACTCAATTTAGTAGTTAGCCTTTTAGAACATTGATGACAAATTTATTTCTATGACTCAACTTACAAAGAAAAACTTCTACTACTGAACAAAGGACTGGTGTAATATAAAAACCAAATTCCATTCTTCTTGGTAAAATGATACGTCATCTTGCAACCACCATACTTCTCAACCTGAGTAAGTAAATATTTTCAACATTGACTCTTTTCATCTATCACCTTTCAAATACTAATTTCACACTACTTCAATTAACAATGAATTTTACATTTTTTTAACATTATTTGTTCTTTGGAATTTTCACTGAAACATTGAACTTATAGTTAACAAAGGATAATTGTGTTGTACTAAAATGTGTTTCTAACTTAATATTGTTATCAGTAATCAATTATTGATTATATTATAATCAACAATAAGAGATTAGAAATGGCAGTGGTATATTAATTTATTGGTATATAAATGAGACAATATGGACATCAAGTTGAGCAAGAAATCACCAATCAGTGGGTAATGCTTTACAATACATATTTGTTGCGACAATTCAACTGTCATATCAATGTTGAAATCTGCTCATCAATTCAATCAATCAAGTATTGCATCAAATACATATCAAAGGGGTCAGATCAAGCTGTTTTTGCACAAACCCGCTCACTGAATTTTTGTTTCCCTTGATTTAAATTAAATTTAAATTTGAACAAGGGAATGACTCCTATCCACACAGGTTACATCGAAAAGATCATTGAGTAATATTGAAATGTATAATTTTTCTCCACAAATTATAACAATGATTTAAAATCAATCATCATTTTCTTATTAAAAAAAAAGTGTGTGACAGGCAGCAAGGTGCAGGTTATTCAGCTAGTAATATATATTTCTCAGTACAGAAATGCAGAGGAAGCTGCAAGGATGTTAGCCATGATTAATTAAAGGCTAGATGAAATATTATTTCAAATTATGTACATATTTTGACAATCAGGGTTAGTTAGATGAAAATCTAACTTGCATCCTTATTAATATGATGGTTAAGGCCTCAAATCTAGGGTTTTGTTAAAAGCTTTAAAAGCAGTTAAAAACAGTCAAACAATTTAAGAAAATGTCAGGAGGATATGGAGACTAGCAACTAAGAGAGAGAATCTGTTAAGCAGTCATACCTTAGGAATGTAAATAATATAGAGAAGACATCATAAGAAAGGCAAGAGGGAAAGACTAAATGGTGTTAAATGGATTGAAAGATCTTAAAAGGTTGGAGTGTTGAAGCATGAAACCAAGTAAACAATCATATTCAAAGAAACAATTGGAGATTCTCTTGGGAGCAAAAGTATTGGTACTAAATAAGGCAGTACAAATTCTTGAAATGGCAACATTATATGATATACATTAGAATAGTATGTCTGAGATTGTTAGGAAATGGGAGAATTAAATGGTAACTTTAAAGATGACCTTAAGCAATCAATTTATGTAATTCTCAAATTATTGAAAATTACACTGTGGTTTTAATTAGCTAACAAAAACTGATGTACAGATCTGTCTGGCTAAATAAAAAGTGTAAGGTACATGGAGGGGGGGGTGTATACAGGAAAAAGTTCTGATATATTTTCTGTTGCCTGAGACACAAATGGCCCATCATCAAGAAATAAGCATATAAAATTGCTTGTGTTTTGCTTGAAGGTTAAAGCAAAATATATACATACTTTAATATATAGATTTTCACTTATATAATAATTCATGTATGTGAAAATTCATACATTAAATGAAATCTTGCTTTGATTGTATAATCAGAAATAACTTATTTCAGAATATCATCTGTTGGTTACTACAATTTTGATGCAAACTTTGCAAAAGTCTTACAACTAAATGAACTTTGATTTTTATGAACATACTTTTTGTATGTAACAGAAATGTTAACATTTGCTAGTGTTTAATTTTAAATCTGATTTTCTGATTACATAAATGAAAATAGTGACTCAAGCATATAGATCAGTGATTCTCACTTGCTGTACTGCATCACACTAGTGTGCAACATGATCCTCCTAAGTGTGCTGCAAAATATTGTCATAGCAACATCAGTTTTATTGCAATTTTCTACTTCTTGTGTATGTGAATTAGGCTTCTCAAGTCTAAATAACATCAAAAAAGCAAGAAAGACTACACTCAACTGAAGAAAAACTGAGGGGGGTCTGCTTATCCCACATTTGATGAAACATTGAAGAAATCATTAAAAAATACCAGGTACATGTTTGACACTAAATAAGCTGCACAAATAGTTGAATAGAAACAATGAAATAAAGAAAGTTCATATTTGGGTGTACATTTTTTTAAAATCTATGGTTTTATTTTTAAAACATTTAAATGTATACCCTTTAAAAATTTTGCTAAGTGTGCTGTTATATTTTCATTTGCTCCTAGGCATGCCATTGCTTGAAAAGGTTGAGAAACACTGATATACATTATAAATTGTATTACAAACTGGTGCCCAGTGACCAAGAGACAGCTTCTACATAATACTATGCCATGTCTAGAACATTTGCACACACACACACACGTTTATATTTTCCTGAAGGATAAAAATCAATATTTATCCCATGTTTGGATCATTGCTGTGGAAACATTTTTCATAATTCACAATATTTTTCTTCATTTATGCTGATGACATAAACCATTTACTCCTGTCTCGAGACTAAGTCTGTCTGATCAGTTTTATTAGGTCAAATTGGCAGCTGATCTCACAGACGACCTATAGTCTGTTGTTAACTGGGGCAAAGAATTGCTTGTTAATTTTAATGCCTCTAAGACTAAACTGCTCCATTAATCATATCAATCCAGCCATGTCACTTGTTTACTCTCTTCCTGATTACTCTTTTATTGTTTCTACTTTTTTATAATGTTTTCTGTTTTCAAATTCTTTCACACTCAGTAACCCTTGTGTCTTAGTGGCATTGCTTAGGGGTGAATTTGATTTAAAAAAAATTCTCTAATAGAAATTCTTTAAAATGTCGATGTTATAATGAAGGAATTAAAGGTATCTGGTTAAATTCCTTTCCTTTGCTGTTGTTTCTTTGAGAGATTTTATTGGTAGTGGTATTAGTAAAATTATTATGAAGCTGTTTGGTGGGATATTTTGGTAGTTCTGCATGTTATATTATAATTTCTAATATTTGCTAGATTTTCAAAATATATTTACTAAAAGAATGTCAACATTGGTTACTTCCCTTTACACTGAAGCAGTGATCTCAATGAAAAAAAAAGTTTTATTTGAATAAAACTATCAATAAAAGAATCACTTGTTTATAAAGATCGCAAAAAATCAAATTCAAAATTAAGGAAACTGTTTTCTTTTTTATCATAACAGACTTTTGTACACTTAAGAATTTTAATATAGTTTATTTAAATAAATCTAGAATCATAAATCTAAAATAACAAGGAACAAGTGAGATTTGAGAAAATAAATGACAATGAAAAGGATGCCTCCAGCAGTGATTTTAATTCTAAGCATTGCTAAGTAGCATTGTTAATGTGTAGATAAAATGTTTACCTTTAGCAAACATTGGTAGTATATCTGGACTTCCCCATGACCAAGTGTAGTGGCTTTCATTGAAGACAGAATCAAACTCTACAGGATTTTCTTTCCAACCTTAAAATAGAGGGAAAACAGAAAACTACATGAACAAAAAAAGCCCTCAATTTTCAGGATAAACTTTTGTATTTTTATCAGATAATATTTGGTGCATGTAATATTGATGGTACACATACACACACAAATTTGTATCAAGTAATTCATAAAAGATAAAGTAATCATTTAATATCCTGAATTTAGTCTTTATGAATAAAAGATGGCAGTATGAATTTGTTATAAATATGCTTCTGCAGCAATAATGTTTGCATGTAAAAGACTTTGCATATTATATAAATTTTACAATGAAATTTTCACTTAACTATTCCAGAAAAATGACTTAATCAATTTTTTTTTTAATCAACTGAAAATGGATCCTTTTTATTCTTACCTTTTGCTACTGCACTTACATCTTCATAGAAGCCAGCAATAAGTGCTACATGACCTGGCCGAGACTCTGTGGGGACATGTGTATGAGACACACCCCAAGCACCAACATTCTCTATGATATTGCTGAATGTAAGTAAATCATTCATAAATGTTAGTAAAATCAATTTATTGTAATGAAAAACATTTGGAAATAGAAAATAAATTGTATATTTCATTATTTTGATTTACTTTAACAAATAAATTATTTAAATATTAGAAATTATGGATGATTTCTTACTAATATCTTAATAATTTAAATTCTTGCTTACAAAAGATCTGAAGTTCAAATATAGATAGTATTTGTTTTGTGTGCTATGAATATTAAAAATAATTCAGTTATTTTTGATAAAATTAACTTGAGAGAAAATGTTAACAGACTAAAGTAGTAAAAAAACAAAACAGAAAAGCGCATTCCTTGTTGCATTTTTACTCCTGATACCATTTTAAAAAATCAAAATGTTTTGGGTCAATTTGTTCTACCAAACACTTGCAAAAGGACTAGATTTCATTTAACTGACATAAAAATCCTTTGGTCAGTATGTTAAATAAAGTCTTTACAATCAATAAAAACAAATTTTTTCTATTTCTTAATTTGATTTGTCTCTTATTTTCTGTTCTAGGTTTAATTTACTCGTTGACTGTCAAAAGTTACAAATTAAATTAGACAATCCCTTTTACAGAAATAATAAGACTAATAAAAATTGAAATAGCTATTGAATAAATGTAATGGAGAATCAGGTCAACCAGACAAGAGACCCATAGTTGGTCGCATGTGGGGCAGTAAGCACCCGGAGTTATGTCCTCTTGCACAATTGACTTTTGAGAGAGAACAATCTACAGGGTGATTGAAAAGTAACTCCCCATTTTCAAATACTTATAAATTTATTTATTAACTATAGCTTTTACAAGAAATGGATATGAGAGGAAAGTGTTTAGCATGAGGTTTTATTTAAAATTTGATATAGGCACTAGATTTTGCTACCAGCCCAAGAATTGCATCAACTGATTTCATCAGGAACTCTTGTGGCATGGAAGATATAACTTCTTGCCTTTCAAGTTTTTCCAAAGTCTTGGTTTGGTATAGTAGACTTGCTCCTTTAACCAAACCCAAAGAAAAAAGTCATGAGGTATTAAGTCAGGACTACTGGCTGGCTACTCGTACATAAAATAGGGAGTTACTTTACAATCACCCTGTACTTAGATTAAGTGGCACCGACAAAATTTGCATATGAACAATACTGGGCAGGTATTAGCCAATAGTCAGTAGGGGGTCTGGGATGGGGAGAGCTATATAACACCAGTGTTTTTCTCAGTTGAAAGGAGTATTCTCAATGTGCAGACAACCAGAGAAGACGAACACAATAAATTCATCTGATAATGAATTATTTTAAATAAGACCTAAGATTAAACTTTCACATTTGTTCCATGGTTTATGCAGACAAGTATATTCCTATTTATTTTGGACACGCATTTTAGTTGGTTCATTTTTAAATACTGTCAATACAGTCATTATTTAATGTATTATGCAGACAAGGATTTAGCTTTAAATGGTTTTATTAGTTTTAAACAATACAAATGTTTGATATATGTTTTTTTAGCATTTTCTGTAAATAGAAGTAAGTAAATAAAGTATTTGTGAAACATTGACATATGCATAGAATATAATACAAACTTGAAACTTTAGAGTCAACATTTTTAACACTAAATCATTCTAATAATAATTATTAAATTAAAAATTTGCTCATGAACATTTACATATATTAAAAAAAACACACCAAAATCTTTTACCGCAATTGATTATAAATGTTTAAATATTTACAATAATTCATACAAGTAGAATCTTTTCTAATGAAGTCATGCCTTAATTTCTTAGAAATTTTACCATTATGATACCAAATTAAACAAAGTTGCACTCAATAAGAAAAGTAATTAAGCTTTTTATTTAAAATGCTATAAATACTCACTGTAGGTATGGAGCTCTAATCTCACCACCCCTTGGTAATTCAAAAAATTTGTCGGCTCGAAGTCCATCTGCCACAAATAAGACAAGTCGTTTGGCTGGAGCCAATGTAGGGCTGGAATAAGGTGTCATACCATGGACAAGTGGAGATTTGAAATAAATATCAAAAATAGAATAAAAAAGTATCAGATGAACTCCAAGTCCAAACAATAATAACTTCCAATTTTTCATTTTGTTAATATGTGTTTTCATATGATTATTATTGTGATTTTTTCATGGGATGGGCTTGAAACAAAAAGCCCATATTATTAAATAATTCAGAGCATCCTAAAAGCCTGATGTCCAACAGAAATACATGGTAGTACTTGGACAGCATTGGTAGAAAAAAGCAGATTTATCTGAAAGAAAAAAAAAAAAAGAAGCTACTGTAAGAATCAGTATATTGTTGCATACATATGCCTTAATTATCTAAACCTTTTGAAAATTTTCTTTTACAAATCATTTAGCCTCTCTCTCTCTCTCTCTCTATATATATATATATATATATATATATATATATATATAGAGAGAGAGAGAGAGAGAGAGAGAGATTTTTTTTTTTTTTTTTTTTTTTTTATCAGCATAACATTTTACTGCTAATATATCAATAGCTGCTTATTTCTGAATTAAACGTTTCATATTGTTTAATTTTGTTTTGAACTCACAGTTCTACATGAGGACAACATTGATGCAGCTCAAATCCAGAAAAAGCAGGATGAAAAACTGGTGGAGGAATGCAAAGCCATGGGGTAACAGGCTAAACATTTCCCTTTTGAGGGTGGCTGCAGAGGATACACAGGCATTCACCTATAGAGATGGCTAGTATTTATTGGAATCAAGTAGAGAATAAGTGCAACCCTAAAAGAATATCCAAACAGTAACTAAAAAAGGCTCAAAAGATATGAATGTCGGTTACCACTGATTGAAGGCAAAGTAATTAATAGGCAATAAATCAGTTAAACAAGGTATTGGGGAAGGGGTCTCACATCAGTGAGGGAAGAGGTAGGGCAGAGTAAAATCTACTGAAAAGCGGGCCCCAAAATGGAACACATTCTGTCCTGATGACCCCAATAACTTCCTGGTATCCAGTACATGGTGCATTTGATTGGCCACACTTACAGTAGCAAGTTCAAATTCAAAATATGATGGAACCAATTTGAATATAGTTTACCTTCAATTGTGCAATTAAAATTCTCTTACAAACATCACTATTTTCTACTTTTGTCTTTTATCAGATTTGGTATCACTTTTAAGTAAATAATTATACCAATAGTGTCAATTTGTTTTTAATGTCATGTCCCTTCAGGATGGTAGCTGTGAAGATTCATTTTCTTTATTATCTGTAAATTAAACTGACTTCTTGGAAATTATAGTGTTTTCCTGTTGCTTTCTCCATGGTTTTGAATTCAATTGTTGTCCTAAACTGATTGCCACTCAAGGCTAGTTAGCCCAGTCTATCCTGCTATTTAACCCATAAATAGGAAGGTAATAGATATGGAGTCATGTCTTTTCCTAGGGCAGTGGTTCCCAAACAATGCAGCATACCTCATGGGCATGGCAGAAGAGAATAACAGGTGAGGTGGAATGACTGAAAGACAATCAAAGATTTAGAAACAGTTTAAAATATCAATATGCCAAAAATAAATACGATTTCAAAATTTAAAATATTATTATGGATTAACTTTAATTGCATGCATGAGTCCCAATATAAATAGTTATAAAAATTATTAGTGACTGATTTTATCATTGGGATATTTTTGCATTATATCAAGTATTAAGAATATAGTAACTAGGGTTTTTAAATTGTAGGAGAGAGTTATCAATGATAATGTCCTGACTTCAAATTCATGGCTATCTCCCTTTAAACCCCTCTCTATTTTATTTTTAAATATACTTTTTATCATATAAAATTTGGTGATGCATGAGCAAATTTTCATTCTGAAATTCATTGCTGCCCAGAAGAAAAAATTTGGGAACCATGCCCTAGGGCATTAATGCAAACTAAATGCAAGAGACTAGGATGGAATTCAATCTTGACTTGCCAATTCCACTTTCATTGCAAATAACCATTACACAACTTGCACATCCAATAGTGTAAATATATTTTAAAATTAATAAAATGAAAATTGTAATAAATGTTCTTTTTTATTGTTTTATTCATTTTTTATTTTATAGTTTGTTTTAATTTCTGAATTTACAATCAGATTAGATATTTAAATAAATTTTTTTTTAAAATGGATTATCACCTGTGGATATGGATTATCATGAGTAGAGAAATATTTAATAAAAATTTCAGATAGATGAAAAACACCCATTTCCACATGCCACTTCAGTGTTGTATCTGTTAAGAAGGGTGACTAATTACTGTTTAAATATCCTGACATCTGCAGCAACAGCAGTATCATCTGTGGAAACAGCAATTTTTTATTACCCCTCACTGCGTGGGGCTCTAGAGAAAACTTGACCTTGTGTCACATTCCATTTTCAGACTTAATATTAGGAAGGAATAATGATGCCTCACCCATTGTCATTTCTTGTATTGAGGTATTGGTAAGTTTTTTCATTTTCATAATTTTTTAATTTTGTAATGTAATATTTCCTACACTAGCTTTTTTTTTTTTTAAAGTTCCATTTGCCTTGTTGAAATATTTCAATTTTAGAACAAATTTATCTTAGCACTATGGTCACATTCTTGAGATATGATTCGAATCCAAGTTACAAAAAGTCACAGAAAAAAAAAAGAAACAGGACCATGTTAGCACCGTTTTTGTCTTTATTTTTTTTTTTTTTTTGAAGCCCTATTCCTAACCCTATCCCTGAAGACAGCGTGAATAGTGGAAACCTAGGATCTCAGTGCTGCTGTGGATCAAGAATACTTGAATTTTTATTTATTTTTATTGTTTTGTCATTTTTTTTTTTTCTAAAATAATTTGATTTGATAATGACGCGTTTTTGTTAGTCTGCCAATGTTAAAAAGTTACTTTTAAAAAGTAGTTTTAAAATTAAAACTAAAAGTTAAAAAGATCTGCTAACATTTTTTTTTTTTTCTTAATAAATGTTCAAATGGATATTAATATTTTATATTCGATTTAAACATCTGTTCTGATTCGGGCGTTTGTGGCTTGGAAAAAAAAAGGGATTTTATTTTATTTTAATAATTATGTTTTAGTTTTTTTAGCAATATCAATCTCGTTCTCATTGAGCAGTTAAAAAAAAAAAAAAAAAAAAAAAAAAACACGAACTATGAAATGAGCCGAACTCACAAGATCGAAGTTTTAAAATGTAAGATCATAAGATCTGACAGGCGTACAAAAATTGCTCGAGTCCCCTCGTCATTTCCCCTTCTGGGGAGACCTAAGGCACCCTAATGTTTATTGTTTAGCCTCTCTCCTGCGGGAGAAGTAAAAAACATGCTCGGAACGGAATTAATATTTTTAATTTACTCCTACCGACCAGGCGGAAAATTTTTTATATTGCAATACATATTCAATACATACAATCATTTATTAAATTCAGTAACCAGAAAATTTAATTTTTTTAACGAGCTGCACCGTTGGTCCTCGGAAAATATATCAAATAAAAAAATGATTGATATTTTTACGTAACATGTAGTTGTAGTTTTTCTGATTTATTTTTAAAATAAATCAGAAAAACTACAACTACACAGGAAATAAACTTCATATCACACCGGGTCATATTTGGGTAGTTTGGTATTTCGCTATCAAAAAAAAAAAAAAAAAATTTTCTGACGAACAACAAAGAAAAAGTATTTATGTATTTATTTATTGCAGAATCTAATTTGTTTATGAAAATACAAAGAGCAAAATAAATTCACAGAAAGTTTTTTTGTGAGTAAGTTTTGTGAAATAATAGTACGTACGTACGTACTAGTGACTATATTGAATAAGAAGCGTATCTTTCTACAGTACACTCTAGTCTCTACAGTACACGTTTTTTAAGGAAAATAAAAACTATAATAAAATTTTTAAAACCAAATCAACTTAAAATAATTCCTGTATAAACATCACGCATCATTAGCTAATAAACTGTTTTGAACTTTTTCACTAATGCTCGCCTAAAAATTTACAATAAGGTTTTTACTTTTTATTTAAATTTTTAAGTGGGCCAAATTT
This sequence comes from Acanthosepion lycidas, assembly GCA_963932145.1. Lineage (NCBI taxonomy): Eukaryota > Metazoa > Mollusca > Cephalopoda > Sepiida > Sepiidae > Acanthosepion > Acanthosepion lycidas. The sequence continues at coordinate 20,422,469 of OZ010606.1, read as the reverse complement.
TGTCCATAACACACCTAAAGTATTATTGAATGTAGAGACAAGTTTTGTTCGTTTTTTTTTTTTTTTGTTTTTTTTTTTCAGTAGTATATGGTCATTTAAATTTAAAAATCTTGACATCACTAACAATCTTTGTTGGATTATAAAGACATAAAAAGGTAATTTATATTCGAATATGATTTTTTTTTTTTACACACTACACTACAGTACTAAATTTTGTAACTTTGTTTTTATGACTTCGATCTTTTTAATTTTATTTTATTTATAATGAGCTTTTAATTATCTCTCTATATTTTTAAATATTTGTTTTTAATTGATAAAAATTGGCACTTTGTTTTATATTCGATCGTGTGTGTGTGTTAAACTGGAAGACTAAACAGAAACTCGATGCTTACTGTTTACGATATTATCTTGAATCAAAGAAGGCCTCCATGTGGTATTATCAAAGGAGCAGATAATCCAATTCTCAATGAATTAAAGAAAAATACTGTCAGACTGTAGATCAAATTGCGAGAAAAATGATCTTGGGCTCTTTTTTTTAAAGACATTAATGAAAACATAACTTCATCTTATATCACAGATATTAGTGACATTTGATTAAGGGTAATGCTACAATCACTATACCTGGTGTGCAGGTTGGTGATGAGTTTGTTGTAGACCCACCCTTACCTGAGTGTGGTGCACTCACACAAGGGTAAACATTTTTACACACTAAATTAATCTTTTCAATGTATGACAGGAAAAAAAGATGACAAATACAATTCTTTTAATTCCGTCCTCATAAAATCTAGCAGCAAGTATTTCATAATTTTCCAGTTTATAGTTGAAACATACCTACTTAAAAATTATAACATTACCTTAGAGTCCCAAATCCGTTTTAATGCTCAATAAGAAATTAAAAAAAAACGTCTGTGTTACATTAAACAGCTGGTCACCAGTATATATAAATCAGTGTGTTGGTCTTTTAGGCTTAGAGCTTTACTTTTTTTTTCTTTAAATTACTAAATATCTGATATAAAATTATCAATTATCTGGTATTAAAAGAGTAATGCCAACATATGAAAGATAAAAATATATACTATCAGAATAATAGTGGATAAATGAATGACAAAATGGAAAATTGAGAACTGATATATTTGGTTCCAAGAATGGACTTATTCAGACAAATAAGTTTTATTGATGGAATCAGTCTTACATACACAAAGACATTTATGTAGGATTCTATAGATGAAGCCTTAAGTAGATTATATTTGCCACACGTTCTTCTTTGAACACAAGTAGCTGCAGTAAAAATTTAGATGAACAAGTGACTTCTTTTTTTTTTTTCTTTTTTTTTTTTTTTATACGTGACCAGTAATAGTCAGAATTTTGGCTAGGAAGAAAAAAATAGAGTTACAATTTGGTTTTGCGAGTGACATATTTGATATACATGAAGCCATTGCAACAGATTTATGCTTATTACTGTCAATAATTTCTATAGCAGGAGGTGTAAAAATTATTTTTCACTAAATCCAAGTACTGTTGATCCATAACAGTATGTGAGTATCTGAGATTTCCCTGTTCATGCTGTCTTCAGGGTTAGGGATACTATGATTAGGATTACAACAAAAGTATATTAAAGAAAGATACAGAAACAGTGTTAACATTGTCCAGTTTCATTTTTCCCCATGGATTCCTTTTATGAGGCAAGGGGTGTATTAAAATTTGGTCTTTACACTTGATCAAATATAATGAAGAGTTTCAGTAATACAAAGAATCTGAATGCAATAAAACACCTTAGAAAAATAAGTATTGCTGTGTCAAATTTTTTTTATTTATACATTAATAATTGGTTTTATCATTACATAAATTTTTGTAAAATTAGTATGTAAAAATTTTACCTATAAATATTATTAGATAAAGTAAATTTATAAGAAAAATAATTTACACCTGTTTAGCTACAAAAATATTGATATCTTTTAAAAAGACTGATTAAAAATTTAATCTGCTGACAATTTTGATGTAAAAATAATGTCTTCTTTTAAAAATCTTTTTGTGAAGTAGAAAAGAAAAGAGAAAGAAATAAAATGCTTAGTCTCCCCACTTCCAATGCATGCTTAAAAACCTAAAAAAAGTGACTGATAAATGTGTGATAAATTCAAAGAGCATGAAACTTAAGTTTTTTTCCTTTTACTCTTGTGAGGAAAATCCCACTAAAATAGAAGATAACAAGAAAGTTTTTGTAGATGGTTTTTCCTGCTGTTAAAAACATGAAAAAAATTAAAGAAGACATAACCTTTAGGCCAAAAAGAAGAAAACCAGGTAATTCATCAAGAGAAATCTGGGGGTTTAAAAAAAAGCAGTGAGATTCAGCCAGATTTTGATTCTTCCCTTTAACAACAGAAATGATTTTCAACAAGAGACAAACTATTTGTTTAAAAATATTTAAACCTAATTTAAGAATGTTAAGAATTTCGATTACCTTTCTTTTGGGGGGGGGGAGGGGGTATTGACACTTTCAGTGTCAATTACTTGTAAAAGAAATTGAAAGGTATGTAAAAACCTATTTTTGTAAAGTTCGAGAATTGGTCTATCAGTGTCTAATAATGATTTTGTATATATGCTGACATTTCTATAGATGTGAGGTTTCAAATTATTTTCATTTCTTTCAAATAAGTCTTAAAAGAAAATACTTTAATATAAAAATTGATTCGTACAAGTGTTAATGGTCTTAGGAAATATTTGGCACAATAACAGACTTGTGAAATTAATTTAATGCAATTTCATCTAAATTATAATTTTAATCTAGATTTAATATTTTTGGATAAAAAATGTACTAACACTAATATTTTCATGTACTTTTTATTGTGAATTGTAAAATAAATTTTTCTTCAAAACATAACAGAGATATTTCTTTCCTTTTTAAGTGTCTTAATTTCTCCATTGTTACCACAATGTTGGGAAAGTAAATTTTCATCATTGTGTAAAAAGAAAAAGTGCTTCATTTATATTTTCATTTAAATTTTCAATATTTTATAAGATTCTTGTAAATGAAAAGAATAAATCTTTTCATTTACAAGAATCAGAAATTGAGAGAAAAAATTGTTTTGCATAGGTACATAGTAATTTATTATATAAAAGAAAAATTGTTAATTAAATTCACAGGAAAGCTTTATGTTCATTTGTTTAGACAAAAAAATTTTTTTAATAAATTAATCTTGTGAAAATGAAGGGGAATTAATTCCTACAGTTTTGACTTAGTAGAAGCATCATTTTAAGTACAATTTATATTTAGAAGTATAATTTTATAGTTACACAATTTTATGAGTGATTTTTAAATTTTATAAATATAGTAAAGGAATTTATATCTGAATTTCTAGGATAAGGAGTTATTGTCTACATTATTTTCACCTAGACTAGTCAAAATGTCTGAAATAATGTGCTAAAAACAAAGATGAGGACACTAGCCTGAACAAAGAATTGTTAATTGAGTAAAAAGAATGTCCAAACTAAAGCAAAATATAAATTTAAATTTAATGTATAAACAATTAAATGCATTAAGTAAATGTTTGAGTTTTATTACATTACCAAAACAATAAAAAAATTTTATCTATGCATGTAGTATGCATAGATAAAATTTTCATCTTATATAAATAATTTTAAATTTGTTTACAGAACAGAGATGTCAATTTTGAAGAAACCATTACTGCCAATATATATATGAAAGTGCATGACTAAAACTAAGAAGAGTTTGACTCAGTTGGGCTCCAAGAATAACACTAAGCAAATGAGCAATTATGACCAGTTATCAAAGACTGGGAAATAATGGGTTAATGTAATCAGTTGTAGTTGGCATTGGATCAAAGATGATTTTAAGACTCAGTGCTGTCAATTAGATGTCTATTTTCAACCAGAGATGCATTGATTTAATGGAATACTAAATTGATACAAGTCAATAAAACTCTCCATTGTAATAGCTCTTCATCTTTTATGAAAATATTAGTAGGTTAGCAGGAGCTGAACAAAAAGTTCTAGGAACTCTTGAGCAATCACTAATGTGTTGCTAAAGTAAAAATGATGGCTTTCTTTGGCTTTAAGTCTACATTTGTTTCAAAAATGCCTAGCTGCTGGTAAGAGCTGAAAATTCTCTTTATGCTTTTGTAAGTAATAAGTAGTTCTTCATTCTGTATCAGATTACATAGCATAAAATAAAGAAATGGATAAGATGACTTCCATTATTGACAAATATCGGGGTATTTCAAAATTCTTTTCATTTCTGCAGTCAGTTTGAATACTTTTCAAAAATCACTTCACCCCAAGCAAGGTGATAATGCCACTAAGATGCAAGGGGTTACTGGGAGAGAAAGAGAATGAAAAAGACTTTAGCGAAGAGAAAGGACAGGATTCAGGAAAACAGGTGGCAATTAACATTGCATTTAAATCTAAGATTGTAGGTAGCAGGGAAGCAAGAAACCACATGTGAGTTCCATAGGCATGCAAGAAAATAACCTGTTAGAATAGAACATATGAGTACATTTAGCTAGTTCAACAGAAAAAACAATGAGATCTAGTCGCTAATTGAGTAGTAATTAATGCAGTCAAAGTACCAAGGAGGAAGACTTAGAACAATTGCCATAAAAATATTTATGGAAAAGACATAGGAAGTGCCATGTCATGGCAGTGGGCAAGTGACTGAAGTCGAGATGCCAGGTCAGGACCGATAATATTACAGATACTCGTTTGGATTTTGTAGAGAATCTCAAGATATGTAGCGGGAGCACCAGACCAGGTATGACAGCAATATTCAATGCAAGGATGAATGGTAGATTTATAAACTTGCAAGATGAATTCTGTTGAGAAAAATTGTCTGTGTGTGAACCAATTTTCCTAGCACAAGCAATTAAATACTTCTGCAGTTCAAGGTTAGAGATGACACGATAAATTTAATGCCTGATGAGATATACCAGCTAACAAAGAAGAAGTAAAGCGTTTGTGCAGACAGCAGAAATCTAAACCTCTTTCCAGATCTCATCTGTCCCACTTTTGTGAATTGGCATTCCAGTCACAATTATGTTACAGCAATATCCTTCTGGTTTCATGATTGTACAACCTCTATCAATATAATACCTTTGCTGCTAAATGATGGTAAAAATGATTTAGAGAATGTTACAGCTAATCTTAACAGAAAGGAACTAGTGTGTGACTTAGATTAGCTCTAATCAAATGTAGTGATTTCTAGCTTCACTTATACAGTTAAACCTTAACATCTAGAGACACCAATAGAATTAAAGTCTTTAAAGACTACAATTAGCATATCAGTAAAACCACAAAGAAACATGCAAATCAAATTAGTCAAGTTTTTTTCAACGCTAGCAGATGATGGTCAGACATTCTAACTTTTGTTTTTGCAAGTTCAATGTTTGAAAAAGAAATGCAGTTATTTTCAACTTTGTCAATAGATTTTAAAGTTATATTTCTATTGTTATAATAGACAAATGTGAAAAAACAAATATTCTCAAAATTTTGTGCTATAAAGATGAGTTTGTTAAATATTTAAATAAATATTTCTAAACTGAATATAAACTTAAGTTGAAGAAATTTTCTTTAAAATATATTAATTTCACTTTGTTGTTTTTATCCACACTTTGAAAATAAAAGATAAGGATATTAATTCAAATAAATCACATGCAATGATTAAAACATCTTTTTTTAATAAAATTCAGACAAGGAAAAAACGATATTTTTGTATAAATTAAGAAGGCTGGATTCTTGCTAAAATGAATCTTGTGGGATATTTGACCAGGCTGCATTGAAAACATAAATGAAATCTTTTGTTGAAGGTTTTCTATACATCTTTTATATGATCACAAATATTTCAGTTTTTGTTATTGAACAATCCTGAGCTATTTGACCCAAGAATTTATATCAGAAGACTGACCTTCTTATGAGTATTGCTTAATATAGTTGGACTTACTTTCATGAATATTTATTGTCATGTTGCATGAATTTCCATCCTTCAGCTCATTTTCATTCAACTAACCACCAGTGAATATTAGAAGTCCTTCCTGCAGAATGGATATGTTGTTTTCTGAACTGATATTTCACATGCATTCAAAGAAACTTTCAATAACCAGTATCCTCAGACTATAAGCCCACAAGCATGTCATCTTTGATAGAGAACTGCAAGCAGCACAAAATCTTATAGGCTGTTTCCAGACACCTACTTACAGTAAGGTGAAAAATTATCCATGCAATCAATTTAAATTAAAAAAAAGTTCATTTTTCAAACATCAAAACATTTTTATATATAAAAGTTACAATATGATCTTGTGTTAAATACATAAACATAATCCATTCCAGGAACTTTTTATTCAATACAATAACTATAAATATAACAGGAATAAATTAAATATTATTTACATGCTCTTTGTTGGTCATTAAATGCAAAGCGCAGAGTTCAACACTGCATAAAGTGGAGGAATGAACCTGAAAATGTGAAGTTGTATTAAATTTTATGATTTATAATTACTATATTGAACATCTTGTGTGAAGCAAATTCCCCATCACTGTGTTACATGACTAGTAGGCTTTCTTCAACTTATGAAGGAAACTAATTTTCAATTTAGGTAATTATTTATAAAGTCCATAATACTGCATGACACCAAAAAGAAGTGACATGACCAAGTTTCCGACATTACATTTCTTAGTGAATTTTGCACAAAAATTTGCTTTTCAATAAACATAAAATAATATGGCAAGTCCAAATTAAATAAAATAAATATATCTTATACTTATTTCAATTAAATAGGCTAAAGTTATTCCAAGTATTTTTATATACAAAGATTTTTTTTTTAAATTCTTAAGCTGACTACAGCTGTGAAACCTAAACTACATCACTCTCAGTGAAGCAAGAAACATTTGAAATAGGCCTCCAGTTCTGGCCCTTAGTTGCACCATGAGTAGGCCTGTAGTATAGAATACCATGATACCAGCAATTTTTGATGACAAAAAACTAAGTTCAAAAATCACTTTTATTGTACCACCATTTTAACTGGTGTACACACACACACACACAATTATTTTAATATATTTTCTATTTATGTTATTTTTATAGATACAAATATTTAAGTAAATGTTCTGTTTAAACAGTATTAACTACATTTACCGGCCTGTCTGAGAAATTTCATAGAAAAATGTGTCCTACAACAGGAATCATATCTGTATCCTACATGGAACCGTCATTTGGCCTGAAATGCTATGCCATTAAGCTACAGAAGAAGTGTCTGGTTAGCAAAGTCAAATTACTGTTTAAACAACAAATTTCCCATGAATTTTTCTTGAATGATCATATATCTACTCAAAGTATATCCTAACATTAATTATTCAGGCCAGTAAATTAATGTATCATTTATATTTGTATCTATAAAAATAACGTAGAATATTGAACATATGTCAAAAATAAAAAGGAAATGTTGGATGTTGACAGAAAAAGTAAAACACTAGTTTTACATTTGTAATTATCATACATTATAAAATAGCATGGTAATATTCTCAGAAGTCATCATATATTTCTGACTGTTAATTCACACGAATTCCATTCATTTAACCAATTTTTTCATCATGAATATTCACATTTTTCCAGAATGAACAGGACATGTTTAAATTTCTTAAATTTTTTTCATTTCTTTGCAATTGATAATTTTTCTCCCTTTCTGTTGCACTGCGCCCAATCTGGAGTTTAAATAGTAAAAACTTATGGTAACAATAGACAAATTAATAATGAATCGCATGGTTTTCTATTCCAGGTTTTTATTAACAATCAGGATTGTTTAAATGACACTATAAATTTTTTCAATGTAGTTTCGTAATCTGAAACTAAAGTAAAACTTAACCGAAAAGTAGAGTTTCTTCCCTTCAAAAAATGGAAGTGTTTGCCTTTCTTTCGCCTTTAATTGTAAAAGTCCTTAAGAGAAAGCAATTTCTGTATTAGTATCTTCAAAATTATTTAGTTTGATTTTCCTTTCAATACTTTACTAATAATTGAAAATAAGGGAAGATGATTTGAAGTTTTATAAGAAAATGTAGTATTGTGCGAATGATTATTTTCGACTTTTTTTTTGCCGAATATAATGAATCCTTTCTTCTTAGTCTCATATTTTTGCATTATGGGCGACATTTGAAGTAAAAAAAAGAAATAATAATGCCTTAATGAAGAACCGGTCATGAATTATTGACGGTCTTTTTTTTAAGTTATTTGCTGAGAAAGAAAAATGTATAACAGACGAGATTAATATTTCTAATAATAATAGTGATGTGTGTATCGTTCAAAATCAATAAGATGTCTATAAAAAGAAAATAAGTTTAATTTTTGATCAAACATGAACTTAGCTGAAATTACTCAAAAAGCAATAAAATGAAATCATTAAAACTAAACTAAAAGCATCCATAAATTTAATGAATCATGTTTTTTAAACTTACATTTTTTTCGAGTCGTTACAGTTACACAAACGGCAAACCAAATATTTAGACCACAAAATACTAATAATTTCACTAGAATTTGGTAAAGCTAAAAAGCAGAAAGCTTTTCCAACTTATTCTTTTTTTTAAATAAACTAATGAGTAAATGATTTATGTATGAACAAAGTAACGAAAAAGGAATAAAATTTTTTAAAAAATTGGTGAACTGAAAAGTATCTTTTTACAAAGCATGCGATTAAGTTCCTAAAGGTTTTCATTTTTTTACATTTTGTCAAGGCAACAAGAGTTACAAGACAATTTTTAAACCTATTATCTTGTACTTTATTTTAACAAGTGTAATCATTTCTTTCTAAAACAACGTAAAGAAATTCGATCTTAGCTTACATGAACGGATAAATAAAAAATATCCAATCCGTTTACAACAGACACACTTAAAACAAAAGAATAATTTCTAAAAATAGTGGAGTTGATTGTAGACATTTTTGTAAGCTTTTTTTTTAGTTTTAACGATTCATTTTTTAAAACATGGAACCTTCTGCTATAAGCAATTAAATTATCGAGTGATGTATACTATATACATTAATACATATAAGTTTTTTTTTTTAAAGGTGTATAGAATTAAATAGAGAAAACTGAAAAAATACGTCACATGTTGATAAGTCATTCAGCAAAATTCATGTACACATCAAATAATTCGTATTTTCAAAAGACCCGGAGCTAAAATATCTTTTTAAAAAACATTGCTAGAGGGGGAAAAATTTATTCTAAAAGAATGAACGTCAATGTCTGTTTTACTTATGTACATTCGTAAAATTTGACCAAAATGACAATGTTCTTGAAATATTTTCTGGATTCGGAACAACTCAAGGATAAGGGAGAAAACTGGGACATTTTTTTTTTTTACCAAACAAGTACGAAGGGAGGGAAGCTAATGAGGGTAAGAGCAATTATTACCTCGGTCGATGTAAACGTATATGACGGAAGAGCCGACATGCGCAATGCTCGCCCGTTCTCGCAGATTATCGTTTCCAGACGCCATTATCGTCGATTCACTTTTTCTCGAGACGCAGACGTGATTTCGCCGCAAAATTTGACTCTTGTAGCGCCAAAGTGTGCAGACGTCTTCTTCAAGTGTAAGTTGATGGATTTTTGTTATTTTTTACGATCGACATCCTTCTGGACCACAAATAGAGCTTGTATAGACATGCTCTGGTTCTGCTAGTCCTACATGATTGTCCACAAATCGTTGAATGAGCCAATTTTTGATTTTCGAGTCATGACAACAACAAAATATCACGTTTTCTACTTGCAATGATTCTGATTGTGTGTCTAATGATAAACAAACTTGTACGAGTGTTGATTTCAAACACTTCGATGTCCAAAAAGTCGGTAACAAATATATAATTCTAACTAAAAAAGCGACTAAATCTAAGAACTACTGTTATTTTTTTTTTATATAATGGTCTTAGTGACTTTAACTTTTGTTCATCCCCAACAACAAAGATCTTTAACATAAAAAACTTAAAACGAAACTGTTTATGAAAATATCTTTCAAAAACTGCATCTATTTTTTGGTGTTTCCAGTATATTGATAATTTTGTGAACATTTTCTGAGACGTCTAAATAATTATTATTACATGCTTAAAAAAACGAAAAAAATAGGCTTTGATCTGTTGTTTCATACTACTTGAACTTGGAGGAATTATTACTCACTTTTTGTTTTCTCTCGCCATATATTCAATCAATACTCCAGTTGAAAAATTTCCTTTTTTTATCGTCTGCTCCCCCCCACCGCCTTTTCACAAAAATCTTTTTCTTTTGTTTAGTTTCGATTAAAAAAAAAAGAGTCTTCACTTGTAATTTTTTTAGTTTACTGAAGATTTGTTTTCATGTTCATAGGTTTTAACTGATTGAGTTAATAACATTCATTAACTTTAATTATCATTTAGTCACCATAACGTGGTTTTGATTTTAATGAATCATTTCAACCGGAATTTAATTATTAACCTTTAAATCATTAACATTAAATCATTCAAATATCAAGCATTTAGGAGGTTTTTATGATGACTAATGTCATTTCAATTCTTTTTCTATGAATTTTTTAGTTTCATTCGGAGACAAAATTCTTCTGAATGATTTCTTCCTTCTGCTTAGAGTGTCAACATTGTTCTGCTTGTTTCACTGAATAAATGTATCACTTTATATATATATATAATGTGTGTGTGTGTGTGTGTATGGTTGATAGTTGATGAGTTTTTTCTGTTTATTGACAAATAGAGATGACTCCATCAAATGTCATTTTAAAATCTTCATTGCATTATTTATTAAATTATTAACTAATGAGTCTTTCTTTAAAACATATTCAGCATGCAACACGTGCTTTTTATTTATTTTAAGGTGTTTACAGTTTACTACACAGCAGAGTTAAACTTCCTATTTTAGTTAACGATTGTTCAGTTAACTTAATTAATAATTTTAAATTTTCGTTTAGTTTATATTTAATATTTTTAAAAAAATCAAAACAAAATTTTTATTGCTTTTCAAGAAATAGTTATTTTCTTTGTAGAGGAGTGGAGAACCTTTGAATTGAAAGCTTAATCTTTAACGTTCATAAAGAAAATACTTTTCGTGATTTATTGAAGAAATACAACAGTTATATCGGCTACTCTGAATAGATGTTTGTTTACTTTTTCGTCGAAATATTTCAAATTATACTCCGCCAAATAATAGTTCGCAACACAACGATCTTATTTTGAAATAGGTTATTTGCAGTTTCGGTAAACGGGGATCTTAGCATCTATCCTATAAAGATGGAAAAACTTTTTGCTTGTACTGTTTTCTATAAAATACGACCGAACGTTGGTATGCATTATGATTTAATTTATTGGACCCACGGAAATGTTTTTTTAATGTAAAATAAATAAAAAAGTTCCTCGTGGTAGGATTCACTCGAGCTAGTGATTTATAGTTACCATTTGTAACCGCTCGGTGTAATACTATAATTTATCTTTTATTATTAAATGTCCGGACAATACTTTTTTTTTTTTTTAATTGGAAACTTACCAGGAATAAGAATCTCATATGTTTATTTTTGATCACGTGCTACTACAATTGCTATCGTAAATGTAATGAAGGATGAAACTCGAGTAGCGTTGGTAATATATGCAAATGATCAGTTAAAGGAATCATTAATCTTTAATGTAACAGTTGAAAGTGAAGACTTGCACCATGTATATTTTTTTTCTTATGAACAATAAACATTTACATAATCGGATTTAATCCTGTTATTTTTTTTAAAACGCGATATCTAAGGTTAATTAATATTAATATCCTCCTAATTTGGACACCGTCACCTCGGTGACCAAAGATTTAATTTTTAACCCAGATTTCGAACGTTAAAAAAAGGATGAAAAAAATTTAATTTAAATAAATTTAATAATCAAAAAATTCCTCTGAGCTTTCCTTTTAATAACAACTAAGATTTTGACGAGAAAATTTTTTTTTAAGTTTGGGGCATTATGCTAACTTTTTTTCTAATCAGTGGTGGTACGTACCTTAATGGTAATTCCACTGACTTGCTAAAAAAATCAATAGCTACCATGATGAAAAAATGCCCCAAACTTAAAAACAATTTTATCATCAAAATCTTTATTAAGACTCTTAATTTAAGGGGAAAACCAAAGGATTTTTTGATTATTAAATTATATTTTTTCATCATTTAACGTTCGAAATTTTGGTTAAAAAAAATCTTGGTTTTCGTGGGGGGGGAGGTTAGTATAGGAAATTTTAGTATTTACTTTGTCCCCATATTAAGTGATAATGTTATAAAGTTAAAACTATATTTACTAATCATAAATGGAAAAGCTTAGTACAAATCATTAAGCACCAATATTTTAAAAAGAATTTTGAATTTTTTTAGATATGGATGTGCATACACGACATAGTAAATTTTTAAAGTCAACATATCTAAAATTAAATAAACCATTAGATTACAGAGAATATTTTCCTAAATTTTTAAGATAACTGGTACTTAAAAATGATTAAAAGGCACTGATGTTATATTCCTCACTTATTTTTTTACAGATATACCCGCCATAGAAAAACTTTAGATAAACTTCAATCATTCAAGTTGCCAACATGTCAACACCTTAAATAAAAACTACCATCATGTTTAAAAAAAAAATGAATTTCTGTGATATTTTAAACTTAAAGTAAGTAGTATTGGTTTCAAATCAGAAATAATTAAACTTTAAATCAGCCAATGTTCCTCAGATTCAGAAAGGTATATTTTATTTTTGGAAATTTTTTTTGATAAAGAGAGTTACACTTTGATAAAAGATGGCTAAAAATGCGGCTAAAATAAAAAATTTAGCAATTTTTAAACAAAATCTCCTCAGTCAATTTAAATTAGTTTTGAAATACAACAAAGTATTTTGCATATTGAAAATATTAAATTTAATCTATTAGCTTGAAATTAAAACTAAAATAAAAGCTTCAAGAAAGAATTTTTCATTTTTAAAAATGTTGACAAATTCCTTCATTTTCGTATTACGTAATTTGAATATTATTTTACTTAAAAATAAATTTGGATATTTTATCTGTATAACTTTGATTATAGATTTTTATTTTCTTAAAATGTGTTAAAAAATCACTTTAAGATTATTTTTTTTTTTATAATTACTTTTTAAATATTAAAAAATGAATTTTTTTTTTTTTTTTTTTTTTTTTACCTAAATCTTTTAGTTTAGCATCAGAATGTTAAAGAATTGTATGTAACATATATATATATACTCTATGTAACAAATGAGCCAATATTTATAGATAAATTCATACAATGAATTTTATAAACTTATGAAAAATTAAATCTTTTGTTTTGAGGTCCATTATTAAACTAGCATTAAAACTAATTAAAAACAAGTGAATATTCTTACTATGAATAAATAAAAAAATTTAAATGTTTTTTTTTTCTTTATAATTGAGTTTAAATCTAAATTTTCTAAAGTGTACAATTACAAGGATATTTTTAAATTGTTGCAGGTGGAGGTAATGATAGATGTAATGTATTTCAGTTTAAATTTCACTTACATTTTTATTTTTATTTCTTTAGATATTTTGGTAAGCATGAAATATTTACGGAATTAAATATACTTTTAAATTCTGATTATCATTGATTTATATTACAATCTCAATTATAGTTTACATAAAAGAATCTTTGGCTTTTATTTTTTTTTAATAATTGCTGTTTAATGGTGACAGTGATTAAAATTGATTAAATTTCACTTACATTTTTATTTTTATTTCTTTAGCCAGTGCAGCTGGTGATTTGCTGTATACCATGGTGATAAATTTTGATCATCAAATTCAATTCCTTATGGTGCACAACTAGTTGTGTAGCAGCTGCTCCCTTATGTCATCAAAGCTGCACACAACAGTGCATCTTCAAATGGTAAGCAAGTTGTGATTTTTTTTTTTTTTCAATAACATTAATAAATTCTACAAATGATTTAAAAAAAATTACTTTAGCAATTGATGGAAAAGAATATAACTAAAACTTTTCACAACAAATTAATATTTTTCATGGTGCTATTTGCAATAGTTAAGAATGTGTGCTATTTGCTATAGTTAAGAATGTATGTTATAAATATAAAAGAATTTTACATTTCCATGCTTATAGTGATTTTATAAGCATAGCTTGGATGTAGCACAAAGCCGAAAGTATGAAGCAGCAACGCAGTGAGGATCGAACTCATTATTCAAAATCATAATTGATCTATCGAGACAAGCTTGCTAACCATTACACCACGTTGAAGTACCCATTTCCATGCTTACAATTTGGATTTAGTTTTTTTTAATATTTGTTTAGATGAATTGGGAGAATTTAAAAAAACTAATTTAAACCAGTTTTTTGTTTGTGCTGCATAATTTAAAAAAAAATTTTCTTTTTCTCTCAGAAGTGAATTTTTAAAAGTGTTTTAAAATGTACTGATTACAAATAAGTATGTTAATGTTAAAATTTTATTTTATTCTCAACCATATTTTGCTTGTCATCCAAGTAGCTAAAGAAAAACTTTACTTTATTCCCTTTTCTTTTCTATAGGTAGGAATGAATGAAGACAATGTTGGCACAAATGTTGTTTCTACTGCCAGCACATCAAAATCTGTTCAAGAAGAAATATCTGTTGATGTTCCTGGGAATGTAACAGCAGTAAGTGTTTTGGAATTGAAGTAAATGTTTACTTATAAAAAATTAAAATAAGTAAATAAACTAATTTTTTTTTGTTTGTTTTGTTTTGCAGATTGTAATGAATGAAGTGGGTGTTCCAACAGTTGCTCTTACAGAAACAACAGGTGTCACTGTTGCTGGAGATGATAATGTTTCAACTGCTGCTACTGAAGCATTGGCTGTGTCAAATTCAGTCAGTGTTGGGACAGCTATTACAAAACCAGCTCCAAGAGTCGTCAATGCTGTGCACTTGATGACTCATATGAGTAATCAAGATTTGAGTGATGAATCCAGTAAGAAATTTCTCTCGTTCAAGAATTATAATAGCATGCTTTAAAACTGTTTTTACATATGAAATTGTCAATTCCAAGAAAAATGCAATAAAAAAAAATATTGAAAATAATAGTATTTAAAATCCTATGAACACCATTGAGTACAATGAATTTACTGAATTTCTCATTTGTAAAATCATACTTTATCTTATGACCAAAATTAAATATTTTCTGTTTAGTTGCTAAACCTTTAGAAGGCTTTCTTCATGGAAATATTTGTTATAAGTGAAAATCTGTCATTTATGTTTTTATTTTGACAACTTCTATTTAGTTACAAATAGCATGTGAATTAAAAACCTGTCAAATCAGTTTTGTCTTTTTTTTTTTTTTAAGTTTTTTCTGCGGATGATGAAGACTCTTGTGATGGAGAACCATCAGAAAAAAGGATGAAGTTAGAACAAGATATTAATATTAATATGGAGCAATCCATCAAGGTATTATCCCTTCAATCCTAAGACTGAAAATTTTGTATATTTTATGACATATATATACTTAAATTTTTCATTGACAAAGAATTTGTATACAGTGTAACTCGGATATAAGAGAGTTGTCGGGACCAGAGGAAAAGTCTCTTATATCCGGGTCTCGTCTATTTTATATACATTAACACAGGCTCTGATTTGGGACCCGATAAAATCTCTCTTATATCCGGGTTTCTCTGTATATGTATTTTCATTAAAGTGGTTGATAAGTCTTGTTTGTGTTGCTTCAGTGAATCTACTTATATATATATATATATATATATATATATATATATATATATATATATATAATAGATATAGATAATATTAGTGGTAAATATACACATACATATGCAAAATATATAAATATATACGCATACATATTTATTTATTTTTTTTTTTTTTTTTTTTTTTTTTTTTTTTTTTTTTGAACAAAAAAAATTCCAAGAGAATAGAATCCAGGTAGAACTCAATATCCAGGACAGAGTAAGGATATAATAAAAAGGCTTAAACACTAATATTCCATGGTCATAATTTATTACATTGGAATCGTAAATACGATCCAATTCATCAGACTTACAAATTCAAAAAGAAAACAGAAGAGAAGGTGGGAGACAAGAGAAGGTGGGAGATTAAAACTTAACAGAGAGAAGTTTTAGAGAGGTGAGTTAAAGACTGTTTAAGTGAGAGAAATATGAATGTTGTCGGATGTCTAATACATTAAAGTTGTAACCAGAAAGGATACATTTTGTGGTGACATACACACACAATAGATGATCTAATCTTAAAGATCAGAAGAAGAGGGAGGGAGAGGAAAAGAAAAGAAAAAGGGGTGGGGGAGAGAGATGGGGCGGGGAGGAACTAAAACTGAACGGCATTTACTGAAAGGGCTGCTGTGTAAGTAAGAAAATTTAACAAAATTAATATCGACTACAGGTTACAAATCAAATATAAACATATAAAAAATAAATATAACGATTATCTAATCTAGCAAGGACCTATATTTTTATGTTCAAAAACACATGCATATACACACATACACAATAACATATACACATACATACATACATACATACATATAGGCGTCAAATTTTCTTACTTACACAGCGGCCCTTTCAGTAAATGCTCTTCAGTTTTAGTTCCTCCCCGCCCCATCTCTCTCCCCTACCTCTTTTTCTTTTTTTTTTCCTTCCCTTTTTCTTTTCTTTTCCTCTCCCTTCCTCTTCTTCTGATCTTTAAGATTAGATCATCTATTGTGTGTGTATGTCACCACAAAATGTATCCTTTCCGGTTACAACTTTAATGTATTAGATATCCGACAACATTCATATTTCTCTCACTTAAATCATCTTTGACTCACCTCTCTAAAACTTCTCTCTGTTAAGTTTTAATCTCCCACCTTCTCTTGTCTGTTA
This sequence comes from Acanthosepion lycidas, assembly GCA_963932145.1. Lineage (NCBI taxonomy): Eukaryota > Metazoa > Mollusca > Cephalopoda > Sepiida > Sepiidae > Acanthosepion > Acanthosepion lycidas. The sequence goes on along the minus strand of OZ010606.1, from coordinate 20,405,584 downwards.
CCCCTCTCTTTAGCTCTAACATTCATCCCACACTCTCATACTTACACTCTCTCTAAATTCTATTTTATTATTTCCGGAGTTGTTTTTTTTTCTGTTTTCTTTTTGAGTTTGTAGGTCTGATGAATTTGATTGTATTTACATTTCCGATGGAATATTAGTGTTAAGCCTTTTTATTATATATATATATATATATATATATATATATATATATATATATATATAAGCAATTTGAATAACATCTTTATTCATTCCAGTTTGTGCTTCTGGATATATTTGGTGTTCAATCAGTTTTTCTTGTCCATGATAAATAATACCTATTTCATCCTCATCATTCTTTGACTCCACTATGGTTGGTTGGAACTTTATTGACTATTCCTTTACACACTGTTCGGCCCTGTATTGCTGTGTCTGGGGAAAGTCAATTTTCATGAGAAGATATTTCCAGATGGATGCCATAGGAGTAAGGATGAGATGATTTCCCTGTCCACTCAGTGGTAGTTGCCAGTAAACTGTAATTGTGTTTGCATGGGATCTCCAACTGATGTTCTGGATTTTTCAGTTGGAGATCCCATGCAACCTATTTAAATGTGGTTTTTGTATTGTTTTAAGGAAATTAAAAGCAGTAATGGATATTTAGAAATTGTCTAAATCACCTTTTTTTAGGGACTATTTATATTTTTTAAAGTATTAATGAAATCTAATGATTGGAATACAAATACAAATTGCTCAAAATGCAATTGAGAGAACTCTAGTCCTTTTTTTTGTTATGTTTCTGTTTTAAATTTTCTCTGATATTTATCTTTTATTGAAAAGATCTATTCATTTTAAAGTATGGATATTATAGACATCTTATAAACAAATATGTTAAACACAGATGCACACTGATTGGTGATAAATGGGTAAAGACTATGAAAATGTGTTAACTAAAAATTGCTATCATATATTTTTTTTATATTACCGACTTTTATTCCAATTCAATTTTATTTTTGAACTGTGTTTTTATTAATATAGAAAAATGTAGCAAGTTATTTTTATTTTATTTTTTTACCAAATTACATTATAAAGAAAATCTAGGCAAAAACTAAACAGTTTTGTTATTGTGCTTATCTACTCCATCTGTACGAGAAAACTTCAATAATATCACAAGTGTATTTTGTGTTCTTTAGGCCTAGTGGAATTCAGATTGTAAAAATTTTAATTTGTTCATTAAAATCTTTTTTCACGCTTGATATTGACAGCATTTTTTTCTGTTCACAGCAAATTTTATTCAACATCAATAAAGCAATATGTTTACGACTTGACAGCATAGAGAGTAAACTGGAAAATATGGGTTTACGGACAAAATATTTGGAAGTTAAAGTTTTGGAATTAGTGGCGCAAAATAAGAACAACAATAACAATAATAATAACAACAACAACAACAACATTGTTAATACTTTTAATTCCAAACGGGGGTAAGTAAACTATGATTATTGTTTGAACAATTACTGATGATTAGTATTTGATTTTGTTTGAACCTATTTATAATATAACTTTTAACTCCCAGTTATCCCTTAAGTTGTTAAACATTCTTATTGATTATGTTATCAATCTGTTATCAATGTCTATATCTGTCTCTCTTAATATCGTCTCATCTACAAAATATATCGGTATACAAAAACATAGTATGTAGCCCACATTGCTATTAGATGTTCAGTTTAAAAATTGATGATATAAATATTTCTATTTGTCTAACAACTCTAGATTGATGTCAACCAAACTTCATGTACAAGTATGAATGAAGAGAAACCAATTTCTTTTATGTGATTATGACTCTGGTTTAGGTTAAAGATAGAATAAAGGATTCAAGAGATGAGAGAAATATTCAACTTAAAACTATTGCAAGAAATGCTGAAAAAAACACCAAAAACTATTAAGTACTAACCAAACACAATTATGTGAAAGAGAGAGACTTAAGTATCATTATTTTTTTTTATGTCAGTATAAATCTTGTTATATTCAGTATAATTTTTCTTTTTTTACTAGTTGATATAATAATTTTATAACTTGAGTAGAGGGAAATACCTATGTGACTTCCTGTTTAAAAGTTTTGTTTTTAAATTTTTGACTATCTGAAGTTGTATTTATTAAAATGCTTCATAAAAAGATTTTGAAAAGAAATCTAGAATTAAACAAGGGAAACAAAAAAGAATTTTTCTCTTCCTCTCTCATTTTAAAATACAATGTTTCCAAAATAAGTGTTGCATAAATTAATAGAAATTGGTAGAAAAGTTGTTGTCAATGTACATATGTAGGTATTGATGCTTCTGTGAAGATATATATTTTGTTACAATACATACAATGAAATCTAATTTTAAAATCTTTTGATTCTGTTGTGGAAGTTGTATTTATTAAAATCTTGATTTTATATCCATAAAACATTTTTTTTTCTTAAATTACCATTTTTCTATAATATTAGGTTGGTGCAAAAATAATGACGTAATAATGTCGTTTTTTGACGTTAAAAAATACGTCAAAAAACGACATTATTACGTCATTATTTTTGCATCAACCTAATATATAGCCTATTTTGAGTAATTATGAAATGTTGGTTAGACTAAAAAGCTTATTCTTTTTTTTCCCCTTTTTATGATTAGATGGTGTTAGGAGCATTTAATTTTAACTTCATTCAAAAAGATTACTTTGATTATATTACAGCTGTCATACAAGTATGTTTTTTAAAAAATTGACCTTTTTCTAAAGATGAAAGAAATTAGCAAAATTTTCAGCATATTCTATTTTGCGGTTAAGAAAAATAACTGAACATACAACAAAAAACTGTACAGTTTATAGAAAAGATACTGTTAATGTTCAAATGTGATTAGGGAAGTTTTGTGCTGGAGTTTTACTAAATAAAGCTTCATGGTTGGATAGGCCAATTCAAATTGATTGCAATCAAATGAAGACCTTACTTGATGATGATAATAATGTGGAAAATAATGAATATGTTTAAAATATTCAACTCCAACATTAAAAATCATTTGTACCAGCTTAGTGAATTAATGGCTCAAAAACTCTAAAATATTTTCAGATTTGCTACTTAAACAATGAAAATGTTTTGTTTTTCAAACAAATTACACTGGAAAGTGGCTACTTTACAATAACGGAATGCAAAAGGGAAAACAAACAACTACTAACTGTACCAAAGGCTGTTCTTTATCCTAAGGTGATAGATGAAGATATATAGGTGTATATGGTGGGATTGGTAGGACTCTCAACTATGGATTTCTGAAGAACAAGTACTATATCCAATTAGAGTAGTTGGAAATAGAAAGGGTGGGTAGTGTTGAGTTAAAATAAAAAAATACATCAGATTCCATCATGAAATATTAGATTACATATTAGTGACTGGCAAAAATTGTTACAACTTCGAAGTTTTTACTTTTCTGCCATATTCACCAGATATTGCACCTTTTGGATTACCATTTATTAGGGTCTTTACAGATTTAGCTTAATAAAAATATTTCAATTATCTGGAAGACTGAAAAAGACACCTAGAATAATTCCTTGTTATGAAAGAAAGAATTCTGAGAGGACAGAAGTTTGGAGAAAGATGATAAAAGATAGTAAATAAAGCTCAATAAAGTTGGCAAAAAAAAACCCTTCTTGTTTTTACTTTAAAAACTGAACGTTTGGCAATCCAATAATAACTTTCTGAGATTTTTACATCATAAACTAATTGTATTCCTTTTTAATTTTACTGGTAAAAAAGAATGAAATTTTAGAGCAATCACAACATCAATGTCATAATTTTAAGCTCAGACTTAGTGTCCTTCTACAGAAGGACAAATATAATTTAAAGTGTTTGTCCTAAGATTTTAATTGTCTTTATTATTATTATTATTATTATTCGTAATTGCTATGTCTTGTAGAAGACCAAGTGAAATTTTAGCATCTTTTTTCCATATTCTTACCATTATTTCTCTCTGCAAAAATCTGACTAATACCAACTGAAATTTAAGTTCATATTTTTTAATAAATACATTTTTTGTACATTCTATTTCTAATGAAAATGTATATAACTGAATTGTCAATTATTATTAATCTTTATTTTTTAAATTAAATACCTTTTTTATAATATATTTTGATTAAAAATTTAAATAAAGCTTCTCTCAAATCCTTAAAAGAATATAAACCCAAAATTTGTTAATGAGTTTTGATTCTTTCTAATGAATAAAACATGATAGTAAAAAAAAAGAAAAAAAAATGTTGATGATGAAGTGGCTTTGTGTACTATGTTATTTGGCATTTTTGAGGTTGAGTAGTGGGTGACAAAATGTTGCTTCCCAGTTGTTTTAAGATGTGATAAAGATGAGTTTTATTGATTAATTTACAGCAGCAGAACCTTATGGAAATTAAAGAAAAACTTTTTAAGTAATAAAAAAGCTATTTTAAAAACCTGCTACAAATTCTCAGCCAATTGAATTGTTCACAAGAGAAAGCAGCAGACAGTTCATCTTGAAAATATGTACAATTTTCCTTTATCTTCTTTGGCTGGATGAGTGTGACAAGTTTCTCTCTCTTCATGAATTTTAACTTCATGGAAATCAACTAATTTGTATTCCCAAAGTTTGGATGGAGGAGTAATTAAATAGTTTAAGGCAAATCATTAAAAACACTAATTTCTCAATGTTTTCTGACAAAGTTCATTCTAAGCAGTAAGAAATTTTCTTAAACAAGAATTTCAGTCATTTAAACTGATTGAACTCAAACCCATGGCAGAAGGGAAACTTCACCAAGAAAACAATACGGAACTTATTGCTGTATTTATAAATATTTTGGTAAGCATGAAATATTTACGGAATTAAATATACTTTTAAATTCTGATTATCATTGATTTATATTACAATCTCAATTATAGTTTACATAAAAGAATCTTTGGCTTTTATTTTTTTTAAATAATTGCTGTTTAATGGTGACAGTGATTAAAATTGATTTGATTCATTTTTAGTTCTGTTTCACCTTCCCGACGGTCTGGTGCTCTCATAGTTGGATTACCTCAGGACAGGAATGGTGGTAAATATGCTTATTCTTATCTTATTTATAAATGAAAATATGGAAAAGAATATTGCTATGATTTATCTAATTTAAACAGACTAATCAAGCAAGATATATATATTTCTATTTGATTTCTTTTAACTTAAGAATAATATTATCCTAATACTTCTGTCAAGTGATTTATTCCTTGTTTTTTTAGACTTGATAAAATAAAAATTATTTTTTCCTTTTATTTATTGGCTTATTTGAATATCAGATAAGCAATTGACTTTTGGGTTCAATCACTTTTTGGTGATAATATTCTACTCGTGATAATGCGTTTACTGTTGTTATTTCAAGTAAATTAGGTGAAAATTTTATTTTATTTTTTATTTTATTTTTTTTTTTCATCATTGAATTTTAATTTTATACTGACCTGAAGAAACAAAGATAAAATGGTTGCAAAATGAATATTCTATGTTTTATTCAATAACAAAAATTAAAAAAAAAAACACTCAAATACTTCAATTAGGGAAAAGGTTTTGCTTGGATGTAGGGTTAGCTTATGGCTTTAAATTTGCTTATCTGTTATTTAAATAATATTCCATGTCTGTAGGAATATCAGAAGTTATAATCTGGTTAAATATATTCTGTATATGAAGGGGGTTCTGAGAATTTCTTGATTCAACCCATTTCACAAAAACCAATGACAAAAGTCAGGTTCAGAAATTTTTCAACTCCTCCTCATATCACTGATTTTATTTTAATATTTCATATTTCTATGCACATTTGATTCACTTACATGTTTCTTTTGTTTACAGAAGAAGAAAGCCCACTGGATAAAGGTAAACTATTACTAAAAAATTAAAATCCTTATTTGATTTGCTAATAATTTCTGTGCTCAAAAATATTTGAAATACATTTTAAATTCTCAGCTATGCATATACAAACTTTCTGGTATAGGTTTTGGCATTTTTAATTACACAGACAAAATAAAATTGGGTAACCCTGAATGTGCATTTCAATTTATTCAAGATTAAATATCCAGATAATATAGCTGGATTATATATAAATGATTTCATATAGAGATCAATATGTGCACTGGTTCCAAAAAGGGGTTTATCAACAGTACTCTGGCTCCATATTCTGTATATCCACCTTGTGACTTGTCAGGCCTGAATTCTTGCATGTCTACAATGATACAGATGGTAAATACTTTACTCCATGCCATTTGCATCTGTTAATGCAATACAGCAGCAGGTGGTGTTAGGGTTAATTGAATGAATCACCATCATGCCATTATGTCTCCTTCAAGTTTGCTGTTGCTGATCATGCTGGCCAGCAGAAAAGCTTGCAGAACATGGACATCATGTAGGCAGCAATTATCCTTTTCTGGAATAGCACAATCATAAAATAAAAAATGCAATAAAACTATGACATTATTTAATTAGAAAAGCTTTTAATTACTTTTTTAAATAAGATTTATTAAAGACACTATTGTCTTAAGGAAAAAGTTTTTTTTGATGAATTTTTACAGGAATTGTTTTAATTTTTTTTTTTTTTTTTTTTATTTATTATAATAATTTATAATATATAAATCTAAAATTTCGCATTACTTAGGTGATTATTAGGTGATATTGTTATTAAGTGAAAACTATATTTACTAATCAAAAATTTAATAGTATTTTGTTCAAGATTTTTAAAATTTTTAATTTTATTATGTATATAAAATATTACGTAACATGACCCTGTTTGAAAGTATGGTTGGTTATACATGACATTATCAGAGCAACGACTAGTAAATTTAAAGTCAACTTTTCTAAAATTAGATTATGGAGAATATTTTCCAACATTTTTAAGATTATTGAGTACTTAAAGATTATATAAAAAAAGGTGCTCACCCATCGTTTTCTTAAATTGTTTTAACAAATAAAGTCTCCATAGAACAACAACAATAACTGTGTCAATACCTTATCTGTGCCTAAGTGATTGACAAGCAATGAAAAACATAAATCACCACTACTGTTTTTTAAAAAAATTCCATTTCTCTGTTATTTTAAACTTAAATAATGTTTTTTCAAATCAGATTAATTATATTTTATATCCTCTAATATTCCAAAATAAAGTTTCAGAAAAGTATATGTTGTTTTTGGAAGATCTTTAAAACTGAGAATTAACTTTTGTTTACAAACGCATTAAAAATCGCTGATTTTAGTGATTTTACTGAAAGTGACCGAAAACTTGAAATCCGAATCAATATAATTTCTATTTGAAATACACCAGAGGATTTTGCTTACTGGAAATAGTAAATTTAATCATTTAGCTTTCAATTAAAGTTAAAAAGAAAGCTTCAAGAATGCTTTTTCATTTTTAAAAAATCATTTTAAACCTTAGGTATCGAAAATTGGTGGAGTTACCTTCTTTACAGTCTGCCTTTAGAATGCACTGGTATGAGTGTTAGTATGTCACAAAATGGAGGAATACTGCAAATGCTTTATTAGTATAACCTAGGATTTACCTCCCTAGTATGTCTATATTCTACTTGGGTCAGAGTTGGCATCATCCCTCAGACTATTGCAGTTTTATTTCCCATCTCTATTCCATCTCATGCCTTTTCATTATTTCCATACCTGCCGAATAATGATTAATTGTTGAAGTATTTACTCAGTAATTTGTGATACTAAATTAAAAAAGATATTGCTGTTGTATAGTCTTCTCTATAAGCCAGTAGCCTTTTTGTTTGTTAGTTTTGTCATGCTAAAGCAAACAGTTATATAAAATTAAGTGAATTTTGTTCTGATTGAAACCTTTGGCCTGGTGGTAAATAGGTAACCAACATTTCATTATGCTAAGAGACTGATGCTGAAAGTTAGCAAAGGTTTTTTTCATATCTTAATGTTTGTAATTATTTTTGAATTATATATTAAAATTATTTTGAATTATATATTCAAATAATATTAATGCATTAAACTCATTTAATTCAATCAAAACTAAATTTTACATTCTTTAAATTTTTATTATACAGGGTACAGCAGAAACATCTTTCCCATAATGGTATGACATTAGCTAGATGAAGACACCATTGCCACTAATATCTTACCATTCGTAGGAGGTATTTCTGCCACACCCTGTACTATATTTTAACAAGACAGCCATATGAAAAACTTTATATCTAACCCAAAATGTTATTAAAATTAAACAAAACACAAAAAATAACACATTCAAAATTAAAAAAAAAAATGAATTTTTTAATTTGTTTGTTCATCTGTTTTAAAAAATCAGTCCAGAATTTGTTTTTCTTTTTCACTGTTATATACCTATAAAATAAAATATATATGCATACACACCTTTGTAGAATTTATTCCATTTTGAATTTTTTTTTTCCAGCAATTGATGCAGATATATTGCAAGCCATCCAATTAGACAGTAAAGATAAAAAAGGAAGTAAGTAAAGTTTTTCATTCTATGACATATTCACTTTTTCAAAGATACATCAAGTTCTCTTGTAGATACTAACATTCAAACTGGTTTACAAACTTATAAATGTAGAGCTATTAAACATGTGATGATTATCTTGGAAAAGATCACCTTACAATCATTTTTGTTTGCTTGTATTTGCTTCATATAAGAACAAAAAGGTTTCTTGTCATTGTGTTTCAGCTACTGTGATAATTTTAATTTTGGACGAAGCTGAAATTTCTTAAAGTCACTCATTTGTTTTTTTTTTGTTTTGTTTTTTTTCAAATTCTATGAATATCAATACTTGCAAGTCTCTCTTTTAGAGATGATAATTTTTCTAAGGTGCTCTTTTTTTGTGCATTGTAGGTGGTTAGATTTTTCTTCATCTTATTGCTTTTAATAAAACTTATTTCAGAAGCCAGTTATATGGAACAAGGAGTTGGTTCATTGATTCATTCATTGTGGCTAGTTGGAAATGACATGCTTTATTGACATAAAGTAGACAAATATGCTAAAAGAAAATCCAAAGAATATCAGTGATATTTTCTTTTGGGAAAGATTTACTAGCACGTCTAGAAGAAAATGACAAATTCATTTTTTTATTATATTGCTGAAATATCTGTTAAAAAGATCCCGTTTCAATTTTCAATCTAAATTGACAAACTTTGCTGTATTACTACTTAAATATATATACACATACAGATATATTTGACCTCTTATTCTGCTTTCTTAGTAACCTTTATTTTCTAAAGGTGAATAGGTTTTCTTTGTTTTATCTAGAATTACTCTTTATACTTTTTACTTTATTACATTTTAAATTCTGAACTTAACCAGTTTAATGGAATGATTTATTGTCTTTGCATTTGTAAGATTTTAATTGTAACTGTTGTTTTGTTTCCTATCAATACATAATTCAGATATTTTTGTATGAAAATTACTTTAATTTATGATTTTAAAATTTAATCTCAACAGAATTAATTTCACCAAATGCTGGATTTAATTCCATGGACAACAACTTCCGTAACATTGGTCCCAATGTAACTCTGATTACATTGAATTCAGAAGGTAGGTACTATCAACTTCTTCCTTTCTTATTTCTATCATCCCTTGTATTTCATTTCTAAGTGCCAGAAGTTTTGTCTCATTGGTCATTGCCAGTTCCCTAACATGTCCTGCTGCTACTACCACTGCTGCCAATTTAATGCTTGCTCCTTAATAAAAATTAATTTTCTGGCTTTGGTAATAAAGATGATGATGATAATAATGATGATGATAATAATGATGATGATTCCATTTACTTTATTACTGTTAGATGTCATTTGTATGTCTTTTCTATTTTCATATTTGCTCACAAATTTTTCTTGTGTTGGAAAGAAAAGCAAAAAAATTATTCCAGATCTTACACACAAATCCTTAGTTCCAATATGTTTCTCTGGAGCTCTTTTAATGTCTAAAAATAGTTATCTTGAAGCTAATCTTATGTACTGCTCCAACATTTCTCCAAGCTACACCAATAGACGTAGTTTTGCCTTTCTTTTCCAGAATTTGCTGCCCTCAGCAATGCAACAGTTTCAACTGTTGTCTCGGATTTTTGAGGACACAAGGAATTGTTAAACAGTTTGAATGAAAACTGGCAGCACCAGGCAGCTGAGGTAGTTGTCCACTCTTTGAACGGATTTCCCCACTTGTGAGCACACAGTGGCATCAAGTTGGTTTCATAAATATTTGATGTGTAGCCCCAACTCAGCAGATGGCCACTGCTAGTTTATGATTTTTTTTTTCTGTTCTTTTTTTTTTTTTTTTTTTTAAATTAATTTATTTATTTTTATATCATTACATTTTATCATTAATTTTAACTTTGCCTCTTGGCTGGCAACTTCATTGACAAAACTTCTGGCCTCAAGTTTTTATTGTTTAACCAAGACTTTGTTTCATTGCCTGACTTTATGCCACTCTTTTCATCAAACATTATCTAAGCCTTAAATTTCCCTTCTCTCTATCGAACTTACATGCTCTTGTTTTTGTCTTAAAATGGTTAGTTTGAGTAGAAGAAAGGTGAACATGTTTGTAGATTTGTATGATGCTCACAAACCTTTATATAAATGCATAATTTATACACTAATTCCTGTTGAGCATGGATTTGAAGCTGGTTTTTGTGAATTTATTTAAAAAGTGAACTGCCTTAAATGTCTTATTTGGCAAATGAAACTGCAAGGAAAAATGATAAAGCACAATTATATTTTATTTTTAATCAAGTGAAGAGATATAAATTAATCAGTGATCTGACAATTAGCAAACATTGCTGAAAAAATAAAAAAAAGTTTGTTTAGTCATTAACTTTTTTTGAAGAAATTCATTTTTGTATGTGGACTGTACAATTTAATGTTGAATTATGAGATTAAATTTGCATTTTATGAATGCTCAATTTCTTTTTGACTGTAGAGGATTACCCACATGGTTGCTGGCTTGGTGATGAAAATAATCCTGAAATGCGTGTTAGAGTGCCTATTTCTTCAAGGTAAATCTCTCTAAAGTTTAAGGTTAAATGCATTACTTATCTAAAAGAAATACTGCATATCTCTTATATAAGAAGGAGTGTAAGTTTTTGGGGTTTTTTTTCCTCTCTAAGATCTTTGAGCTGATTCTAGGTTTTTTTCTTATGAAGTGAATGATCTGAAAAACTTTGAGCAACAGGATTTGGATTTGAATTTTGAGATAAAGTATTTTCATTATTTTTAAAAATTATTCAGACTATGAGAAATCATAAAGATTAGAATAATAATGTTTCAGTTTATATATCATGTATATCTCATACAGTTGTCCTTTATTGTAAAACCAGTATTTGGGATATTTTTAATTTCTTAAAAAATGAACACAGTTTTAGAGTTCAGATTTTAAACTTTGAATGAACCTGAAGCTTTACAGAAATGTTGAAAAGTCCTTGTCCTCTCTCACTTCCCAAATCTAAGCAAATGATCAAACATCAGATTTTTTTTTTCCCTATCTTTTACAGCCTTCCCAGTTTGGGTAAAGAATATTTCAGCACATTTATATTATTCTGTTTTATGAGCTGTAAAACTGTTGCAATCATGGAAATAAAAACTTAACTGACACTAAATGCTATTGGAACAATGTAGACACATGAGAAATGTTGACGAATCTACATTATTTACATTATTCGGACTATTGTCCTCATCTTTGTTGCCATATTTATTACAACATTTTGGCCCTTGTATGCTCCGGCCTTCTTCAGGTGGTTGGAATGTCGAACTGAACCCTTTATTTCGCTCACTGGGGTAGACTGTTCTAGTTCCACGTGCCATGTTTGATGGATGTCAGTTATCAGTTATCTCCTGTTAATTTCCTTCTGAAAGTTCTCCGTTGAACTCAAACTCTTTGGGTCCTGTCACTGGATCTAACCAACGCCTTTATCCGCTGTGCCATGTGTCCTTGAGGACATCTGGATATGAATTTCTGGGTATTATAAACCTAATATCTTCAGCAACCATGCTCATATTGCAATTTTGCTGTTATCATTCCATGTTTTTACCAGAGCTCATATTGCAACTTTGTTATCATTGCTTTTCTCTGGCACTCCTTATTACTGGTTCCCATATTGTATTCATTTCTATGCTTGGTCGGCTCAGGAGATTTTTGTGGCCTAGCATATGTGCTGATTCCTTGAGTTTACGAATTTTCCAATGGTGTTCCTTGTCTATGATCTCAACCTGATCCCACATGGGACGGTGATCTCCCTTCTCTCTCCATATGTGGTCAGCCACGCCTGATTTTTCTACTTCCCCTCGTGTTACTTCTTTCTGGTGTTCTGAAGCCTTACCTGTTTCTCCTTTATATTTCTTTCCACAGCTGCACAGGATAGCGTACACTCAGTCTTTAGTCATGTTCTCCTCTGCGGGGGGGGTCTCACTTGAGAGAGATATCTGTGAAGTGTCGTCAAGCTTTTGAAGGTTCTCCTGATGTTATATGGACCGCAGATCCTTTGTATTTTCTCTGATAACCCCTTCACATAAGGCAGGAAGACTGTTTTATGAGTGTTGTTGTCCTCCTCCTCTTGTACTCGCCTATCTCAGTTTTTGGGGGCTGCTGCCATGTACCCAGGGTAGTTGTTACTTTGTAGGGTACTGTTTATACTGACCAATTTTTTATCTAACGTCTCTGGGTCGCCACTTATGACTTTTGCTCGGTGTTGTAAGCAACAGACGATCCCTTTCTTTACACTGTATGGATGGTGGGAGTTGAAATTGAGGTACTGTCCGGTGAATGTCGGTTTACAGTATACAGATGTCTTAAACCCATGCTCTGTTCGAGATATTAGAACATCTAGGAATGGGAGTGTGTTGCTACTCTCTTTCTCCATTGTGAACTGTATTGAAGGTCTTATTGAGTTCACATGGTCCAGTAGAACCTGAACATCTTTCTGGTGTGGCCAGAGTATGAAGGTGTCATCTACGTACCTTAACCATATAGTTGGCTTTAGAGATATAGATTCTAATGCTATTTCCTCAAAGTATTCCATGTATATATTTGCTATTGCTGGTGATAATGACGAGCCCATTGCTAAGCCCTCATCCTGTTGATATATATGTGACCCCATCCTGAAGTGTGTTGTTTGTGTACAGAAAGTCAACATATCCATCAGATTATCTATTAGAATACTGGTCTGTTCTTCTAGGGAAGAGTCAGAGGCCAATCTGTCTCTGACTACTGAGAATGCCTCCTCCGTAGGTACCTTGATGAACAAACTCACCACGTCTAAGCTCACCATCTGGTTGGATAAGGTGGGAGCATTTTTGATTATTTCCACAAAGTGGGCAGAGTTTTAGACATATGAAGGAGACTTTCCAATCAATGGGTCAATTATATCTACAAGGAAGCAACTCAGAGGGCGGCACACAGAGCCTTGGCAACTAACAATCAGCCTGAACGGAATACCATCTTTGTGAATCTTAGGGAAACTATATATGTGAGGTAGCATGGTGTAATGCTGCGATAACTGCCTATACATCTTAGGTGCGAAGTGATCCTTGTTCTTGATTAGTATCTGTGACAGTTTGCATTCCGTTTTCATAGTAGGATCTTTTTTCACTTTGCTGTAGCTACCATTGCTAATGAGGTCTTCCAGTTTTCTTGTATAATCTGATTTGTCCATCACTACAGTCGCATTACCTTTGTCAGCCGGTAGCATGATGATGATTTCATTCCTCTGTAGGGATCCAATCGCCAGCCTCTCCAGTTTTGTTATGTTAGACCTGGGCATCTTGGCTCTCTCCAAAGTCTATCTCCCCTTCCATCTCAATTCATCTACCTGAGCCTGATGGATGTTCAAGGCCACCTCCTCGACTCTGGTAATGATGTCCAAGTATGGCACTTACCTGATGGTTGTGGCGAAGTTGAGACCCTTATTCAATACTGACTCCTCAGAGGCACTCGGCTGATATTGGCTGATGTTGACTACTGCTTTCACTAGTGGGTGATGGACCTTGTGCGTCACCTTCCGATCCTTCTATCTATTTAATTTTTGCACTTGGCAAGCCTTGACTACATGAAATTCATGTCTGAAGGATTTATCCAGGTCATTTTGGATCCTTCTCTGGTCTTCTTCATTAGTAATTCTGTTGAAGAAATCCTTGAGCCTCTGGGAGATATGAGCTTGTAGTCGCTGTTTTATCCAACGATTATACTGGATTCTCTCTCGGACAAGGGTGTGTTCCGCTTTCTCTGCCACCCGACGAGCTCTCCTTGAATTGACAGGAAGACTTGGTGCCAAGCCTGAAGTGATGAGTTTATAGGTCTCTGCATTGGTGTAGGAATGTCAGATGGTTCCAACCATCTGAAGAAGGCCGGAGCGTACAACAGGCGAAATGTTGTAATAAATATGGCAACAAAGCTGATGACAATAGTCCGAATAATGTAAATAAAGATTTTACAGTCATCAAATGAATGACCAAATTTTGTTTCTCAAATTTTTCTGATTTCTTACAGAGAAAAACTTGGTCAATTTAAAAACTTTAAATAAGGTTTCTTTTCTGTTTTAGTGACCTTCTACATATTCACTCCAATTGTCGGACAGCAGAAAAAATGGCATTGACTTTACTTGATTATTTGTTTGATCGAGAGACACAGGCTTGTTCAAATTTATCAGGGATGGGGAAACATGGCAAAAAACAGCTTGACCCTTTGATGATTTATGGAATTTGGTGTAAGATTATTATTTTTTTTTTTTTCCAATTGTTTTCCTTCCTTTGATAAAGTCACTTTCAATTACATTTCTATATTATTGATGAAAAAAGAAAATTGAAGATTCCATATGAATTACTGCATATTATAAGTGCTTTTTGAATTGTATGTAAAGATACATTTTGTATGTTTTTAAATATTTTTCAATCTGTTAATGAATTAAATTTGTTTTCCTTTTATTCTTAAGTAAAATCTTTTAGGATATTGTAAAGGTTCACCTGCAAAAGTAAATACAATATTGAAGAACAGCAACTTAAATTTCTAGAATTATTCTTTTGTTTATAAAATGAAAGGAAAATATTCAAATGCTATGCTGCTCCCAAACACGGTTTACTGAGTTTTGTATTTTCATCTCTTTCAGGTCACTTAATTTATCGGTTTCGGATTAATGAGTCTGATTGGCAAAGAATTAAACAAAATATTGACTCAAAATGTCGGACTGCTTTTCGCCGCAAGTTAAGGGGTTTGCCTTTAACTGTTAAGGCTTTTCGAGGCAAAGCTCCTCCTAGTTATATTCATAACCCAGGAATGGGATTCAATTCCATAATGAGTTCACAAAGTAGTTTTGAAGATTCAAATCCACATGAAGATACAAAATTCCACATACATCAGGTAAATATGGAAATGTAATAAATTTGTTACTATTTTGGTATCTCTGAATATAGATTGAGAGTAAATGACTGCCTTGCTTCTGTTGCAACAATTATTTTAACAAATTTTCTTGCATTCAATGTCATATTTGATTTTATTCTGTTTTGCAGGGTGAAGTGGATATTCAGAATGCTGTCACAATGCAAGGGGAAGCCTTACAACAAGGGGAAATCCAAATTCTTCATGCAACACCAGAACAAATTTCTCAACTTCAACATGCACAGCATATTCAGATATTACAAGGTGATCATGTTTTACAGGTATGGTTTACATCCAACAGGGTATTTCTATTTAGTATTCCTATTATTATTAAACTCTGTAGTTATTATTATTTGAACTGATTGTTATCCACCAGCTATTTACAAGGGTAATGGCAAGAATAATGTTGAACATTATGGATTATGCAAACTCATATTTTCATCTTTTTGTAACAACTGATATGTTAAATTTTCCAACTGTTTTGTGAATTTGAATTGTTCTAAATCTTTTTTTTAATAACTTTTCACCAACTGTTTATACATCTAAGGAAGATGGAGAATGAACCAACCAAATTGTTTGTATAATACTAAAAGTAAATAAATTAAAAAAAAAAAAATGCCTGTATAATTGAGTCATCTTGTAAAAGTGTATATAGCAAGTGAAAGTGGCTGTACTATACAAAGGTCAAAAACCAACTACCATTTTGTGTTATGCCTGATGATTTTTTTTTTTTTTTATTGATTTGTACGACCTATTCATAAATCTGTATAATAACCAAATTAAATTGCATTTGTTCATTTTAAGGTTATTTTCATATTAAACTAAATTGTTGAGATTAAATTTAAACAAATCTATCTTTGCTCATGAAAAAGTTTTGCTTTGCTTATATGAAGTTTAAACAATTGTATTTTGCTCTTATTTAAATATAAAAATATTTTTGGTATATTAAGATATAAAATTATTCTAACCATCAGTTATTGGTCAGAAAAGAAATTAGAAAATATGACTTTAAATTATTTATTTACTTGTCTAATATAATTGGTCACTTAAAAATCTGAAATATTTGAATCATACATTTTAAAAGCAGTTTCTATTTCTAAAAAGGTTATATTAATAATAAATAAAACCTGTTCATTTTGAAATATAGATTAAAAACAGCACTGATTGACTAATGAAATCATTAAAAATGATCTTGAATATATGGATGTACAAGTTCTTAATGATAATCAGTGATATAAAATTAGCTATCAGAGCAACAAAAAGGTTTTATTTCAGGATACAGATGTCACTTTGATTATATTTGAACAGATATTGAATAAATTGTTTTAAGGCTTCTATGTGATTTGTTATAAATTAATGATTTATTTGATATTAACATTCATATAAAATTTATTGTCAGTGAATTTAGTTACTTCTTTAATATTAAAATTGACAATTAGCACTAATTTAAGGTAAAGAATAATGAAGAAATAAATTTTAAATTTTATGAATTTTTTAAACATTTAAATCTAGAAATAATTTAAATTTTCAAAGATTGAAATAATTTGCCTATACCAAAATGTTTAGAAATGAATATCATGAAATTGATAAGTTATTTTTATATAAATTCTATACTATCATTTCATTTCCATTAACTCTTTAACAGAAACAAAATTTTATTAAATTTTTTTTAATTAAAAAATAATTGATTCTCAGCTTTTAAAAAAAAAAAAAACTCCAGATGTAATAATGAATGACAAATACACGATTAAACTTCTCATCTATCCATGCAGAAAAAAAATCTCAAAAATCTTTTTTCTCTTTAACCAGCAATTTCAAGGTGCCGATGGTCAAGAAGGTGTTCAAGTTGCTGTTTCTATGGGAACACCCGAAGGAGTCCATGTTGCCACAGTTACCACAGAAAATGGAGAAATAGTCCATATTCACCAAGGAGAAGCGGCAGCAAATCAAGCGGCAACAAATCAGTCAATTACTGTACCTTCAGCTACTACGACAAGTCCTGTTGTTGCTGTAACGGACACACCATCTGTTGTTATAGAACAAGCAGAGTGAACAGGCTTTTCCATCCCCCAGATAAATTTCCGTTTCTCTGTCCCTCACTCCTCTCTGTATCAGAGATGTGTCTGCTTGATTTTAGATAAATTAAAAAGCTTCCCAAAGAATATAAAAAATAGCAGACAATGTTGACATTTTAACACTTGAAGACCAGGCAGAAAAGAATGCAACAGCAACAGTCCAGAACCTTGTCATTTTTTTTTTCCTCTTAATTTATCTTTTTATCTCAAGGCAGCCTTTCAAAAGGATGGAAAATTGACTAAATTAATCCTCATCAGTGCTAACTCAAATTAAATCTCTGAAAATGAGCAGTCGTTGCTTATCTTCTTTTTTAGATAACTTTTTTTATATCCTCTTAATTCTCAAAATTGCATTTAAACATTGAGAATTTTCTTTTGAAGATTTAGACTTTCTGGCATATTTTCATTCTTTATCATTGATTTTTAGCCTTTTTCTTTTTAAAAACTTCATTTTCATCTATTCTCCATACAAAGTTCTAAATTAACACTTTGAAACTAAATCTTGGGAAGAAAAAATATCTTCGGTGTGATCATTTTTTTCCCCCCCTAATTTCAATGTTAGCCTGTTACTGTCTTGAATGTCATTATTCTCCATTCTTCACTTTTCCATGGCTGTCAGTTTCAATGTTTGGCATTTTCTATGGAACAGTTGCTGAAATTGAGAAATGAAGTTCTTTCATGACTGTCAATCTTTTGAGATATACTGGTTTTAAAAAGAAATACACTGCATGGAACCCAAAACATTTTGTTTCAGGAAATAATGAATGTTTTAGGTTCTGTGAAATGTTTTAATATGGAATATGTGAAGTTTTACAATTATTTGTATTAAATTTTTTAAAAAGAAATGTTAGTCATTGACTGTTTAAAATGTTTGTAATTACAAATCAACCAAATGTGTGTGCATAAGTATATATATATATATATATATATATATATATATATACACACACACAATGAGCCAGTAATTGTACATCTGAGTATTTATAGTATGGAATGAAATAGTCCTTTCATAATTAACAATGCAATGAATATAGCAGCTGGATGTGTAATAATGACAAAACTGCATTCACTGAAGTATAAAAAAAATGATTGGTTAGCATTTTAAGTGAATTTAAAAGCTAGTTCAACATCTGAGATATATAAAAAAAAACACTGTGCTACATTGGCTTATCTACAAGGAAAAATATCTACACTGTACAAATTTTATTTTGGAATAATATCTACATAGTAAAACAGGTGCTACTTTAGTGTGTTATCTTTTCCTTGTAGATAACAAGCCAAAGTAGCACCAAAAACACTATTTTTCTTAAGTACTTTAGATTTTATTAAGAATGGCAAACAAGATGTACAATAAGGCAATGCTTAAAATTTTAAAATAATTTGATTCCAAGAGACTACGATTGTAATCCTTACTTTCAAATATGTGACATTTTTAATAACTTTGGTATAAATGTTTTGGCTTGTTTTGTAGTTAAATTGAGATTACAGAATAATTAATTTCTTTCCCAGTCTGGTGTTAAGAAAAAAAAATAATTTAATGACAAACCAAAGTTAAAAAGAACATATTATAAACTAATTCCTTACAACCACCTTTTAAGTGGGTGACTTGCTCATTTTATCCATGTTTAAGCTAGATGCTGATTTGGAAATTGCTTTTGCTCAACAGAGGAACTTATCAAATTTTCACTCTTTTAATCTTTCTTTTCCCTTTTTAAATGTAAACAGGGAATTTAATCAGTTTTAGAGAAATCAGAAAGCATATGAAAATTCCTTGAATTTGATTCAACACAAAGTTGAAGTTTTGATTTTTGTGGTTTTTCACAGTAATTAGAACCACATTCAATATTTGATGACCTTTTTATTCCAAATTGTCGTGGAGAATGGTTTGATTCTAATTAAAACTCAAACACAAAAAGGATGAGTGCTATTAAAGCAAAATTGGAAGGATTTAACATTTTCTTGCAACTTAAATAATTATGGAATTTTTGTAAGGTCTGTCAAGAGCTTTTCTTTAAGCTATGTATCTTGTGCAATTATTCAGATCATATGGTTTTAATCTCCATTCTTTTCTAATGTTTATATTTTGTATTTGAATAATTTTATAAAAAAAAAAAAAAAAAAGAACCTGATACTTGTATTTTGGTTAAGTTTTAATCTGAGTAACATGATTGAAGTTAAATTAATTTCATAATTCTTTCTCCAATTCTCATTAGTAACCATCTCTCTCCATTGATCACTTTAAGTAATGATATTGTTAGAATAACCAATTTGTGGATATGTGGAACAAAATAACTTACTTCAGATTGATCCACTCAGGATTAGATTTTGTTTCTGGAATATTATTAATAGGTAGATAGGTGCAAATAAGTATATGTATGTGTGTGTATATATATATATATATATATATATATATATATATATATATTACACATATAATCACCACAAAATTACTAAAAAAAAACTTAGCATACTGTGATTGGAAAAATGCTCCAAACTTAATGAAACAGTTTTATTATTATTATTAAGAGAAAGATCAAAGTATTTTTTTGAATATTTAATTAATTTTTTTAATCCTTTTTATAACATTCAAAATTAACAATCTTGTTTTTCTTGTCTCAGTGGATGTATTATAAATTAGCATAGCAAATTTTAGCATCTTTTTTGCAGTGACAGATACATTCCTTTGGAAATTTTTTTGGGGGAAAAAATTTTTTTTCAGATTTTAATGGAATTTTCGGGACTTATTCACAAATGAATGAAATTATTTTAGAATTTTACTTTTTTTAACATTTCATCCCACTTCCTTAATTTTATGAAAACTCAAGAAATTCAGTGGGGATAATTTTTAGGGACTATATTAGTATATATATTAGTAGCGCTCTTTGGAGAATTTAAATCAATTTATTTTATTTTTTTGTAAAATTGGATGCTGTTTTTACTGGAAATCTGCTCTGAATCATAAAATAAAAATGCAATAAAACTAAGACATTATTTAGAGAAGCTTTTAATTGCTTTTATGAATAAGATATATTAAGGACAATATTGTCTTCAGAAAAACTTTTTGATGAAAAATGAATTTTTACAAGATTTGTTTTCATTTTTTTTACAATTATATTTAAATCTTAAAATTCAGTTTCAATAGTGTAACTCTTAGGAAATATTAAGTAAAACTATATTTACTAATCAGATATTATAAAGCTTATTACAATCTGACATCCCCAAATCTTTTTAAAGGAATTGTTTTTGTATGTACAAATGTGCTGAATTTTAAGAGCAATAACTATAGTAAATTTAGATCTAAAATTCAATAAAACAGACTAGAGGATATTTTCTTAAATTTTTAAGATTACCAAGTACTTAAAAGGTACTCATGCTATATTCCTCATTTTTTTTTCTAAAGGCCTCATAGAACATTCGATAAAAATCTGTCCTTGAGCTGTCAACATAAATAAATCTACCATTGTGTTAAAAAATGCATTTCTGTGATATTTATACTTGAGTAAATAAGTTGTTTCAAATGAGATTAATTATTCTTTAAATCAGCTAATATTCCTCAGTTTTAGAAAAGTATAATTTTATTTTTAAAAGATTTTTGCAACACTGCTAAAAATAGTGCTGAATTAAATTTTTTTTTTTTTACAAATTTCAAAATGAAAACTCCTTCCAATCAATTAAAACTAAAATAAGTTTCAAGAAATATTTTTCCTTAATAAAAATAAAAAATTAATTTTAAATGTTAGGTATGTTATTGTGGACTTTCCAAAATATATGTGTGTAAAATACACACATTAAGGGTTAAACTCAAGGAATTAGCAAAACAGGAAGAGTATTGATTAATTTGTGTTCAAGTAATGAATGTAATATTTTTCTGAGATGTCAATATTGATTAGTGAAAGATATTTCTCTTGTCTTAATTTTAGTTGTGATGATTGCACAAACATTATTAACTGGCAATTGAAATAACAAATAAACCTTCATGAAACATGCTATGATCAATATATGTTGCTTATTTACTGATTGTGGAATTTCAATCTGGAGACTGATTTAAAAAAAAAAGAAAAAGCCTACTGAAATTAAAATGAAAGAAATACAAATCAGAAATTACTGAGCTTTGATTTGTTGAACATATGCAGATAAAATGGTTTTAGGCAGCCAGACATTTAAAAATGAAATGATTTTATTGCCAAAAACGTTGATGTTTAAGACCAGTGACAGCATGCTCTTGCTCTCCAAGTAGATTTTGATTTGTAAGAATAACTTACTTGATTGGTGACATTAAACATATGCTCAGAATTTGTTTGTGTCATAACTCTTGGCATTTGAACTAAATTAAATTTGAAAGGAAACCACAATTAGCTAATATTAAAAGCTGGTCTTGATCTAAAAGTGAGGCAGTTTATAATTGTATTTGTATTATGAGCTCCTTCCAGAGAATCCTTTGACATCTAGATTAGTGAAGATTTCATCTGGATAATGATAAACTTCATGGTTTTTGTTTTTTTTTTGTAACCAGACAAAAATTGTTACAGTTTAGTTGAGCATCATTTGCTCATCTGCCATATTCAACAGAGAAAGGTTCATGTAGCCAGGCATAAAATATTTAAAAATAAAAAAGGTTTTGTTAGTGGAATGTCAAATTTATAAAGGCTAGGCTGCCAGAAACACAATCAGTCCCCTTGATGTTTAAAAACAGTGCCTTGCTTCCTTCTCCTCAGGTAGGTTTTTGTTTCTTTGAGAATTCTCTTAATGAAAATGTAAAAATTCTTTGATGAAATTATGAAGATAAGGGAACAAAATGGTAAATATGTTTTCAATAAAGTTAATGGAAAAATAAATCTGTAAATTGAAAAAAAGAAAAACTATAAATGTTAATGTATTTATTAAGTCACTGCATTCATCCAACTTCTAATATAACTCTGGAGTTGATGCTAATGAAATCTGGTTTTGGTCAGATAAAATTAAAATCTCCAGTGTAAAATTTATTTCTTTTCATTCAGAGAAGCTTCCATTCTTTGTCTTCAGCTAATTTAGAGAAGTACCAGTCAACCTTGTCATCAGTTACTTCTTGAATTGTGGAAGGCTGCCATAGCGGTTTCTGATCTTTGTCAATGATTACTGTAAAAAAAAAAATATTAGGTGGATATTATAGACAAAACAAATCGATGTAATGTTGGTATTTGTATTATTTTTCATTCCAGATAAAGTTAATTTTAAGAGATAAAAGTTAATATAATTGTGTAATCAAAACAAAAATGGTTTTCATAAGGAAATCAGAATTTAAAGGAAAGAAGCAATAAGAAAACTTAAGATCTGGGAGCAGATCAAACCAGCCCCAAATCAATATTAACTTTGGGGTGAGTTTGATTTCATAAGTTTAAAATAAATGAAATAAATTTGTCCAAAATTCTAAAGGCTGAAAAGATATGAAATTTTATTGCAAAAGCAATATGAATTCACCTGCTCTAACACCTTCATAGAAATCCTTATCTTCCATAGAGTGCTGACAAAGACGATATTCCATAGCTAGGCAAGCTGCAAGGTCTTTTGAACCTCCCTCTAGAATTTGTCGGAAAGTGACCTTTAAAGAAGTGGGAGACTGAAAAAGAAAACCACAAATATCTGGGAACCAAATTGTAAGAAGTCCCTCCAAAAAAAAAAAAAAAAAAAAAAAAATGAACTGTTACATAAGCCAACACAATATTTTTCTTCATATTTAAGTGGAAGAAAGTATTAATCATGATTTTTAAAAAAAAAAAAAAAAAAAAAAGGCGTACATTGTTTGATTTATTCAGACAATACGTTCATTTTTATTGTTTCTGCCAGTCAAGTAATCAGTTTAGAAAGAGAAATACCCTACATGTAATGAACAGAAGAATACAAAAATGTAGAAAGGTTTTCAGCTAAGTGTTTATTCTTAAGATAGCACATTAACCAAAGTGTATTGTATACCAGCGATAGTGTCTTTTATCATTATTTATTTTAGAAGTGTGTGTGTATATTTTATAAACCAACAGAGCATCACTTATTATTCCAAGAACAGGTTATGCAGCCTTGTAACTTTGCAACCAATCAGAAGGACCTTACTACACATGGATGTAGTTCTGTCATGAGATGCTGTTTATGTGACAATTGCGTTTATAATAAAGTAAGTAATCATACATTAATTTTTTTTTTTTTTTTCTGGTAAATTTGTCTGCAGAGGCTATTTGGAGCATTAAGAGGATTGAATGAGTGAAACCTCAAAGACAATTGTGGCTCTGATTCTTCTGACTTGGTCAGGAATCTGTTGAAAAGTCATCCACATTTTCCAGGGCATTCAAAAATGTTGAAAGTGTGTGAACTGCAATCAAAGATCAGTGATTGACATTGTGAGAATTCCATGGATTATTGTTTCAGATATTTTGATGAAATGTGTAGCATCGATGGTTCCAAAAACAAAAGTAAAAGGAATCTTGTGCTCAAGAATTGAATAAAACCAGAAGTGAATCCTGGGCTTAGAACTACAACCCTGAAAGGGCACAAGTCCAATATCACTTCATTCTCTATGTGTACAGATACAGTCATTCCTATAATATGCCAAATTTGATTCCACTCTATTGTTATTTATTAAAGGATGTGTAATAAAGAAAATCATAAGATACCCTAGACCTATGGGAGCTATGAAATTAAATGTCAGAATCATTCAGGTGCAAAAATTTCACTATCTGGCTACTGTAACAAATGACAGAAAATATGACAAAGAAATCAAAAGGTGCATTGGAATAGAGAAAGAAGTCTTCTAGAGATTAAAGAAAGGCATAGGAAAATAATTGATGGTTTTGCTTCCACAGTTTATTGTTATTTATTTTAGGTTGTCCATTAAAGGATACATCAATTATACAATTATCATTGTTTTAGATATATATTTATAAATGTACATGTGTACATTTATAAATATATATCTAAAACAATACCATGACTTGTGCTTTAGAGATGTTCTTAAAGATGCAGTTCTAAATGAAAGTGTTATACAAGGTCATCTTGACCTAGCATTAATAGGGATACAAGCTTAATAGGTCATTTTTTAAAAAGTCGTTCAAACACAAATGAATGTGATACACGTTGCCAAACAACTGATGGATAAACTCTGCATAGACAATAGATTTTGCAAAAGATTTGAGTGTGTATAAATGTCAATCAATTTCTTATAGCTTAGCAAAACAGTTATCGAAGTGAAAATAGTGTGCCAGCCATCATTTTAAAATTGATATTGTTGAACCTCAGCACTGTGTAGCAAATCTGACAGCTACTTTTCTATAGCACCACATACAAACATGGCCAGAATGTTCTGATTACGTTTGGAATCTATGCAAAACTCCACTAACAAAAAAAAACAAAAAATCACTGTTACAAAAAGAAATGTTTATAGAAAACAAATAAATAAATAAATATTTTCCTGATTCACATTACCATGGAAAATTACCCACTACCCTTGAAAATGCCTAAAAGGTGAGGAACCAACTAATGGACAATTTCCATACAATCAGTCTTCAAAGAATAAAAATTGTAAGGACACAAGAAAAATAATTAAATTAAAAAAATAATCAAGATTTTTCTTGTCTGTCATTTAAATATGACAGACAAGAAATAGCACTTACCATTTTTTTCAATAAATTCAATTGGTTTAATGACCATTCTGAACCATCTTTTTCCAATCGGTTGAAAATATCTTCAACTGTGTCTCCTCCAAATAATTCATTTATCTTCTCCATATAAGGCTCAAGTACAAAAGGTTTATCTTCATCAGTTTTACTCTGCAGAGAAAAATTACAATCTTTGGCATTGGATTGAAGCATAAAACAAAAACTTACCATATCTCTTAAGTGGTTAGTGTGTGTATTAAATTTGATTATAAAGAAAGTTAAAATTCACCTTTTTGTACTAAATATTTACTTTCTCAGATAACTTAACCAGAAAGTGATTTTTGATTGGATATTATTTTTAAGAATAGTATTTTATAAGTGTATGTACTTTGTGTTTGATTTAAACTTTTAAAGATAATTTTTATTTTTTTTTTAGATATACAAGATATTGTCAAATAATGTACAATTCTAAACTGCTGGGGAGGACAGGGTCAATCTTCATTTTTCAGGGATCAGTTTGAAAATACAAGATTTTAAATAATTGCAAAAGAAGCCTGTCAATCATTAAATTAATTTTAAAAATCACAATGTCTTCTTGGAAAATAATCCTTTTGCACAATAGACCCTCCCCAAAGTCTATGCAGGATTTTATAAGCCAGCAATAAAAAAAAAATTGATGATGATTAAATATTTAAGTTGGACCAGATTTTGTTTTCCAACTTAAATATTTATTCCAAACTCATCCCAGAGAAATGTTTATATCCAGACAGAGTCAATTTGTGTAAATAGAAATTTATCAAAAATAAAATAAAACAAAGCAAACTAAATTGTGTTGATAGGGATCAAGGCTTTCAGATCCTTTTGCATGTAGAATGAGTGATACAATTGAACAATGAATTTTCTAATCAAGATTTTGGGAAAATAAAACATGTTAAAACCTTAAGAAAAAATAATTCAAAAAAGGTGGACTGTTGAAAGAAGAGATCAATATGACTTTAAGAAATTAGGTTGAAGGAAATATCCAGTGACCACCTTTTAACACAATATCCAGAAATTAGGGTGATAGGAAAAATTTCTAATATCAGGGTGATTTTTGGAAAAGACATGGCTTACCAAAAGTCAGTGGTGAGTGATTAAATTAGTTTTATTTTAACTAGTAATCATTAAAATGTACTGAAGCAAAGTAGTTTTCTTTTTTTTTTATTTGACATTATGTATTTGGAAGATTTTTCACATCAATTCCTTTCATATCTTGATAAAATAGTTGAATGCAATTTAGATGACATACAAAAAAAGTTAACTTTTCCATTCACATATAAGCTTAAAAATGATGAGGTAGATTTTGATAAATGACTAACATTAAATGCAAAAGCATAAATAAGAATAAATAAAAGAACAAACATTTTTGGTTGTGAAAAGGGACAATTAACAAATAGTCTGGCCAAGAAATTTCAGCCTCAGACTTACCTGATTTTGGAAATCTCTGAGTAATTTATCAATTGTTGTTGGATTTGTAGATTCTAAGCTCAGCAAAGCTTTTTCAAGAGATTCTAACTGAAAATTAGGAAAAATTTAATCTCATTAATATTTAAATTAGATTTGTTAAAAATTAATTCTTATATAGATAATGTGGTATGAAGCACACCTACTACAACTACATTTATATGAAATTTAGAGTAGGCAAAATTATTTGGATGAATGGGTGGGGCTTTATGAATACCTTTACATATGTATGTGTGTATGTGTACATACATAACATGGTGTAAGTCAACCATAGTTGTCTCCTCCTGGTCCAGGTATAAAAAAAATAAGCTCCACCCTGTTTGTTGCCAGAGTTGAGTTATAATTCAATAAAGCTTCAAGGAAAGCTCCTAACTCATTTGTTTTTCATTTCTTTGGAATCTGACTACTCAGGTTTATTGTTTGTTATCTAAGGGTCGGGATTTCAAACATTTACCAACACCATATATTTTAAATGAACCATAAAAAAGGGTTATTCTCTGAAGGAAAATATAATGACAACAAATTTCCTTGCAGTGAAGAAAATAAGTTTGTTTTATCAAGTAATTAAGTGTTCAAATTGTGCTGTGAGATGTGCGGATTACAGTCAACCTAATGTGTCTGTATGTGTAGACAATACCTTAGTCAATGGCTGTTGGCTCTTTTCTTCTATTGTGTGTGTGTGTGTATGCACGTATAGATAAAACTGGCCTTCGAAATTGTTTTGAACTCCGAGAAGCAGTAAGCTTCTATTTTTATATCTGTAAAAATGATCCAAAATCTAATTTCACATAGAAGTGCGATCTTTTGTAAATACCAGGTTTTCATTAGTTAGAAAATAATTTCAAGCTGGCTTGTGAAAGACTTTTTCTCAAATTTGTGGGAGTGGTGAGAGGAGTTATTATTATTATTATTATTATTTTCTAAATAGTCCAAAAATAACACATGGTAAGTCTACAACAAAATTCCACCAAGTAGTTTGCCCTAGTAATGATTATTGTTGTTGTTGTTTATCAGACAAAACTTTCTGATTTGTTAATGGGATTTTATTGGTTGAAATATATATTAAAAAATTATATCTAACAGAATGATTAAATTAAATGATTAAAAACCTTTATAAATCTGACATGAGTATTTTATTTTAGCTTCATCAGAAATCTCTTGGGAATGATGAAAATGAAGAGATGTCTTGATATTCTGAATTTTATGCTGCTTGTTTTCATTGGTTGGTAGATGTCATTTTTTGTGGCAGCAGTTTGTATGCATGTCTAAATTTTACAGTGTGTGTGTGTGTGTGTGTGTGTGTGTGTGTGTGTGTGTGTGTCTTATTCCTGAAAAGGTAACTGGAAGAAATGATTAGTAGGCATGTATGTGCATAACAAATTTCTAGTAGGTGTGCAGTGACTAACTATGAATTCTGTGCATGTGTTTAAATGTGGATTAAATTTTTATTATTATTTAGGTTGTTTTATTATTTAAGACATTTTTGGTGATAACATTGTTTGAAGTTTTATTTGTGCATGAAAGTTGAAAACAGTGGCTGAAAGGGTTAAGCTAAAAAAATGAAGAAAAATGCTAGTTAAAGCATGGCTCAATAGGGGTACTTAAAATGGTTTGAAAATATTCATTAGGAGCATAAAATGAAGATTGGAGAGAGCGTCAGAATGGATTGAAACCAAGACTGAATTTACTTTGCTTTTGCATAACCCTGCAGGTCAAGCATTTACTAAGATGGAATGTCTCAAGCTAGAAATTGACTGGGAAACTGAAAAATATAATTAACTCAATGTCCTAAAATAAATAATATATTCAACATTTGAAAAACTGAAAAAAAATTAAACAGAGAATTGGACCACTACCATTCCTCCGAGATAGATTGTGTTATTGGTTTTCACTCTCTTTGTTTTTATTCTGAGAACTTGATAAGTGTTGACAGGTAGCTGGGTCTAGAGAAAGAAATGAAAATTCAGACTCATAGAAATAGAAATTTTGCCATCTTGAGAATACCTGAGAAGTTAAAAGTGATATTTGATTCTCTATAGCAACCAGTGTTCACAGTTAACAGAAGCAGAACTGAATAAGGCATCTCTATTGTCCTCATCAGTGATAGAAACAGCAGGGCAGACCAGGATTTCTGATGCCTACATTGGTGACAGAATTGAGAAGTAGTAACCAGTCATTCATCAGAATTGCCAAGAAAGTTAAGATCCTAACCATCAGAACGAGCCAAGAGTAGCAGTCAAAGTTGATAACATTTGAGAGTGGAAGCCTTCCCCACCATTTAGTAGCAGTAACCAGCAGACCAGCTTTTCAGAATTGAAAAGTTCCCAAATGCCCAAGGCAATATTAAAATTTAACAGTTGCCAAAACTCCCTTTAAACGATTATTGTCATATGTGAATATAGCCACACACACACACACAGAGAGACTATAAATGCTCTCACACCAAAAGGCTGCCTGAAATCAAAAAGTTTTAGGATGGATTTTTTTTTTTTTGACTCTTTTGTCTTTTTTCCAAGAAATAAAATTCCTTTAATCATATTCTAGTATTTTTCATTATTTCCAAATGAACAAGTTCACTCTGTTTGATTTGCAGTGAATTAGCAAACAGAAAACCATGGCCAAGTCTTCAAAGCATTGTTCGGTATACAATGAAGACTTAAAAAATGGTTAAAGGGGTGGGAGATGGTGGCAAGAGAGTGACCAAGAACATCAAAGGCAGAGGAATAACTACCACACCAATATCCAAAATCATTCCCAACTAAACATTTGTTTATATATATATATATGGCAACATTAGGATTGAGATCCTGAGGAGCTGCACCCAACCACACCCATTTATATATGGTACTGTGACATCAGAAAGTCATTCACATTTCCTGACTTGCCATTCCCTGTTTATAGTATGTATTGAAAATGGGTGTGTGTGTGTTGAATCATTATTATTATTATTATTATTATTATTATTATATAGGTTGTTTTTATTCTTAAATTTTTTTTGTGTATCGGGAGATTTGCAAATGAGTATATTGTCATGTTTTTTGGTTGTATGGTGTAATATAATAAAATTTTGAAAGTGAATGTTTAAATTTTGGATTTTACATTGTTTAAGTATATACTTTATGAATATTGGTGATATAAAAAAAAAAGGAGCCTGGTGTGACTAGAATATGATTAAAGAAATTTTATTTCTTGGAAAAAAGACAAAAGAGTCAAAAAAAAAAAAAAAAAAAAATCCATTCTAAAACTTTTTGATTTCAGGCAGCCTTTTGGTGTGAGAGCATTTATAGTCTGTGTGTGTGTGTGGCTATATTCACATCAATTTGAAGGTTATTTATTAATATTCTTCTAGATTTCTTTCTCCTTAATGGGTTGCGTTAATATTTTTAAGGTGGCATTTTTTTAAATCAATGTTGTGTCCTTTTTTATTCTGTGTGTTACAAAGGGGTTTCCTGAGTAATCCATATGGAGGTTGATTTTGTGTTTATAGATGTGGGGTTTTTTCAGTTTCTAGAAGTTACATCTACATAATTCTTCTGGAATTGCAAGCAGTCAATTTTACATATCCCAGCTTCTGATGCAGTGTTGATTCTGTATTTTTCTGTATTATGCAGGAATCTGGATCAGGTGACCAACCAGTTGATTGGATCAAGCCTCTCTGACCACCCATCTAGCCCAGGTAAGGGCCAAAGTGATGTGTTGGGATCCAGGAATTAAAACATCCCTCCTCCTGAAGTCATCAATCACTAGGAAACCATCCCCTGCTGGCATCACACGTCACCATCCCAAGGCCAACAGGTGACCTTATTAAGGGGAGGAGGTTACTCCACTGCAGAGTGCAGTCGGCATATCCTAAAAACCTCAGCTAACAGGGTGGATTGATTAAAGGAAAGGTATAAATAATAAAGTTTTTATCTTCAAATGATTCAAATTGAATGTCAATTATTGTAGCAGACATTATCATGGAACAAAATGACTTCCTTATCCCTTCATTGATTAATGGTTTTCATTGGCATTTATTTTGATTCTGTAATTTTCTTTTAAACCAAAATATTAGAGTCAATTCATGAACAGCATTGTCTACAATTTATTATATGTATTAAAGCTTTAGCATCATTACAACCAAGCTCAGAGAATGAGATCAGGAGTTGAAAAAGACTTTCATATTTGCCTAATAAGAAATAATTAAAAAAATAAAATTCTATTTTTGAAAAAACAATAAATTAATAAGTTTATTAAGCAAAAGAAGAAATTCATAAAACAAGTTATTAATTAAAAAATTTAAATGCCAAAAAACCCCAAAAAAACAATAAAACTGTTGTAAACTTATTAAATATTTCAAATTGTTTATTTTGATAAAATTTACTCAAAAAGTTTGATTTTTTAAATGTGAAAAACTTTTACTTAATCCAGAAAAATAACTTTTTTCATATGTATTTACTTAAAAGACATTTTTTGTCATAGAACCTGGTAGAAACTAATTGGGTGGCCAAGTTTTATGAATCTAAACTTAATTTTAGTAATTTTTCAGGAGTTATCTTACTAAGCCTTGCTTAATGAAGATTTTTAGGATTGTTTTATCCTGAAAGGAAGCCATGTATAATTCAAAATAATTATAAAATCCTTATTGGACATCAATTGAAAGGAAAAATAATTTAATCATTTGAAGATATGTCGAGACTAATCAATAGAATTGCAAGTGAGAAGAAGTTTGAAGGTCAGCAACCAGAGAGAATGCAAATACTCACCTTACTTTTCTCCACAAAATGTGTTGCCAGTCCGGCTTTAAGAACATCTCGTCCCTTTAACCGAAAACCAGTAAGAGAAAGAAAGAGCCCCAGTTTCCCTATCAATCTGGAGAGAAAATGGCTACCACCAACATCTGGGAAAAGTCCTTAGAAGAAAATTATTCAGAAAAAAAAAATATTCATTAATGATTTGTTCATTAGAGAAGAAAGTGTTGACAGTAAAGTGAATGTGACAATAGATGGAATTTTAAAAAGTTTATGTAACAATTTTTATTAATTAAAGTGTAATTAGATTACTTTGAAATAATCTTTTGGCATTGCTGATCTTTAAGTGTTGTGGTTGTAGAAATGAGAATTGCTTGCTGATCTATTTTTTTAATAAAAATACACGCAAAACTATTAATGGAGAGAAACAGACTATTCAGAAGCAAGTTGGCTATTTAGTTTCTACTAAAACTACAAAAACAATAAAAAGGGAAAATATTCTCAAGTGTGGTGAGTGGAGGATCAATCCAGAAGAAAAAATAATAAAATAAAGTCTCACAAATTAAAATTTCAAAGAACAATAGGAAATATTAAAGAAAACAGTTGTGTTTTTAGCAATTATAAAAAAAAAAATAAACTTTCAACAAGAAAAAAAAAATAAATGATAGAAAAATAGAGAAGTAAATAATCATCAGCAACAAATAAAAATAATCTTTTTGGGCTACAATAATACGACAATAAAAGTTTGCTTATAATTGAATGTGAATAGATGAATGAAGAAAGTTGGTAGAACTTCAACAAATAATGTGTTACATGTTTGATAATATTTGAAAATATTGAGAATCAAAATTTTTTCAAAAGAAAATGAAACAATTAAAAAAGAAATGAAGTTCATTAAATAAAATAAAATGTAGAAAGTGAGATGTAGATTTGAAGTTGAAATTACCAGAGGTAACCACATTAATTGTGACAAATTTTCATTTAGTCTACTTGAAGAAAAACCAAGAAGATTCTTTACATGGTTTAAATGCAATATGAAAAGGATGCATGTGTAAGTGAAATCCTGATAACACTTATTGCCTGATGAAAATTCATGAGCTCAGTAGATTCACTTTAAGTGGCAGGTAGTGGGCTTCCCGCAACTGTTAGGAAAAAATTGTGACTATGTTCATCGTTGACTGCAATCTGTTGTGGACTTTGTATTCAGTGATTGATAGTGTTTCTTCCCAGTTTGAATTAGTTCCTTTTTTTACCCTTTGCACTGACCCTATTCTGAAATCTCTCCTTGACTGGCCTAGTCATAAGAGCACTAATATAATCCAGTAATATTGAGTAACATCTATCATTTCCCTGTCCTCCTGATCCTTGGTAAGATGGATAAATACATATATTTCATGAAACTGCTTAAGTTGTAAAGATCACTCAGTAACATAAAATACAGTTAGAATGAAAAATGTTAGTTTGGTTAAGTGTTATTGTTACCACATGGCTGAAAATAGGCGCATGGAAAGGTTTTCTGGGGATAATATACTGCTTAATTAGGTGAAACGTCCTAATAATAACCAGTTGTGAATTGCAGGTCAATCTATATATTCAGGAGTACAGACCAGCTAAAATGAGACTACCTTCTTGTTTTCTACAAGAATAAAATGAATATCTATTTGAAACCTCAGGACTTACTGAAAATGTCATCCTGATGTCAAACCAAACTTCTTCAAAGGACTCTGAACACTACACAAGGCTCTTGTTGAATAAAAGTTGCTTAAAGTGAAATCCTATTCATTCATATGGTATACTCTATCATTAACCCTTTTTAGGCTCAAATGAGAAGTGTTGGTGAATTCTTCCAATGTCATTTTTTATAACACTTCTTAACAAATGATAAATGTATCACATGCAAAATTTACAGCATAAGAGAAAAAGACCATTTCCCTGAGAGGCTAAACTGATTTAAGACTTCAGAAGATATTATGTTGAAGTCTGGAAGTATTAGTAGCTCATTGCTAACCAAAAGGAGAGGATAGAAGAAGAAAAGAAAATGACTGAGTTAGGTGTGACAGAGTTCAGTAGGTGGGTGTATGAGTAAAAATAAATAAAGGAAGACAAGAATGAAAAAGTGAACTGTTGAATAAGCAAACATTTTAAATTAATCTTTTCTCAATTCCTGATAAAATTTAGTTTTTGCAGATCAAATAAATATGAAAATGTAATAAATATAAAAACTTAAACCAGTGATACATGATCATTAGAAAAACATTTAAATTTCATTTATAAGAAATAATTAAAAAGATTAGTCACAAATGGGATTTAATAAAATCAAGTCTGAGATTGAAATGCACAAAATATTTTCTTGAGATTAAATACAAATTTGATTTGATTTAAGTGAGTGGAATGGGATTATGTTAAATATATAAAGTACTTACCTATTCCTGTCTCTGGCATAGCAAACAATGTTTTCTCTGTAGCTACACGAAACATACCATGTACTGACAGACCAACACCCTAAAATATACAATTCAATTTATGGATAGTTTCATGAAAAAAGTAGATACAAACACTAATTCGATATTAATTTAGAATTAAATTTAAGGCTTGTGCAACAGTTGGTCAAATATTCCGTTTTAGATTTTTAAACAAATTTAAGGCCTCAGATGCAATTTAACTTTTATGTTGTTGTTTTTTTATGCTGAGAAAGTAGAAGTGATTCAGTAAATTACACTCATCTACAAAGATAAGTAAATCTGTCTTTTTTTATTTAGTAAATGCAAAAAAATGATATTAAAATAAATTATGTTTCTGGTTACAATAATTTGAAGACAAGGCAACCATTTTGGATGATTGGCAGATAATAATACATTTTAGCAAATTTACACCCCTAAATGTAAATAATAATTCTAAAATCAATCAGATGTTGGTAAAAGTAGAAAGAAAGACAGAAAAAAAAAAATTCCTCATCTGAAGTATTTTTAAATTTGAAACTACTGAGATTTACTCACACCACCCATTGTTATCCCATCAATGAAAGCCACATAAGGAATTTTGTAATTTCCTAAAAAGACAAAAAAAAGTACATTAAAGGGAAAATATAACAACATTTAAATAAAAATATTAAATAAAGAAAATAAGAAATTACATTAGAAAGAGAACAGTTTAAAAGTTTTGGGGAGGAAAAAGAAATAAAATGTAAAAATTTAACAGCATATAAGCCATGATCGAAGAATTTGTTGTGGGTTGATATGGTTGTTTCTAGTGTTCTGAATTTGGAACATATAGAGATACTATCAGGCTTTGCACACTTGCTATTGCTTTGCAAAGTAAGATATATTCACTACTTGAAATCTTTGAAACAAAAATTTTAAATGAACATTTCATTCATAAATTGGCTTGTTAAGGAAAGTTTTACAAATAGATGCTAAATTGTTGAAGGCCAAGTAAAATGCAAATTTCAAACACTTTTCTGCACTATATAAGACGATATTTCTAAACAGAACTATTTTTGATATGAAAATCAAAACAATCCTTGAATGAAAGAACAGTAATGAAGGACAGTTAATTAATGCAAATTAATTAAACCTGAACAATGATATTGCCTAGAAGTAGATAATATATAATACAGATATTGAGCGCTTTTAGTGTGTAAAACTGCTCTCTCAAGTAGTTTCGAACACATACCAGGAACAAGGATCTGTCCCTGTGCTAGTAGTATCATGGCTATGACTAGCTTTGACCAGCTTGGACAAGCTATGACCAGCAAAGATCAACAGTCCGAGTGAAGGCACTCAGGTCCCTACGTTAAAAACTGACCTTGTGTCACAACCTGTAAATCTCTGCTGTCTTGAGTAGTTTGTAACACATTTTTTATCATCTCTGAGTTGTGTGTGTGTCTTTGGGCAGAGTGCATTCAGGGGCAGCTCTATCAAAGGACAGAGTTGCAACTGAGGAAAATTATACTGAGAGGTGCCCAGCCACGGGGAACAGCTTGGACATACACATACACTGAACTTTATACATAAGATGATCCTCAGGTTCAAAAAAAAAAAAAAGTAAAGATGGGTTCGCTCAGATAGGAACACATGACACAACAAACACAAAATGAATGTTTGTAAATATTATATAACAAAAACAACAGAATATGCAAAGAATATTGAATAACAGACATAAAATCAATAAAAGGCACTTGTCTAACATGGGGTGTTAGTTCAAGCATTTGTGTTTCATGAATTTGAAAGTTCAAATGTTCATAATAGCAAATAGGCAGAATCTCTTTAAAATTTCCAAATAAAAGTCAGTAGTTCTTTCCACAATATAAGCTGGACAACTCTGAAATGGTACATGTACTTCATTTCCTGTCTGGTAATTAAATTACATCCAAAGATGAAATTGGAATGATTTCTCCGGGTATCATATTCTTTTATTTCCTAAACATCAAGTAGAATTGAATAAATCCAAGAACTTTTGCAATGATATCTTTTCTTATTCCTTACACAACAAGTAATAGAATAAGTTTATAGGGTAAATTTCTCATGAATGCCCACTGAGAGTAAATTTACTTGTGACCTATCATGGTCAGAGATTATCAGGAAACTGAAATTACAATTCAAAAATCCCACTTGGTGATGCATGTCATGTGGACTTGAGTGAGTGACTTTTACTTACTCCATTAGGAGGTCAATCTGTCTGGTTGTCAAACAACACAGATTCTTTCCCACTATTTCTCAGTCTAGACAGGAAAGAAAGAAAGAAAAGGAGAAAGAAGAAAGGAAACACAAAAAAAGAAATTGTGTCCTTTAATAAATTGATCATATGTCTGATTTAACATTCAACATTGAGGGCCATGTTGCACTAGGCATGAAGTTTTGTTTCTTTTGGTGGCTTTTCACTGTCAGTTTCTGGTATTCTACTGGGTTTGCTTCTTTTTTAGAATATTAATTGTAAAATATATTTAGTATGTTTCTTCTTAAACTGAAGTAAATTTTCACAAAAAAACACCATGCATACCCCTCCAAACACAAACTTATCAACTCACACAATGTTTTTAATAATGGCTTCTGAGTGCTCAAAATATATTGGACAATTTATATTCAAGTTATCTCCACAAACCAGAAAAATAATCAGAACAGAGAAAAATGAAATAAAATATATTAAAGAACTTTCATTGGTCAAAAAAAATTATATATAAGATAAAGGACAAATAGGAAACATTTATACATCTAACATGTTTGACTTTTATTAAAGCTTCAGAGAAATTCCTTTTAATATAAAGTAATGGATTTTTATTCATTAGTCCAACATATTTTTATTACTTTAAACATTATTTTTAGTGGATAGCCAGATCTTAGATGATGCTCTGTTTATTTTTTAAAGACTATTTTATTTCATCTACTAGTTTGAACATTTGAAAAATCTTATTAAAGAAAAAATGTGCCCTTTGCATCTTCCTTTGCAGGAGAAATGTCTGTTAATGTGCTTTAACCATCTCACTTACAAAGAGCACTGTGAATTCTTGAATGTTCAAGGCCAGTAGATGAAATAAAATACTGTTAAAAAAATAAAATAAGTGTCTACTAAAATATGGATATTGACTAAAAATAACATTTAGAGTAATAAAAATATATACACATACACACAATAATAATTGGCTACTCATTTTGGAGTATAAACATCTACTCTGGCAGATATCTAATTGCTATTGCAGATGATTATTCAGGCACATTTGTGCTTGATCATCACCTACAGATCCCACCTGTGGTTTATACTGTAACTATGCTGAGTGAACCATAGTCTCAGTTTCTTGGGGAAAGAGCACGTAACCTGGCCTTGTTCAAAAGATCACTCAATGACTTGTAACCATTAACAGCTTCCAAACAGTTCCATCAACCCAATTTCACTCACACGACTTGGGTCTAATCGTGGGGTATGATTTTCAGGTGCTTTTCCAACGGTGCCACATGCTAAGATTATCTACCTTAAGTCAGCAACATTAAGAAGACACCCTCCTGACAAATTTAATATACCATGATTAGTCCTGGGTATATTGATAAACTACATCTGGCAGAAAGGCTTCTAATTGATAGATTGGAGATCTTGAGTAGCATGGAACCACCTCTTAATTGCTATTGTTCCAAGGTTCACCCTGATCCGAGGGTCCCAGTTATGAGCAAATAGGGAACCCACAAACAAAAACAATATGAAAGTGTAACAATACATGTTTATAGTAAAAATACAAGCAATACATTTTTATATAAAAAATTACCAACAATATATATTTATAGTAAAATTATCAACAAACATAATTATAATAAAATAACCAACAAAACATTTTATCTGTAGTTAAAGGTACACAACTGCATTCAAAATATTTAGATTTCAGCATTAAATAACTCGTAGACGTTGATATGCCACTAAATAAAAACCAACCAACATATTTGAATTTACAACCAGCTCTCAATGTCAGAAAGCAATTGTAACCACTCATCTATGCAAAAACACATTTTTCTGCCCTTAAAATTGAAGAACTTAGAAAGTATTTTTAAGCACTTCCACTTAAGAAGGTTATAACATAAAAATGTGTTTATGATTTCACTGTTAATAATTTATAAAAATAAACATATATTCTATGTATTTTATCCAAATTTGTTTCTGAAAATTCATAGAATACTAATATTTTTAAAATCTGATGTTAGAAGAAAGAAATGTACTCACCAATTTTGTGATTGAGATAATACTCTTCTTTAAAAAAGTTTTCAGATAATGGATCCTTGATTTTTCCAGCTTCTACCACAGCTGAAAACAAAATATATATATATATATAAAAACTGTATTAGATTTTTTGAAAAAATCTTACATGGAGACTTATTTTTCTAATTTGGAAGAGAATTTCATGCCAAGTGGTTACTAGGTTTGTCTGGATACAAAAAGTCATACCAATTTTCTAATCCTGTATATTCATAGTAATAGGTTGTCTTATCAATAAGCATAAAACATTCATACTTGCAGCCAAAGTTAAAAAACAAATTGTAATTAAAGTTTTTAATAATTTTACAAGTCAAGGCAGGTGGTCAATCAGTTTTAGAACAATTCTTCATTTTAACATGTTGGCTAAGATTTAAGCTGACATTGGACTTTGGGGATGAATTATATAGGATGGACTCTATCAATGATTTCAATGCAAGGTAATATTAGTTGTCTCCTTATAAGGAAACAGTTGGCATTTATTGACTGAGCAACAATTTTTCAGAAAAATAGGTTTCTCAAGTTCTATAGCTTCTCCCACTCTTTCCAGTATTGATATGGGCTTCCTTCCTAACATTTGTTTGAAATAGTGTGACATATTAACATCTGATTATTATTTTTTTTTCTTTGAGTTACATATGACATCCATTTTAGTTGTTGATAGTCTTCAAGTGATGTAGTTTCTTTATTTGTGATTCTGTTGCCCCACTCCACAAGGTTTGGAGAAGGGTGGTCTTCATCAAAACCTACAGGTTTCACTTGCTGAAAACCATTTTTAACCATTGTGTCTGAGAAAGGTGTTGTATACAGTTGATAACTTAGATATTTCTGAATGGATTTGGCACCATGCATGACATCCAGATGAAAGTTTCAATCTGATGAGGCTATTTAAGATCATGACTTGATTTTTCAGGTTAATATTTTAGTTTTGTAGCAATTTGCAGTGTTGTGTGAAACTACCTCTTGTAAAGACTATTC
Source organism: Acanthosepion lycidas (assembly GCA_963932145.1). Classification (NCBI taxonomy): domain Eukaryota; kingdom Metazoa; phylum Mollusca; class Cephalopoda; order Sepiida; family Sepiidae; genus Acanthosepion; species Acanthosepion lycidas. Next base: position 20,366,581 of record OZ010606.1, on the reverse strand, counting down.
TATGTTCAATTTCCTTATCACCTATAATAAATTTGTTATAACTGATCCATACGTCAAGGTATTTGAAGTGTTTATTGTTTATTAATTCCACATCCTGAATTTTTATGTTAGATTCAGTGTATGTACCATCAGTACACTCTTTAGAATTCCAGATCATTGTTTCTGTTTTGGAAAGGTTTTACCTTGAGTCCTATTTCTTGTAATATTGATACAGGATGTTGATTTTTCTGGTCAACATCATTCTTATTTCAACTAGGAATACCTATGTCATCAGTATAGCTCACTTCTCATCATTAGTACAATTGGTTTCGGAAGAGAAAACAGGTTTGTTGTCTTCTATTGGTAGATTCATTTGGGATGTGGTATGAAATACTTAAATAAATGTTCATCTCTTTACATCTATGTTTGTAAATGTGCAGGGCATAATTGAGGAAAATATTAAATAGACTGGGGCTCTCATTTCCTCTTTGTCATACTCTTGATGAGGTTTGAAATGTTTCCATATTGGGGACCAGGTCAGATATGTAAGATTTTGTGGACTGATAAAATTTCTTCATTAGATTGATGCATTCAGTGGATTCAGAGATTGAAATGTGCTTTCTAATTGATGTGAAGAAGAAGCTGCTAATACTGTAAAGTCGATATTGCAGATATGCAATTCCCTAATAGAGAAGTAAGCAATTTCCTGGAGTTGTTTGAGGACATATATGCCTTCATTTACAGCCATTACCAGAACAAAAAACCAAATGGGATCGTGAGGAGTTGACTTTTATAAGATGATAAGAGCCTAGTTAACATGATGTTTATTAAATACTTTCACCTTGATCCATCCAAGTGAGGTACCCTCTGTGCATATGTGAGGGTCTTTTTGATACACATTTTGAGATTGGATTTCATAAAATAGAGAAACTTGTTATTGAATTTGGGTTGAAAATAAGCTATTTTCAAAAATTCAGCCTCAATGTCAAGTGATACTTTACCTAATTTTTTTAATAGCTTTCTTACTTTTCTCATCAGTAAGTTTATTATTATGTTTGTGGACAGATTTTGTAATGGTTGGATGTATATTGGTATATGTCCTATTTCTGAGAGAATATTTAATTTTTATGTTTGTGTGAGACACCAAACTAGTAAAAGATCTGCATACCAGTCAACAATTTGGGCAGCTGATGGTGTTTGTTTTTCTTTTTTCAATTTTTATGCACTTTTCAAGTCTCTCCGATAACTGAAGCCTTTTTTTCTTTCAAAGTTTTTGATATTAATAACTTTCAGATTGTATCTATCTACCATGCATAGCAAGACTATCTATGTGACATGAACCATGATGAAGCTGGTTGTACATGAGGACCTTAAGTCATCATAACACAACCAGCCCAGGACCATATTGGGATTTCATAAAAAAAAAGATTCTATATCTCCATTGACACATTTGGTAAGAAGATCACAATTCCTATTTTTTTCCAAAGATGATGGCAAACTGGTATCAAGTTAGTTACCTTGGAAATTGACCAGGAATGCATGGGAGATGACAGTGCTTCCTAAATACCTGAATAATTTCACATAATGCAGGGTGTTACCATCAATTAATGATGTGTATCTGGGAATTATTAATTAGGTTGATTGTGTTTTATCCTTTTCCTGATCTCCTTAGGAATAGGATTTGGTTGGTGCAAAACTTCAGCTTTTTTTTTTATATATACAAATGGCTGACTCAAAGTCTTTGTTTGCAGAAACCTGTTAATGAGTTTTTGCGCTTCCTTCAGTGCATCATCACCATTAAAAAGATTCCAATTTATGCAAGCTCTGGTCAAAGTTTTGGTTCTAAAAGACTCTGATGATTAAAAAAATACCACTTGTGAAAAATTCAAATTTAATACCTCCTTCCAGGTCACCATAATAATACATGCACACACAGACACACAAAGAAAAAGAACCAACGACATTAACTGTGTTTTTGTATCATTGGTTATATCAATGGAATCTGAAAGTTTATCTGAAATAACAGAAGTTTTTATTTCTTTGTAAAATGAAAAGACAACAATATTTAGCATATTTTCAGGTATACCAATGTTTCTTCAAGACTTTTCAGTGCATCTTTATTGGTGAATATTGTTAGAAATATTTACTTGTAATTAATGACAATATAAAATGCAAATATGGTTACATCAAACAGAAAGAAAATTTATTAATTTAATTCTGTTTTAATTACACTTTTTCAGATGTTATGCTAAATCTTAAGCAGCTTCATTTTGTTTCTAACCATGAAAAGTTCAATATTCACAAAATGAGGCTGAGTTTCAAATCAATAAATTGAACAATTTCTTCAGCTTTTTAAATATTATTTAAATTGTTAAAATACTTTTAGTATTTTTAGTTTTTGAAAATAATACCCAAACAGCTTGGAATTTTTTGCTATAAAATTATTGACATAAAAATAGTACTTAATTGAGTCCTTTATAAAACAAAACAGAAATGAGGCTTTTGGAGAATGTATGAAGCAAAATTAGGAAGAATTTAATAACTTTTGATATGTTGGCCTTTCAGAAATGAGTATCATTTGATGTTAATTCCTTGATATTAGTTAACATATTTAATCTGTTTGAAAAGAGACAACAGTTTTTAAAAAATTTTTCTTCAATAAAATCCAATCAAGAGATTAAAAAGGTTTCAAAAATACCTCTAATGTCACCTCCAGCACAAAAAGCTTTTCCTCCAGCAGCTTTCATAATCACCATTTTCATAGAATTGTCTTTTTCCCATTCCTAAAAGAAAAAAAGAAAAGGCCCATAAAACAAAAATCAAAACCAAATGACACAATACCTGATAAGTGCAATGGTTTAATATTAAAGTTATTCTTCATGTAACAACAGTTTTATATCCTTTATAACCCAAAGATTACAAGGTAGAATTCAAAATCAGAAATAGGACATGTAAAATGAAAAACATGATCTATACATCTGTATATCATCTATTACAAAAAAGAAAAAAGAAAATGAAGTCCTAAAAATCATTATTACAAGATACCATGTGGAGTCAACATATACAAGTACTTATTTAGTATAAGGTAACATTTCAGTTTAGTCACTATATGATTAAAAGGAAAATAATTTCAAACACTTTATAATAATTGTGTGTTAATTCTAATTTTTTTATATAAAATTTACTTTTGAAAGAGAAGACAGATACACATTTCAATGGAAATTGTCTTTTGTTGAAAACATTCAATTCAAGGATTCATAATAAACAATCTCCACCTCTTTTATCCAGTTTCTGTGATACTTTTGTTTGTCATCCATTGAGATATTGGATTTAAAAGATCCACAAAAACATTGTTTTCTTGATGGTGTATAAGAGGCCTTTGTCCCTTTTCTTTTTTGTTTACATACATATATATTTTGCATTCATTTTAAAACCTTAGATTTTAATTTCCAGAAACTGAACAGATTTTCCTTCAATCAACTGAATTACTTTTGATTTCAACTTTCAAGAAACTTACTGGCATGAACATTTCTTTTTGTTTACTAATTAAACCTTGAATGTTAGCATTCAAAGTCTGAATTAATTTGCATTTCATAACTGACAGAAAAACTTTATTGAAAGTACTTGGAAAGATGTGTAAGAAAGATGATACCACTCTGTGACCATAACAGAAAAAAAAGATCAGGAAACCTACTAGCATCTGAGGGTAGATTTTTCGTATCATAGACAAATTGAGGGCATTAAGTACATTTGGCCGATTTAAAGTGATGATTCCTTTGTCTGCCACTCTCTGGCAGATGACATCTATTTCTTCACCTGAAGTTGACATTCGGTGCCAGAAACCAGTCAGTTTTGGTATCTGGTTTCTCTTCTGAAAAAAAAAAAACAAAAAAACGTTCAATACATTAAGATAATGAAACATGTATAATTATTTAATTATCAATTGCAACAAAGAGCAAATTTTTGGCAAATCTGGAGACTGTTTTTAGAGGTGGAAATTTGGGCAAAGTTTAACCTTTATATAAGAAAAAGAAAACAGTGTGTCAAAAGGACAGTTTTCTCCACTATTACTGTATATTCCCTTGACTCTCTCAGCAATGTTTATTGCTTTAAAAAGCTATGTTTAGAATGTTAATAACAACAAAAATGTTACACACTATTTAGGTGTTAGATTGTCGATTTTCAAGATTAATTTTATATTAAGTTTTTACTACAATGCAATATTTATTATTTACCATTTTAGAAAATAATAAATAGAAAAAAAGAGTAGAAAGGATGATAACCTATACTTGCTGGAGTTTCAAACCTTGAATTTTTATGGATTAGGCATCCTTGATCATAGATCACAATTATAAAAAAAATTTGGAAAATTAAAACGAAAACTAATCTGAGATATAAAATAATTTGAGAAGAAAATGTATTGTCCAGAAAATCAGATGTTCATTCAAATTTTTTTGTTCTATAATTTAGACATTTTTATAAATTTTTAAATAAAAATATTATTTTCATAGTTATTTATTTGTAAAATAGTAAATAATGAATATTTCTTTTTGGTTCACATATATTTATAATTTTGTAATTTTTTATAAATTCATAAAAATAAAAATATTTCCATATTTCTTTCTTTATGAAATGGTGACTAAATATTTCATTGTAGTTGATTCACATATTTTTATAATAAAAATAAAATTATTCTTGTAAATAAACAATCTCATAAATAAATATTCTTTATTATTTTTGTTGTCAGTTCTAAAGAACATAGTGAATGTATAAATCTAATTTCATTTTTGGGTTTTATTAAAATTCTAATCATCACTTTTTAAAACAATAAACATTGTCAAGGGAGTATACAGTAATTGTTATGATAGGTATTCTCACTGATAGATGTAGTCTCATCAAAAGAAGATAACTCTGATATAGCAATACTGCCTCTTAAACAATATCTAATTTACATATTACTACACCTCCCTGAACCTAAGAGGCTTTATACCTTTAGTTGACCTTTGACTTCTATGAACCCTAGGAGATATAATCTGTGAATCCTTTTATTTCTTTTTATGAGAGATTTAGGTCTTAACTGATTCTCCTCATATGTATCATCATGATACCTGCAATCACTCTCATCCCCAGATTTTAATAGAAATTTCCTTCCCAGCAAAAAATTTATAACTCTTTCCATGTTCCATACAATCGTAAATGCCTCCTCTATATTCAAATAATTCGCCTCTGTAGATGTTAGTTTTCTAGACAAGTTCATTACAGGGTAATCCTCCTGTGATAATATTGCAAATATAGCACATTCACTGACCTCAATAGTTAATGTCAATTCTTTCGATGAATCAAAAATTTTAACAACTGGCCTTTTCTAATTTCTCAAAAACAATCTCCTGTCTTTTTGTCCATTGAAACTCAGTATTCTTCTTCCTTATTTTGTTAAATGGTTCCAAAAGGTCACTATATTGTGGTAGATATTGGTTAATCCTAAAAATGATTCTAACTCTTTTTAATTTCTGGGTGCAGCTATCTCTGATATCTTATTAATGAGTTTATCATCTGGCGATATACTGTCTTTGGATATTTGACATTCTAGGTTTGAAATTTTTAAATTAAATTCACATTTATCACGATTAACCTGTGCTATTTAATTTTCTCAAAACTTGTTCCGTTTTACTTTTGAGCTCTACTGTGTGCACCAATTCTAATGTTCGCCTGATATACAATTATATTTTTAATCTAATATGGGTGTTCATTGTGGTAACTTCTTGAAATTTGCTATCACTTTTTATCTGATTATATGTTGACTTAAGGTCATCTTTAGCAAAGTACTTCATACCAGCACATTCATGGCATGCTGTTTTAATGTTTGGCAACGAGAATGAATCCAAAAAGATCTGGTGATTCATGCCCACCTTATAATCGCCACAAATTCTCAAATCTCTATTGGGCTTGCATATTGCCACAATTGCTGTCACCCTGACTAACTTTTACTAATATTTTTTGTTCCACCATTTTGTTCGGCTTAGCAACCACCAAGGATAGCATGTGAACAGGAACTTTTTAAGCTTGAAAATATGTGGGTTGACTGCTTTTTCTTAAAGTCGAATACTCACCTCATATCTCTTTAATAATCCAATATCTGGTTCTACAGACTTCATGCAATTTTCAGCTTTGATGTATCCACTCTTAAGACATCAATTCTTAAAAGACTCTGGTTTTTGATGTTTTTCACCACTATAATGGATATTATCTTGAATCTCTTTTTTGTCTCAAGCATGTCTTCAAAGGAATTCTAAAATTTTGAGATTGGCCCATCAAACTATTTCAACTGGGGATTACTTTTCTTTAACTTTGGTCTACCTATTCTTTCCCCAAAATTTCTTGGTATCAATGTGGCATCACGTCCTGTATCTGCCTACATGGGTAAAGTTATTCCATTCAAATTCACATTTTCCCTACTTTTATCCTGTGCTTTCATCTCAAATAGTTCTGTACTTTCAATTGGAGGATCTGTATTTTCTACCTTTCACTTGCTTTTCATATGTGCATATCATCTGGAAATGATTCCTCTTTTTTACATTTAAAACACCATTTCCCAAATGCTGGACACTTATTTTTGCTCCTTTCATGTTCCTTACTGCAATATCTGCATACAAGTAAGCTTTTAATATCACTGTAAGTCTTCATACTGCCTTCAGAGGTATTAAATTTTTTTAATCAATTCCAATTGTTGTAAGAATTCTACACATACTTCCAAATTCACATTGTGAGCTTGAAGCCGCTCTAGAATTTTATGCTTGTATGAGATGTCAAACATTTCTTCAATCAGTCTTAGCAAAATTAGCTTGTCTTTGATAGACATTTATTTTCAACCCATTCTTTCAAACTCACAATATCTCAACACCTCTTTCAATCACTGTACATATTACATAATAGTTTCATCTGGTCTGTCTACTTTTGAGAAATTTGGTTCTTTCAGCTATGACCAATCTTTTTTTTGGTTGTACATTTGCTTTTATGAGGGCAACAATTTCTTCATATGCTAAATCTTCCAACATTTTGGGATAGACCATGACAGATTTTTTCTTATGGCCTCACATCCTGCTGAGGCCAAAAACAAATCTGTAACTTCATTTTCTCCTCCCCTAGCTTTGGTGTCCTTTAACTCTTTTACTTTCACCGACACAGCAAAAGACGTAAGCCAGGTTCCACATATTCAGGATCCTACATTGTAGTAACTGATTGGTGACACCATTGTGTTATGATAGGTATTCTCTCTGAGAGATGTAGTCGTGTCAAGAAAAGATAACTCTCCCATAGGTATAGCAATACTACCTTTCATACAATATCTAATTTACATATCACTACAGTAATAGTGGTGCCAAGCAAATAACTGTCTTTTTGACACACTGTTTTTTGCAGGTACAAAGATTAAACTTTGCCAAAATTTGATTGGTATCTGTTAATAAATGTGTACTAACAGATAGAGTGTGTGTAGTAAAATTATTTTAGGCTTTATGTCATATCAGTAGATTACCTCCTGAGTGTTCTGCTGTTCTCTACTGAAATACATGTACATCAAAAATGCAGGTAGATAGCCAATTCCTCTGGATAGGCTTTCTTTTCGCAGAAGGCAGTGTTGTTATGCTATAGTATGTGATGTCAATGCCTAGCCAGTAACAAGTGTCATCTACCTCCATTTTCCACAAACAACAAATGCCTTAAGATGTAGAGTGGTTGACTCTTCTAATGAAAGAATCAACCAAAGTAACATCCAATGATATCTTATATTCCTTCCAATGATATCTTTATATTCCTTCCAATGATATCTTTATATTCCTTCCAATGATATCTTTATATTCCTTCCAATGATATCTTTATATGCCTGCAAATGTGTTAAACCTTCTCTTTATCAACATTTCACTTGTAGCCTTGTAGTTCATGTTTGTTTTGCCATTCATGGGATCAAAGAGCCAATGATACACATATAAGGAATTGGTCTTCCGATAGAGCACCTACAGCTGCCATTAAAGAACAGAGTTCATGCCTTTTAATAGGTTATCAAGTTTAGGGCTAAACTGATATGCTGTATGACATTTATGCACAACATTCTTTGGTCAAGATTGTCCTGTCTTATCCTGGTAATTTTTCCCCAATTATTCATTTGAGAGAGCATCGTTTATTATCTATTTTGTGATCATGCTTTCACTGTCTCTCATGACACCAGTTGCCGTATGAAGAAGTCATCCACATGCTGGGAAATGGCCGTTGATGCAAGCTAGCCTGGAGATGTCAACCAAAATAACCCATATTGTCACAAAGTGAACAAGATGACCTTCAGCAAAACAATAACAGGCTTTTTATTCCCTTGGGACATCAATTGTTGGTCAGTTGAGGAAACTTGCATCAGTTGTGACCTCTTATGTAGTGGTCTTAAAAGAAACATGCATGGTTTGCACCATGATGACAAACCAGTGTACATGGTACATGGCACTGCTTTCTCCATTGGGTTAATTCATGAGTTTTCCCACTGCTATGCTTGAAAATTAATCAGTAATATTGATAAAAATTTAAATCATGTATTATGATTTAAATTATTTACTATTTCTGAGAAAAGAATAATAAAGAAGATATCTGATCTGTTTACAGACAATAAACTTCCAGAAATTGTAATATTAGACAAGATAAACTGCTTTACAAGTTTAATTACCAAAGTAATAAATTGCTTGAAATAAATCACCAGAAATTTATTTTCTTAATTTAGATTGTAAAAGAATTTAATTATTGTTTTGGTTCAAGTAAATTGTGTCACATCATAATTCATATGCCTACAGATTTGAAAATAGTAAGCAGAGAGTGTGAATAACAAAGCCATTTATAAAAGCTGGTTTGAAAATTAAAAAGAAATTAAAATGATTGCTTTAATCAAATATAAAAAAGCAGGAACCTCACCAGAAATCCCAAAATGGCCTGTGTACTCCTGAAAGAAATCAAAAATCCAATATTTAGTTTAAGTAAAACACAGCAGTTATTTCCAGTGTGAATACTTTTTTGGATAAGTAAACATCTGCAACTAATCAATCCAAATTTTTTTTCTTGTTGAATTCAAAAAAGGTGGGAAGGCATAAATTTTGTTACATACAGACCACTTTCCCTCAATACAAAAGAAAGTAGAAATTATTTTAACACAGAAGCATTACATCTACCAAGTTATCTTCTAATTGCACATCATTTACAATAGGTACCTCCACATAAATGTGATACCTGAGGTTCAAAATGAATTTTTAAAAATGAAAAATCTTTCTTGAAGCTTTTAGTTTTAATTTCAAGCTAATAGATTAAATTTAATATTTTCAATGAGTAAAATACTTTGCTATATTTCAAAACTAATTTACATTGACTGGAAGGAGTTTTTGTTTTGAAATCGCTAAAAATTGCTGATTTTAGCATCATTTTTAGTCATCTGTTATTAGCTGATTTAAAGTTTAATTAATCTGATTTGAAACAAATATTAATTACTTTAAGTTTAAAATATCACAGAAATGCAATTTGTAACATGGAGGTAAGTGTTTATTCAAGGTGTTAACAGTTTGACTGACGGAAGTTCACCTAATTTTTTTTCTGAGGGACATATCTGTAAAAATTACTTGACGAATATAATGTTAGCACCTTTTTTATATAATTCTTATCAACCCAATAATCTTCAAATTTAAGGAAACTATTCTCCATAATGTTTTATTGAACTTTAGGTACTTTGGCTTTAAATTTACTAGAGTTATCGTTCTTATTTTCTGATAATGTTGTGCATAAACATTGGTATTTTGCAAAAATTTACACATTTATACCCACAAAGAAAATTCAAAATTATTTCTAAAATATTAGGTGGGTGTCATTGAATTGTAATAAACATTTCCATTTTTGATTAGTAAATATAGTTTTTACTTAATTACAATATCACCTGTTACAAATTAATATAGAAATTTAAAGATTTAAAACTTTATAATTTATTTTAATTAAAATTTAAAAAAAGAGAAAACAATTCTTGTAAAAATTCATTATTAATTGATAACATTTTTTTCCTTAAGACAATAGTGTCCATAATATATCTTATTTAATAAAAGAAATTAAAAGCTTTTCTATTTAAATGTCTTAATTTTATTGCATTTTTTATTTTATGATTCAGAGTAGATTTTTTGTAACTAATGTTTCTGTTTAAAAAAAAAAAATTGATGATTTAAATTTCCCAAGGAGTTCTGTGTGTAACTAACATAAAATATTAAGCAATAGAAAAATTAATTTATGGAAATTTCATAAAATTAAATAAGTGGGAGGTAAAAAAATTGTTTTTTTTACCAAGATTTTCTATAAAAGAAACATTTATAAAATAATTTCATTCATGTCCTGAAAATTTTTTGTGGATGTGTGTTGGAAAGGAATAGAAGTTTTGAATTATCAGAAGGCTTAAAATTGTGTGTGTTCAATAATCTTCCATCATCAACAATTAATACAAGATAGAGAATAAAGATTCATAACCATCTTGTTTCGAAACGTAAAAATTGAATTTATTAGTGTTTGATATACATGCATGAATACTGAGTGAAAAGGTTAGACAGAGTTGTGTCTCTTAGATTAGGTAATATTTGTACCTAAGTTCATAAAGTGAAAGTAATTATTAAACTGTAGTTTAGAAGAATAAAGTTTCTTTCGCATGTTTGGAATTGTGTATTGTACAAGTTGGTAAAAGTTCAGAAGAGATTTCAGAGTTCGTACTTGCGTGAATGTTGGTAATGGTCTTTAACGTCTGACTGCATTAAGTTTCATTAAAATCTGACAATTATTTAATTTTTGCAAGAATTTCAAAATCAATGTGTTTTTCACTGCAAAAAAGATGCTAAAATTTCCTATACTAATTTTTGGTCTCCTATTGTAAGAAAAAACAAAATTTTTAACCAAAATGAATGTTCTAAAAGGATAAAAATATATAATTTAATAATCAAAAATCCTTTGGTCTTTCCTCTTAATAATAACAAAGATTTTGACAATAAAATTTTGATTTTATTAAGTTTAGGGCATTTTTTATCATATGCTCATTTCTTAGTAAATTTATGGAGGTACCTAATTTACAATAAAGGGATTTTCTGTGTTAACATTTTATACAATCACTAACATTTAAACACCAAAATAAGAATTTTAGATTTTTACAATGTTTTAACCAAGTGTTCTTTCATTTTCAGTTTCCTCCAGAAATGTTAATTTCAGTAGCGCTTATTTTTTTAAATTCTAATTTTCTTTCTGAACAGTTATTTTAAATCAGTTAAGAGGGTAATATATCTCAGTAAAATCATTTTTTATTCCGAGATCATCCATTGAGGAGGATCTCTGAATATTTTTTATTTTACTAATAGTATTACTAACCAGAAGTCCACAGCTAGTAATTAAAATAAAATTTCTAGTCCCTATTTTTTACATTTCTAGAAAGATAAAACTGAGAAAATGATCGCTTAAAAAATAAAGATTTCAACACATAAAATTTTTTCCCAAAAACTTAAACACTGTTTTTAAAACAAACTTCTAAGACAATCCTGTTCGTTCTCTTTTGTGAAAAATTAAAAATACTCTGGGAATCACAAGAAGTCAAATCACTGCATTTTGTTTGTGGGGGGATGTTTTCTGTGTTGTGTTGGAATCTTTGTAAAACTAAAACATTTTTTCAAGTAGAATTTAGTCATGAAAATATTGGTAGTTATTACAAAAAGAATAACATTTTCTAAAATAAAAAAACCTATTCATTATAAAAGTAAATGATTAATAAATATGTACTTAAATGTTCATTTAATTTGGATAATTCCCTGATTTTTGGTAATTTAAAAAAAACACTACCCCTACCCACTAATTTTCCTTTGGAGGTTTTTGGGCCCCCAGATTGGGAAAATTTGAAATCAACATGTAGTAGAGAGGGTGGCACTGTATCAAAGTTTCAGGGATCTGGCTGAGACCCTAGCACTGGTCCTGACCAGAACTGACCAAAGCAAAAATAAACAATAAGAATTTATAACTAGGCTTGATATTTAAACTGTAGATCCTGTAAATATAGAAATCAATGAGTTTGTTATCAATGCCCTTTTTTGGATAAAAATTTAAGTAGAAATAAATTATAGTTACATGGACTCATATATGAATATCACTTTCGTAAGAACGAATGTCAACATATACACTTTATTCAATATACTAGTGTCACTCATCCTATGAAATTGCATTATGTTGGGAATAAACTTTTACCATTGTGGATAAAATATCAGGTTTTGTCATTTCTGGTCCTCTATACTTCAACTTTTATGAAGCACAAGATTAAGTGGCTTTTCATCACATATATACAAGGGAAACTAAAAACATAGCATGACATGTTTTGTGCATTACAAAGCAACTGATGGACACCGGCTTCATATGTACAGGTAGGTGTGCATGCACAAGCACTCTATGAAAGGGAAAAAAATTAACCTTGTCCCAATGAAAAGTGCATATATAAAAACTGAAACTGAGATATCCAGAAAAGGCGTGGCACATGGAACTAGAACAATCTACCCTAGGTGATGAAATAAAAGGTTTAGTTCAAAATTCAAACGTATATCACCTGAAGAAGGCTGGAGAGTACAACAGCCAAAATGTTGTGAATATAACAATAAAGATAAGGACAACAGTTTGAACGATATAAATAATGTAAATAATGATATCTTTATTATAAATTTCTCTTTTAGAAAGAAAAATGCATAGAGAAAACTTTTCAAACTTATTCTAGGAAAAATGAATTTTGAATGAAAAGTAGCGCACTAAAATATTTTTCATAAAACCACAGCTAAGCAAACCTGGTGGCAGTTGTGATGTTGGGAAGCAAATGAAACAATTGAACATTTATGACAAATAGAAAATATAAGCAGTGATGAAAGAAATTAAGAATTAAAATAACTTATTAAGTTTTTGTTAATATTAAAAAATAGTACTTATGGTTGTTTTATACACCTATAAAATAATCTATAAATAAAACAGAATATTCATAACTATTTTTATCTGTCCAAATAAAAAAAGAATCATGTTTACTATTATTATAGTTAAAACAAAGAATGAAATCTAATAAACCAAGATGGTAACTCTTGTCATTATATGAATGTCGATGGGGAGGGGGTTCACTTACTTTCAAGTTTAATACAAAACATTTAAATTGAAAGAAATTAACTTATAAATTTAGTATTTATAAAAAATAAAAGCAAAAATTAAATAACCTGAATTTATCAAGATACTATTTGAAATCTATAATTTTCTTAAAATAAATAAATTCTCTTGATTGGGCTCATCCATAATTTGAACAACATATTTATAAAGTTTACTTTTAATGATTGGTTTTGTTTCTTTCTACATTCATCTGCAAACATTTTTGTGTTTGATGATTTTATTGCTCATCATGTCGAAGTGGCTTAATCATTCTAACATTACTTATGTATGTAAGTATGCAGACTTAAAATTTTTCAGTTGTTCAGTCTCTCAGTCAAATAATGGATTTCTGTACTAATTTCCTTAATAATTCTGATCAACATGCTTCTTTACTTGATTTGTTCCTTACCTCCTCCTCTCCTAGCATCATAACTCTGTCTTCCTAGCAATTCAGATCACATTGTAGTATCTGTTGATAGTTCTTTTGAAACATGAACCTCATATTCACAACATTTCTTTCTGTTACCAACTTATTGATTGTGATTTTTTTTGTGATACACTTTGGATTGAAATTTTTAACCATTCTATTAAAAATTGTGCCACTAAGGTTTCTTCTTGGGTAAAAGCTGGTATCAGTGCTTTTGTATCTTCTCATAAACACCAGGTGAAACCATACTCTTCTCCTTGGTTCACATCTGCCTGTTCAGCCATTATAGCTCATTAGAATCAATCATTAGAATCACTTTTTCTAACTGTATCAACATGGTAGTTCCAAACACAACAGACACCTCTTTGTGTCTGCTTGTAATAATTATAAACATGTCCTCAATGAGGCTAAGTCTTTATTTGATGACAGTTTGGTTTCCCTGTGACTTTTCTATAAATAATTTCATGGCAGTTGTTATGACAAGTTTTACTAATTAGTACATTGACTATAAGAATTTAAGCACAGTACTAGATTGGCAGCTAGGTTTTATCATTTTCCAGTTTAAATGGCCTCTAGATGTAACTCTAAGTTCTATGCTTAGTTTCTTCTCACACACTTCTTGCTTGTGGAATTCTCTTTCAGGCTTATTGCTTTCCAGTGAATTTTGATCTTAAAAATTTAAATGAAGCATCAATCATTATCTTCTCTCTACTTAATTCTTGCTTTTTTTTATCTCTCTCATATTCTTTGAGACCTCTTGCACCTGGGTGGCTTTATTGCCTTGTTTTGAGTGGAAAGAAATTATCTAACAGCCAACTGTTCTCCTTTACAATTTAATTTTTTGATTGAAATATTGAATCTGGTTTAAGTATATTAATATATACAGAGAAAATTATTAATTTTTCATCAAATAAAAATGTTTTACTTACTGATTTAAGAATGGCAACCATAATAAGATTTTCTTCAGAAAAAAAGAAATCTTTAGACTTTACAGATAAGTTGCAATTAAATGAATTTTTATTCATCTATATTAATGCTGAGGTAATTTTAGTTTTTAACATTTATTTGTAAATCGTAGTAGTAACATTTTAAATATACATAGAATGGACATTAAATTAAAAATTGTACATACATTTTTTAAACTTAATCTGATCAATAATTTTATTCATATCTGTGATGTATGTAAAGAAATCATTTATAAGCATGCTATCCAGAAAAAAAGATTAGTCATGTCCTTCTCTTTAGTTCAATCATCACAATTAATTTATTTATTGAAATCAATATTTGATTTTCTTGTGTCAATTTCTGTAACAGTTTGCCATTTTCTAATCATCATAGTTTTGGTAAAAATTACTTTATGAACCAATAAAGAATTTTATACAGTTGAAAACCATATTAACTGTGAAATGATTGTAAAGCATTAATGCTGAGTACATTGTTCTGATAAAACCAAGCAATGTAAGAAATGGTTTCATTTCAGGCATGTGATAAAACAAAAGAGGTGATAAAATAACCACTGATTTAGGAAAATAAGGAAAAATTGTGGAAGAAAATATTTTTAAGAAATTTATTTATATAAATTAATCTAGTTTATTATTTGATACAGACATAAATCATTAAAATCTAAATTCAGAATCAAGAATTTTTACATAATTTAATGAGTAAGTGCTTAAATTGTTAATATAGACAAATGAGTTACATAATGTTTTTATACAAGTAATTATTTTGGCTGTTAGTATCAGTTAACCATTATAAATCAGAATTATTCTGTTCATGGATTTAGACATGTCTTTGCTCAAGAATTTCTGTTATGGTCACAAGTTATTATCTCTCTATGTACTATGTCTCTTCAGAATGTAGATAATCTTGGTTTTTCACAGCTGTTTGTCATTTGTTCCTTTCAGCTCTACTTTGACCTTTATAATATTTATATTCTCTTTGTAGAAGTCGTTACTCCATCCATTTGCTGCTTCTTGTCAAGTGAGGTTACCTGTTGCTTTCCTCAGCTTCTTTTACCTGTGTTGTGAGTATTCTCTTTTCTCATGATGTATCCCCAAATATCCAGCTGTGTCTTTCTGAATGGCATTTTCTTTGTTGTTCTTGTTCTCAAAGCTATTGCTCTTAGTTTAGGTAAACAATTGTGACAAAAAAGAAAAAAATACTTTCATGTCAAGGCAAGAGCATACAAAAAACTTATGATTAGGTTGGTTGCACAGTCAAGTCACGTTTTTTCCCACATTGTCCAAATACAACTATGTAGAGGACCCCTAATGTAAACATAGAGAGATACAGAAGAAGGGGAAAAGGTATTAAATAAACTATTATCTTGTAAAAACATGAAGGATTATTTTAATAATTTAAATCTATGACAAGAGAATGCATAGTAGCTGAATTATTTGGGAATTTGGAAGTAAAGCCAGTGGAACTTTGAAGAAAAAATTAAATGTTATATAGACATGTATCTAAATTCTAAAGTTAAAGCATGCATCTAGCAATCAATCTGGGGAATTGTCTAGAACATAAAACAATGAGGAACTCACCTCCTGTACATGGCTACAGTCTGTGTCTGGAAGAGACAAAAAAAATTACAAAAAGGAAAGAAAGAAATATGGAAAATGATGGCATCACAAGCCAAAAATTAAGAAATGAGAAAATAAAATCTAGATTTAATCCTAAAACAAAATCCTGATTATATAGCTTACAGACCAGCAAGTTATGATCTTCACTGGACGTCCCACGAGTGTAGCCATGTGGCATACTAAATATTCAATTTATGAATATTTTAAGAATATTTACAACAGTTCGAGGCAATCAGTGCTAAAATTTATTTCATTATTGGTAAATTTGATTTTTAATCCCATTTTTTTAACCTTTTTTTAAAGAAAAAATATCTGGTGTTGTGTAAGCCTTAAGCATTTCACTAAGAGAAAAAAGTACAATGTATAGTACGCACACAAGTGCCTTTTTAACTGGATTGATGGATGATGGTTTTATGCCAAAAGTATAGTTATATAATTTTATTTTTTTTACGTTTATTTTCATATCCAGGCTTGGTCCCTATTTAATATTTAATTTATTAGTATAGTAAATAAAAGTGACAAGATATTTTTAGATGAAAAATTTCATGCAGAGAGACTAAAAAAGCAAAAAAATAAAAATACCATCATTTATTTTTTATTTTTTAAATCATTAATTTACAAATTGATATTTATTTAGTTTAGTTTTTTTTATGAAGAGCTATAGCTGCTATATTTATTTTTAGAGAAAAAAGGGACTTGTTGAAGCGAAGTTTAAAATTGGTAAATCTCGCAATAAAGTCCTTTTCTAACTTTTAGGAATAAACATTAACGCTCCTCGATTAGTTTCAAAACTTAGGAAAGCTGGAAATTTTTTCTTTATTACAATAAAAAAAAATATAACTGTTTTATATTTGTTAAATTATAAATAGCTCCTTCGAAGTTTTATTTTACACAAATGTTGCACAGTTACACACAACACAAAGCAAGGTTAACATATTTTTTCTCAAATTATTTTGTATTTATAATTTAAGCACTAAAAATTAGTTTTTAGCCTAACTCAACTTTTGAAAAACAATAGATTAAAATAAAAAATATTGTAAATGTCAGTTATTTAAAATAAAAATAATAAAATTCAAAAATATATACACGAATTCAAACATTTTTTGTTGTGTTCATGACTTCTGCATGACATTTTGATTTTAACAACCATAAAATTTTTTTTTTTTAATTGTTAAATTAAAAATCCTTAGACTTTTTAGTTTTTAAAGACATACTTACAGAGGAGTACGTATTAAATAAATCGGTATTATTTTTTTTAAATGCGAATAAAAACCAAAAGAGAAACTACCACAAGAAGAGAATTTTTTGCTATCGCCTCTCTTTCGCCTTTTAAGGTCGGTAGATTAATTTTTGGTCGAACAAAGTAGAAAAAGAGTTCATGGCGAATTTATTCAAGTCAAATTAAAAACTATAGTAAAATCTATTTGACGCAGTTTTTATTTTACATTTTAAGTGATTAAATCAATACTACATCATAAAAGCTTTACATACCAACCATACATAAGCAGAAGGACAGATACCGGAAGTAGCATGTGTTTTGAAACTCTCCTCTTATAAAGATCAAAGTAGTACTTTAAAGCATGGAGGTTGATTCAACAAATTTCTTTCAACAATTACCGGTACCGGATAAATTTACAGAAAAAAATGATAAAATATGTAATTTTGTCAGCAAACATAATGAAATCGGTAACAAAGTTGTCCTAGTGACAGTAAGAATATATTTTCTTTTTTTACTTTCTGTATTATTTGATTCCTTTATGCTTTTTTCCGACTATTTTTTGTTCGTTTAAAAATGTAAACATTTTGAATATCGTATATTTGGACAGTAAACTTTCTTTTGAACATGTTTCGTAGAATATGGCAGATAAAAAATCTTTTTAAGATTTTAACTTATTCTAATTTTCTTAAAATCTTTTTGAAAGGACTAAAAAGGGAGTGCAGAAACTCCCCATAATGATTATTGCTCCAAGCGCTTTCGGACAATTAGCCATGTTTTAAGGTGATTGTGTGTGTGTAGAAGTAGTAATTTTATATTGCGCGAGTTGATGAGGTCATGACTTTATGTTGGGTGGGTGCCTTCTTAAAAGGCCACCAACACATTCGAACTAAAAGTAAAATTGATGCTTGACTTGAATTGTTTTCAAAAGGCCTC
Source organism: Acanthosepion lycidas (assembly GCA_963932145.1). Lineage (NCBI taxonomy): Eukaryota > Metazoa > Mollusca > Cephalopoda > Sepiida > Sepiidae > Acanthosepion > Acanthosepion lycidas. Next base: position 20,348,241 of record OZ010606.1, on the reverse strand, counting down.
GATAAATTTTAGTCAGCAATCAGATTTCTTCTAAAAAGAAATCTGACTGGTTGTTAATAACACCATAAAAAGTTATCAACCAGAATTTTTCTTATGTGGACAGGAGGCAGTTGTTTGTAGGTGTCAACATGCTTTTTTATGGAAATCCTTCGGGAGAGGGGATTGTTAATGTTCAATGTTTATGACAAGAGGCGCAGTTTTGTACTGGGCAATTGACATTGGTCATTTTTTAGATTTTAGGAGTAGTGTTGTTTTTTATAATTGAGGTTGTCAGTTTTTTTTAATTTTATTATGTTTTTTGTTAGTGTCCGCGAGTGAAATGTATGGTCTGATGATGCATCGCATGACAAATTCATCACGTTTATAATTTTTGTGCATCTTGTCGCAATCGTAACTAATAATAATACTTAGCTCGTACGAAGATTTTATATTTTTAGGGTAAAAAAGTTAATTTATTTTCGAATGTTTATTTTTATTTTATTTTATTTATTAGGCTTGTGATTTAATGTCTACTTTTTTTATGTCAATGATGCATGTATTGTAGTCATTAAAGAAAATATTTCTTTGGGTGAAAAATAGACTAAAAATTATAGCTTTCCGTGTTTTTTTTAATTTTTTTTTTTTATTAATCGGTTTCACTTTTAGCTGAATTAATTACAATCAACGCCGATTTAATTTACTTTTTGTTTTTATTTCCCCTTGTCACAAGAAGCGAGCGTAGGCGTAAGTTCGATAAAAAAAAAAAAATTGTTTGCTTCGATAAAAAAAATCATCCTTGTCTGTAACTAATTACAATGAACCGTTTGTTTGTTTTTTTTAAACACTGTGAAAATTCAAGTTTCTAAGATAACTATTTTTGAGGAAAAATGTTTATAAAATTTGACTTACTCTAAGAAAAAATTCATTAAATTTTGAAAGAAATTCTGGTAAATTTGCAGATTATACCCCACCCCAGTAACCAATTTTTTTTTTTAAAAGTTTAATTCCTGGCGTAATAACGCCTGATTATTCCAAAAATAGCATTAAAAATTAAGGGAAATCTACCGTTTAGGAGACAATCTTAGTTGGGTTCCCGGATACAGTCTGGCCTCCTATACTGCGCGATTTGCAGATAATTTCCCAGTGACTAATAATGCTAAGAAAATGCGTTACCTAAGATTGTCAATATCAATAACCTCCTAAAAATATTTTCTGCAATTTTTATTGCTATTTTTATAATAATCATGCTTTATACCTGGAACAACTCCTTCTCTTAAGATTAGTCGCTCGCTGGTGCATTATCTGCAAATCGCCCAGTATTGAAAGCCAGGCTGTACCCGGGACCCAAGATTGTCAATATTCCGTAAAAAAATCAAGTTTCCTCAAATTTAAATGCTCTTTCTTTGGCAGCCGGACTGTAACCAGGACCCAACTAAGATTGTCAATATCTCCTAAACGGTAGATTTCCCTCAATTTCAATGCTATTTTTGGAATAATCATGTTTTTTGTTTTTTTTAATTATCTGCAAATTTACCGAAATTCGTGCATTAACTTTGGTAATAATAACGAACTGATTAAAAGAACTGGTATATCATTTTTTCTTTTTACAAACTTAACCCATTTTTCATACTAGTTGACCACAAGATACTTAGTTTGTTACTTAAAAAAAGAAATGATTTCTCATATTTTTATAATTTCTTCCCTCTACAATACATGCACAATCATTATGTGGAGAGAAAAATTATACCCATTTAAATGGGTAATTAATTCTTGTCTTGTATCACTCGAGCCTTCATAAAGTCCAATTTATTTGACTTGAGGAAACATCAAAATTTCTTGAGCATGGACAAAAAAAAATTGGAGATTTTGGACAAACTTTAAAAAACATATTTTGAATTTGATTCAAGACTTTGGAAATGAGGTGTTGTGGAAAATGTATGCACAGAATTTGCTTTGGACGTTAAAAAAGATGTTACTGTAGCGGAGAGTGGGTTTACATGTTGTTAAATTAGGAACACATGTGTAACTCCTGATAGAAGAGTCCACTACAAGAATATGGTGGACTCAGAGATTGAATCCACCATAAAGAAATGTAAAGAAAATAAACAAGATCGAGATATATATATATATATATATATATATATATATATATATATTATATACACACATACAAACAAGTATATGTATTAAACAACAAAATTTACTAGGACATCAACATTTGTGTTTGTGCGTGAATGTAAAGAGATTGTATGTATGCTTGTGTTTCATGGCGTTTTTCCACAAGTGGGCAAAACACAAATCTCTATGAGTGATCACATCTTTTAAATGTGTCTGCTGAAATGCAAAGTAAGATCTCGGATTGATACTGTGGTTTCCTTGCTGTTTTGGATATGAATGTGCGCATAATAAGGATTGGCTTCTATAAGTTCCGCCTCCTCCACAATAGGGTCATGCTTTGATTGTCTGATGTTGTCTCAGAAGAACCTTTCCTGGTGTTGTTAGCTGTGTTGGAACTGAATAGCCGTTCATGAGGTGTATATTCGTAGCTGCTGAAAGTAGTGTGCACATTGAATGTAAAGCATCTAGCAAAACATTCTCCCATCGATTTATAAGTAGGCATTGAGTTTTGAGTGCCAGAGTTCTTGCTTTCCACAAAATGCCATTATACCTCTCACATTGTCCATTACCCTTGAGGTTATATGGGGTGGTACAGTTAGTTGACATTCTGTGCCCAAGAAATGGGAGGAGTGATTGTAAGGCTAGGGAAGTTGTCCAGAACACTCTGCACCAAAATTAAGCCCTCTGTCAAAATATGGCATAAGAAAGCCAACCTAGAGGCATGGTGATGACTCTCCAGTAGTGGAAATCCCAGCCTCCCATTACACTGATGCTGGTAACAGGTTTCTTTACACACCCAATGTTTGTGACCACACCACAAGAGGTTGGTCAACAAACACTCGATTGCCTCCATATGGTCCCTGCAAAGAGGAAGTATACCCAAGTGGTAAAGGATGAGGAGCAAGATGTAAGTGGTACACAACTCAGCCCTACCCTTTAAGGACAACCTCCTTTGGAGCCAAGTCTGGACTGACACTCTGACCTTTGCCTCTACTTCTAACCTATTCTTCTTCAGCTGGTGTTCAGGGCTGAACCACACTCCAAGAATGCAGACGGCCCCCAGCAGTCCAACCAAAGGGCCCCAGAGGCACAACCCTCTCCAGGGCACATAACCACAAGCTGGAAGACTTGTTACGGTTAATCTTAGCCAGTCACTTTCTCGTATTGTTCGAGCACCTTCTGCACCACATTAATGTCGTGACAGCACAACATGAAAATGGATATGTCATTGGCATACGTGGAAACCCTAGCTTGAGCTCTACCAGGGAAAATGGTGATTCCACATAGGGCTGGACTGCACACCCTGTGCTTCAGCTGGCATAGGAGGGTCTCCAACGCCAAAGCATAAAGTAAGGGCAACAGTAGACCAACCAAGACAGTGTAAAAGCGCTCGATCACTTCCCGTTCACCTGTACCACAGAACTGGGGGAGCGACACAGGAGGCTGATCCACCAGCAGAAGTCAGGTTTGAATCCAGTGGCCTGCAGGACAGCCGCCAGGTACTGATGGTCAACCCTATGCCTTGGACTGATCCAAATTGATCAGCACAGCTTGTTTGTCATCTTCTACACCCTCTATTATTATGCAGATCAGATGTAGGTTGCTTTGAATTGTTTGTCTCCTCACAGCACAAGTCTGTCTGGGTCTTGACAAGCTTACAACAACTGACTGTAAATGCTCTTGCCCTTTTTCAACAGCGTGATCACACCCCTGGGAATCTGGTCAAGGATGGCCCCCCTGCCGGAACCAGTTGTTGAACACCACTGTCAAAATCAGGACAAAGATGTGCAACAGTCTCAAGTACACTTCATAGGGCAGACCGTCAAGTCCCAGAGACTTGCCTCTGCAAACATTCTTCAATATTAAGTAAACTTTGCCCTCTGTGATCTCCTCACCCTCACAGCTAGTCACTTCAGTTGGTGAAAGCCAAGGAAAGTTAGCCAAATAGCTGTAAAACTTGTCACCACTGAGATCATGCTCCTTGATAAAACGATTTTTAAATACTACCGAAACACCTCGTACATCTCCTTGGTCAACCCCTGAGAACGCCCCTCTAGGGTAATGACCTCACATTATCACATTCAAACCTCTACAGATCTCTTCCCCATGCAGTTCTGCGCCCATGTTCACAGCCTTGTTAAACATCTTGTTTAACCTATGTCTAACTACCTGACCCTGATAGTGCTTGCTAGCCTCACACTTCAGGGCCTGCCTAGCTACGGCTATCTCTAGGGAATTATCCCTCCCAGCCACCACCTAGGACAGACTATCGTCAAGAGCCTTCATCTTTTTAGCTCTATCTAGAGCGAGTCAATGGCTATATTCAGTGGTGAAGGACCTAATCCTATCCTTAAGCCTCTCCCACCACTTATTCCCAATAACCGCCCCCACTAATTCCTGCTGCACTAGTCTAGTCAGCTGTAGCTGTAAGTCCTGCCTGTCCAGTATAGATTGAACTTCCAATGTCCAGCCATTCTAGGCCTAGGACCTAACACCATCCGGGCTCAGACAAGTCTATGATCTGAATAGTATAAACGGTGGAGCATGGGGCAATCTAGTAAATATAGGTTGACCCTTCTTGCTAACATTCTGTTCAGATAGCTGACTATCTGGAGAGATGGCCACTTAAGGGCCCATGACCACATCTCCCACCCTGGACTATCGGCAAGCCCAAACTCACTGATCAGATCAACCAGGCTACAATCACCCAATACCCTCCTGCTAGCTCTCCACCCACTGTCTAACTTGGTGTTCAGGATGGCATTCCAGTCCCCCCCATTAAGATTAAATGTGACAAATCAACCGGGAATGGCCCTAACTGATGGAAAGGGTTGACACATTCCTCCTGAAATAACCTGAAACGAACCATTGCTCATGACAATATCAGCCCCCTCCCCCATGTGAACATGAACAAGGTCTACTCTCGCATCCAGGGAACATTTAACTAGAAGGAAACACCTCTGAACTGCTGGTCCCTGGATGCTGAATAGACAACAAAGTCACTAGACAGCACATGAGCATCAATGTCGCAAACAAAGTGTGTTTCCTGGATCACAGCTACATCCACTCCAAAGGACCTGAGATCATTAAAGCAGGCAGGCAACCTTACCCCAATCTCTCAAGCCCCTCACATTTAAGCTGGCTAGCTTGATAGACAAGATTTAAGCCTGATTCTCTTAAATACAGACTGTGTGGAAATCTGTGAGTGTCGAGACCCTGACAGATTGTTTCAGACTTCTGGTGCCTATTTCAGATGTAATTCATCCTTCAGAGACAATGCCACTGATTTCCATCAGGAACACTAATTTAATTGCCCTATATAGAGAAGGGCAGAGGAGAACCAGGACTCTCAACTAACACCAAGATATTTCATCCACAACACAGCAGCATATCTCGGATGGCCAGAAAATTTTCTCTGGTCTTGGTGATTTCCAATACAAAATTCCCCCTGTCACTATTCCAGTTTTCCTAGACACTGCTGACACTTCCCCAACCTGTCCAAACTTGGAGAAAAAGGCTCCCAATCGCTCCTCTGTAATGTCCATTGGAATTCCAAGCAATGAAACTTTGCTTCTCCAAGTGCTCATATATTCGGTTTGCAGTCATACTGATTTTGTTGTTAGTATGCTGCCTGCAAGTTTTCTTGCATCTTCCTCTATCTACCAGTCTGTCCCATAATGCATTGGTCCTCTTGGCAAGGATTTTCGAGGCATATCTGGAGGTTTTTAAAGTTTCCTCCATGGCCTCTCTTCTTATGAGCCACCTTGTTATGACATCCAATGTTAAGGAGATTGTCTGGGTGGGGTCACTACATCTAGAGCTTCGGGAATAGCCAAAAATTCATTCCTCTAAGTAAGGGGTGCATATTTTTCCTGAAGTGCTACATAGTCCTCGGGGCTCTTTTTTGCTGGCCTTGTAGCGGTCCATGCAGACACAAGAGGGTGTGTCAATTCTGGCTGCTGTGGGGGGGACTCTGCCATTGTAGAGGGGTTTCCCTCACCAGCACATATAACACAAACGTTGACAAAATCAAAAGTACACAACCACAAAAAATGGAAGACTGTTACAACATTTTACAATGCATGGACGAGAGACAAAAATGAACTTAATTTTAGTTGTTACACGACTGAATATTCAAAGCACGTCTGAATCAAACGATGAACCATTCAACACTGAATTAGGTTTTATTCAGCACAGTAGAACAGTTAAATACAGACAGAACTATTTATAAGTAGGTACAGTCCATTTTTAACGATAAGGGACAGGGGAGGAGAAGGAATGTTAACCACAAACAGTATTCAAGGAGACAGCAGATGACGGTTGACATTGCATTTATTAAAATTTTTGAAGATCATAGTTGACAGGAAAGCAAGAAGAGTTCCTTAAGTGAGAAGAAACTATCAGCTTATAACTTACGGTTTAGCAATTTCAACAGTGAAATAAGAAATCTCCACAGAGTTCTATAAATGTTAGTTCTCTTAGGTTTCTAAAAGAAAAGGATAAGTGTAACATTTTATTTCAAGATTAAAATTAATTAATGTTAATTGAAACTGTTATAAAGATGTACATTTGAAAAAAAAAAAAAAAAATTCTTTAGAGTTTGTAGTTGTAGAATCATCCTTGAACGATATTTTGTTTTTCTTTTCACTGTATTTGCAATCAAATCTGCAATCAATTTGTAGATTTTCTTCACTGTTTGTTGTTAAAATTGAGTTTTTCTGTGAACATATTCTCATGAAGGGACCCTGTTGTTCTAAAAAAACAATTTTACTTCTTTCATAATAAATTTCTTCACAAATAGATTTTATTTTTATGATTGTAATGTAAAATGTTTCATCTTTGTGAGAATCGTTTTAGTTTCTGCTGAATTTATATTCTCTCTTTTCTAAGCTTTTTATTTTTATTCTTTCTTTCATTCTTTACATTTGCTTCCCATTCACATTTGTTTTGCGAGAAATTCAAAGGGAGATAACCGTTAACCAAAAAGAATAATGCTTATATGTGTTTTTTTTTTTTTTGTTTTTTTTACTCGCTATATTAATATGCATTGAATGGAATTGAAAATCCAACCTTGAAGAAATGTCTTAACTTCAGTTTTCATTTTATTTCAGTCTGGTGGTACAACGGTACCATTGGAAAGCCGAACAGTTCGTTACATGGACAACTTCAGTCAAGGGACACGAGGATCAGCATCTGCTGAGTATCCTTTGAATATTTTTCTGATGACTTTTTTAGTTTCAGTGTCATGAACTGGACACAAGAATGTTAGATCTGTAGCTCGTGTCACCCCATCTGAAATAGATGGGGGTGGCAAAACTTTCAGACCATCCTGTATATATCACTAGTGTTAGTTATAACTTTCTTGAGTTTCCTAATATTTGTCAATGTATAGAAATGAAACCAGTTAGAACTTGCACATGAATTTCTCAGTAAATATTTTAACAAAGAGAAATCAAGTTGAAATTATTAATCTTATTTCCCTTAAGTACTTAGATGATAATTGCTACAATATTATTAAGAAAGCAGACAATTTATTTAAGTTCAACATCTTTCTCAGTTTACAAATATGTCATTCAGAAAAAAAAAAAGAAGCTATATGCAAAGGTAGGTACCTCCACTTTTTTGCTGAGAAAAATAACATGATGAAAAAAGGCCCCAAACTTAATAAAAACAGTTTTATCAACGACAAAATATTTGTTATTATTAAGAGGAAAGACCAAAGTATTTTTTTTTATTTTATTAAATTTTTAATCCTTTCTAACAAATTTGAAGTTTTGGTTACCAATCTTTTTTTTCTTGCGTCAGCAGTCGAATATTTACAATTATTAATGTTTTATCACCATTTTTTTTTTTTTTTTTTTTTTTTTTTCACATGAAAAATACATTCATTTGGAAATTCTTGCAAAGATCAAATAATTGCCGGATTTTAATGAAACTTCCAGCATTTATTTACAAATGTATTAAATTATTTTTGAAATTTTTTTTTTTTTATAAACTACTTGTCATTCCCCCCAAAATCTCAAAATTGTAAAATAAAAAATTCAATAAAACTGACATTATTTAATTAAAAAAGCTTTTTATTGCTTTTATAAATAAGTTTTATTAAGAACTCTTTAAAAAAAAAAAAAAAAAAATTATGATGAATAATGAATTTTTACAAAAATTGTTTTCCTTCTTTTTTTTTTTCTTTTTTTTTTTTTTTAATTTTAATTATAATAACTTCTGTATAAATCGTTTAAAATTCTGCATTACTTTCATCAGGTTTGGTAATATTGTTATTAAGTGAAAACTATATTTACTAATCAAAAATTGAAAAGTTTAATACAAATTATTTTGCACTAATATTTTTAAAATAATTTTTTTATGTATATAAAATATTATGTAACATGCCCACTTTTGAAAGTATGGTTGACCATACACAACATGATCAGAAAATAAGAAAGATGACTAGTAAATTTAAAATCAACATTTCTAAAATTAGATTACGGAGAATGTTTTCCAACATTTTTAAGATTACTGAGTACTTAATAATTATATAAAAGAGGCTCACTCATCATTTTCTTAAATTATGTTTAATAGATAAAGTCTCCATAGAACAACAATAAAACTATCAACACCTTGTTATGTGATTGATGAGCTATGACAAGTATGTAATCACTGCTAATGTTTGTTTTAAAAAATCCATTTCTTTATTTTAAACTTAAAGTAAATAATATTTTTTTTTCAAATAAGATTAATTATAATTTAAATTGCTAATATTCAACAAATAAAGTTTCATAAAAGTATATTTAATTTTTGGAAGATTTTTTTATTGAAAAGAATTACATTGCAATGAAAAACAACTAAAAAAAACTCTATTCCATTCAATATCATTTCAGTTTGAAATACACCAGATTATTTTGCTTACTGGAAATAGTAAATTTAAAAAAAAAGCTACTCCTAAGAAAATTCTTGCTAATTCTTAACTCTTTGAAAATTAAATTCATAATGTTCTGTTACCATGCAAAAATAGTTAACTATGTGTAAGTCAGGATGTTTCACATTGTGCTTTCTATATATACATTTGGTCTTGGAATCATTTCCATATTTTGTAGCAGCGTTTTTGAATTAGAAGGGAAGATGCAAAAAATGACAGTTTTTTTTCAGCCACTTCACATAAACCAAGCCTGATGTGGTATTTTAAAGCAGAAAATGTTTGTAAAAAAATTTATTACATAATATTTATACATATCTTTATTGTTTTTATTATGTTACGTGGCTTGTAACACTTTCCTGTTGGCTCTTTGACAAATTCTTGCTTATTAGAAATGCAGCTTCTTTCTAATATCATTACTGAATGTGGTCTTACACCTGTATCCAAATAATTCAAACTACTTTTTCTGACTTTTGCTGTCTTTTGATCCGTTTCTGTACCATTCAATGCTGCAACTTTCATCTTGTTTGATTTGAAACACTTTCAGTGCCTTGAAACTTTGAAAGGATATTTGAAATTCAGACTTCCTTAGCTATTGCTTGCTGGCTGATATTCTTAGCCATTTAGCAGAGAATACATGTAGCACATACGCATTTTGTCCAGAGTTAAGTGACTTTTATTCCTACATGCATAGAACTATTGTCTTGTTTTATTTAAGAGAATGGATAAGTTTTCCTGGATTCTTTTCATATCACTTCATTTCAAATGCATGAAATTCTTAGAGACCATTGCTTTTTTTTTTTCCATATATTGCATGACTTTGTTAACACTAATTATGAGATGAGATTGTATTCATTTTAAAAAATCTCTATAATCCGATCTTAATTATTATAAAATACATTTTCCAGTTTATGAATGTTCATTTCCTTTTAGCATCATGATTCCATAGACCATTTTAATCTTTTTTGGTTAGACTGAAATGTTCTGAATTTTTAACTAGGAAATCAGATTTAAAAGCTACAATCAGCAATACTTTAGGATATTGATCTTTCATCTGTAGAAATCTTTTCTTTGCTTTTACAGACATTTTTAAGTGTTGGAAATTTTGAATATTTTCTCCAAATCTACACTTGTAATAAGCTCTTTTTTAAGCATTATCTGATTTATTCTTCTCTATAATTCATGATTACATGTAACCTGTTCTAATTGTTAAATTTAGAAATCAAATATGAAATGTATTCTTTTTCAATATACAGAATCAATTTGTTGACTTCTGACTGAAACGAATTGTATCAACTCTTTTGTTCTTTCATTTTTCTTGACAATACTGAAATCAGAAATTTCCTGCAACATGGATATGCTGTGATATTTTTATATAGGAACCGTTCTTTGGAACCATACTCCCGTCATTTCTCTCGCTTGAATCTGTTGGATATGTTGGAATTTGCTAATGATAATACTTCAGCTCAGTCTATTGTTGGTGAGTATCTTTGAAAAGTATCTTAAAAAGTAAATCTCCAAGACACTTTGGGAGTATTTAATAGGATTTCATAAAGAAAGAAAATAATTTTTATAATAAATTTTAATTTCTTTTTACTAATATAAAACTAAATATACATCATCAATACTTTATCCGCCCTTTTATATTTTATCTTTCTCTTCATATTAATGATGAACAAATATTCTGATAAAGAGTTTTGTCTTAAAATTTAATATAACTTATTTATACTATTGTAATAGTGTAGTAAAAATCTGATAAGATAATGTTTTTCCATGTGAAATAATTGTCTATTCACTTCTGGATGCCATCAAGTTAATGTTGACCAAATGAAGGATCTGTGGTTTTGGATCTTTCTTTGAATGTTCAATCTTCTTCCTCCTCCTCCTCTTATATAACTTCCTGTTGTCTTGCGCATGTCTATCCTATGTTCAACTGAATTCACTTTCTTATTTATGTTGATGCACCCATCAACCAATGCACACCCCAAATTTAACCTCATCTTGAAAATTATTGAAAAATTTTAAAGCATATTGTTAACATTGGAATATCCATTCAAAATTATGTAATTAAACTTATTGTATGTATTAAATTATATTTAATACACAAAATTAAAAATATTTCTAAACCATTGACTGTTTACAAAACTGTAGTAAAAAAAAAAAAAAAATGTATGCTGTTGCTATTTTTTTTTTTTTTTTCTTTTTAAATTAATTTCAGTGCAACAAGAGTATGAAGATAAAGTCAAGACAATGTTACTGAAATATAAAGAAGTAATGAAATCTGGGCATCTTTTATTCATTGACTTCACAACATTAAATGAATATTTACATCTTTTGCGAGCTTCAGCATTATCATTACAACAAATTGGTCATTCAGCCATGTTGTATCTGGCTGCTGCTGTTTCTGACTTTTATATTCCAAAAGATCAAATGGTAAGATTTTAATATTTAAAAAAAAAAAAAAAAAAGTTTTTTTGTTCTTTTTGTTTTTTTTTAATAAGAAATCTTGCACCTATGTAGTTGGACAATGCTAAAACAGAAGATAAATTATTTACATTATTTAGACTGCTGTTTTCATCTTTGTTGTTATTATCACAACATTAATAATTTTTATCCCTTTAGATTAGAATTAAGTTCAAAATTTCCTGAACATTACCCAGATTGTCAGACACCTGAAGAAGGTGGAGTACCCAATAGCTGAAACATTGTAACAACAAAGATGAAGACATTAGTGTGACTGTAAATAATGTGAATAATGGTAACTCCTCATTCCAGTAAAAGTTGTTGAAGGCTTCAATTTCAACAACTTGAATTTCATGACGGAGAATATTTTTACAAAATGTAAATATTTTCTTTCACCCTAATCTTTTTGCAATTTAAAATATTTAATTCATCCCAAATTGCCTGTCCTTTTGGTTTCTCTCTCTCTCTCTCTCTATCTATATATATATATATATATATATATATATATATATATATAATCTACTGATTCAAAGATTTCAGTATTGCTTCCTTCTATATCTATTATTTTGACTGTTTTCTATTTTTTTCTCTTCAGATTTCTTTTTCAAGAGTTTTTTTAGTGATTGTTTTTAAATAGCTTTCTTTTTTTTATATTTACATTCAAATACTATTTGCATCAAAATCTTAAGTCTGTATAAATTCAGACTTTATAATAATTTTTTTTTTTTTAATTGACTTATCCTTTAGTACATTTATATAATGAAAAATGCCTGTGCCACATAATTGTTCTGTGATTGATAATTTAGTTGGTTGTATATCTTATCAAGTTGTTCAAGGCATTAAATCAGCAACTGTTTTTATAAGAGTCAAAAAAGCAAATAAAAAAGTAACTATTTTTGATTCAGTGTTGTAATTATCAATATATTAGAATATATTGTTTGAGTTTTTCCCTTTCAGCCAGAACACAAAATCCAATCTGCAGATGGTCCCTTACATGTTTCTCTTCAATTAGTTCCTAAACTCCTTGGCCCACTTGTTAAAGAATGGGCTCCCGATGCATTTGTTATTTCTTTTAAGGTGAGGAATACATTTCTGATATTTCTTTCTAAACATTATCTTTTCTATGGATTTTTCATGGCTGACAAGTCATCTATTTATTTATTTATTTATATTTTTCCTTTCATAAAGATTCATGATTATGTTGGTTTCATATGGTTGACTGATGACATTCAGTGATTGTTCATCAGCTAGAATAATGTTGTTTTGGCACCTTTACCAGGAAAACGGTACAGGTATGTCCAACAGACTAAGAAATCGAGAAAGATATTGAGATGTCTACAAAAGGATTGAGATAATACAGAAAAATGTGAGGTGGTGGGGGTCTTTGTATGTATGTCATCAATCTTACAAAGACTGATAAAGAGAGATAATTCTACTAAGTTTGAATTTTATTAAATGTTTTTGACTGTATACTGGTCTGGCCAAAGAGGACAATTCTCTAAGCATTTCCAATACCTCTGGTCACCTTTTTATCAATTTAAAAAAAAAAAAAAAAAAAAAAAAAAAATCTACTATTGTGACTGCATCCAACAAGCAATGAAACTTCTATAGCAAATGAAATACAGTTACTTTCAAATTGTTAATTGGTGAAGAGAAAATAAATAAAACTGATTCTTTTCTTCCCATATATACCTGCATTCATATAGATCTATCCACCACATAAAATATACCCAAAAATCAAAGTAATAATTTTGTTAGTCATTTAACTAAAACCATAATTCATAAAGAAAATGGATAAATTAATAGGATAGAAAGAACAGAGAAAGTGAAGTGCATCATCATCATCAAATTCACACTGAAACTTTAAATTGCTCAACATTGATTAATATAACTGGTGTCTCTAATGTTTATCTACAGAAGAAAATTGGATGAAGTTATCTTTTGTTTGAATTCTTGCTGCTATCCTCAAAGTTACTTGCATAATAAACTAATATGAGTTTGCTTAAGATTGAAAATGAATTGGGTTTATTAAATAACAATACATGCTATGTATCATCCCTAAATATTGTACAGTATAAGCACTTAAGATTTGATTTTTTTTTTTTTTTTTTTTTTTTTTTTTTTTTTGTTTGTTCAACTTTCAGTTGGAAACTGACAAGAATTTGTTAATAAAGAAAGCTGAAGAAGCTTTGAAGAAATACCATCATCAGGTAAGATGGAAACCAGCAGCTACACCATTTTATTATTTGATTTTCTTTGAGGTTAGCTATATTTTTCAATGAGTTAAAAATTTATCAAATGAAACTAAGTCAAATATGAAAATAACAGGTCAGGGACTAGGGATATAATATTTTTTATCTTATAAAACAGTTTAAATAAATAAATTAAATATTTCACTGAAAACCTTAATACTATTATGATTAAATCATTCTTGCAAAATTGTTGAATAGTTCAACATTAACCTCTTCATAAATATGTGAGAGAATTCTAAAGCAGTTCACTTAAATATTTTTGTTTTAAAGAAAATTTCATAGCTAAAATAAGGTTAATATCAGATTGAGAACAAAACATCTGATATTCATTTATGTAAAGTTTTTTTAATGGCAAATTTAAAAATAAATAACCTCCAGTCAATAACAAAGTTGCCAGAAAAACTTGAAGATTTAAATTACAAATGTTTACCCATACAGAGCATACTTCAGAAACATTTTAAGAATAACCTTACACTTGTTAATAAAAATGAATACAATCCCAACATTTTATAAAACAAGTATTACAAGTTAAAATATATTTAGTGTAATAAATATGGCTGAAAAGATTTTTAAGATAAGGATACTTATTTTGAAATTTTTTTTCAAATGTATTTATATTCATTTATTATAAAAGTGGAGAAAAAAAAATTTTATTCAGAAGGCATTTAGATAAAATAGAAAATTGTTTTTCAATGATTTAAAAAAATTTCATTTCATATTTCATTGATATTAGATTCATCCACATACAATTCTATTTGTGTATACAATAAATTTATTGAAAACTGGGTGAATATTCAATAATTTTGCCTTCAATGTTTTTGTATTAAGTGTAATTATTGACTTAACATTTCCTTAATCATTCTAAGTGCAATTATCAAATGCTTCTAAAAAGTTGTTAAATGTAAGAAATGTACTGATAGTTGATGTAAATTTCCATATACTTAGAGAATTATGTGATTCTGTCTCTATAAATTAACTTTCAATTTTTCTATAAATTTTTGAAGATTAATTACAAACTTTTAAAGTTTTTTTTTTTTTTTTAATTATAATATTAATGAGACAACTGGTACTTTTCTTTTTTAATTGCTAAACTATTAATATTCACAAAAACTTATTTTCATCCTCTAGATATCTACTTTTAGTTTTTTCAGTTTTCGTTATTGTAGATTGAATACAGCACAATATTAGAAATAAATTTTTAACTGCTATATTGTAACTTGTAATTATGTCTATTAATGTATCAATAATAATATAAGTAATGTTCAGACTATATAAATAATTTTTGTAGTTAAAATTAACAAGGGAAATAACTTTGCATTGTGATTATTTTCACTCGAAAATGATTACATGACTTTACAGATTTTTAAATGGATTAAGTGATGAATATACTACAAAAAGCGCTAGTATAATTATCAGAAATCTACAAAATTTGTGATTGTTATTGCAAAAAATAAATAAAACAATCATTTAAAAAAAAAGAAAATAAAATGGAAGAATATCATTTGCTTACATAAAAACTTCCCAGGCTAGTCTGATTATTGAGTATATTAAAATATTTTGTGATTTAAATTTTATTTAACAAAAAATTAAACAGCTACAGTTCTTAAGTGTTTCTAAGAGAAGAAAAAATATTTCTTGATAAAAAGCAGAAATATATATATATATATATATATATATATATACTTTTATAATTTACAAAATATTCTTTTTTATGTGTTGGGAAGTGTCATTAGTGATGTTTTATAACATGGATTATCAAGGGTTTTGAATTTTTTCAACATTATACCTTTTCCCAGTTGACTCAATCATGGCTGATCCATTTTATTTTAATTACACTTTATATGTGAAATTCATATTTATTGGTGATAACATTGTCAGAATCAGAATTCATGTTTGGAAGTACAACATAAAACACATCTTTTTTCCAAAGATTTTGTTGCTCCTTAAAATAATTGCATATAACCTTAAGAAATGTAACTAATCATAATTGTTTTTGCAAAAAGAAACTTGGTTTGTATGATAGTTACTCTAGCTTTCAATATACAGAGAGAAATCATTCTAAATATAATACTTAATTTTAATAAAGTTTCATTAATAATTGAAATTTTTATTTGCAGCTTGTCATTGCAAATGTCTTGGAGACAAGGAAGCAAGCAGTTGCGATTGTTAGCAAAGATAGCATTCAGACAATCTCTTTGAGCAAAGAACAATTATTACAAGGCATTGAAATTGAAGAGCATATTGTTACTGAATTAATCAGCAGACATAACAAAATGATGAATGAAAAATATCCCTAGAAAATGCAGGCAGTGAAACTGTGTTCAAATATCACTATTATGAACAGGAATTGGATGACATCACCTGGGAAATAAGAATTCTTTGTAAGCTATAAAATAATATCTATATATATATATATCATTGAAATTGACTTCTAGAAATTAGTGTTTAGGATTTTTTTATATTTGGCACTACTTAAGTAAATTGGTCCAATCATATAAAAAAAAAAATAGGTAAAATCTTTTTTTAGGAAATAAACTCTGTAGGTGAGCATTCATTACCAGAAAGGAAATTTATTTATTTTTTTTTTTTATTTTTTTTTTTTTTGTAATCGTTTTCAAAGATGGGAGTCTCATTTATAATATAGATACCTTTTGAAATTGATCCTTGAATTTTACAGAGTTATTTGCCTTAGCTAAGTTACTAAGTTACAAATGTCAAGTTTTAAAATGTGCTAACATTAATATCTGCATATATACATTTTTTTAATTTTATGAATTTTTAAGCTATTTTAAAATTTTCTTAAAACTTTTAGTAAGAGTTTTTTTTTGTTTTTCAGAAGTAGAAATATTCAAGGTTCATAATTATCTTAAATTAAAAATAAAACAAATACACAGCTTTATTAGTTGATGTAAATTTGTTTACTTTAAAAGTTATATCTGTTTGTTCATTAAGAAATCTTATTAAACCCCCCCCACCTAAAAAAAAAAAAAAAAAAAATTTCATCCACAAAAATTCTCTGTAAAAGTCATAGATCAACTTGACACTGTATTGATATAATAAACAGGACCACCTCTTCTAAATCAATATTTTTCAAGTCAGACAAATGTTGCTCCCTAAGAAAGAGCTAAAGAATAATCTACAAAATTATTCAAAATATAAACAAAATAGGGACTTTTTTTTTTATTATTAGTTGATCAGTCTACTTAAATTATTTTTAGACTTTGCTTACTATAGAAAAAAAATGAAAAATGGTTTCCTATCAAATGTAATGTAAATAATTTCAGAAACCTTTATTAAATAAATAATGATGGAACTTTTCAAATATTATATTGAGAAACTTATCCCCCTCCCCGTTATTCATTAAAGATAAATGCAAAATATAATTTCAAATCATTTTTCATAAATTGCCCACTTTTAGCCAATTATTTATATACTTATTCATTAAAAAGTTGCACAAAAATTGTTATAATTGTACATACTGCTTAATTCTATAAATTGTTTTCTTTTTGAGGAAACTCTTTTTTGATATTTTCAGGTTTATTTTTTATAAAATAAAAGTCTAGAAATATTGCAAAATATGAAGATTATAAAAATATTAAAATCTATTATTTCTGTTTACTTTTATTCAACAAGGGATGCACTATTTAGACTTTACAATTTTTAACTTTGCAACTATTCTAAACTTTTTCTCAAAAGTACCACATTAATATTGCTTTTCCATTTTTTCATTAGAGTTATTTTTTTTTTTCCTTAGTTCATTTCTATAAAAACTATTTTTTTTTTTTTTTCATTTAAGTCAAAATGACAATATCCAAAGAATTGTTTTGTTGCTCATTTTATATTGTTTTGATATTTTTCTATGAGTTAATAATTAATTATAAAAGCAACTGACAACATCACAGATCTGCTTGCTGTAAATCACAACCAACCAACCTGCCTCTTCACAACATCTGCCATCAACAGGAAATCTTAGGGATTCAAAATATCATGGACTTTGTAAGGATAAAGGCCAAAAGTATGGCTTTCTTATTTGGCAATAATTGTAAGCTTTCATTCAATGATTCATTTGGACCAACATCCTCATCTTTCTTGTTTTTATTAAAAATTTTTGGTTGATCCTCGAGCTTTATTCGGGTATATGTTACATTCAGGGAAAATGACATTTATTTCATCTAAGTGTGTTGGATGTTCTCATCTTTTCTTTTTTCCTTAAAAAATCCTTTGATAAAAGAGTAAAAATTTTAAATAAAACATTTCTATTAGTGAAAGTGATTATGAAAAGAAACAGATTTAAACTGAAAACAATTTAGACTGCATGAGAATGTGAAAGCTATTAGAAAATAAAGTATATACAGATTCTAATGATGATAGGTTTGTTTTTTTTTTTTCTCAAGTCATTTAATATGATTTTATATTAAAAATCTGACATTTGCAATAGTAAAAAAAGAAATCATTTTAATAGCTGTTTTAGAGAACAAAGGATATGTGATCATTTAATTTTTGCTATTTTCTTCAACAAGTTTCATATTACAAAGATAAAAAAAAATGTTGATATTTACCAATCTTCTCAATACCATCAAAAATGTATGTATTTTCCTGTTTGTACAATGAATGTATTTTGTTTATAAAGTAAAAACGTATACAAATGTAAAGCAAAGTACAAATAAATGAGGTGCTGCCTTTAGAAATGATCCAGTGGCCAAAATGTCATACAGACTGGAATCTATCTGAAGTTGCCCACCTGAAGAAAAAAAAAAAAAAAAGAAGTCATTATTAAATTACATGAAATTTTCTTTTTCTTTCAGAAAACATTTGTAATTATGAATTAAAGAAGTTTAATTTGATATTATATATGCAATAAATTGTAGCAAATTTCTTTTAGTCTTGGATAAGAAAATAGTAATGTTCACTGTTAATCTTTTGGTTCCAATTTGATAGTAATGAGTGCTAAGAACATCCCCTTCCCAAATGAGAAATTCAAATGTTGAACATTTTGTAAATTACACTAAGCCATAGCCAATTACACTGCAGGTTATAAGCCCAGGAATAGACTGCTTTAATGGCAACAAGTTCATACATGAGTTCTGGGAAAGGGTCCAGATACAGAAATTCTAGGAGGAGTAGAGGAGAGAAAGAATTGAACCTCAAAAGAAAGAACAAAAATAGGGGTGAGGTGACACCAAGAATTGTCTGTTTTTATTGGTTAAGAAATCACAGTATGCACATGTAGGATTTGTTCATAAATTTGGGAAAGAGGATAGTCATTCCTATCAGACCGGTTATCACCCCCACCTCAGTCAAATGAATGAGTGCAATCAGAGGCAGTATACCAAGGAAAGAATTGAAGAACTGTGCAGATTTGAAATGAGTGACAAGTTCCTGCAAAAATACTGACAAAGAGGATGTTGAAGATTTGGATGCAGATGAAATCATGGGCAGACAAGTGAAACAGCAAGGAGAACAGAAAAAGAGTAAAGAAAAGGTTGAAGAAATAAGAAAGGGAAAAGAAAAAAGGGTAGATTAGAAAAAGAAAAAAAAACTTGTGATTTACACACAAAATTAATATTGGGGGGGGGGTGCAAAAAGAATTGTAAATATGTGTCTTGTTTATATTTATTAACCCCATCTTCCAGAGAGGAAGGTGTTGGCTCAAATCTGATTGTAATGGCTATTAAAAACACCCACTCACTAAATTTATAAAGAAATCCTACAGATGCATGCTGGGATTTCTTCCTATCAAAAATGAACACTTCTATCTCTCCACCCCATATTTCTTGTTGTCAAATTAGAGCACTATAACCACCTGACTGTATCACTTTCGTGTGCAAACAATTCTTTGTGAACTTTTTGACTAGTTTTGACTTGCACATATATATTGTTTTCTTAGTATTATTGTTTGAGAACTTTTATCTCTGCTTGTTGAGAATTTGCACTTAGCCATGGCTCGTTACTTTGTTTTCTATTCAAAAAGATAAAATTCATGGGGAAAATTAAATTTAAAATTTATAACTTTTCCAAATTTCAAAATATTTCTGTGACTGAAGAATTCAGTTTCTTCAATGATTTTGTAAACTAGCAAGAGATTTTATATCAAATTGTTTCCCAACATTTAAAAATAGATTCATACAAGCAACTAAAAGTTTGACTGAACCCAAGTTTGAACATAAGATATTGACTACTAGCAGAAAATATTGTTGACCTGTCATACCAAATGTCAGTAAGGAACAAAAAATGTGATATACATAATGAAAACAATTGTTTTAGAGGCAACAGAATTATAAAAGAGAATTGTAGATAAACAATTTCATAAAAGGAAAAAGATTGTTTTTAGTTATTTTCTGAGCAAAAGGAATGCATATTGCCACCCTAGTTTTAATCATAATTGCAAAACACATTCTACATTGAGTATTTACTCATCTGTAGTGATGTATCAGTAATATGAAGTCTATCCCTTATGTTTACTTTATGCATATCATTAATGGTTTTACTTTTTTGCTACTTACATGATGTCCTCAAATAATCTATTTTAGGAGTTGGAAAAATTTGCTTAAAAATCATGATAAAAAATTTTGTAACTTCTTTTTTTATTTATTTATTTATTTTTTTTTTTTTGCAGCTTATCTTCATTTAGGCATGTTTGGTTGAATAATCTAGATATGTCTATTTTTTTTAATCCTCACAAATTCATGGATCAAATCAGTGTGGTTACAAAACTGAGTAAGAAAGATGCCATAGTTTTGCTTATTTCTTTTATTTTCCTGAAGTACTTAGACCACCACTGATCCCAGTAAAAAGAGAAAAAACAAAAAAAAAACAAATTATATACTATACTAAATCATCTGCAATAACTCTTCTCAGTCAACTAATGTTTTGCAAAAGATCAACATTAATTAAAATGTCCTTTGGGAGATTGTGTTTCTGGCAAAAACAAATATACATGTTGGTTTCACAACAACATTTTCAAGCATTTTACATTACACATAGCAGAGTCAAGTTCTATTGCACAACATTTAAAAAGAACATTTCTGTTCACATTCTCATTTTAGACAAATATTAATTGACGATACAGGTATACACCACCATGGAAAAAAAAACAACTTCAAATTCTTGAAGCACTTTATATAAAAAAAATATGAAACCAACACTAAAAATTAATTATGAGTATAACAACAATGTTTTAAAGTGTCTATAAAAACAATTTTTTTTTTTTTTAAATTGCAAGTTGAGTATTTTGAAAATATGAAGAAAAGATTTAAACTGTTACCTCCTCTACATAAGCATAAATTGGCTATAATGGAGCATATTTCATGTGCATTTACAAAAAAATTCACCCTTGGAGAGGATCTTGAATGAAATTGGAAGTACTTGGGAAAATAACCAAAACCATGGCATCTTTCTTACTCAGTTTTGTAACAATGCTAAGAAATTGGTCTGTCAATTTGAGAGGATTAAACTAAAATAGACATATGTCTAGATTATTCAACCAAACATGCTTGGAATTATATATATATATATATATATATATATATATATATATATAAACAGTCTGTTGAGTGATATACTTATGTATATCGCTCAACTGACTTAGTTTCTGTTATCATCTGGATTCATACAAAGCATGTGGACCTGATGTTATCCTTGCAATAATCTTTAAGAAAAGTGCTCCTGAACTGCCACCTGTCCTCTCTAAACTTTACAATAAATGCATGGTTGCTTCCTGCTTGTTAGAAACAGTCTTCTGTAGTTCCAGTCTAAGAAATTAGGCTGAGAGAAGGATCAGACGGTTTGGCTATTAACCTTCTATTTCTTTTTGGCAAAATACTAGAGTCTAACTCTGAATTAATTAAACATCTCACTTTGCAAAGTCTTCTTTCATATAAGCAATATGGCTTTCTCTAGGTTAACTGCTGATGTATTAATAATTATTACTGAAAAAATATATCGAGCTTGAGAGAAAAATGGAATGGTGAAGTTTGGGTTACAAAAGGTTACAGTATTTCTGAATTCATTTTAGAATGGATTCAATCTTCTCAAATTGCAAAAATGAATGTCATCCTGAATAGCCACTCCTCTAGATCATTTTTCATTAATGTAGGTGTTCTCTAGGGCTCTATTCTTGAGTCTATGTTGTTTCTAATTTTCATCAATGACCTTTCTGATGTCTTCAGCTCTCAATGTGGTATCTAAGCTGATGATAACTATTTACACCTGTTTCAATGGTCTGATCAGTTTGATAAGGTCAAAGTGGCAGCTGATCTCAAAAATGACCTAAAATCTCTTAAGTGGGGCAAGGAATGACTTCTTAATTTTAATACCTGCATAAGCAAAACTGCTTTCTATTAATATTCTGAGTGAACCCTTTCTGCTTTCCATCAGCATGGCCAAGGCTAAATGCTAGGAGAGGAACTCATTGTGTCTTTTTGAGCTTAGCACACTCTTCTGATGCAAAGTGGAAAGATTATCTTGAAAGAATTGAAAATTGCTAGGTCTGCTGATAGAAAAGTTGGCTCACTGTGTCGTGCTAGAAAATCTTACATATTCAGAAGTCAGCCATTTGTTTATCCTTAGAATATTGCTGTCACATATGCTCCAGTGCTTCTGCTATATATTTAGAGATCCTTGATAACATCCAAAGAAGAATCTGCAATGTTATTGATCTTGACCTGGCGTCAGTCATTTTCCCACTACTGTTAAAGTATATTTCCTATGACTTTTCTATAAATAATTTCATTGTAATTGTTTTGATGAACTTTCATCTATGGTACCTAGACTTTATGACTTTAAGTGCAGTACTAGATTGGTAGAAAAGTCTCATGAATTTACATTTGAATTGGTGGAACATTAAGTTCTTTACTAACAGTTTCAGTTCTCATATGTGGAACACATCTGATCAACTTTAAACTTATCTTGCTCCCTTGTTTCCTCTGTTATTGCTCATCTTCCTTAATGGATTTCTTTTTCTTTTAAACTCAGTAACGCCTTTTTTACCTTATTGGCTTTATTGTCTTCCATGGGATGAAATGATAAAAAAAAAAAAAAAATTAAAAATACCCTTACTAAAGCAATGATGAGGAAGTTGTGTCAGCTGCAAAATTTATATATATATATATATATATATATATATATATTACTTATAATATAATAATTCACCAAGGTACCCACTGAGGAGGCACTCTCAGTAGTCAGAGACAGATTGGTCTCTGATTCATCCCTAGAAGAACGGACCTGTATTCCAATAGGTAATCTGATGGAGATGTTGACTTTCTGTACAAAAACAACACACTTCGGAAAGGATGAAGTCTTAGCAATGGGATCGCCACTATCACCAGCAATGGCAAATATATACATGGAATACTTTGAGGAAATGGTATTAGAATCTATATCTCTTAAGCCAACGATATGGTTAAAGTATGTGAATGAGACCTTCATACTCCTGCCACACCAGGAAGATGTTTAGTTTCTACTGGACCACGTGAACTCAATAAGACCTTCGATACAGTTCACAATAGAGAAAGAGAGTAACAACACACTCCCATTCCTGGATGTGCTAACATCTCCAACAGAGCATGGGTTCAAGACACCCGTATATTATAAACCTACATTCACCGGACAGTACCTCAATTTCAACTCCAACCATTCATACAGCGTAAAGAAATGGATAGTCCGCTGCTTACAACACCGAGCAAAAGTCATAAGTGGCGACCCAGAGACATTAGATAAAGAATTGGTCAGTATAAGTAGTACCCTACAACGTAACAACTACCCTGGGTACATGGCAGCAGCCCCAAAAGACTGGGATAGGCGAGTACAAGAGGATGACAACAACACTCAGAAAACAGTCTGCCTGCCTTATGTGAAGGGGTTATCAGAGAAAATACAAAGGATCTGTGGCCCATATAACATCAGGACAACCTTCAAAAGCTTGACAATACTTTGCAGATATCTCTCTCGAGTGAGACCCCCCATAGAGGAGAACATGACTAAAGACTGTGTGTACGCTATCCCGTGCAGCTGCGGAAAGAAATATAAAGGGGAGACAGGCCGCCCCCTTAAGGTAAGGATTCAAGAACGCCCGAAAACTGTAACACGAGTGGAAATAGAAAAATCAGGCGTGGCTGACCACATATGGAGAGAGAAGGGAGATCACCGCCTTCTGTGGGAACAGGTTGAGATCACAAAGAACACCATTAGAAAATTCGTAAACTTAAGAAATCAGTACATATGCTAGGCCACAAAAATCTCCTGAGCCGACCAAGCATAGAAATGAATACAATATGGGAACCAGTAATAAAGAGTGCCAGAGAAAAGAGATAACAACAGCAAAAGTTGCAATATAAGCTCTGGTAAAAACGTGTAATGATAACAGCAAAAATTGCAATATGAGCACTCGTAAAAAAATGTTGGCTGAAGACAATAGGTTTATATGAAAGGAACTTACTTAAATAGATAAAACTTGTCTATATTATTTAATGAAATATGCATCAATAATATATATATATATATACATGTATGTATGTATGTGTGTGTAGAGTTATTTAACTGGGTTTACAAATCACAAACCGCATCAGTACATGAAATTACATCAAGGTTGGAAGATTGAATCAGTCTTCATTAAGGATTTTATTCAACAACTTTCAACCAGAAGCCTAGGTTTAAAGCAGGAATACGAGAGATTGTGGTTCTCTTGTGGGAATTTAATTTCCTTTTTTGATTGGTTAAGGTTCTCGAGGTTTTGGGGTTAGGTCCATCAACGTGAGTGTGTTAAATTATTAACTAAGCATGATGCTAAGTTGAGAATATTGGCACATAAGAGATATGGAGGTACAGCGCAACCTAATTTAAATAATATTGTAAATTTTTCTTATGAATTAACTGAGCTTTTTTGTATTCTACCCTCTATGCCTGATAAGTAGGAAGTTTTTTTCTGAGTTCGCGGTCTTCTATGCCCAGTTGGCAAGACTTTCGCCTACTTCTGCTGATGCGGTTCGTGATTTGAAAGCCCGGTTAAATAACTCTGCAGACATGTTTGCTAGTTCCTCTGTTGCTTCAGCTGAATCGAAATGTAAAGCTGAATATCAGCGAGTTGTTAATTCCTTGAGGAATAATTGTGATCTTATAATCACCAGACCAGATAAAGGGGCTGGTGTTGTTATTTTAGATCGGGCAGATTGGCTAAGAGGTCTTCCATTTTGGAAGATACTTCTAAATTTATAAAGCTAGGATCTGCTGATACATGTGATGTTACTACCTCAGGTGAAGTAAAGTTTCAAAAATTACTCCTGAAGTGGGTAAAGATTGGGTGCTTTCACAAGAAATTTCCAATGGAATTCGACCGTCTCGGTTGATTCGTCCCCGGTTGTATGAGCTTCCAAAAAACCACAAGGATGGGGTATCATTCAAACCAATTTTGTCAATGGTTGGTTCATCCCAACACAAGGTAGCCAAATGGCTCTCATCGTTTTTGGAACCAGTGTTGCAGCGCTTGAGTGGATTTTGCATAAAGGATTCTTTTTCCTTTGTTGACCGTATCCGAAATTTGTCTTCTTCGGGCAAGTTCACATGTTCCTTTGATGTCTGTTCCTTATTCACTTCTGTCCCTCTTTTGGAAACAATATTTGCTGTGATTTGCTTTATCGCAGTTCTTTGTCTCCACCTAATATTCCTAAGTCTGTATTAGTGGATTTGATGAAATTTGCCACGTCGTCTGTCAAATTCAGTTTTAATAATACCATGTATCGACTGATTAACGGGGTTGCTATGGGTTCCCCTTTGGCTCCGGCACTTGCCAATATTTTTGTTGGCTTTTACGAAGAGAGAATACGTAGGAATGTACTTCGTCCTCAACTGTATTGTCGATATGTTGACGATACTTTTTGTTTATTTAATGTAGTTGAGGCTGATCAGTTTCTCTCTTTTCTGAATGGTATCCATCCAGCGCTGAGGTTTACGGTCGAGAAGGAAGCCAATTTTCAACTTGCCTTCTTGGATGTCTTAGTACATCGAACATCGACAATTTTTCTCACCCCGGTTTATAGGAAACCAACATTTGCGAGGTTATATACGGGTTGGGATTCCTTTTGTCCTAGAAAGCGTAAGATAAACATAATTAGAACCCTAGTTCATAGGGTATTAATGATACGTACGGAGTCTTTCTTGGACGATGAAATCAACTTTGTTAAGGAAACCCTATGTGGTTTAGGGTATCCCCCTGATACTATTCATTCGGTTATCCGGAACAAGATTGAGGAGTACAGAAAAGTCAAACTTTGTACTGTTAAAAAGTGCCCTGTTTATCTAGATTGGATCCAAGTGTGAAAGTATAATTAGGCAGATTTCAGCTAATATATTATATATATATATATATATATATATATATATATAGATATATAGATATATATATATATAGATATTATATATATATATTGGAATAAATTCCAATAACCAATAAATACTATTCTTAAAAGCGTGCTCAATCAGAGTAGAGTAAATATAATTATTTATTCGAAAATTATAACATATATGCAACATTTCATCCTCCCTTGCCTCTGTTTTTGCTTCAAATATATCTTTGTTGTCATGAAGTTCAGAGCAACATTTGATCTTAACGTTTATTCAAACTTAATTTCAATAAAAACAAAATAAATAGAATAACATATGTAGTTTTTTCTTTTTTCCTCAGTAATTTTATAATTTTAAACTTAATATAGATTAAATTTAACTTTTAAAATGGGTAATTTTTAATTTCAAATTTTATAGTATAATTTAATATTTATTAGTTAGAATAAATTCTATTTTAGTCTAAGCCCAACATTAAAGCATTAAATAATTATTATAACCTTATTTCGTTGTCAAGTTTTTTTAATTCTCATATAATTGTATTTTGATTCATCTTTGCAGCTTATGTAACAGCGTTTCCCCTTGGCGAGGGATGTTTGATCGATTTGAACCTTTTAAAACCCTTTATTCTATATTCAACATCATCACTTGATAAGACACCAGAAGTGTTGAAACAAAATGGCTATTTTTATAGCGATTTTATAACATATTTATGTTATAATTTTCGAATAAATAATTATAATATATATATATATATATATATATATATATATATATATATACTGCGTGCCAAATTATTATCGATATTACTTATTTTCTAATATTTCAAAAACCGTCCAATCAATTCACAAAAACTTTTCACACAATG
This sequence comes from Acanthosepion lycidas, assembly GCA_963932145.1. Classification (NCBI taxonomy): domain Eukaryota; kingdom Metazoa; phylum Mollusca; class Cephalopoda; order Sepiida; family Sepiidae; genus Acanthosepion; species Acanthosepion lycidas. The sequence continues at coordinate 20,321,312 of OZ010606.1, read as the reverse complement.
TTGACAACACTGACCTGCGCAATCACTGAAATCTTTGTACTGATCTGCGCAATGTAAACAAAATGACCTATGTCCTTTGTGCATATATGAGAAACTATATATTACTAAGTTGATAAAAAATAAAAAATAAAAATTTACTGGATCAAAGAAATGAAATAGCTATTTTTTGCCGTGATTATCAAAAATTTTCCTTAAATAATATTGAAAAATAAAATTATGCGAGTTGGTAATATACATATTTAGATTTGATAAAATTTTAAATAATGTAAGTAATTCTATTACATTTACGTGTTTGTTTGTTTTTTAATATAGTCTATTAGTAATTAAGGGTAAAAATATTTTAAAATTGTAGTTAAATAAAACGTAAAAAAAAGAATTTGTAAGTATATAAGTAAGAAAAAAATGTCGAAAAGCCGTTAATAATAATGATAAAAAAAAAAACATACGACATGGATGTCAGAATTCGTTGAAAAATACACCACTACCCTCCCTAAACTTAACCTCTATTTCGAGCGTAACTCATAATTGATACAACAATAGTTTAATAAAAAAAATAAACACGCTACAGCCCCTGTGTGAATGACTGGATTTCTCTGTATCCTTGGAAACAGTAAATGATGAATGTATATGTGCGTTTAAAACTCAGTAAATTTAAAAATAAGTTATTCCAATATTCGCTTGAAAATGAAACGGAACTAATGCCTTTAATTTAATTATATAGTTAAATTTAAAGATTTTGGCTTCCATTTTTGAAACATGGTTATTACCGTGTAGCGAAAAACATATTTTCAATCAGTTAATTTATAATATTTATGATGTGTAAATTTATATTGAGCACTGTTTTGAAAAAATGAAAAATACTAATAAGAAAACCGGATTATATATCTTACTATTCTATCTTTTTATTTATATATACGTATATATATACAATATATATTGCACATACAATATATATATATATACAATATATATTGCACATATAATATACATATATACACAATATATATTGCACAAATAATATATATATACACAATATATATATTGCACATATAATATATATATATATACACAATATATATATTGCACACATATATATATATATACACAATATATATATTGCACATATAATATACATATATACACAATATATATTGCACATATAATATATATATACACAATATATATATTGCACATATAATATATATATACAATATATATTGCACATATAATATATATACAAAATATATTGCACATATATTATGTATATATACATATATATACAATATATATATACACAATATATATTGCACTTATAATATATATACAATATATATTGCATATAT
>OZ010606.1:20132469-20304969 GCA_963932145.1 Acanthosepion lycidas | reverse complement strand
AAACATAAACGTATTCAATTTCGTGTTCATTAATTTTTCTTCATGCATTCAATATTTTCTACTTAATAATGATTATGCAAATATATGGACATGATCTGATCAACTAAAGGACTATGAAAATACTCAAAACTAAAAGCTTATGCTTTTATGACAGCCGATCATAACCCTCCACAATTTCCTATTATTTCTATCTCTAAGTGATGCTTGTCTTCTTACTATACCACTCATTCCCTGTTCCGCCATCCATTTACACAAGATCGTTTCCCTCTCTGTCCCTTTCGCCTTCATTATGTCGTCCTGTTACCGTGAATTACTCTACCACCCCACCCTTTTTTTATGTGTCCCTGGAATGTCAACTGTCTCTAAATACAAGTGTCCTTTTTGTTTCAGTTTTCCTTAAAACCTCCGCATTGCTCACATGCTCCGTCCAAGGTATTCTCAGCATCCTTCTGTAGAAAAAAAGTTGAGTAATACTGCAATAAACGTAGAGATCACGCTAACATAGAAAGGAATCAGAAATATTTATATTTGTGAAGTCACTAAAACAATCCTGTTAAGAGAATGCATACACACCTTCACTTCCACTAGAACCCAGATAGATTTCACTTATTGGCCCGTTTCCAGCGGTATTGTATACTTGGACATTGACCCAGTAATACATGTTGGGAACAAGGCCAATCACCAAAGCTTCAGTCATTTTTCCAGGAAATTTCACGCTGTTCAGAATTGGCCTTTTTTGATCTCTATTCCAATAATTCACCTACAAAAGGAGAGAAACATTCATGTTGGGATTTTCTCGTACTTCACTGCGTACACAGTTTCATCAAATTGATTGAGATAATTGTCCTCTTTGTTCTGACTCTTTCTAAAAACGTTATTGCTTTTATTTTAGCGGCCAATTATTGGAAAGAAAACATAACTTTCTCATTTCCTTGTCATCAATAATATATTGAGATGCAACATAGAATCATTTGATGATGATGGGGATACGACTGACTCTTCTCATGCTAACGAGTCTCTTAACAATTCAAAGTTCGAAGTCGTTCGATTATTCATTCCTCTGGGGCATCCTTTCCATTGTGTTCATCACATTAGTACTTTTCTTATATAGTCATAACGCCATAATTCTCTCAACCCATTGTGTATTGACGTTTCTATCCAACCAGATCAGAATTTGTGCTTAAAAATAAATAAATAAAATTAAAAAAGCAGTTTTTATCATTCATTGCCAAAGTGTATCACCATCTCATTCGCATTGTTGCACAATAAATATATTTTGTCATTTAATTTCCTCGAGAGGGAAGCTAATCTGGCAGATCAGTGTTGTAAGTTCGATCTTCACTGAATGCCTTACTATTGTGGCCTTGTGCTAGATTAAGATAAACTTAATATGAACAATGGTTGAATATAATGGGTTAAATTTATTAGATTTAAAAAAAATAATCGTCTGTTATTTCTTTTGTTTGTTTGTCGGACCAGTTATCTACTCAGACGATGTCGCCGCCATTTCTTTAACCAAAGCCTTTCTCAGTATTAGAATATTACTAGATTTATTTCACAATATAAAATGTGAATCCGAACACTTTCAACGTAGAAGGGAATATTTACAACATTTATCTAGTTTGGGCGTTACCTTTCTTGGCTTCGCCAAACGTCCGCTAGGTGGTGCCGTTTAAATTTATAAAAATAAAAGCATTTCCTCCCTCTTTCCTTTCTTCAAAATATTGAAGATCGTAGAACGCCCCCGCTGGAGCGAGTTCGTTTCCCTAGTCTATTGACGACTGTACACTCGCATGTGTGTAGCATACATTCATACACAAGCACATTCTTAATAGTCAAGTTTTAATGTCTTTTCCTTTATTTTCCATTGTGTACACGAGTAATTTCTTTGTGTTAATACATGTATTAATAGTCGTTTGTTTTAAAATTTAGTTTTTGTTATCTTATTTTTACCCGCAGTCTGCCAAATATTATTTGTGGGACAAATACACCAGGAGCCATTAAATGTTTACTGAAGAAACAACTATACTCTTCAAAATAAGTTGTGAGTCCTGCAACAAGTTATAATAGCAAAATTCAGTATAAACACTGTGTCATTAACCGAGTCGTACGCTTTTTAGCACGATGGACAAATTGTTTGGATACAACGCTTAAAAATAATATGCAATCTGATCAAGCGAACTCACTTCCGATGTGCTTGGGTCGAAACAGAAAATAAATAATTTATATTCATTGACATAAAGAAATGTTTGTTAAAGACTTGACAGATATAACTTTAGCATTTATTTGCAAAATTGATGATATTTTAGTTTACGTTTCCTGCACAATGAGGCAATTTGATATTTTTCCTACTCCTTTATGAAGTCGATTTTTACCTGATAGCCTTCCACTCGACCTTTCATTACTTCTCGTGTATCAGGAACTGGATCCCATGTCACCACCATTGCTGTTGCATTGTATGTATCAGCGAATACGTTGTTAGGGACGCCGACAGGCACTATAGAGCAAATGACAGAAAAAAGGTTTTAAAGATTAAAGTATAAAAATGGCAATGAAAATAAAAATAACAATGCAAAAATTAGGCAAATGTTGGATTGTCTCACCTTGTCTGTCAAGTAACTTCTCTTAACTCGTTAGGTGGCATTGTATTTAGTCGTATAAAAGAAAAGGACAAACCTTCCCCCGAGAATACATCTTTTCACAGGCGAACCAATTTTTTTATTCAGTTGAGTCACGTGGCGCATCATAGATAAATATATACATGGTGCAGCAGAAATACCTCCCACGTAATGGTAAAATATTAGTCGCAATGGTGTCTTTATCTACCTAATGTATTACCATTATGTGGAAGGTATTTAACCGTGTATATTTCTATTTTCTGAACTATGTTGCCCTGTATATAAATGTATAAAAAAAATACCCATGTATGTTTTGAATTCATTCATTTTAAAAGTTTCCATCAGCAGCCATTAGTTTTACTAACTCCCTTTCCGCTATATGTGTGACTAGGCATTTAATAAATAACTGTGACCTAGTGACTTCGAAGGTAACAAAGAACAAAAAAGAAACTGTTTCAATAGTAAAATACGCAATTTTCTTTTTACTCGCATCTCCTTCAAAACACTGGCGACGAGTATATACAGAGATCAGGAATTACAGACTTCTAACAAAATTATTAGGTTGGTGCAAAAATAATGACGTAATAATGTCGTTTTTTGACGTTAAAAATACATCAAAAAACGACATTATTACGTAATTATTTTTGCACCAACCTAATACATTTTCTTGTATACATTTATGAAAATACAAGAACAGAATGCATGAGAATGCGATCCTTAATTTTCAGGAGATTTGTCTTCATACAAATACCGACATTTAATTTAAATAGGCAGCAGACAACATACCATTAGTTGTGAGTGAGTGAGTGAGTGAAAGAGAGAGAGAGAGATTACTCAAATTATGGAGGAGGTTGGTACACGAATGCATGGCTTTTTATGATCCAGTCAACATTGTGTTATTTCTTGTCAGCATAATCGCTTTAAGTAAATGGTCTGTATATTATTATTTTATGTGCAATGTCTCCACAACTTCCTATCGTTTGTAACTCTTAGTAATGTCTTTATTATCGCTCTTATTTTTGTGTCTTGTAAGATCGTCATGGAATGGTTTTCAAATATATTTGTTCCATCTTTGAAGCGTTTTTTCACTTTTCGTTCCCTCTTTTTATTGTATGCATCCTACCGATGAGCATGTCCTTTGTCCTGTTATTTCTTATACATACCTGCCATATCAATGAGGTTCATTCTTTCTCCCGGACACATTTTTCGTTTTCCTCTTTATAAGTTTAGAAATTATTACATACGCCTTAATATTAGTCAAAATAGTAAAAATTAAAATGAAACCGAAATTTACTTCAGTTGAAGAGAAAGTTCTTGGAAATGTGTTTGGTAGTATCAATATATTTAACTTTCGAAAGTACTTACTTCCTTCAGCTGAATAGATTGTATGAGTTGTTGAATTTGGCCCCATTCCTAAATTATTGAATGCTTGAACTTTAACCTCATACTCAAGATAAAAGTTGCGTCCGACAAAGGCCACGAAGAAATCGGCGTTTTTCTTCAAAATTTTCTGTAAGAAATACAAAATCAAATATTCATAAGTACATTTATTTAATTGTTTAATAACTTACTTGTTATAAAAACATTTTAAACATGTTCTAAAGTAAATGAATTAATAAGTACGGAGAAAACTAAATTCGCAAAACATCGATTGTGGGATCCATACCACTTTGTTCATCCTGTAGAAATTTCAAATTTTGAGAAAATTCTTAACGAGTAAAAGGAAAGAATCGTCTGATTTGTTTGAAGACTCGATTGTATCTTAGCCATTTGAACAAGTCATATTATGTCTACATAATATTTTAGGTCATCCATAAATTGGCTAAAATTCAAATACCTGTAATCCATCTCTTCGTTTTATTTTGATGGTGACAATATATTTGTGATCAAACCTCCCAGCCGTATAGAATTTGGAGTCAATGCTTTTTCACTAATTAGCATCTGTTGTTTACCAGAAAATTGGATCACAAACGAAATCTATATATAAATTTCTGTTACTTCCGTTAGTCCGTCTGTCACTCTAAAATAGCAATACATTGACCAATCTAAACCAAATTTTAGGGAGAAGTGCCAACAGATAAGGGTGGGGGTACAAATACAGTTGGTTTTAGCAGGGTTTTTATCAAAGTATTTTCCAAACAAATCAGCTTATTCAAATTTCCTCGATTGGTTTGCGAAATTGAACGAAAGAAAGTTTGTAAATCTCGACAGAAAATGTTAACGATAACTTCAACAATACTAAATACTGTGAGGATTTTAAAAAGTTCTAGTTCGAGATGAGGTTTGATTTGAAAAAATTCAAATCAAACCTCATCTCGGACAAAGACAGCGTAACAATAAACGTCACTTGTTACTTGCCCAAATGTAATTCCAAGGGAACCTGGTGCCTCGGGTTGCGCCTCTTCTCTCTAAGAGGGTAAGGATAAACTATTCTCTGAAGTCATAAGGCAAAGTCGAAAGAACTAGAACTTGTTGTCCTCTCCACCCTGCACATATGCGTGGGGTTCCCACTTAAAAAAGGCCATGTGTCACATTTTAAGTGAGAAAGTAAATAAATACTTATTTAGAGCCCTCCTCATCTCAAGTATCTCTACAGTTTGGTATGTTTCAATGAGATGATTATAGTTGCTTTATAATCACGAAAGAAAAAAAGTTGCTTGAATGGAAGAAAAATAAGTTGTGGAAGTAAATCTTTCCGAGTTGATCGTTTAAAATCTCTAAAAAGGCTAACTAATATTCTGTTATTTATTCGATGCCTACAAATATAAAACCAATTATGTTGAATCTGGTCATAATACTTTTAACCATTCAATGTTCTCCCTTCTTAAAAACCAATACTTTTTACAAGTCTAATGTATGACATTGTAGTCACTGAATTCGAAAGCCTACCAACCTTGGACCATTTTCCATTACTGCCTTTCAATCTCCAGAAGACATTGTAACCAATTCCAGGGCCAGAACGTTCTGAAGGATCCAAGGGCTAAAATTCAAGCAACAAAATAACATTGACATGTTCATAAATTATAAAGCATACTAGTTTTAATCTCAGACATTTTAACAGAAATCTCTAAAATATAAGAATGGAAATACCAAAATGAACTTGGCAATGTTGATGTAAACAAACTTTATAAACAAAGATTTCATATAATATACTATTTCGTAGCTTTTTTTTTTTTCATTTTGTGGCCATCATATGGGTTTTTCTTTCAAGATATTTCCTCCCATCAATCTCAAGTTTACAAAATATTTACAACTATATTTTATTTTTATTCTTTTACTTCATTTAATAAAACTCGCCTTTTTCCTCTCGTCTTTTATAATATTCAATAATATAAACAAAATAGATTTTAAGACAATGTGTATTTGCATTAATTGGTTGAGTGTACAATCAGTCATTAATTACATTTAATTTATATGTAAATGCTAGAACCGTGAAATATGCACAACTTAATATTCAGTGCGGGTTTGGGGATATATATTCAGCACATTTTTTTCTGAAAAAGAAATTGTTTTACTTCCAAATCAGAAATATATATATATATATATATATATATATATATGGTGTAGTTTTTGTAAATATGGACTTCAATACACGATATTAAACAATAAGAATGGTGCCCTTGTCATATTTGGCAAAAAGACTAGAATAATCCAGAAATAGACGTTCTACCCGGATTCATTATTGACGACCATACTTAACAACATAGGATATACAGATGACAGTGCTTGTTGGAGAGAGAGAGAGAGAGAGAAAAGAAAGTACAGGAACTCCCACAGAAGACAATGAAAGAAAACGAGAAGAAATGGCTAAACATCAATTGCAAGAAGACAATGTATAATTGTCAGCAAAACGACCAAAATGAAACATGTATAAAAATTTAAATATCTCAGTAGCGTTTTAACAGAAAACGCAGTGTGACATCGAAATGAAAAGGTACATTGGGATAGCGAATGATACCTTCCAAAAGCTAAGCAAAGTATTAACAGGGAAATTTCATTAGAAAAAAAAAGAAAGGAGTACTAGATTTATGTAATATCAGTCCTCCTACATGGCAGTGAATACTGGACAATGTTACAGATGAGGAAAAGACTTTAGGCAACAGAAATGTGGTTTTACAGAAGGATGCTGAGAATACTACGAAGTTTTAGAGAAAATGGAAACAAAAAGGACCCTTATACTTAACAGAAAGAGATCGTTGACATTTCTAGGGCACTTAATAAAAAAAGAGGGCTTCATTTACGGGGCAGAGGAAAACAGCACATAACCCCTGCCTGATGAACTTGTGTTGGCAGAAAATGGTTTACGAGAGATAGCAAAATGACAAAATTTACTAAGAACTACAAAGGATAGAAAATTGTGGAGAGTCATAATTGCCAACGTCCTGAATGGACGTGGCTCATTGAAGAAATGAATTTAGAAGTTATTGGCAATTTTCTAACATTTTCTCAACATACATCTTCGTAAGTAAAGCTATAAAAAAAAATTTGATTGCTTAAAATAAATTTGAGATTACTAGTTAAAAATATTTTGAAAAAAAAAAAAGAATGAAAAAAGGCGTTCACGTTGTACTTTCTTTCAGTTCTGTTTCCCTTAAAATTGTCAAACTGTGGCAGAGAGCAATCACCCTTGAAATATTAATAATTATAGTAATATAGAATTTTGTTTATAGATGAGAAAGTTAATCTGTGGTGAAGTTTGTGCTCGGAGAATCTGTGCTTCGTCAGAATTATTGATAGAAAATGTCAAAACAATAGTGTTTATATGAAACTGTGGAATACCAGTTGAGAAGAGACTGTTCATGTAATCGTGAAGGGGGAGAGATTCAGAAATCAGGCTGTATTCTAAGTTACCGACACCCGGCTTTTTGTCGCTACTAACCGCGTTTATTTAAGCGCGTTTGTGCGAAAACAAATAGTCGAAGTCAGAGTTGAAGTCTTGGAGCTGGGTGAAGCGAGTTGACAAGCTGTCGACGAGAGAAATAGAGATAGGCAGTGAGATTGAAAGCAACCGTTTGCTGCTGTAATAAGGGAGGAAGTGAACTCAAGTTATCTGCGATATTGACGCAATACTGTCACTGAACCCCCCTTATATCCTGACAGTGACATAACTATGGCAACTACTAAGAACAAAAAGGATGAACTCGAAAACTACTTCCTTCTCTTCTTTCAGAATTATTTGCAATATTTGCTTTTTTTCTGGACTTTATTTCATGTACACTACTTCTTTTTTTTGTAAAAGAAGCATTATTCTTTTTGTACCAATTTCTTATATATATATATATATATATATATACACAAACTTTTCTTTGGACTCGAATCGACTTGTTCATATTTGATTTTTTTTTTCTGCTTGGCCCGATTCTCGCCCTTTACAGGTAGACCAGCTGAATCACCCGGGATCTACGTTTTGTAAATTGCTTTCCAGGATTAAAAAAAAAAAATCACAACGGAAAATGGAATCGAATCGACATTGGGAACCGGGGACTTTGATTGAACCTGTAATACTGGACCAAGACAGGTCAGGACCAACGGTTGGTCTTGTAGAGTACATCGATCCAGTGGGGTTAGGATAGGTTTTACTGTTACAAAACATCAGGCTATCAATAAATCACTCAAGACTTCGGAAACTTTGTTAAAATGTTCTCTGCGAAATTTTAAACAAAAATACGTAATATTTGTTTGAATTATGATTGAACTTTAGGTCAGATAATTTTCCTCAAATAACGTTTCAGAAAGTTTTAATAAAGAGGGTTATTTTGTGTGGATAGATCTGTCAATATGGACAAATTTATGGATTTTACTAATAAGAGGAGGAAAAAAATTCCAATCAATTTACATTCGGTTTGAAATACACGAAAGTGTTTTAATTATTGAGAATATTTAAATTTAATCTGTTTGAAATTAAAACTACAATTAAAGCTTCCGGAAAGATTTTCCATTTTTTTTTTTTAAATGAATTTTGAACTTAGGTATGTTTTTCTAAGTACGTAAAGATGAATATTTATTTATGGATAATATTTACCTTCTTCTGAACTACTGAATTGCTTCATCCCAAAGGATCGAAAAATATGTTGATATTCGTACTACTCATCGTTTTATCAGACACTCCTGTTTCGCGCTCTCCGTTTGATAGACTGAAGGATGGTGGTGAAAAGTGTCGTATCTCTTGTCACACTACACTTAGCATAGTACATAATACATTTTATCTACTTGTTTCGAATCTGATTACATTTGCTATCGTATTTGTTATATATCTTATATTTGCTATGATAACCGCCTGCGCAATGAGAAGAATATCGAGTAATTTTAAAGAACAGGAAAATAGAGACGCCAGTTTTCTTTAGAAAGAAGAGAGGGGAAAAAAAAGACAACATGCACACACATTAAGTCCAGTCGCTAACAGAAAATGTCAGTTTACGAGTCAATCGTAAATTTAAGCTTTGATATCTTCATCTGGACATATCAGAAATTTACCCCTTCTAATTGGACCAGAATGACACTACTTCATAAGATATTTAAACAGGAGGATTGAAGCGGTCAGTGTATTAAGTAATAAATGGTGTTAAATCCTATTTGGGATCTAACCCCATTTATGGTTCGAGTGTATAAAGATTTTATTCCTTACCATAAGTAAAGCATAATAGGCGCAAAATTACAAAACGATAACCTCCGCGTAAAATTTTAAAAAAAGAAAAACATTTACACAATTACGAAAAAAAAGTACAAAATACAAAGTTTGTATTAAAAATTCATTTTGTGCGTCTATCAAAGCAGGCTAACAATTTCAGCGAGAAAGGATTACCATCGAAAAATGGAAAAAAAATTATAGTTTGGGAAAAGACAAAGATTTTGAAAATGACAAAGAGAAAACAATTCAAGTAGGCATTAAAAAAACAAAAAACAAATGTGCAACATCCTTTGAGAGGAAAAAGCAACAAACAAAAAAAAAAAAAAAAACAAAAAAACCGTAAAGACCCACTTTCACTTGCCCCACAAGCGTCTATGGTGGGGGCACAGTAATTTTTTAAAAGTCATTTTTTACTTCACACAGTTCGTGCTTGGTAAAACTTCTTAGAATTCTTTTTGTTTTTTAGCTGCCCAACCACAGGAGAATTTTCACTTGTACTTCGTTTGTCTCTCTGCAGTTGGGGCCGGTAACTGGTGACTTCTTTGATGTTCTCTTCTAGATGTCAAATGCCTACTTTGAAGTTGACCTGCCTTGTCCACTTTGCTCTCAGAAAGTTTTCTCGCATCTACTCTATTCAGAAAATTAGGCCCCACTATTCGGGATGTTAACAGAGCTTGAGACCAAGTCTCTCATTGGTCAGTATATACGAAACATTTTTTCCATAAACTGGAAATGGATCCTTCAAATTTTGGCGGGTTTTAACTGCTGAGCCGAAAAAGATATACAATTGTAAATTGTAACAATTTTTTTTAACACAAACCGTCTGGTTTTCATAACGATACACACATTCTTTTGAAAGTATGTGTGTGTGTGTGTGTGTGTGTGTGTGTGTGTAATACATACACACACACAAAAAAAAAAGAGAGACGATTAAACATTTATACAAGACTAACATTTTTAAAATAGTAAAAATAAAATAGGAAATATTAAAGGAAAATTTATCGATTACATCTGAATGGACACGGGGATAAATTACCAAATAAAATTAATTAAAATGTTAATTAGTTTTAATAAATGAAATTGGCAGGGATTAGATAGAAGGCGACAGCGAAGTTCGAACCGGTGAACGAATACCATTAAGACGTATTAAAACAAGTAAATCCCTACCCTCATTCGCTTCACCTCTACAAAACTGACCTTATCAACAAGTGAGGATTTGGTTTTCGACGAATCGATGCAATTAAAGAGCCAATTGATTGCAGATTTCGATAATACTTCAATGCTATTGTCAATATAAGTAAACTGGCAAAGTGACAGAAAGGCTTTTTTCAGAGGCACGTCGTAGCCATATTGTAACCACAGATACGTAAATGAATAGGGAGAAGTGTACCAAGCAGTGGCGTAGCTAGAGTAAACGTCACCCGGGGCGGTCCGCTCAAATGTCACCCCAATGACCCCGATTCACCCTATGCTGAATGGTTAGCAGTAGCTAAATTTTCATACATGCTCTACCCCTACTTTACTGACCGGTACGTTACTGTTTACATGTATGATCCAAGACAAAATCCAATACAACAAAATAATCAGTTCAAATCAAAAGATTTTTAAAATGCAACTGTTCACTTTCAGAACAACTAAATACAAAACACGGCAATACACAAAAGAATGACATTCGATACTATGGTCTTAGAATGAATGTTTTCTTGTTTTAATTGTGGCAAACTGGTCAATGACATCGTCAAAATCTGTTTGTAGCTCGTTTTCAATGGACAGCACAGCCAGATCCGACAGTCTCGACTGGTTCATGGTTGACGTAATTTTCTGTTGCTAATTTTCCGGTGTCCAATTTTCCGTTGCATCATTTTCTGGGTTCCATTTAATTATCAATGATGTTTGAAAGTATTTTTCATGAAAAAATGTTCTATTTAATTTTAAGCATTTTTCGGAACATTGTAAATCAACTGCATTCTTTTAAAGGTTACCTAGAGAATTTATGCAAAGTTTATTTTTTTGTTTTTCTTTATACAAGTAAAATAAATTTACATCGTATTTCGATGCTATTATGATTTTAGTTTTAGTGATAATTTAAAAAACAATAAATATTTATCATTAGTACCAATAATGGAAAATTAAGTTAAAAATTTAAAAGAATCTTTTTCGGAATCGGAAAATAGGCACAAATTTTTCCGATTCCGATACTGTTTCTGATAACGCAAAAAGTTCCGATTTTTCCGATTCTCGATTTCGATTAATCGTCCCAACACTAGTAGATATATTCAAAAGTATATCACTCACTCGATGGAAAATTGTATCTCGGCGAATTGATACATACAAGACTGAAATTGTTGCACTTTTGGCTTCGTATTTCGCTTTGTTGTTATTAATGATGCAGAGTTAAAACACCATATCATCCGATAAAATGTTACAACAATGTCTCTTGTTAGTAACCAAGATTGTAGCAACTGAAACACATGAAAGCTGAAAACATTGCTATTTTTCCTACTCACAAATTTCCCGACAATTTATTAGAAAATTTCTGACGGGAGGACAAAACTGGGGGGTCATATGCCCGCCTGCGAAACCCTGTGTGTCCACCACTGTTTTCACACTATTTTTGGCACCTTAGCCTGATTGAAAAATTTTGTTGGGGGTGACATTGTGTCACCCCTCCTGTGCTGGCACCCGGGGCGGTTCGCCCTCTTCGCTACGCCACTGGTACCAAGCCTACACAATATCCGCTAAATAAAGATTAACGAATGTAAAGTAAACAAGAACAAGTTCTTCCTCTCTCCGGAGGTTTTATGACAACTGAATTTCATAGGCATTTGCTTGTCTGAAGATTCGATGAATCTTACTAATATTTAAGTGAAAATATGGCCACTAATATAGATTACGTAAATAAATTTGCTGTTGGAAATCTGATGTTAACGCAGTTCTGTCGCGTTTCGAAGATATCAAAAACTGTGTTAGTGTGATCCTCACTATCAGAATTTCGTTACAGGATATTTCGAATGGAAACGACTTTATCGTTTTGTAAATCAGAACGGACTTTCGAGCGCTTGAAATCAAATTTGAAATGGCTAGGTTCATCCGCCCTGCAAGGGTATTAAAGCCACATTTTTGTATGACACATGGAAAAAAAAAAAAGAAAGAAAGAAAGAAAAAAAAGCTATTACAAAGAGCAATCCTCAAAATTAGTGATATTTTTCTAATCTTGATTGACTGAGTCGATGAGAGGATTTTTTAATGGAAACAATTTCTATTTATTGATCTACGATTACGTACCGACCATCTAATTATTAAAGTACCAACTTTTCCTCCACCGCCATGTACAGATCTTGGGGCGATGAATGGAGATGCACTTTTTGTTCGATAATGACCTGCAAATAAAAAGGCACATTAATCGATACGTATTTCTCTGCATTTCTCTTGTGAAATGAAATATAAAAAAGTTTTCTTAAATTTGTAAAATTTATTTATGAAGCCATAAAAATTCTTTATTTTCTTTGTTACAATTTCATTTCTTTTATCGTAAACAACTACGAACAAATATCTCTGCACAGAACAAAATGAGTTTTTATAGCAGGATTTCCACCAATTCTTCTAATTGCACACATTTAACAAAAATTAATTTTTAATTCCTGTCGCTTTTAATTCAGAATTTGTTTTTCTCTGAGTTTTCTAATCGAGTATAGTTTAACATGACTAAGAAGAGGGGATAGTATTTGGGCTTACTAATTAATATTGAAAGGACCAGAGCAAAATGAGTCAGCGAACTAACGGACAACGGAAGTAACACGTAGTTAAGTAGTAGAAAAAGAAGTCGAAAATTAGAAGCCCCTAAAATCAAGCGCAATAGTATCAGTTGATAAGCACAAAAGTGATTTCCATGAAGGAGTTGGTTCTAGACGAAAGCCGACATTTCCACCTAAGGTAACGCTTAAGGACTTGTAGTGAGAGTTTTTTTGTTTGTTTTTTTTTACAGAAAATGGGATTCTAAAGGTTAAGGCGTTATTGAGTTTGTTTCTTCGCAGAGTTTAAACATTAAAAGGGAGAATGTCCTTATCACTTTTCTTTTATATTTTTTGTGCATTTATTATTGAAATAACTTAGTTTCCTTGTTAAATCGTAAAAGACACAATGCGAGGATCAACGGCGGCAAAGTATCATTTTTTTTAAGTTTGTTCCTCAATCCCTTTTCCAAGAAATGGGAAAGTATTTTTTTATGATGCTTTAAGTTAGGCGTTTATATTTTGATGAATTTTTTTCATGTCCAACGGTCTCCGAAAAGAAAAACGCATAAAAATGTAGCTTCTCATCGCAGACGATATTTAGTAAGAAGTTTATTGCTTTATTATGTACATGGAAGATAAAAGTAAATGTTTCAGCGTATTTTTTTTTTTTTTTTTAGAGCCTCCGTTTTACCCTATACATCATATCCAAATGCCAATTGTGGGAACGACTAGCTTCTAGTGATATGTAAAAATATGGAAATTAGAGAAAGCCAAAACAGCACCAAGCTTGTAAAAAAAAACTTGGACTTGAATTGCAAAGAGATGCAACACACAAAACATAGAAACGCCAAAAAATATCAGTCTGATGAAAGTGACATCAGCAATGGTCAAGATGAACAAAGCAACAAAACCAGATGGAATTGTCATAGAAATGCTAGCAGCATTTGACGATTTCTGCCTTGGCAAAATTACGGAAATAAATGTTTAACAGTGGTGACATAGAAGAAAACCTTAATAGCGCCATTTTCATAGCACTGCTTAAGAAGTGGGGGGGGGGGTAAACAAATGCAAGCTCCCTCGGACAATCAGTTTAATGAGTCATATAATGAAAGTTATCCGAATAGAGTGCGTCGCAGAATTAGACTGGAAATAGGACAAGAACAGTACGGTTTTGTTAAAGACACTGGAACAAGAAATTCAATATTTATGTTCAGAATGATAGAAATACTGAAGTGTATATAAGTATGCTTTATAGATCATAGAAAAACGTCCGATAAGCTACGGCAGAAGAACTTTTTTGAATTGCTAGAAACGCTTGACTTATTTGGGAAAGCTATTTGAATAACCCAGAATTTATATTGACAGCAAAACACTTGCATACAGATAGAAAATGAACTCTGTAAATACACAAAAAGACAAGGTATGTCTTATCACCAGATTTATCCAACGTTTACAATTAAGAGAATTAGAAAAAACCTAGTAGGATTTATTATTGGCGGACACAATCTTAACAACGTAAGATATGCAGACGACACAGTATTGGTAGATAAAGGAAACTACAGGAAGTAATAAAAGAAAGTGAAGAAAAGACTAAGCATCAATTGTAAGAAAGTTGTCAGCAGAGGGAGCAAGATGCGAACTACGGACTGAAGACCCCTAAAATCAAGCAAAGTACGAAAACAAATGAGAAGGGAATTAAAAGAAAAGGTAAGATGTCTCACCAAAATCCGAAGGTGCATTGGAAAAGTGAAATATGTCTTCCAAAAGGCGCGTAAATTATCAGGTAACCAGAAAATTTCGTTAAACAAAGAAAAGAGCGTTGGCCTTTCATTTTATCAGATTTCCTATATGGCGGCGAATGCTGGACAATTTTCTCACAGACGAAAAGTTAAGAGATAACAGAAATGTAGTTCTACGGAAGGATACTGAGAATGCCATGGATTGAAAATGTGAGTAACGAAATTTTAAGGAAAATGGAAACAAAAATGACATGTAATTAGAATGAGAAAGACATGAAATTTCTAGGACACATGAGGAAGATTGCTTGGCGAATTTGATATTCACATGACATATATTGAAAGTAAGAGAGGAAAGCAGTGACTAACCTAACAAGCGTCTGCAAAGGGACGGATGTAAAGACAGAAACCGGGAGGTATGATAAAAAATCTTATAAAGCCCCACAAAGGATAGGAAGTTGTGAAGAGTCATAATCTCCCACGTCCTCAAAATGAGGCGGCATAGAAGTGGCGCATGCCGAAAAAGTAAAATTCAAACATTTTTGTTTTTCTAGCTCAAGTGTAATCAACAGTAAGTGTTACACTCTAAATAAAATTCAAAACTTTTCATGATCCTTTTCACCACTGTTAAAAATGAATTAGTCGGTGAACCGTAATACGGGGGTCGCCGACTGATCTTTAGGAAAACAGTGATTTGCAGATGGTATGTGAAAGGTGACATTTTTGACAAATTTCAAGGCACTGTAGATTAACATTACACCCCCTTGCGCAAAACATGAAGTAGTTTCTGACCTCACCTGCCGGCCAGTCAAATAGGAGTCTCGTTCTTTAGCTCATTAGAACCACACGACCATTTCATTGGATATAGAATACAAGTCAGTACACTGAACACTCGCCAAGGACTTCAAGACCACAAAAATGGACATTCAATTAAAGTTCGATTGTAAACCTTCCCTATCAAAAAAACAAAAAAAAACAAAAAACAAAACAAAACAAAAATCTTTGTATACAAATTTCTCCTTTTTGTAAACTATCGATTTCTCACAGTTTCTCTTGTCCTTTACCCAGTCAGCAAATAATACAACCTGTTTTCTTTGTTAAGTTAGTCTTTCCACTTCATGACTTATCTTACATACGTATTTAACAAATATGTACGTCGATAACTATAACAAATTAAATGCCACTGGACTGACATTTTTTATTTCTACTTCTTTCCCAAACTGTTCAATTTATTAATGAGAGAGAGAGAAGAAAACAACAAACCGTTTGCCTTTATATATATATAAAGCGGATTTGAAAAATTAACAAAATCAATTAAATAAGCAGCAAAATATCGCTTTTTTTTTTTTTTACCCACCGGAAGGTAAACTTAAATTCCCTCTTCCGTGAATATTTATGGCCTGTATTCGAAATTGATAGCTGAGATCGGAGTTGAGCCCTTCAATGTTCGCTATGATATGGCCTTCGTCGCTGATGCTTAAACTTTTCACTGGAATATCTGTTGGAATATTAAAGGCAAACGACAAAAGATGAATTTTGATATTATATAAATGATCCCATTTACTGACTAAGATTTTTCAGACTGTAATCTTTTTTTTCAAAATGGAGAAATAATTTTTGCTGTTCTTGTTTCGCAGAAATTCAATTCGTGATTTTTTTCAGTTTGATTTATTAAAGAAAAGTAGTAGTGCTTGTCACCGAAGCTTTAAATGAATTTTTCAGTTTAATATAATGACAATGACAACTTGAATATTTTTCGTAATGTGTCAATACGAATCTGAAATTTACTGTTTTTAACATTTAGGTTTTCTGACAAAAAGATTTGTATATCAATACCATACAATATAAAGTAAGAATATAAAAAGTGGATCTCTAATCTCGAAACCCGAAGACGCTTACATTCTCTAAAAACTTTCCAGTTCGGTTGGTAATTAGTGCGTGTGTAGATAACATAAAACTTAACGGGGAAGCCATTATCGGGTGGAGGAAGCCATCGGAGTTGAACTGAAGAGCTTCCAAGACTTCCTTCTATATATATTCCTGAGGGTTCACCAGGTGGTCCTGAAAAATAGATAAAAGATATTCAGATGAGAAAATGAAAGCAATTTATTGATATGAACATTTTTTTTCTTGCAACAAACTCGAATAACAAAGATATCGCTCTCCTCCCCATGCGTGTACTTGCTGTTAAAGTATTCTATTAAAAAAGGCACAGGGAATCCACATTGAGACAATTCTGTTGGAATATTTTGCTGTAGATTTTCAAATTGATTTTTAGTTGGAAAAAGTTTGTATAAATTTTCAGACGAATTTTTTCTATAAATTCAGATATTTATAAAATGTTTATATTGAATATTTTCCATGGATTTTTTTCTATAAATATTAAAATGAACTTTTTAGCCACAAATTTCTGTAAATATTTAAATGTAAATTTTGCTGTGAATGATTTATATAGAAGCCTATAAATGAAGTCGTTAAGCCACTGAATATGTTGCTTTTCAGAAATATCTTGCACTATCTACATCGTCTTCTTGAAATGGCCCTCTATGTAGGAATATCGGGGGGGGGTGCAATCATTGATCATTTCCTATATTGAGAAGCGTGTGGGGGTGCTTTCATAAATATATACTCTGGAAAGAATGTCTGAAATAAATGAATCAAAATAAAGATTTTTAGAGGAATGTCGTGAATTAAGGCTTTGTTTTTAAAGCAAAAAATACAATATTTATTTTGTATTGAATTAATATATTCATTGTGTACATTAGGAATAAGGATTGAAGCCTAACTTTATATCTCAGTTATCAGCATTTGATGACTAGTGGGGATGAAAGAAATGAATAAGTACACTTTCGGTAGTGTGTGCACACACACACACACACATATATATATATATATATATATATATATATAGTGGCAATGATGTCACTACAGAGTTACTTTAAAAACGTAAGGCATTAAAGCAGGTGGCTTACAGTTCGAACAGTATCGATAATTAATTTACTATTGCTGGCCATAGCATTTTATTGTTATTAACCAGAACCATTTTTATAAGATTTTTTTTACTGTTGATTAATTGCTTTGTCTTAATTGGTATTGTAAGTAACTATATAATGAATTTATTGCCAACCTGTATGTAAATATAAAAGTGAACATTGAAAAAAATAATGATCAGAGCTTGACGATGCACAAATGACAAAGTAAAGAACTATATATATATATATATATATATATATATATATATATATACACACACTTATTTCCAAATAAATATTTAGGTTACAAAATAAGTTCACCTTTGACGGTAAGTAACGCATCAGCAGATACTTCGGACATGGTGCTCTTCACGCAACATGTATAATGGCCTGTGTGGAAAATCTTAGCATTTCTGATGTACAGTCCTTTAGTTGATTCTTCTTTTGACTGTGAAAAGAAAAACATTTTATCGAATTTTTCATTACATTAATAACTTAGTATGCCGTTGTAAAACACTTTGATCAGTCATCAACTTTTGGTTCTGTAAACTCCTCGTTAAAAAAAAAAAGAAAAAAAAAAAGATGATCAGAGCTTGACGATGCACAAATCACAAAGTAAACAACTAGATATTTATTTAAAATCCTGTAACGTGATTAGGTAAACAAATATGGACACCATTATCATTTAAGTAATTGATAAATTTGCAAATGTTCAGTACTGTCTATAAACTACAAGAAACGATCCCAGCTTATAACGTAAAGTCAAATTATGCAATGACGGACGGTAAATTTTTTTTAGCTTGAAGAAAGAAAAAAAAACCAAAAAACTCTGGAGATTTATATTTGACAAAACAAGATAATTAAATAAAAAGTTTCCTAACGAGCATCCACTATAAAGAAAAAGTCAGCTTGTACAAAATGTTAAATGCGCAATACCATTTATCTTGCCTGACGAAGTATACTACTTGTATTATTTCCTACTTGTTGCCCCATGAATGTGAGTATATGCTAAAGTTGGTTCAGTTAAATTCCTTTCAAGTATATTTGTCATTCTATATTTTACTAACTTGTTAATACTTATGCTCATAAAAGTAAAAAGACAAAAGTGTTTACGTAGCCATAAATGGAACTTACTAAACCATAATAAGGATGATTATTCAAATCGATGGGGACACCATTGAATAGCCATTCGTAGACAATCTCGTATCTCGGATTGTAGGAGACATCACAACCAAGAAAAGCCGTCTCGCTCAGTAGAACTTCAGTATCTTGGGGTTTTCTGTTAATCACCACTGCATCTAGAAATAATTCAGTAGCAATAAGTAACATTAACAATAATACAGTTTTAATTAAATAATAGTCTTTTTGTTCGTTTTGACTTCCTAGTTTTTTATTTATTCTCTTTCGCTCTCAAGCAACTGGTAAAAATCCCGAGTGACAATGGTTCTCCAGGCACCAACCTAATAGTTATGCTTTTTACATAAAATGTGGCCTAAGGCCGAAAAATGGGAAAACTTGGTCATCACTTAAATTTATCTCAACTAGTCATTCACATACGTCTGGGAACACCATCGATATCTACATTATTTTCAGACTGTATGGTGCTTCTCCCTTGAGTAGTATATCTAGAATCAGACGGTTTTAACCACACTTATTTGCGTTCTTCATTCTTTTTAGTTCTTCATTTTTGGTAGTCATAGGTGTAGCTTGTGGGTGTCGCCATTTATATTTAAACTTTGTTCTTTGTGACATTGATTCTTCTTGTCTTTGGCGAAATATTGTTCCAAAAGACAGCTCCTATTAGTGAAAAATTGTTCGAGGATTTTTTTTTTCAACAATACCATTGTCACTGGGCCTGTATGCTACTTTGAAAAAATGTATAACTCTCCACTTATCAAGAATTTTCACGTATCCACCATATCCTTGGTGACCAATGTTGAAGTACATCCATTGTCAGCAAGAGCCTTTGCACTTCGACTATTGGCGTTCTAGCTCCTATTTCGCTCACTGAGGTCCACAACGGTAGTAGGTAATATCAGGCTTTCACCATATGGAGACCCTGCTATCCGAAACATTGAAACTTTATACT
The DNA here is from genome assembly GCA_963932145.1 of Acanthosepion lycidas. Classification (NCBI taxonomy): domain Eukaryota; kingdom Metazoa; phylum Mollusca; class Cephalopoda; order Sepiida; family Sepiidae; genus Acanthosepion; species Acanthosepion lycidas. The sequence goes on along the minus strand of OZ010606.1, from coordinate 20,285,192 downwards.
GTCCGCAGCTTCTCTCTACGGCAGCTATTGCCCCTTATATGTGCCTCCTCCACCGAGTGATTTTATTCCAGTAGTGACGTCTCCCATTAAAAGCTAAAATCTATCTGGTTGACCGAGGATTGTGAGCTCATTCCCTGCGCTGAGTGGTAAATTTTTCTCTTCAGCCGCAAATAATTAAAACAGTAAAATAATTAGACACATTTTAAAAGAATATTTCTCGATAAGAATCTAAGGTTGGATTGAGATGGGGTGACAGCAAAAAAAAAAAAAATTGGACAAAAGAGAAATCCTATTCTAGCGTAAGAGGCACAGAATATGACAGTATGTTTTGTGATAGAAAGAAGAAACGTAACGACGCTATGCCCAATGTATATCATTGATCCTAAATTAATTGCCTTCAGGATGTAGCAATATTAAAAGTTTAATAATTATGAGTTAATGTGTAAAGGTTCTAAAATGTCACACTAAAAGAAATTTCAGTTAATTGCTGTTTGAGTAAATAAAAAATCTTCGAGTTTGTTTTGCTTCTAAACAGGTAAACATAATACTTTGTCACAAATCGTAGTCAGTCAACTCGAAAATTTCAGCTAATCAACACAAATATACGTCAAGCGACTCTCCGTACACAAAGAGATACGCGATGCGACTATAAAACAAAAAAAAAAACACACTCGCCGATAACTGAAACTACAATGCCAGCTTCTACGTCCACACGCCTCTACTTCCTGTGAGAAATGACATTTACTAAAAAATATTTTGTATATTAGACATGTACATTTCTAGAAAGATTTCAGTACTTTCTGATAAGATACAGTGTTACCCGGATTTAAGAGAAACCCGGATATAAGAGAGATTTTCTATGGTCCCAAATTAGAGCCATACTTACCTAAACAAAATAGACCAAACCCGGATATAAGAGACTTCTCCGGTCCAGACAACTCTCTTATATCCGGGTTACACTGTACATCCACAAAAGTCAATTTACACACACCTTTATACATAAAATCTACTGCAAAAATAATAAAAAAATTGCGATTTTAAATGTTACGATTATCGAAAGTTTACTCTAAATCTAACGATGAATAATGAACAACGCCACTATAAGCAACCTTACGTTATTTTTATCTGTCGTCTGTAAAAGAAAATATGCAAGGAGAAATTCATGATAGGACAATCTTCTTAACAGAATTATATTTATGCTGCGGCATCTAAGATGTTAATTTAGAAATTTTTGAATTAGCAGTGTATCTTCAATAAATTGTGGTATCTTGGGTTTTTTGGGGTTTTTTTTAAAAGCTAATCAAGGAAGACAATAACTTAGAGTGGTTATATGGGAACCAGCCTGTACCTCAAAGTTTCTCCCGGTCGGTTTTAATTTAAATTAACCTGTCCAATTGACTGGACAAAATGAAACATCCTGAGTAAGCTGTTAATTTCTTTTATTAGAATATGAACATTAAATGACAATTATTATACAATGGAAAATGTCTTCTCAGCCATTACAAAAAGAAAAATTATTACGATTACTACGACGCCTGCTGTATTCTGACCATAGAGGTTATAACTAAAATTGAATCTGTGCGACTTTTAAACCATTCTTTTAACAACAATCAGCTCTTCGGGACATCTGAAATTTTCACTGTATAATGTTAACATTATGGGATTAATATTCACCACTTAATTACATTGACAAAATAGAGATCATGTTAAAAAGCAAATATTTCTTCTGTAAAATAAGTATTTTCATAGTCAGTCTATGGATTGAGCGATGTGCCGATATACAGATAATTTATCGTATAAGACAGAAATAAAATGGGCAAATATGAAGACGTTCAACCAAAAGACACTCGTGACCAAGCTTAAACAAATAATTATCTCCACCCTTCCCCAAAGAGAAACATGAACCGGGCATTTTGTGGAATATGCCAGTACAAATCAAACTTCTATTAAAGTTTTAATTTGATAATTACAATAAATTGGAATAACGCCTGTACTATCGTAGAAATTAAAAAGAATATGGACAAAAGAAAAAGGAATACAAATGTTATTCATTTGTATGAGAAAGTGAGATAAAATAGGTGAACTGTTTTCTTTAAAAAAAAAACTAACAAACAAAAAAGGGCGAAAATCATTTATATTTCTCCAGGAGTCATTTCCATTGGTTTTAAAGGGAAAAGTATTTGGGGAAATGTACCAGTATTTAGTTAAAAAGAAGCAAATGTGCTGGATTTGGGGCAATATTTCCTCCTTTATTTATTTCATCTTGAGACATCGAGAAATGTTGATTATTTATTTTTCTTGTAGTGATTTAAAAAAAAACAAAAAAATCCCAAAACAGGTTCTTATCTCTAGAATATTTTCGAACATCATTTACTCAATGACTTTCTCAAACGTTACAAGTACCTAGTAATTTTCATCAGAGATTCTATTTAACTAAATAAGTTTACATTACTTATATTACTTCGGAATGCGAGATAAAATCTAAAATCAGTCAGTTCTTGTGGCAACACTAGTCTATTGAAGTAAACACAAATTCAGACAAAATATACTAATATTGTCACTAAGAAGTACAAAATACTAGCGTACCGTTAACAATCAACTGTGAAACGTGGGACGCATTTCCAAATTTGTTGATTGCTGTACACACATATTCACCTGCATCCCTGATGCGCACGTTTCGCAAAAATAGATTGCCATTGGGCAGCATCCGTATTCGAGAAGTTTCTTCGACATTCTCCAGAGACAGTGATATGCCATTTTTGCTCCATGTAATTTCTGGTTGTGGCGCTCCTTCGGCATTGCAAAAAAATGTAACATTTCCGTTGATAGTCGCCAAAACGGTTTTGGGTGTGGAACTTCGGAAAAAATTGGGTTTGAAAGCTAAAGAGGGAAAGAAAAAAAAAAATATTTTCGTGATTTAAAAAAGAATGTATTCAGCGATTAATTTCAAATAACCTTATCTCCATTAAAACAAAACAAAAAACCTCACTCTTATCTTATGCTCTGATCATTTTAGTAGTAAATATTATCGAAACGAAAATGGAACAATACAGAAAAATTAAGATTAAACGTTAAATTATTTTCACCGACAAATCCTCTATTCAGTACTGCCTGAAGTATTGCTTGCCGTTATTAGAAGCTGAGTATGTTATGAGAGTCTAAATGTATCGTGACTGGTAGCGCATATTGACTTGTTATTCCTCTATCAAGAGGATTAGTAACATTTATTATAATTACATCTAATTAAATTTTAAAAAGTATTAGATTTTTTTTTATATTACCAAGAACAGATAGTTGTGCACTGCTATAAGTGGTGCCATGGATGTTCGTGGCGGAACATTGATACATTCCCGCATGTTCTCTATTCACGTTTGTGATTTGCAGAGTATTGTTAACCACAATGACGTCCTGTGTGCTATTTATTTGTAGTCCATCCTTGAACCACGTATAAGTAGGCAACGGTTTGGCACGACTTTGACAAAACCATGTTAACTGTGATTCAATGTCGACGAATTTGGGCGTCAATGGAAAGACCATGTATGGTTTAGCTTTAAGAAAGAAAGAAAAAAAAGAAAAAACGAATTTGTCGTTTATATCGTTTGAAAATAAAATAAATAATAAAATTGTAAAATGAGTTAATTTAATATTTTTTTTATAAAAAAAAAAAACTACCTGAAAGTTCGAGGTAATATGTCTTTTCGTACCGGGCAGCTGAACCACGTGTTACAATGCATCGATAAACACCTTCATCATGGAATGACGATTTTTCTATCGTCAAGACTCGATTATGATCTCTGAATCTGACTCGCGACGAAAACGGAATGTCATCTCTTGACCAATGATAATTCATTTCATTCCTGTTCAGAAAAATAAATGAAATATCACTCACATTTTGTAATACTTTGAAAAGCTTCCAATAGGATAAAAAGAGTGTATTTATAAAATGAGATTCGACTTAATATTTACTTCATATGTCTAGTGTATATTTTAGTTCAGAGAATTTAAAAACGCCATGAAAATATACGAAAGATAAAATTAATTTTAGCCCTTCTCTCATTATATATATATACATATATATATTCCTCTGTCCTTCTATGTAAAACAATATTGTTTATGAACTAACGTCTTACTTAGTCACACAAGTACCGCATTCTCTCGTCAGTTAACACTAACAGAGTGCAATTTGTGCATATACCGATAGTCGCATCGAAAGCACCCAATATACAACTATTAACACAAGGCAGATATTCATATATCACACAAAAATACTCTACAACATTCCCTGTTAAGAAAAACTCAAACTATTCGAAGTTATATAAAAGAAACAACCTGTATTAAATGACTTTCACTATAGTAGACGGCATTTTAAAATAGCTGCAAAACATTTAAAAGACCTATAAACTATTTATATTTGTCTTCCGGTGCTATCAAGTTCAGTGAAAACGTTCTGCATAAGACGACACTTATACAACACACATTTACATTTGAATTGTGTATTCCAAAATGCCTGGATATGTAACTAACCAAACTTTTGTCTACGACACGGACAACATTTATTACTTGATAATGACCGAGGCAGTTGAAAGTACTACAACAAAAACAGAACAATTACATGAATTTTGGACAGTATATCCATGATTTTGATCCGGATGTGCAACAATTTATTCGAAAATTGGAAAATATAATAAATATAAAAGAAATATTGAATTTAATAAAACTCGATTATTATATATTGTAAATATAAATAATTTGATTAAAATATTTTTTTATTTTAAATCTAGTGAATTTAGCTTTTGTAGTGCATCACTTGCGTCAGGTTTTGATATCAGGCGATAATTACAAAAAAGTCAAAAGATAACATCAATCATTTTCAGAATTAAAAAATAGTTAATAAATTAGATTACATATATAACCTCGCAAAACTGAAGAATGATTGAACGCTATTGAATGACTGGCTAACTCAGAATGCTGCCAACAATTTTATACGGTCAAACATAAAAGTTTCTATGATTTATGCATTTGAAATCTAAAGCTTTTCAAGTATCCATTTCAACAAATTCAATCAAACGTTGGCTATACTAAAAATGCGAATTCAAAGCCATAGAAAATCACTAATCAAATTTGGGTTTATTTGATAGTCTTATGGGATAAATACATAAGATACTTTTTAAAGTATATTTATAATATTTAAAACAGATTGTTCTTAAAATAGGTTGCGAATTTTTAAAACTACTTCGAAGCTTACAAAACCTTTTTTGTTTTAGCATTTACAGTCTGGATGCAGATGAAAGTAGCATTTTTACAGACTTGTACACTTTCGTAATACAGAAATTAATTTTAATTATTGTGGTGAAAAATATATTTGTTTTTCTGAATTTTCAATCTCTATTGAAATTTTCCAAATTTTAAGAACAAGAAAAAATAAATAACTATTTTATAAATATAATCAAATCATACAATAAGTCAAAACAATTTTAACGTTTTGTTATTAACTTAGATTTTCATCACGATGACAATGGCTCCGATTAGTAAGTCACAGAATGTGTTAAAATATTTCTATACTTTCAATTTAAGTTTATAAAAACCATTAAACGCTAAAATGTAATTTTCATTATATTTAAATTTATTTGGATTTACACAAAAGCTAAAATAAATAAATAGTGTCAGTTTTTTTGAACTCAGAACTTAAAATATGTAAGGGAATAAAAGACAGAAATAAAAACAATCCAACTAAGAATAAAATAGTTTAATGAATCATGGCTACTTTTTATGAATTAAATATTCTTTTATTAGGTTGGTGCAAAAATAATGTCGTTTTCTCACATATGTAACTATGTGAGAAAACGACATTATTTTTGCACCAACCTAATACTACGAAAACTGAGCAGAACAACATTTGAATAGAAAGAAACTGGCTAAACAATATAATAATAATTATAAAATAGAATATTCTAACACATTATTAAATAATATTTATAAAATGTAATTATCCTTACATTTTATGTCAGAACCAACAAGAGCATATAAAAGTGGTTACATGCTGATGATAGTTCGATGGAGTAGTGATGCTAAGCTGGGTGAAGGTGCATTTTAGATATGCTGCTCTTACTTTTATAGGCACTAATAACCCCTCTGCACTACATAATACTAACATAAGAAGCACAGGAAGAGAACTTTACAAAGAGCAGATAAATCCTTTTGGGCCCTTACAAAAAGTATCGCTGTAAAAAACACTAAAAAAACACTAAAAATTAAAAAGTCATTTTTATATTCTAATGTTTAAGCAAAAGAGGTTGGAAACATTTTTTTTATTAATGGATGATGAAGAATGAAAGAAAAAACAAGAATAGTAAACCGGATTGTAATAAAATTTACATACGATTCGCCGGATGATCCTTGGGCGAAACACTCGAGTCTTACGTCATTACCAACTTTCGGCGTTGTCGGAAAAACAGCGATGAAATCATTCTGTATAATTGGTCCCCAATTTACTTTAGGCGCTAAAAGAAAAGCAAGAAACGTAAACAGTTAACTTCAATTGATGGGGAAAGTTTTTTTTTTAAGTGTTTATGTAAAAACGATTTATCTTGATATTTAATTGCGCTTTACTTTGACCAATCGAGAGAATACAGCCTTGGATATTGGCAGTACATATTTCGGGGATATTTTACAATATTTTCTATTTTCGTCGCAGTACCCGTTACACTAGAAAATAACTCATCGTAAGTTGATAAAACTGAAACTTTAAAAAGTTTGCTATGTGAATCAGGATTTCATTCTATTTTTGGTCACTATTTACCTCTATTGAATCAAATGCTTCAGGATGAGTAGATTTGTAAAACTATTTGAAAAACTAAATAGTATCTTTCTTAGAAATTGCAAAGAATACAAACATTATTTTTAAATACAGTTTGTTTGTAAATGCATCTAAAGATTTGTAACCGTAGTGTCAAAACAATGTTTACTTTATGGACAAAAATGATACCTGATTCAGTGAAAGACGTTTGGATGAATCAATAACAGAAGTCAGTATTACAGACATAACAAATAAAATATACAGTAGGAAACCTAAATAGATCCATTTTCATAGCACCTGCCTAAGAAACCAGGTGTAAACGAATGTGAGCTCCATCGGACAATCAGCCTACTGAGCCATATAACCAAACATATCATTCGAATTTTGATTAATAGAATACACAGCAAAATTGGAACGGAAATAAGACAAGAACAGTGCGGATTCGTTAAAGACACTAGAACAAGGAATGTAATATTTATGCTCAGAATGTTATCAGAAAGAGCAATACAAATACAGAAGGATGTATATCTGTTTTATAGATTATGCAAAAGCATAACATAAAGTATGTCACAAAGTATTGTTGAAACTGCTAAGTAACCTTGATATATTTGGGAAGGTCATTAAATAATCCAAAACCTATATTGGCAGCAAGCCGCCTGCATATGGATAGAAAATGAATTCAATAATTATGCAAAAATAGAAAGGTGTGTAAGGCAAGGATGTGTCTTCTCATCGGATTTATTCAACCAATACAGTGAGGTAATTCTACCAGAATTCATTATTGGTGGCCAGAATCTTAACAACATAAGATATGCAAATGACAGTGTTGATAGCAGACACAGAATAGAAACTACAAAAACTCCTACAGAAAATAGTGAAAGAAAGCGAGAAGAAAAAACCAAACATCAATTGCAAGAAGACATAATGCATGGTTGTTAGCGAAAGGAAAACCCCAACATGCAAATTACAAATTAGAGATACCAAAATCAAGCAAGTACGACAATTTAAATATCTGGGGGGAGTGCTTTAACGGAGGACGGAAAGTGTGACACTTAAATCCGAAGGTGCATTGGGATAGCGAAAGATGCCTTCCAAAAGCTAAGCAAAGTATTAACAGGTAAGTTTCGTCAGAAACAAAGAAAAGAGTAATATCATTTCTCCTATATGGCAGTGAATGCCGGACAGTCTCCTCACAGATGAAGAAGAAACTCAAAGCAACAGAAATGTAGTTCTAGAGAAGGATGCTGAGAATACCATGGACCAAACATCTGAGCAACGACGAAGAAAAAAATGGAAACGAAAAGGACAGTGTTATACTTAGCATCAGAATGAGACAGTTGAAATTTCTCAGGTACATAAAGAAAAAGAGGACTCGGAAAATTTGATACTCACAAGACAGATTGAAGTTAAGAGGTACAGAGGAAAACAACACATAACTGTAACCCTATCAAGCTTGAGTAAATGAATGCTGAACAATGTTTAGTAGAAATAGTAAAACAACATTTATTAAGAGCTCCAAAAGACAGGAAACTGTGGTGAGCCATGATCGCCAAAATCCTGAAGGGACACGGCGCATAGAAGTAGTAAAAATCCACCGTGTAAAAAAGCTATAAAAAGTTAATTGGATGCAGCATTCTGTTGATGCAGGCTTATAATACTTACGGCTGTGTCTGACTATAAGTTGAATCGCATTACTGATTCGACTGGGAGATTGCGAAGATTCTAGCTGGTTTGTCGGTTGATTTATGTTGAGTGTCGCCAGGCAAAAGTATTCACCTGCGTCCTCACTTGACACTTCGGAGAAATAAAGACGTCCATTAGCGGAGATGAACATGTGTTTTTGTTTTTCAGTCCTTATGAAATCATTCGTGTCAGTCTTTATCCACTGAAAACTGACGGCTGGAAAAAATGCAAACAGAAATAAATCTACAAAATGACACTTTAACACTTCGACTTAGAAATCGAGAGACAAATCATTCTAATGAATATGAAGATAACACATATAAGTTGAATTCAACAAGGAAAACTTAAAATTGTAGCTTCTTATCATAACCTACAAAACATTCACTAGAAATTGCATTCAATTGATTCATTTTAAATGAAATGTTTGGCAATTTGAAATATAATTTTTGACTTCTATCATCAAAATCTTTCACACAAAAAAACTGTTTTGTGGATCGTTGCACGCGCGCACATACACAGTTATATTTAATAAAATAAACTAAGCAACTCTTGAACGAGTTTGCTAACAATAATGAATAAAGAGAGCTTAATGCCAAAATGACATTATACCATAATATATTCCGACATACTCTTGACCGAATACTACCAATGCTTTCATACGCGGGAGCGGAACGTAATCCTCAGACAGTCTTTATATATCGGAAAACGATATATGAATTTTTATATCAAAAACAACTCTGACAAAGTGGACAAATTTTTCGTGTAACACGTTTCGTCCTTTAGGACTTCATTAGACTTAAAGTAATTTTTTGCGTTGATGCAGCTGCACATACGCATGAAAAAAAGGTGATGCTGAGAATGTTAAATTTAAATCACGGAGATATTTTGCGGTACAACACGCTGGGTGCGTTGGTTCCTCACAGTAATGAATTTGACCATCGTTTTATTTAAAAAATGCTACTCTAATTAAAGGAGAAAGAAATTTACTAAAACGAAAGTGTATATAAAATGCTTTAATCGCTTGATCAGCCATAGTAAATTTACGTCCTTTCTTGGCTGATTTTCTCTTATCACAATGTGGGATATTTAATAACAAAAGTGATGAAAACACAAACAAAAAGAAACTATATGAATGCAGCTAGACTATAGACCCAAAACATATTTTTTTTTAAATAATTAAAAAAAAAGTTTAGAGTGTCTCAAAAGTCTAGGAAGGCGGTATAGATAGATAATTCTCTTGCTAGAATGTGATAAATATATTGTTATGATTGAGAAATACAATTTTAGCCCAGACAGGAATAATATTTTAGGCACAAAACAAACATTTCCTCATTTGTGCATTTATTAATGTTATTACTCCACCGATTCTTTTGTTTTTGGTCCCTCTTCCCCAAATTTCTTTTGTTTATGGTTCATTTCTCTCCGTTTTTTTTTGTTTATGGTCCCCCACCCCGTTTCTTTTCCTTGTGGCCCCTTCCCCCCCGTTTCTTTTGCTTATGGTTCATTCCCCGCCCATTTCTTTTGTTTATGATCCCTTTCCCACTTTTCTGTTTTTCCATTCACCAAATCCTTTTCTTAAAACAATTTTTAAGGAAAATAGCTTTCATCACTTCACTTTTATCGCTCTTTCTAGTATTGACAGGTTTTCTTCCTAACTTTTTGTTGAAGGTAGTGTGGGCAGTATTATCTCTTCAAGTTCTATGTTATCCATTTTACTTTTTGCTACTGTTGGAAGTTTTCAAATGATATAAGTTTTATTTGGTAAGATTCTTTATTTGTGATTCTGTAGCGCCACTCTATAAGATCAGGTTAGTGGTTTAAGCAAACCCTGGTCCTTCGCATTAATAACAGTAATGTAATGCTTATTTGACTTACAGTCTTGAACTACCAATGAAACATTTCCTGTAAAAACAATTCTAAGTCGATCAGGTTGCATACATAATGATGTAACGAGTTCATTACGAATCTGCATACAACTTTTAAAATCGTGGCTACAATATCTATGCTATAATTGTTATGTATATTTTCTCTGAAAATGTAATTTCTTTCGTTAGAAAAAAGCTTCACAAAATTTTTGGTTGTCTACGATCTTATTGCCCAATTTGTCAGTTGCCCATGATAAAGGTTAACACTCTGTGACAACAGTGATGCCCTCACTAAACACTTTGGAGACAATGGCTATCAACAGAAATATTCTGATCCTTGTTCATCAATTTCTATCTTACACTCGAACGTTTCGGCACCAGTCATTGCTTTGTCCACTCTATGGAAATATCAATGTTTCGATGCCCTACTGGCATGGCATCATGTTGATTTACTCCTGGTTTGGATAAGTAAGTTTATGCCCTGTTTATTACATTGGATGGGGGAAAATCGGCGTCAGTGAAAATGTTAGAATAGTAAGGAACAATTCTTGAGACTTCGAAACTTTTTATAACATTTGCAAAAAGTGTGCCAACAGTCCTTCACAACGAAGGGAGGTCAGATCGTCCATTTATTTGCCAGAATTATTTTTCATCCTTGTGTCTTTTGAAGCAGAAGCCATTTTTTGAAGAGTCAAAAACAGATTCTTCACAAAATGCTTGATGAGTTCTATAAATGGTAATATTTAGCAGTTTCATTGTTCGAACCACTTTCAGTTGAAATTTAAAAAATCTTTCTCTTAAAACAATTTCTCGGTAAAGTAGGGTTTTCAAGTCCAGTAGCTGTTATCGATCTTTCCAGTATTGATGGCGACTTCCTTCCTAACTTTTTATCTGAAGTAGTGTGGAACATCAACATCTTGATTATGTCCTTATTTTCTCTTTGAGTTACACATGATAGCCATTTTAGCCGTCGCCGCCGCTGTTGAAGGGCCCCTCGAGTGAGATGTGGTTTCTCTTATTTGATTATCTGTTTATTTTTTTTCTTATTTTTTCTGTAGTGCCAATTCACAAAAGCTAAAAGAAGCATGGTCCTAACTCTGAGACCTACAGGTTTCATTTGCTCGATGCCATTTTTAACTATTGGTCTGTGAAAGTGTTTCTATACAAATTCCTTATGAAATATCTTTTCAGATATTTCATAAGGAGTTTGGCGCCATGTATGACAGCCATATAAAAGTCTCGATCTGACGAGGCTCTTTAAAGAACATGGCTCCAGTTTTTAGGTTAATGTTTTGGTTTTATAGCAACTTGAAGTGTTGGGCAAAACTACTCATAGCGCAGCCTATTTTATGTTTAATTTCATTTGGATATTGATTTTTTTGTTCAAGATCATCGTCAGTGCATTGGCCTAGGATGCGAAAGAAGGAACACCGTTTTCTGTTAGTAAATTAGTTTGGGATGTGGTATGGAATACTTAAGTGATCGGCGCCCATATTTTAATCACGAGCGTATAATAGAGGAAAAGATGAAAAAGATTGGGGCTCTCATTTCCTCCCTGTACTCTTGATGAGGTATTGAAATGCTTCGTTATTAGGGTCCTTGCCAGACATGAGTCAGAGTTTCGAACGCGATTTCTAATGGATGAGAAGAGGAAGGAAAGAGCTCTTACATCGTCCATCCAGAGTGTTAGCTCCTCCAATGTAGTCAACTCGACCATATTGTATGAAGTGCTCTATGAAAGATTTTTCAATGAAATATCAGCGTAAGTAAAACCAAAGTACATAATGTTAGTAATTAACCATGCGCAAAAAAAGTAACCGATTCGACAGGTTTGTTTCATTTTATTGCCGTAACACTTCCACGATTCTGAACAGTTGTTACATCAGTTTAATTACACAGTTCTATAGATCAGCCGCTTGAAAATCATAACGGCCAGTAACATCGCCAAATTTATTGAAAACCTGAACAGCATCGGTTGGGTAGAAACTCGTAGCTGTCAAATTTGTTGACTAAGACACCCGGATGAATAAATAATTTTGGATGATGTTTGATGAAAGCAGCAAACCAGTTTGGATTTGCACATCCATTTTCTTCCGATGTCTGAGGAGTTTAAAAAAATTAGGGGTGCAATGAACAGTGAAAATCCGAAATATATTTTTGATGCTTTAAGGATATGGGTCTAGAATATCAATAAGAACCTGATGCATTTTATTGTAAACAATAAATTTTCCACCCTGTTTCTTTTTTGAACATATCTCTCTCTTGCATTGAAGAGAGTTTCTGCTGCTACTGATCCGAGATTTGATTTTCTCTTATGTTATTATATGTAGACCATAGAAGGTTTTCTTTTCATGTTTGAATGATCTAAAAAAGAATATAACGTGAGGTGGATCAGTTGCCTTCAGATACCAACTCTAAAGACATGGCTTACTTTTGTATCATCAAGTTTAGAATGATGAAAAACTATCTATATACCAACTGTAAGTAGCATTTGTACATTTTTTAAATAAAAAAAGGACTTTAAATGTACTTTTTAAAATAGTGTGTAAATTTCCTAGAAGTGGTTAATTTATAGGCCAGGTACTGAATGTCGGATAGCAATTTGCATTTCAGTGTTAATGTTGTGATCTGTAACGTCATTTTTGTCAATATATGAGATTAGCTTTCATTTTCATTTGAACTACTATGCGTGCCAATGATTGAAATAACTTTTGAGAAATTATTTGAAAATATTATTAGGTTGGTGCAAAAATAATGACGTAACAATGTCGTTTTTTTACGTTAAAAATACGTCAAAAAACGACATTATTACGTCATTATTTTTGCACCAACCTAATAAAATTTTACTGATATTAAAAAGTAACTTTTTTGTTTAAAACTATCGGTTTTCAATTAGCATGCATAAATCAATAAAATTTGTAAATCACTGGCAATAAATATATATATCCATTTTATATTGATAGGAAGATCAAATCAGACTCTTTTAAAATAAGAAAGATTTACCACATTCTAATCAATGATATTATATATCGATTAAATCCAGTAGTCTACAAAACTGGTTTTGATCCAATATAGATATATTTAAATCCACAACCGATACATTTAAATTATGCATACCATGTTCTTACACAAACTTAATTAATTTTGGTTCAGATCCAGTTGATACAATGAGAGGGTCAGGCTGATAGTAGCCACACTTATAATGTACCAATCGGATCTACATCCATATTTTTGTTTACATTTTATTTCAAGGAAAGGTTTCTGACAGAAGCTTCTTGAAAGGTAGTATATATATATATATATATATATATATATATATATATATATATATATATATATATATATATATATGTGTGAGTGTGTGTGTGTGTGTGTGTGTTTGTCTCTTGAAAACAGACTATACTATCATCAGCCGCATGACAACCTGAACCAGAAATACGTTTGTCAAAGTGAAAGCGTTAACAAAGCGGATAAAATGTCTCACCGCAAAACATTTCACGCTTACAGCATGAGACTCAAAATTAGAAGAAAACGGTGGGATCCATTTTGCTCAAAATAAAGTTAATAGTGGCATCATTAAGAAGTGTAAACAAAACTTAAAGCAAATCTTCTTGGTTCAAACCGGTTTGTTCAGCCCACAAGAATCGCTTTCATATAATGTACCAGCGTGATAGTTCCGGACACAACAGACGCCTCTCTGAGTCTACTCGTAATAATTGTAAGCGTATATCCTCAAGAAGGTTAAGTCTTCGTTTGTTGAAAGAATGAGGTATCATATAGCCTCTCACAAGTTTCGTTCAGTGGCGGCTCTGTGATAGCGTGTTAAGAATAATCTTCAATCCTTCTTTTCACTCAATTTGAACGATTAACATAATCTTCTGATAAAGCAGAATGTTTTGCTAGTAAATTATCGTAAAATTCTACTCTTGACTCATCTGGAGAATCTTTGTCTGGCTTTCCACTTAGAACTGAGTCTCTATATGCATATAACTCTGTTCATGGTTTCTGCTATCATCTCTAAAGTGGAACCCACAAAGCATGTGAATTGATGATATCCCTATAATAAAACGCTGGTGTCCTCCAAGCCTCTATCTTGGATCCTACGCTGTTTTTGATCTTCATGAATGATCTTCCTTCAATTCCCAACTAGGCATTTATGCTGATGACACTACCATTTACTCCTGGCTCAAAACAAAATCCCCCACCAGAGCTGATAAAGTTAAACTGGGTGCTGCTCTTGAAAAGGACCTCCAATCTGTGATTAACTGGGGAGGAAATTTCAATGCCTCGAAAACAAAACTGTCCTCATTTAACCACCATAGAGAATCTTTCCTGTCCGCATATCAATATGGCTGATGTTATACTCCCGGAGAGCAACACACTGCAGTTTTACGTTTTCAACTGATTTGAAGCGGAACAACTACATCGAATCAATACCTGCATATACTGCAAGAACATTTGGGTCACTGTTAGTGTCTATCTTGCATATTTATAAATCTATCATTCGTCCGTGCATTGAATATGGTTGCCATATCTGGTCTGGTGCTCCTTCTACTCATCTTGAGTTTCTTGACAAAATACAAAAGAGGATCTGCAATGTAATCAATCCTGACTTTTCTACAAATATTTTCATGGCAATTCGTTACTAGATTGGCATCAAGGTCCCACCCTTTTACTGTTGAATTAGCTAAATGTAACCCCCACTTCTACTCCAACGGGTTCTTTTTTCGCACTTTCCGCCGTTTTCTTCCGTTTTCTTCCTTTCCTGATAACTACAATCAAATTTAAATGCAACGTCAATTGCCATCTTCTATCATCTTGAACCACATTAAGCTTTTATTCTTTTCTCGGTCCCTCTTATACCCAGTCTTTTGTCTCCCAACTTCACTCTCTGTAAACCCCTGCGTACTAGTGGCATTCCCACATTGCTTGGGGTGAAATGATTAAAAAAATAAAAATCTTCTTGCTTTCTTGCTTGTTGAAAGTCCTCTCCTGTAATTCCAGTCTTTAAGAACTCAGACGAACCATCTGATTCTTCTAACTATCGGCCTATTAGTCTTCTACTTCTATTTGGTAAAGTACTAGAAGTTCTTATTAACTCTGAATTAACTCTGCATCTCATATCGCAAATTCAGATAAGCATTATGACTTTCGCTTTTCTAGCCCAACTGTTGATGTATGACGTTAAAAATACGTCAAAAAACGACATTATTACGTCATTATTTTGTGGCACATGATGCCATCGTGAGGGGTGGTTGACTAAATACTGTTCAGTCCGAAATCGGACGACCGGCTGACTGGCTGAGCGGTTGAATCCTCTTCCTTCGGACGGGGAGGAACCCGAATGAGGCTACGCCGAAGGGCGGAGTCTAGGGGAGGTAAACCAACCCTGAACCCGTTAATACGGGTTTAAAGGGCATATTTTTGGCCGAGCCCACGGGCTCGGAGATGCCCTCGTGGGCGGGGGACTAAATACCGTTCAACCTTAAGTCGGGCGACCGGCTTTTCGGCTGATCGGTTGAACTCTCTGCTTTCGGGCCCGGAGGAACCCGAACGATGCTACGCCGAAGGGCGGAGTCTCTTTCGGGGAGGTAAACCGTCCCTGAACCTGTTTATACGGGTTCAAAGGGCATATTTTTGGCCGAGCCCACGGGCTCGGAGATCCCATGTTAAACCGGCCTTGTGCCACATGATGCCCTCATTGGGGGATGATTAATACTGTTCAGCCTGAAGTCGGACGACCGGCTGACCAGGTGATCGGTTGAACTCTCTGCCTTCGGGCGGGCAGGAACACGAACGAGGCTATGCCGAAGGGCGGAGTCTCTTTCGGGGAGGTAAACCAACGCTGAACACGTCTATACGGATACAAAGGGCATATTTTTGGCCGAGTCCACGGGCTCGGAGATCCCACGTTAAACCGGCCTTGTGTCACAGGATATCCTCCTTGAGGGGTGACTAAATACTGTTCAGTCTGAAGTCGGACGACCGGCTGACCGGTTGATCGGTTGAACTATCTTCCTTCGGGTGGAGAGGAATCCGAACGAGGCTACGCCGAAGGGCGTAGTCTTTTTCGCGGAGGTAAACCGACCCTGAACCCATTTATACGGGTTCAATGGGCATATATTTGTACATATCGTGCTAAAACTTGTCTATCATGTAAAAAAAATTGGTCACAAAAGTTCTCACTGTTGGTATAAAAAATAAAGCAGAATAAGAATTACGAGGACCGACCAAACAGATGAGACTAATATAAGAAAATATGTACAACTTGAAATGCAAAACAGAAAAGTTAGGTTACAGCTGGATTCTGGCTCAGACTTAACTATCATAAATCTACAAACATGGAGAAAACTGAACAAACCTGTAATGTTAAAAACGGATAAAATTGCGAGATCAGTTACGGGGAGACAGATAAAGTTCGAGGGTGAAATAATCACAAACGTAACATTTGACGGAATGACGAAAAAACTAAAAATGTACGTCTTAAGAAATACCGAAACACTTTTCGGGACAGACTGGATGCAAAAATTCGAATTGTCGGATCTACCTATTAGCACCTACTTCCAGAATGTAAAAAGCTTATCAACCGAGGCAGACAAATTAAAAGGAAAACTAAAAACGAGTTTCCCGGAAGTATTTTCGGCAGGTCTCGGAAGATGCAAGGGCGGAGTCTCTTTCGGGGTGGTAGACTGACCCTGAACCCGTTTATACGGGTTCAAAGGGCATATTTTTCTCCGAGCCCACGGGCTCGGAAACCCACGTTAAACCGGCCTTGTGCCACATGATGCCATCGTAGGGGGGGTGACTAAATACCGTTCAGTCCGAAGTCGGGCGACCGGCTGACAGGCTAATCGGCTGATCGGTTGAACTCTGCCTTCGGGCGGGAGGAACCCGAACGAGGCTACGCCGAAGGGCGGAATCTCTTTCGGGGAGGTAAACCGACCCTGAACCCGTTTATACGGGTTCAAAGGGATTATTTTTGGCCGAGCCCACGGGCTCGGAGATCCCACGGGCTCGGAGATCCCACGGGCTCGGAGATCCCACGGGCTCGGAGATCCCACGTTAAACTGGCCTTGTGTCACATGATGCCCTCGTGGGGGCGGAGGTGACTAAATACTGTTCAGTCTGAAGTCTGGCGTGAAGTCCGTCAGAAGTCTGTCAGTCAGTCAGAGCTAGCAAGTCAGTCAGTCGAGTCAGAGGCAGTCCGAAACAGAGTCGCGTTCAGACAAGTACTACTAACACTTTTCTACCTCTCTGTATATATTCCTGTTTGTAATATATCTGTTATTCCATATCCGCTTTCGAGTTCTTCTTTATTGATTCTACCTTGGACTATCACCGTGGTACAAGGAACCGGACCATAACAGTTCCTGATCTGGCAACTCGGCTGCAATCACTTGCCCACCGTTTTAAGGTTGTCTTTTTGTGCCATTTTTTTTAAATAAATACTTTCATGGAAATTGTTCGGATGAGCACTTCATTCTGGTACCTAACACATTGAGACGAAGCGCAATACTAGACTGGCGGTGAGATCACATCATTTTACAGTTGAGCTTGCTAGATGTAGCCGGAACTTCTATGCTGACAGTTTCTTATCTCACACTTTTCACTTGTGGAACTCCCTCCCAGCTCCATGCTTTCCAACCAACTTTAATCTACAAAAATTTAAATGCAATGTCAATCGCTATCTGCTGTTCTCCTGATTGCTCTTTTCTCTTTCTACTCATTACTAATGTTTCTGCTTCTAATTCCTCCACACACTGTAGCCCCCTTGTGTGCTAGTGGCTGTACTGCTTCGCTTGGGGGTGATACCGATTAAAAATTTTCAATACTAAGATACGTTAAAATCAATTTTTCAAAATGTTAAAAGAAATTATGATTTAATAATTATTTAAGAATTGTTAAAATGTTAAATAACATCTCCAAAATTCTTGAAACTTTACAAAAGTATTAGGTCAATTTTAACTGTATTTCGGCTCAGCATCTCCCTGGTGAGCAAACAGCAAGTACTTGCAAGATGCATGGTTGCATGTTTTTTAGGAAGAGTTCCTAAAGCGCTGATTGCGATAGGAATTGTTCTTCAGAAGACATTTTTTGAATTCTTCGTATTTACTTATTTGAATAATTAGAACACGTTCACGTCAAATGACATTCTTACTTCAATGAGTAAACATTCTTTACGTTATTCTTTATAATTATATATAGTGTATATTATTATTATTATTATTTCTTATTTCATGAAATATTAATGAATAATTTTAGCTTGTTTGTAAGGAAATATCAGCTTTAGTGCTGTGATATTTTTCTTTAAACTACAAATTTATGTCATACTCTCCTTTCTTTCATTATATATACTCGACTCTCCCGTCGAATTCGACGTATGAGGGTCAAGCAGATCACTTCCTAGGAAACTGACAGCCCGACAACAGCACATGAGATTTGATTATAGTGGTGAAGGTTTTGTACAGAACCATTCACACTTTTTGAAGGGTTGAATACAGAAACCTGGTGCAATCCGTGCCACAAGGTCCTCAAACGACCATCCGCAGGTTTTGAATTCAGAGTTGTCCTTCTCCTAGACCAGTTGCCATCCAATGCTATAAAACCCAGTCTGTCCTGCTATTTACCTATAGCTAGAGGGAGAAGAAGAGGATTCATACGTAAGTGAATGTAATGGATTCGACTGGAATTCGAACTCGGCTCTCCGATTCCTCAATCCGAGCCGATATCCATTACTTCATCGTGCCTATACATACGCATGTATACATTTTGGTACCTCCAAAGATTGGCTAGAAATGAGCATACATGATGAAAAATGTCCCAAACTTTAAAAAAAAAAATTTATCGTCCAAAATCTTTGTTCTTTTAAGAGGAAGGACAAATGGATTTTTTGATTATTAAATTATAATTTTTAATCCTGTTAAAAATTTTGTTTTTCTTGCGTCAGCAGATAATCATAAATTAGTATGAGAAATTTTAGCATTTCTTTCGGTGAAAGGCACTTTGTTTTGGAAATTCTTGCAAAAAGATAATTGATTTCAATCAAACTTTCAGGACTTATTCACAAATGAAGGAAATTATTTTAGAAATGTTTCCTATTTAGAAAATCTTGGCAATTTTTGTTTTTACATCTGTTACCCTCAACTTGGAGAATAAATATTTAATTTTTTTTGTAAAACACGACCCCCATTTATCTTCCCTGAATCGTAAAATAAAAAAAATGCATTAGAACTAAGACATTAGTTAATTAGAAAAGCTTTTAATAGAAAATATATTATGGACATTACTATCTTAAGAGAATTTTTTCGATGAATAATGTATTTTTACAAGTATTCTTTTGCCTTGTTTTTAAATTTAAATTACAATAATTTATAAAGTATTAAATCTTTTAAAATTCTGTATTAATTTGTGGCGGTTAGATGATGTTATTAAGTAAAAACTGTATTTACTAATCATAAATGGAAAAGCTTACTACAATTCAGCGACCCCAGTATTTTAAAAAGAATTTTGAATTTTATTTTTGGTGTGTGTGTGTGTGTGTGTGTGTGTGTGCAAACGTGCCAATTTTTGTAAATATGGATGTCCATACCTGACATTATCAGAAAAGAAGAGCGGTAGCTATATTAAATTTAAAATTCATTGGTAACAAACGTCTTCGTAAGTAAGACTATAAAGTCAAAGTATCTAAAATTCAATAAAATTATAGATTACTCAGTATATTTTCCTAAATTTTAAAGATTACTTGGTAGTTAAAAAATTATAGAAAAAGCGTTCACGTTATATCACGTCAAGTAATTTTCCCCGCAGAAAAAAATTCCCGAACATAAGTTTATCGAGATAGTTTTCAACACCTACTGGCATGTTAAAAAAATGTTTTTCTGCAATAATTTAAACTAAAAGTAAGTAATATTTCTTTCAAATCAGATTAATTAAAATTTAAATTAGCTACTCTTCTTCAAATAAAGTTTAGGAAAAGTATTTTTTTAAAGACTTTTTTATTAAACAGAATTAACTTGAGATGATTAGCCATTTTTAGCGATTTAAAAAATTATTTCAACCAATTAAAATTCGTTTTGAAATAAAGCAAAGTATTTTGCTTATCACCAATACTAAATTTAATCTATTAGCTTGAAATTAAAACTAAAATAAAATCTTCAAGAAACATTTTTCATTTTTAAAAATTTATTATAAACCTTAGGTATCGCTTTTCTCTAGATATATATATATATATATATATATATATATATATATATATATATATAGTTGATATGAACTTACCTGGCTTGTAAGAAATAGTGCTGCATACAATCATAGCTGGGTCATAAGCATTTACATACACAGGTTCGGGTTTTACATTGGAAAATTCTCCCAAATCTATATCAATAGAACGGTTTCAACAAATGTGTTAGAAAATATTAAATCTGAAAAATGTTGCTATATATTTCATCCGATTCAAACCTTTAAAAACCAACTATTAAAATCATCCATTTAGTTTTAGTTGAAGCTCATTTCAATGCAGTAATGATTGTATATAAATGTGAAAGTGTAATTTATAAAATAATTAGAATGTAGCAAAGCGATAGAACAATGGACATACATCTTACAAGGTCAAAAGTTTAAAATCTTAGTAGGCGAGATTAATTGTAGCTTTTGAAAAAACCAAGTGAAAGACTACTTCAATTTTTTTCTTTGTGAAAGAGTCAAGTCTAAATGACACAGATAACAAGAAGATAAATAATGTTTATCGTTCGAGTGCAGTGTTGTACAAGTTTTTAAAAACATCTCCAAGATTTAGTTTTAGTGAACTTTTCAGTAAGTTAATGAAAAAACGAGGTTTTCCCCAGTAAAAATTGTTTTTTTTAATTCTTCGATTTGTATTCATGTATACGCTCTATCACACATACGCATGCGCAACACGTACCTTCATTCTTATAAATGTAGATGAGAATAAAGAATAATCGATAAGAAAATCAGGAGAGAAATTCATATTTAAAAATGTTTGGAATTATGACTATAGGAAATTATCACAAACAAAATGAAATCTTTCAACTTGACTTGAAAAGAAATTTAAAACTTACATCCAAATGAAAGTCTTATTTTGTTGCTGCGAATTTTCCCAAACTTATTTTGGGCAAAACACTGATACCATCCCGCATCAAATGTTTCCTGAGGTTTGCTGATGGTGAGTCGGCCATTTGTGAGTGTGTAACGCTTGGTGCTTGTCACGTCTTGCCACTTCTCAGCAGAATAATGAAACCAACTATAAGTTGGTTGGGGGTTGCCATCTGCGACGCATTCTAAAAAGACTGATTTCCATGTTCTTAGTACGATAGTATCCACTGGTTCGATGGTCATGTTCGGACCTCTTTTTATGTCGTTTACGTTTATTAATGAATGTCCATAATCTAACAATTTGATAATAAAAAAAACAAACATTAAAATAAAGTACAATTTTATCGATGTATAGGCCCGACTAAAAAAAAAAAAAAAAAAAAAAAAAAAACGAGAAAAGAAAATGTGAAACAAAAGGGGATTTTAATTCCATATGAAAATAAAATCGTCATCTTTGTTGTTATTATCACGTTTCGACTATTGGATTCTTCAGTTGTCTGCCGGTTCGAGTAACCTTCGGAATTTGAAACTGAACCCTTTATTTCACCCTTTCAACTTTCTCTTAATGATTCTAAGTACCTTTTTGTTTCCATTTTCTTTAACAATTCTTCATTGTTTATATGCTCTGTCCACGGTATTCAGTTTGTATATTTTATTATAGAGAGAAATTTGGGTCCTATAGAGCAAAGGTGATATTATGGTGACTGAAAATGAATGTGATCGACACATGAATTCCTTTGATCTAAGAAATAATGCCCTCTGCTTGGGCCAAGCAAGGATCTATATAAAAGTAATACAGTCCTCATAAAACCAGACTCTTTTCCAATGCCCACCTGATCGGCCATTTTAACACAGTAAGAATGAAATAATTGTTTATTAATCAAAAAGTTCATGCCAAAAAGCGAGGTCAATGATGTAAAACCAACAAAGCCCAATGATATCGTGAGGTATTGTCGTTTCAGTCCAATGAAGGTTTTCCTTGACAAACTGCTGCTGTTTTCATAGATTACTTTTCCTCTAAATGTCATGTCCCTTAAGAATGTGGGCGATCATGGCTCTCTACAACGTCCTATCCTTTGTAGCTCTTAGCAACGTTTTTCACATTCGCATTCCCTGTTCTGCTATTCATTTATATAAACTCGTTAGGTAGGTGACTCGCTGTTTTCCTTTGTCCTTCTTGCCTTCAATATTCCTTGTATGTGTCAAATTCTCCAAGCCATCTTTCCTCATTATGTATCCCAAAACTTTCAACTTTCTCTAGGTGATTCTAAGTATAAGTACCTTTTTTGTTTCCATTTTCTTTAAAATTTCTTCATTGCTTACGTGCTTTGTCCACGGTATTCCCGTGTTTTAGAGTCAAAAGCAATAGTGACCTTCTTCTATTTCCGGTCTAATTCTGCTAGATGCTCTATTCATCAAAATTTGAATGATAAGCTGATTGTCTGATGAAGCTCGCATTCATTTGTATCTCTCTTCTTAGGCAGCACAGTGCAAATGGATTCTACCAAGGTCTTCCGGTCTGTCGCCACTGTCGTATGTTTTCTTTATTATTTCTTTATTATATTTTTGTTTATTATCTTGGCGATGTTGAAATCATCTAAGAATGATGATACAATCATTATTATAATCACATCTGGACCCGATGCTTTGTTCCTGTATATCATGGTAAGTTCTGAACATAGCTTAGATTTTAATATTTCAGGTTTTGCCATATTTTTGTGTATTGTTTTAATACCGAAATCGTGAGTGGCTATCATTTGCCTTTCTTGTTGTGAAAGTGTTTTGCAAAGTATTCATTCCATATTTGAAGTATTTTTCTTTTTCTATTGTGAGTGTTGTTCTTTTTATTCTGTGCATCTTGTTGATGAGCTCATCATTTGATCTGTAAAGTCCACAAAGCCAAGCGTTCAATTAACATTGAAAGAACAAATAAATAAATTCTTTTTACCCTTAAGAGTTCATCATTCTTTTTTACGTTTCACTTTGCGAACTGTAGAGAAAATATTAATAAAGTGTATAATAAAACTCAACAGAAAAAATAATTTATCAATGATTAATTTATGCAGTTTGCCTTCTTAAATAAAAAAATAAAAAGCCTCACCGAAGTTTCTAGTTTCCTGTAGAATCTTGTACACTTCACTCTGACTTACTTTGCAAATGTATGGTAGATGCACCGAATCTGACGAAAGACTCCATCCCACTCTTTTATCTGTAGATAAGTATAGAAAGCATATATCTCTCTTTACGGAATCAACCTTACCTTTTGCGAGAAGAACCACGCAAAGATACAAATTACCACAATTAACGGAATAGTAAGTGGGGAGATCAGGCTATTAATATAATTGCTTTTTATTTATTTTTCTTTGAATATTTTTACTTTTAAAAGAGAATTCTTTCTTACACGCGACAAATGAGTTAATTATGTAGATAAAAATCGATTAACGCAATTATAAAATTACTTAAATTGTTCCGATTTAGAATTTTATAATGTAGATAATATTTTTGTCTTTTTCTTGGGTGACTGAACTTATTACGTTTTATACTTTAGAATGAATTAACTTGTAACTATTGAAAGTATTTTTCTATATTTCAATCTTGACATTTTGTAAATCGATATTTTTCACTTTTTGCAAAAATTTCGCTGTTTTAGAATCGGAATTAGTTGGACAAACACAAATTATTTTCGGCTACTGTGATTGTCTATTGATTGAGGTGTTTTGTCAAGTGGTAAAATTGTCAGAAATAGTCATCAAAAAGTTACAATACTTTTTTACAGATAAATAAAACAATTTTAGTTTTCTCATTGTTTTATTAGTTTTTCTTGCCATTTTTGTTTATCGCAACACTGCGTTCGTTTCTACATTGTATGACTGTTAAGCAAACAACATAGAATTGCAAATAGATGCCTTCCGACCAAATTAATTCTTTATTTCCTATACATGTTGTTCGCTTAATGGTTGTAGAATGTAAAAACAACTTTAACGTTGTTTTTTTAAAAAAAAGGATCAGGAATGAGAAAAAAATAACAATTAGTCAAAATTAGGCACGTCCTCTTTTCGCTAAAAAACAGCATAGCATGATGAAAAAAAGGCCCAAATCTTAATAACAACAATGTTTTTATCGTCAAAAATGTTTATGTTATTATTAAGAGGAAAGACCAAAGTAGTTTTTAATTATTTTTCGAAATTTTTTAAACCTTTCCAACACGTTCGAAATTTTGGTTAAAAATCTTGTTTTTTACGTCAGCGACGATTTTTACAATGAAGTGTTTTTGTACTTTTTTTCCCAGTAAAAAACATTGATTTGAAAATTCTTGCAAAAATCAAATAATTGTCGGACTTTAATGAAACTTTCGGAACTTATTAACAAATGAAATTATTTTTGAAATTTTTTGTTTTAGAAAATCTTGGTAAAATTTTTTTTTTTACTTACATTTACTTAATTTAATGAAATTTCGAGAAATTAAATCGTATGTCCAATTTTTCTTTTATTAGTTAAAAGTATGACTCCTTGGAGAATGTAAATCATCCAATTTTTTTTTCAAACTTTTACTCGTTTTCTGAAATGGTTCCAAATGTTAAACTAAAAAAAAACAATAAAACTATGACATTATTTAATTAGAAAACATTTTAATTGTTTTTGGAAATGAGTTATATTTAGTACATTATTGTCTTTAGAAAAAAAAATTGAATGAATAATGAATTTTTACAAGAATTTTTTCATTTTTTTAAAAATTTTAATTATAATAATTTATCATAAATTAAAAATCGTTTAAAAATCTCCCACACCGTATTTCATTTAGGTGATATTGTAATTAAGTAGAAACTATATTTACGAATCAAACATTGAAAAGCCTAATATAAGTCGTTTTGCACCAATATTTTAAAATAATTGATTTTTTTTACTTTAAGTATTCCCATTTTTCATCTACGGTAGTCTATACGTAACATTATTATGAAAAGGTCATGGGTTTTAAGAGTTCTCCTCTTTTTACAGAGAAATTTGCTTGTCTCCAATTCGTTATTCATTGCTCATGTTTCAAGATGTTTTGAACATCATCCCTTCAGTTTTAAAACTTTTAAATTTAAAGCAACTTTTAGTTATTTTTAATTTATATTTCACGAAATATTTTTATTTTATGTATTTATTTCAATGTGAGTCATAAATTATTGTGTCATCTCTATCATGGTATTTCATCAAATTTTTTATTAAATTTTAAAATTAATCTAAGAAAATTTTATAATATTTTAAATTTTATCGTTTTTTTCATAAAGATAACGTCAATAAAGACATGAGAAAAACAGGACTCGTCGTTAAGAAATGTTTATATACTATTTTTTATGCTATAAGTAAGTAATATTTGTTTCAAATCAGATTAATTTAAATGTGACACTATTTAGCTATGGCTAACTAATTAACCATAGAAATTAAAATAGGAAATATTTAAGACGAAAAAGAGCTATCCCGAAAGATAGACTGATTTTATTTTATTTACGAAAAAGATACTTTTCACAAAAGACAGTAAACCCGTGGAAAAAGCCACATGTGAGTTTTTGTCAGGTCGTGCCGAGGGAGATGGGAAGAAAGGCAAATATTAAGATATCGGCCAGACCAAGGGCGTCATAAAAATTTCGGCTTGAGACGACTGCAGATACACGACAGGGAGAATCAATGTTAATTATCTTTCCAAGATATCGTTTTTTTTCTTGGCCACGGCGAGGAGAAGCAATGTAGCAATTATAAAATTTTGGCATTGTCTCGACATAGGTGAGAGGATTGTTATTATTTACCTTATCAACGTGTCGCTTCAGACGCTGAAACGTTGAATAGCAATATAGCATTTGTAAAATTTTGGTACGAGACAGAAAATAGAGTGGAGAATTGAGATTTGTCGAGATAAAAGAATTTAATTTCTCAACAAGACAAGGATTCCATTATAAAGCTAACTTCACGAAGTGACTAGATGGCAAACTTTGACAATGATTGATGGAGTCGGTAGAGAGTGCTGGATAAGTGAATTCTGGGTGGCCAAAAGATATGATAGAAATTTAATTGGCAATATGGAATTCGTAAAAATTTTGGCCGATAGGAAAAGGAGAATTTTGTAAACAAAAATTCTAGATTATAATTTTAAGGAGGCCAGCTTAGCCACACTCGCACGGCCGGGATGCCATTGGTCGAGTGGTAGCAATGCTGATAGACGGAGATGAATGGATGAGAAGGACGGAGAAGTTATTAACGCCCACTGAAGGATTGGTATGAGATATCAATGTGAGAAAGGAAGTGTCTAGGAGGATAGCTCTCCTCCGACCTTCCCTCACGGACGAGGGAGACCCACCCGAAATGGAAAGTGATTAATTTTCCAAAAATGGGAAATAATCAAATTTCCTGGTCTGACAACAAAGAGATTTCTTGTTGGGAATCGAGATTATCGAGAACCTCAGGCAGCGTCTGGCCCCGCACCGGGTTTTGGTCGTTACCCATATAAACAAATGTTCTCGGGCAGTTAATCAGTTGGACAGAGTTCTGAGTTAGAGTCACAGTTGAGCTGGTTTTGGAGTCAGGGCTTAACCAGAGTGTTACCTCGCAGAAGCTGACTGAGAGATTCCACGACCTTCAACTTCACCTATCCTACCACTAGCAAGTTATACTGATGAACAGCACCTAAGAAGTAAATCAGCTGACTTAAGATACCAAAACTTGCTTGAAACATAGAAGTGTCATATTTCGTAGAAAACGGACTGGGAGAAAAACACACCCCTGTATATAATAGAAGGATAAAGTTAATTTGTTATTTCTTAACATACTTGAACCTCTTGGGTTTTTCTTTTATTTATTTTTTTCCTTTGCGCTTGTGCGATACCAGCTTCAGTCCAGACGCCGCCTACACTACGGCCCGACGCCTGACTGATCTCGTCTACCTAAGATCAAAGTCATAACGTGGGTAGGTTAGACTTGAGATCGAAGCAGTTACTCCAGTAACCAGACGTTGCAAGTGAGCTGGGAACGATAGAGCTGGTATTGAACCAGTACAGCTGGTGAAGCCGTTAACATCGACGACCAGAATTCGATCCTGGACGGGTCAGTGTCCCATATTGATATCCTGACCAGGGGATTTCGCCGAGTAGCGACGACCACCGATCGACCGGGACACAGGCTGGTGGCGGCGGCAAAGAGTCAACCCCAAAACACCGGTAGAAGAAATATTACATTTTCGCGCCGCGACTGGGAGTTGACCACGGGCCGAGGGCTGGGTGTCACAAACTTTAAATTTACTCAAATAATATGTCACAAATATATATTTTTTATTTTTGGAAGATTTTTAAAATCGATAATTAAATTTTATATTAAAACTTGTTAAAATGTAAGAAATGGCCACCAGTAAACAAATTTTTTGAAATTGAGCAAATATTTGACATTCCAATCTATATAATTTTATTTGAAATACACCAGAGTATTTTACTTACTGGAAATAGTGAATTCAATTCATTAGTTTTCAATTAAAGCTAAAAAGAAATCTTCAAGAATACGTTTTCATTTTTAAAAATTCATTTTAAACCTTAGGTATCGAAAATTTATTCTGTATTAGTGGAGGCATCTAATATTAATAATGAACATTTTTTCTTCAAGGAAACAAAAAAATTAAGATTTTTATGTTTAATTCTCTTACACTAAATTCGCATTTTTCTTCAAATCAGTTTAATCACAAGTAGAAATATTTATTCTGCTTGAAACTCAGTTTGTCGATATGCTTCAAAGAAACAGTACTTCCATATTGAATCAGTTGTGTTGTCTAAAGTCCCATGAAGTATAATTACTATACCATCTTCAACTTTGTTGATTTTATCCCTGTGTTTTACCCACACATCGAAAAAAGGTGAGGACGCTTGCTCGAATGTGAAAGGTTGTTTTATGAATGAAGTCAAATTTTTGAAACTTTTTGTGTAAGGATAACTTATCTGTTATTTTAAGATTTTTATTTTTATTGTTACAATTATTTATTATTTATTGCTACAGATTGATTCATTTGCCTCAGATTCTATTCCTTTTAATGATAAATTCGAATGAAGCAGAGATAAAATTTCATGCTAAAAACTGACCTTAGTTAAATTTGAACTTATCTTTTAATGAGTTAACTTTTATTTTTATTGTCACTGTCACTGAGATGAAACACTTCCAATTCTTGGTATTTCTTAAAGCTATATAAGTTCATATAAAGTTCAGAGCTTTTAACTTATGTAATCAGAGTTGTCAAACTGGGTCACAAATAACAAATTGGGTTATATTTGAAAGCTCCAACTAAGTTTTGAACTGACCAAGTTAATCAAGTTTCTTTCAATAAGTAGCTCCCAAAAGTTGCAAGTAACGGCATTTAGTAGCACTGTGCTATTAAAAGTAGCTCAATCTGATAATCTATTATATGATTGTTATAATTATTCAATCATTATTCAATAATTTCTGCACAATCTTTTCAATGAAAAATTGGAAGGATATATAGAAGAGAAAGTGAGTAAAGTTATCTAATAAAACTCTTGTTTTCCGTCTAGAACTCCGTGAATTACCCGCGTCAAATGCTGTGAAGAACATTACTGTTTTGAGGAGAATGAGTCCAAAATCCTGACCATCTGTTAAATCAAATTTATTGGAGAAAATATACGTGGATTCGAACGTGGCACACACCGTTCATTTCTTCAAAATCAAGGCTTCCAAACTATGTATAAAGAAGCAAATATTTGAGCACAACTCATGTCAAAACCCACATGAAAATTTAAGATCATTTATACGATTGTCAATACCGTCAGGTTTTATCAAGTGCAGCATACTAAATGTCTCTTTCGGAACGAAACACACAACTGATAAAATTAATGTAATTATTACAAATTTTATCGTCTTGAGATTTATCATATTTTCAGAACGTCAAGTGCACATTACCTTCAATCTTGTAAACAATGGCGGTGCCTTTTTTGTTTTTTTCATATTCTTTAATCCAGAACTGATGGTCATCAGGAATAATTTCACTGGAACTTGACCATTTAGGAACTTTAATACTCGACGCATTTACCTTCCCATCCGTGTACCATTCATAGCTAGAAACAGAGTAAAAATGTCAAATGAATGACGTTCCTTAAAATCAATATAATTTTTCTCTGCCGTTTTTCTTTCACGTTTGCAATTTTTACATTGATTTTGTGAATGTCACCAAATGTATTACTGCATGGAACTTACACAGAAAATGTGTATATAGAAATCGGGGAAAAAGGCTTTATTCTTAGAAAATACATTATGTTGAGTTTAAAATATAATCATTAAATTTACGATTTTTATCTTTAAGAGATTTCCAAGGAAATATTTTTTTAAATGTTATGCTAAAGAAAAGTTGTGAATTCATTTTCGATTTTCAATTTTAAGTAAATGAGAAAAATAACTTCTATACATCAATATGAATCTTTCAAGTTTAATGAATTTTATCAAAAACATTATATAAATTTTTCATCGACTTTACAAAATTTTAAAAGTATTTTCATCTTGAATTTTATATGCAGTTTACTATATAAAATATTTTTCACTATTTTCAAATTGAAAATGCAGATTAAAATACAAATCACATTTGAAATTAAATATTAGCATAATTGTTTATCTTGGCAAGTGATTAATAAAAAAATAAATCTTAATGAGACCATATATTAAGCTCAGTGAAATCTATTTTCTTAGATGTGTATAATAATAATAACAATAATAATAATAATAATAATAATAATAATAATAATTGTACACTCATCTGATTTATTTTCGAATTTAGTAATATCTTTGGAAATAAATACTTGATAGATAGATATTCTTCATCTTTTACTTTTTAAATAAAAAAAATGTATTTTAACTGAACAGATTCAATTTTTTCGTATTACAGACAAAACTATGATTACTAAATAAAAGATTAAGTAATTAATGTATTCTGTTTGTATTCATCAAAAAGAAATTCCCAGACTTTTCAATTTTCGCAAATATATATTTAGTGTATAAAAACAGCCGAAAGTACATACCTTGGAGGAGAAAACTGTTGAAGCCACTGAGAAATATACGAATGTTCACCGAGACTTTGTATTCTTAAAAGTGAGGCTCCGTTAACCTGTATTAAAAGTGTGATTTTAGGAGAATTATTTTAGTATCGTATGATAGAATTTTATTAAGCATATCGAATGATTTGCTATGAAGCTGGCAATAGAACATTGTACCATGTTTTAAAGAATGATCGAGAGGCCATATTATGTTAAAACATTATATATATATATATATATATATATATATATATATATATATATATATATATATATATATATATTAGAAGTTAATAGACTTAAAATATGGTTTTTCGCTACACAAAAAACCCTGTAATTTTTAAAGTTACTCCAAAATTCGCTTGAGGATGAAATGGAAGTGATGTCTTTAATTTAAGTACAAAATTAAATTAGGGGCTTTTAGCTTCCATTTTTGAAACATGGTTGGAACTGTGTAGCGAAAAACCATATTTTAAGTCTATTAACT
Source organism: Acanthosepion lycidas (assembly GCA_963932145.1). NCBI lineage: Eukaryota > Metazoa > Mollusca > Cephalopoda > Sepiida > Sepiidae > Acanthosepion > Acanthosepion lycidas. The sequence goes on along the minus strand of OZ010606.1, from coordinate 20,254,193 downwards.
TATAATATTAATGCTCTGTAAATTTACATTGAGCACTATTTTGTAAAAATAAAAATATCTATAAGAACACCGGATTATATATCTTACTGTTCTTTCTTTTTATTAATATATATATATATATATATATATATATATATATATATATATATATATATATATATATATATATATATATATATATAAAGAGTGCTGAATAACGGAGAGTGCGATTGTAGATACATTCAGCGTGGAAACAAGTATCAACACTGCATAGTGACTAGCAGTTTCATGGTCTAAAAATCGACTGAGGCGTGAAAATCGGTCATCATACAGGGTTGATTCCTATGTCCTCTTTCACACTATACGCGCATGCGTGCGTGCGTGAGTGTGAGTGGGTGCGTGTGTATGCGTGTGTGTGAGAGATAGAAAGAGACTGAGACTTGAAAAGCAATCAGTAGAAAATATGAGGACTGTTCCATGTTGCCCACTGATCGCAGTTGATGGTAGGATGTTAAAATAAAATTCTTCTAATCACGAAAGAAATAAAACTAAATTAAACAATATGGCTAATTGGGAATTTTTCTATAAATTATTTTTTTTTTTCGATTGATTTTTATTTGAATTCACTTGAAATAAGAAATAAAGCATTTGCTTCCACTCACGATCACGAAATCCCGTAACTCCTGCGGTCGTAAGGTCAACACACACCTACTCCAACCATAACAGCAGAATGTTATTCTTTTTGTAATAACCACCAATATTTACTTACTAGCCGTGGGCTTCAAGTTAGTACTACCATCAGTAAAAAAAAAAAAATCAGAGGTCCTCCTTAGTGGATGATCTCGGAATGAAAAATGATTTTATTAAGATATATTACACTCTTATTTGATTTAAAAGAACTGTTCAAAAAGAAAATTACAATAATCACTTCTGATATTAGCACTTCTACCCCCACTCCCCAGGGGCACCAACGCGAGGTAGTAAGCACCGGCTTTGTCGATTATTATAGTTGATAATTGACAATATAAGTAAAAAAAATAAAAAGTACAAAAAGCAAAAAACGCTGCTCGTCGGAGGTTCCTGCGTAGTAACGCACCGCACCGGCCATGCAGATACACGATGTATATTATTAGTTGATGACTAACAATGTAACGTCAGTTTAAAAATAATTTTAAAAAATGGTGGATGGAGCTGAAAATGGCAGAGGCCAAAACGGGGTCCCTCAAAACGCGCCCGGTCCCGGTAGGGGTTTTCGTGGTAAGATGCACCGGCCTTGAATGCATGATTTCAAAAAGATTATCGAATAAAAGAATTTCCAAATTTTACATCTGAGATCTTCACAACGAATAAAAACGACTGTAAAATATTTTTTGCAACTACATGCAAATATGTCCAAAGGAAGTGGGTCACAAAATTAAGTGGATAACTTTTTCGGTATGAAAAAAAGGAAACAAGTAAAACGTGATTCTTCAGGACAGAAGTGATCGCATTTCTTTTTTTTTTTTTTTTGCTGAGGGTGTGGGTGGGGTATGCAGAACAGTGATCTGTTGATTGTTTATTTAAGAAGCACGTGTTTTCAGTCTGACAGACGTGCTTAAATCTTAACGAGTTAAAAATTTTGGTGTACGATATTCAATATGCACTTCTACTGCCTCTGTATGCTGTTAAAATGGAGGAATGTCTGGAAAGAAACATAAAATGCGACACATGTATTATTATCCTCGGTGAGTAATGACATGAAAGCGATTGTCTCGTCATAAGTCTCGTAACCCCCTGAGGGTGGTAAGGGCTTTCATATATACTGCAGCCTTAGTAGCAGTGAGTGTAACATGTTCAAGTGAGCCTGACAGTATATATCCTTCTTCAGACTGGTTTTGAATTCAGAGTTTTTCTTCTCATTGACTGGTTGCCATCTCAAGGCAAGAGTTACCCGGTCTTGCCCTGCTATTTAGCCCATAGATGGAGGAAGATAGATTCTTGCATTTTTCAAAAGTGATCGAAACATTATCAACCAAAATCTGAACTCGGCTGACTGATTTCATTTGTTGTGAACTATCCACACATCTACGTGAAATTAATTGATTTTTGACAATCATGAAGAAGTCGATGTTAAGTTTCTCATTTAAAAAACGTGAATTCTCATAGCTTTCGGCTTAACTACTGAACTTCCGTACTGATCACGTACGCCTATGTACGCACGAGCCGGTATATTAAATCAAACATTATAAAATTCCGTGGAGAGAGCATATAAAGACAGCAAAACACTTTTTGATGTCAAATCTCCTGTCCTGGGTGTGACGATAAACTACACTCGGCAGTAAAGCCACTGATTTTGAGGAGCGTGGAACCACCTCTTAATTGCTTTTGTTTCCAGGTACACCCTGACTTGGGGTGGTAACACATGTTAAGGCCCAGCCATGGGCTAATAGTTAACCCCAAAACTGGTGTCAAAACACTGTGAAAGTATAAAAGTACATTTTTGTAGTAGAAGTTTCACCAATGCATTTTCATAGTAAACGGATTACCAGCAATATATTAAAAAAAAAAAAAACTATTGACAGCAATAAATTTTTGTAAGGAAAAAAAATATTACCAGCAATACATTTTTGTAAAGGAAAAATTGCCAGCAGTAAATTTTTGTAGAAAAAAATACTAGCAATATATTTTTGTAAAAGAAATTACTAATGCTCCCATGAAAATTAAATTTCGGCATTAAATGACCCATAAGGAGTTGATATGCCGTTAAACAAAAACTTTAGGATGTGTTCTCTCACATCTAAGTGAACCTTATTTTCTAGACACTCTGGTGATATACTATTTTGAGTCTAATGTATCAGACAAAATATATCATTTATAAATACGTCATTTTGTCATTTTCTGCCTTGACTGAGACTTGCAACCCGATGCAACTTAGGAATGTACTCAACATCATGTCATAACGAAATCTCGCTATTTAACTCAGATTTGACATTTTAAAAATATACTCGCCGACACTCATTTTACAATGAATAATACAGGATGAAATAACCGGGCAATTATTTCACGAATTTCGAAAGAGGGTTTGATCGCTGAACAAAAATGAAAATATAGAATTCCAATTTCTTTTATGAACTTTGTGATCATAAAATCCATAAAGGAAAGAAAGCACGCCATGTTGAGGTATCAGAAAATCCATCTTTGTAAGATGAAATGAGAAAGTGGTAAAAACGGCAAATATTACAGAATCTATTTAAACTAACATTGGCATTGAACAGCCTCATTGTTCTTTGTCGTTTAAACTTTAGCAGAGCAACCAGAAGCCATATCCTATATTCGTCAACATTCGGCAGAGAAAGTAGATCTCATCTTTAAGTTTTGTTGCACTGTAATTATTTCAGATAAGTCCCTATTTTATGAATATTCGAATAGTGGATGAATATTCTATATGGAGCGTAATGAGCCATGGACCATATTTGAACCGTCTGCAGTTTAGTACCAAATCAGACATGGGTTATTTTCAGTTTTTCGTCTTTAGAGCCCTTTGGAACATTATTTTAAGCTTTTGGAGTTCGTGTCTGTGTGTGTGTCGTGGGGGGGGGGGAATATCCATGCAAAAAAATATATGGATGAAAATTTTGCAGAAAGGATTTTACCCGTTATTTTTTTATGGTTACTTGGATAAAAATCGACGCATTTTAATGAGGATGAGAATTCATGATATATAGCAATATATATATATATATATATATATATATATATATATATATATATATATTGAAAAGCATTATACGATAATATTGACTAAAACATTCTCTTGACCAAACCTACTTAACAAGTCTCGGCCATTTTGAATCGTAAAGTAAATAAAATGTCCAGAAAATATTGTTTTAAGGCCATTTGAAGCTGTTTGATAAATTTCATGACTGAAAGAAATGAACTATTTCGTTAACAAGTAAACCAAATGCTAATTTAAAGTATATTTTCGAATTGATTAGCATGTCGAATAAAGGTTTTCTTTCGATATGTCTATTTACTTCGTCATATCTGTCGATTTGTTGTCATTATATAATTGGCGCCTATTAAGAAGACATTCCATCATATTATTGTTATTCTGAAGAAATTCTCAATCATCTAGAGCAAGTTTTGTTATCTGGAAATATGTCTTTACACACATAGAAAAGTTCGCGAGTATCTTTGAAAAACGCATTTATTTTTCAATAAGCGCAATTTTCTTGTGTTCAATTAAAGCAAATATAAAACTGATGACTTCATTTAAATTTTAATTATATATTTACTCGCACAATCAGCAATCACGATTTAATTTACATTATTAAATGAAAGTAATTTAGCAAAAGGACTAAATCATTTGAAATAAAAACAGAGCTTTTACTCACATGACAAGCCAAGCGGGCATTTTCGAAATTTCGTGGAGGAAAGAAGACGAACTTGTAACAGAATTTATTAAATGTTTCCCAGCCGAGAGGACAATCTGAATAGAAATTAAATACATTTCTTACATATTAACAAAAGTTTAGAAATCTTGGCCGAAATAAAAGCCCTAATCTTCATTATAATCATTTAGAAAGATTTCTTTTTAATGACTGAAATATTGAAAGGAATACGTTTACAATAGGGGGAGGAATTACAGAAATTGCAAAACTCTTCTTCTTACTGTTTACATTTATAACAAACGTTATTTTTAGCAACTGAACAAAAGTGGATAAATATAGTTGCAAAAAAGAAAAATAGACAAAGATTCTACAACCCTCTGTGATTCCGCTATAAAGCAATAACTTGCAAGTTTGTTTAGTTTCATTCGTAAGAGATTCAATCTTTACTTCTTCCCTTATATATAATCTGCAAAACAGACAAAACTAAGCTTAGGAAAATATCTCGATATATGTAGGTATGTCAATAAATTCGTAGCCTAATGAATAAACCAATTTTTCACACAACAAATACTTCTTTTTTCAACATAATATATTTTGCATATGATTAAAGCTTATTTTAAAAAAAGGATTAATTTTTCAATAATTATTTTCAGTCAATGCTGAAATCAACCCATTTTCTTCCATCAATTCATTCGATTGAGTTTTAGGATTGAGAATCGATCTAAAACATCGAGGTCATTCATTTTTATTAATAATCAATTGCTCAACAGGCGTAATTTACTTCGAATTTATCAAAATGCACACATCTATCAGAATTAGTTTGCATATATATATATATATATATATATATATATATATATATATATATATATATATATATATATATATACAAGGCTGGTGCAAAAATAATGTCGTTTTCTCACATATGTGAGAAAACGACATTATTTTTGCACCAACCTAATATATTGAGCTAAATTTCATAATTAAACCAAACGTTCAAGATATTTGAAAATATTAACCAACAATAGCCAACTAATAGAATATATAAAATTATTTTGTTTTAGTAGTGTAACTAGACGAGGTCATGTTGTCAGACCCAAAATAATAAATTGTACCGTTGTCAGAGAGGCAAAAATCATGATTTACATGAAGGATGGGCCACTAGAATCATTTTCATTGTTTTTATTTTTCACAATTTAGCATAGATATCCTATAAGCTAAATGTGTAAAAACTTAACATTCCATAGGATATTCTTTATTTCTTGTTCCTCTTGGTACTAAATGAGTCATCAGTATCATTAATCAGACTGTTTACGTGATATTTCTTTTAATCGCCAATTAGTTGTTTTACCGTGAATGAATATAATATTTATTTTATTTATTTAATTGGTACTCATTTAAATAGAAAAAAGTATTGCTGCACAGATGAAAATTTATAAAATGCAAGCAATGATCATTGCAGATTTTAATACATGTTGGTTAACATCTTAGCCCGTTTAACGCAAGTGTGAAAATTGGAAGAGATTTTTGGCGAAGGTAATACTTTATGAAACACCGAAAAAGAATCGAGGTGATGAACCATGTAAAGTATGACTGGCTTACGATATAAAAATATATAATTAAGACGAAGACAATGAAGTGAAACGCTGCACCACAACTTTTACTGTTTTTAACTCCACCCTTTTTTATGATCGGATAAAGAGATAAGTTCATCCGAAATATTTTAATTACAATTAGGCTCATTGTAATTGAAATACAATGAATTATATTTCATAGAATAAAGAAAAGAGGAGATAAGAAGACAAACGGCGAAAAAAGAAGATGTGACAAAAGCCGAGAAGAGAGACAAAAAAAGAAAAAAGACAGACGAGAAGGAAAGAAAGAAAAAGACGAGAAAGAAAGAAAGACGAGAAGAAAAGAAAGAAAGATGAGAAGAAAAAAAACGAGAAATAAAAATATATATAAATAAAGAAATACAAAGACGAGAAAGGAAGAAAGAGAAAGACGAGAAAGGAAGTAAGAAAGAGTGATGACATAGAAAGAATGACGATATAGAAAGAACGACAAAGACGAGAAAGTAAGAACGAAAGACAGAAAGAAAGAAAGACAAAAACGAGAAAGTAAGAAAGAATGACAAAGAAAAAAGAAGAATAAATACGAGAAAAATAGAAAGAAAGACAAATACTAGAAAGAAAGAAATAAACACAAATATGGGAAAGAAAGAAAGAAAGAAGAAAGAAAGACAAATATGAGAAAGAAAGACGGCAAGGACTAAAGAAAAATAAGGAAAGAAACAGATTCAAAGACTAGAATGGAAGAACGAAAGACAAATACGAGAAAGAAAGAAAGGCAAATACGAGAAAAAAGGAAAGAAACACAAATACGAGGAAGAAAGAAAAAAGAAAGAAAAATACGACAAAGAAACTAGAAAAGACCAGAAAGAGACTAGAAAGGAAGAACGAAAGACAGAGACGAGAAAGGAAGACAGAGACGAGAAAGAAAGAAAGAAAGAAAGAAAGAAAGAAAGACAAATACGAGAAAGGAAGACAAATACGAGAAAGAAAGAAAGAAAGACAAACAAATACGAGAAGGAAAGAAAGAAAGAAAGAAAGAAAGACGTGAAAAGATAAAAGACAAAAACGAAAAAGGAAGAAAGGAAGACAGAGAAAGAAAGACAGAAATCTGAGCGTTGTTTGAGAAACTGTTACTTGTGTGGTCAACAGCAACAAATGGAACAAAAAATTATTCTTCGATTTTAACAATGATTTTTCTCATGAAGTCTACTAGAATTGACATTTGTCATATTTAAGTGAAGAATCTTCTTAAAAACAGCTACAGTATTGTGCCACATGGCATTTCAAGTATCTTAAATTAACAATGAGTCTGTGTTATGAGTGATGAAGACAGATCTCTATCTATAAATTGCATGAAATATTGCAACAATATACACGGTCAAATCATAGTTGGAAGTAACAGAATAAACAACATCTTGTCTACAATAAAAAAAAAAAACAAAAAAAACACCGTATTTATTTTTACCAGAAATTCAAGTGACATTTTTAATGAGCAGTCTCTATTTACAAGGGTTTGTAATAGACAGAAAAAGTAATAAAATAGATTTAAATATAATCTCACCTAAAATTCGTGTAGCAGATGACTTGTTTATCACAAATGCAATGGTGAAGCCTATGAACACATTTTGTGACAAGATCATCGTCTTTTTTTTATTTTTTCCTGGAATTAAAAAAAAGAAGAAGAAAATCGAAAATGTAGACGGTATAAAACTAAAGGTATATAATGCGACAGTTACATAGTATAATTAATTTAAAATTATGTTGAATATTTGTTTTAATCTTTTCATACGATGCAAGGCGGCGGTCCCACTAAAACGCAAGATGTTATTGAAAAAGAAAGAAAATGAGAAAGACGTCTGTGAGAAGAAAGGACAAAGACAAAAGACGGCGATTGATATTGCACTTAAATTTTTGAAGATCGTACGTGCCAGGGAAGTAAGAAGTGCAAGAAAATAAAGTATTTGAATAGAAGTAACGGTTTCTGTTTCAATAGTAAAACAATGAGACCTAGTTGACAATCTAGTACAACGCTTAAATTCATGCGGTCGATGTACCCATCAGAACAATTGTCATGAAAATATTTATATAATAGATAGAGAGAAACCATGTTACGCCAGGGGGAAAGTGACCGATGTCGAGATTCTAGGGTCGATAACATTACAGACCGTTCTTTGGATTTTGTCAAGTATCCCGAGTTATATAACAGGAGCACCAGATCATACGTGGCAGCAATATTCAGTCCACGGTCGAATGCTAGTTTTATCATTTTTAAGATGGATTCTGACAAAAAATGTCTGGCACGACACAGTGAATCAACTTTCCTAGCAGCAAACCAATAATCACTTCACTTCATGCCAGAAAAAAACGTGAAATCAAAAAGGTATAATGAGTTGCTCTCCTTGAAGTTGGCATCAGCTATGCTGATGAAAGGCAAAAATGGTTCTGTAAAATTACTAATTGTAAGTAGTATCATTTTGGAGGCGTTAAAATTGACAAGCCATTTCTTGCTCCAGTTAACAACTGATTGAAGGTCATCTTCGAGATCAGATGACAATTTTACTTTATCGAGCATACTATTTAGATAGGAGTAAATAATTGTGTCATCAGTATAAATACCGAGTTGGGAACTAATGACACCGGGAAAAGCAGTTGGGGAAGATAAGAAACAAAGTAAGTCCAAGGATAGAATCCTGAGAGATCCACGCAGTAATGTGAAAAGAACTAGAAAGTCTGTTCAACGTGATTTTCATTACACGATTTGTTAAGAAAGATTGGATCAAAACGAAAATTCGACCAAAGACATTATAGCCCCTGAACCCGTTAAAAAGACCACCATGCCAAACCCTGTCAAACGCCTTCGAGATATCTAAAACCACAAACAGAGTGTCACAGTCCTTATCTAAAACTTGATATATTCTTTCAATGATAAACACATGTGAAAATCAGGCAAAGAATTACTCTTATTTAACATTTATAGATCCGCCAGTAATCACTTGTGAGAGAATATACGGCATGTCATTCTATCACCAAACTTAGCCTCGTCGAGGATACGCTTACAATATAATCATTTATTAATACGTTGTATATATATATATATATATATATATATATATATATATATATGATCCTTTATTAATATTAAGTTGTATATATGTAACGAATATATGTTGAATATATATATATATATATATATATATATATATATATATATATATATATATATGTTCATGAATCATTCATACAAAAAACAAATATAGAGGTTAATGATTTAAATGGCGAGAATACATCCTCACAAACAATATCAATAAGATACACCAACTCCGAACCTGTATATGAATGAAATGATCCCTGTTTATAAATTCCAGTTGCATAAGGTCTTTTTAATTTTTTACAACCTTTTGTCTGTTCCTACAGACATCCTCAGGTATGGAAATAGATTTGTTCTTGTTTTTACTTCTCGGTAATAAGAGGACAACGAAAATCGAGATGTAATCCGAAAAAATGCTATGAGAAATGTGTTATTGTTTTGGAACGTGCAGTCGTAACGCTGAGTTGGAATTTAAAATTTTAAGGATAATAAGTGTGACATTACTGTAATTATTGAACAATATAGTTCATGCCACTTTGACGGAAAATCTACCAGTAAAAAAGAATTCTCTTATTACTATATTTGTATAAAAACGCGCAACCTTAAAATTTAAATTCAAACTCAGCGTTGCGATCGCACGTTCCAAAACAATAACACATTTCTCATAACATTTTTTCGGATTACATCTCTATTGTCGGGCGTAGTGGTTATATTTACATCGTGTGTGCCTGTGTACATGTGATCTTTGTGTAAATCAATTAGTTCTTTTTGTTATGCTTCTTAAATTCTATCTCCCCCACCCCCACCACAAAAAAAAAAACAAAAACATGCTAGTCACTTTTTTGGTGTACTTTATTCAAAGAAGAGTGGCGTCACTAGACAATAGCCATTGTTAAAAAAATGGTTGAAAATTAGTGGTCATCTTCAAAAATCATCGTATAAGGTTGAATTCATTAAAATTAATGGAAATTGAGGAACAAATTTAAAAAAAAGAAAAAAATCCGTCATTCATATTTGGATTTATGTAAATTGCTTACATTCAAAGATCGGCTTTAATCAAAGATTTTAAGCGCCAACAGAAAAAATTGGAAAACTATACATCACTATTTAATCTAAAACGATAGCGTTAAGAAAATTCAATTTTACAAATAAAACTTACATTAGTTTTTCCCACGTGTCTCTAAATAAATTGCTAAAAAGTGTATCCTACAATTGCATCGAATAATTTGATGAAAGAAAAGAGCGGAATGAGGTTTCTATTAACAAATTGTTTACCTTAAAACATTCAAATCAAAATTTCAAATTCCTCGAACCTTTAACCAGTATAAATCAACTATGCAGATTTTATGTACGAATTCGAGATCTCTCTGGTTGCTTCTCGAACCGGTCACACTGATTATTATTTTATTCCCGCTAAGTCTTTTACTACATACCTTAGGCAATAATTAAAATCGTTTAAAAAAAAAATTAAAGATGATATTTCTCAGTAAAATTCTTGCGAACGAACTGTTGTATGAAAAACTTTTCGCTTATATAGTTATTGTAGAGACGATTGTAAAGATAACGTATTTTGTTTTACATTTTTCGAGAACCATAAACAAGCGTGTTAAACTGAAAATTGAATTTTATTTTTATTGCATTTTTCTCTCCAAAATGAATTAAAAATCTGAAAATTTTGGATTCTCAATTGAGTTAATAAAATACAGCGAGCTGAAAAATTTTCTTAAAAATCCTGTTAAACTGAAACTTATTCCAAAATTAGATGAAATTCAAAAATTAACATCCTGAAAATGACTTTACGAAACAAAGGAATGTAATTCCAAATAATCAAATTTCTTGTTTTGATTTCTATCAAAAAATGATATCTAAAAACCAATACCAATGCTGACGTATTGTAGATAAAATTATAACGTCCTTTTCAATTTCAGTAAAATCTTATTTTTGTACCAAGAGTTCCAGAAGCCACTAAAAAGATACAACATAACTCAAAAAATGAATGGAACATATTACATTGATAAAATTTACAAATGTTTTTAATAGAAAAATATATTATGGAATATTTTAAGAGAATTATAACAAAAATAGACAATTGGTTGTTCGTTAAATTTGAATTTCGCCGTATTTTTAACAGTTCATAGAATTTACTTTTTTAATAATAAAGTTCATGGAAACTAATATCTGTCACATGAAAACAAACGATATTAGCGAATTTCTTTCGGGGTTTATATATATATATTTTCTGATTTCTACTGAGTGAAATGTCAACTTCCATTTTTATACAAGTAAAATAAAAGTGGTCAATTAATCCGTGATCCGACGCATAGCTATTAACTGAACTTTCATCGGAAATTTTCACTGTATATTTGAAATACTTGATGAACATTCACCACTGAATTAATTTCACAGCACTGAAGATTCTATAGACAAATAAAATGTATAAAAAACGATTTTTCATCATTACTCGAGAAATATTAATGTATGGTACATTTCTTAAACAGTTTTGTTTTTCAAGAATCTACCAGAAACGCCAAAAAACTGCCAGAAATGATAAACTAAAATTTTAAGGAAGTCATAATGACAACTTACCGGTTGACGAAAATAATTCTGATCTTCTTCGTTGCCGGAAAGCTCCTGCTTCTGTGCCTGTCTCTATATCACGTGTCAAAGAAATAAATGACACGCCAAAGAAATAACCATTGTTTCAAATAAAAATGTCAGCATTGTTTTCCTTCGACTCAAGCAATTGTTTCAGTGACGTCATGCCATAATTTTTCAATTTCATGTCAATTTCAGTTTTCAATTAGGGAAAAATCAATTTCTGTTTGAATCGGAAAAAGTACGAATATGTATCATTTGCATAAATGAAATATTTTCTCTTAAATTATCGGATTGTTGAGCATTTGTAAGAAAATGTCAAGCTAGAGTTTAGTAAGTTCCATATTACAAAGTAGTGATTATAATAATCTTGCTAACCAAGACTTTGAATTTTATAGAGATTTTGTAATTGCCTTAATCTTTAAGACTGCATAGAAATATCTGTCATGTAATACATATCGCACACACTAAAACATAGACTATATATATATATATATATATATATATATATATATATATATATATATATACACACACACACACACACACACACACACATATATATATATATATATATATATATATATATATATATATATAAACACGATAGGAGTGTGTGTTTGTTTATAAAGATATTAACAAATAACAACAGTGTTATTTAGCGCTGGTGTAAAAACAGTGCTAAATATCTACTATTAATTAATTATATCATCAGGTGTATAGTAAACTCCAGAGAGGGATTTTAAGATATACAAATATGGATGCGTCTATGATCATTTAATCTAGGTGAGGAGTAGTAGCAGAGAAAGTAGTTCTCGTACTTACACTCGAAAAGTAAATTTGAATTTATTCAAGTCTGTCCTTTTGAGGGAATAACAAAATGAATTGCACACTGACATCCAGCATCTAATGCAAATACTTTTCTTAATATTTTTCATTCCACTTCTGTCTTTGTCTTTCAATTCCCACAAATATGTAGAAAGGTTTCGTGCCATGAAGTTTTACTGCCTTCTGGAAAATGAGACTTTGTGGTTGTAGAATCTTTTTTTTTATGGCTGTTCAGAAACGCCAATATACGACATATAGTTCATCTCTGGTCTTTGCCGTTGCATGATAATCTAAATTGGTAAAACATCTACCCAACTCCATGACGGACAGCTATTTCTATTTCTGCAATTACAAGATGGTGTAGATTCATATTACGGACATACACTGCCTCTGTTTTTTTTTTATTTGTCAGATTACTTGTCCGTGCAAAATTCAATTTAGTGTTGTTCCTATTAAATATCTTATTATTCATATTACTAATAGTAGTCGGGAAGTATTTACCAATATTAAAAAGAAAAATATTTCATATTTCAGTCTTCACAGTTTTGTTGTAAGGGATGGAGTTGAACCAAATGATCTTTCTTTTTCTGTAGTTCCCCCAGCTTGTACTATTCTTGAAATTTAAATTAGCAGTATATCGTATATCCTTAATGTATTAATTAATCTTAATATTCTGACCTCGCATGATCAAAAACAACTATTGCTAGAATCTGCTCACAATATCACACATAGACTTTGGTATTTGTTTGAAAACGACCCGATCATGTGATGATACACAGGGGTACGCCGAGAATGCCCACTTCTTTCAAATTAGTCCTAATTTCGATGTCAATACGCAGTTCTTTGAAAGTTTTAACAATATCCTTCCTGATATTAGTTGGGCTCCTGCCACGGATCTAACTCCCCCGAGAATAATTAGATTATCAGCGACTAACACAACAAATATTTATTATGTATGAAAAAATACATAATTGTCGTACAAGCCCGTAGGGGAAGTTGAGTAATGCGGGTCATCACTATCCTAGACCTAGTTGATCAGACTCACGACCTATTCATTCATTACAATTTACTCATTCACCATAAGCACTCATCCGTCACCATTAAATCCTATCATAATACCACATATTCACAGGGTGCCTACAAAAAACCTATGATGTAAAATTTCACAGTTCATAAATGTCTCGTTTGTTTTTTTACAAAAACATACAAAAATTTCATGAATCATGAAATGAAGTGAGGAGGGCATGAGCCCCAAAACAAACTAAAACATAACAGATGTTAGTAGGACACGTCCACCGATAAGTGGTCGCTGTATCCTGCCGTTCGACAGAATCAAGAAGCACCCACACTATGGAGTGATAAGGAAAATAAATTACAGAGTGAGAAAATGAAAGACTGATCCAGTCAAGATAAAAAAGGAGACAAATTGTGAGGTTGACAATCCCGAGTACCTAACAAGGAAACACCTCTGACCAGCCGGTCCCCGTATGCTGAATAGACGACAAAGTCGCTAGACAACACACGAGCATCAACGTCTCAAATAAAGTGTGTCTCCTGTGTCACAACTACACCAAAGAACAAGAGATCACGAAGCAGGCGGGCAGCCTTACCCTGATCTCTGAAGCCCCCCACATTCAAGCTGGCTAGTTTGATAGACATTTTAAAAGCTTAATCCCTTAAATACAGACTGGACGGTTGTCGCAGACTCCCTGTACGTAATACGTCCTTCTAGAACAATCCTGTCGACGTCCATCGAAAATGCTAACTTTAGGTCCCTATATAATGTGGGGTGGAGAATAATAGGGGTCCTCTCTGTACATAATTTGCTCATTTTTTTAAATCCAGTTACTCCACCTTTGCTATCCGAATTTTGGAAAAAGTTTTTTCGATGCCTCATTTTGAATCTGCCGCCCGAGTGCCTAATCAAAGTGGTTACCCCGGGGCGTCTGGGAAGTTTGCCGGGTCCTCCGTTGACGGGAAGTTAACTTAATAATCTTAAAAGGAGAGGTCTTTCTCCAGAGCCTACCTGTCCACATGACCAAGGCGGGGGCATATCCTCCACCTCCATGTATAGGTCAAGTTGCGGCAACTCCTCGTCCTCTTGATGCCGTTTAGGCTGATAATGTTGCTGAGGCTCTCGCTTCTCATCTTCCGGTTGCTGCTGCTGCTGCCGTTGCTGCCGCTGTTTAAGCTGCTGCTGCTGCCGTTGCTGCCGCTGTTTAAGCTACTGCTGCTCGAGCTTTTCCGGCTATCGCTGCTGTTGCTTCAGTTGTTCCGGCTGCTGCTTCTGCTTACGCTGCTCATATTGTCGCTGCTGCTGCTGCATGTGGATTGGTTTCTCAGCACTTTTGTTTGGGACATCTACTGGGGGGGGAGAGATTCCAGCCTTGGCTCCCCTCCTCTCCACCTCAGTTCATTTACCGGGACCATAGGGGGGGGCACTCCTGGGCACCTCCTTCATTGGTAGCTCTTTCTCCATTGCACTTGTTGATGGTTATGGTTGCGGTGCGGGATTCTTCCCGAGACACAACTTCGCCAGGTGACCCGCGGCACCGCTGACCAACAGTAGGTACAGCAGCCCTCGACTACCACGAAGATCTTTCGTCCACCGCAGATTAACACGTTGGTGATTTCAAAGTCACTGGTGGCAATGTCTATTTTGCTTTTTAAGGAAGAAACCTCCTCCACAAGTCCATAGTCTGCAAAGAAGACCCCCAGATGGTCCCCGGTGATGTGCATGGGCACCCCCTTCAAGGTAATCTGTGTCTTCCGGGTGCCCATGTATTCGGTCTGCAATCTCAGTGATTTGGTGGTGAGGATGTTATCAGCCAATACCATTGCTGCTTCCTCCATCGCCAGTAAGATATCCCACATGGTAATGGATCTACGGGTCAACACTTTTGAGGGATTCTTCCATCACTTTCCTGCTGACACCAATCAGTTTTCTCGGTTTGACGTCTGCTATCAGCAAAGAAGATGGTCTTCGCGTTAATCGCCTCCACAACAGAAGGCACAGCAATTAACTTATTGCCTGAAATGAACTTACCGTATTGCTCCTTCAGGCTGTTATAGAACTCCGACCCCTTCTTCTGTCTTCTGTCTGCCGCCCATGCCGATGGACTTGCTGGGGGTGGCCAATGGCTCCTTTTGCCAAGGAGACTCCGCCATAGCGAAGGTGTTTCACTTTCAGCACACGCAACAAAAACCAATCAGTAGACAAAAAAAAAACGTGACAAAGAACAGTGACAGATGTAGATGACAACTTACAGTTTACACGATGAGTCCAAACTAATTCGCACTATGAGTGCACTCAGCCATTCGGATTGAATAGCAAATAAGAATAACAAGCGGTAACTAACACAACTACTGCGGAGAAATTCAGAGTTTATATTGTACAAGAAGTACATTTTCAGAGATATTCTACATCAGTTTTTGATAAGCTATTTGCACTTTGTTTATTAAATCAATAGTGTTCCGTTCTTTGGGACTCGAAACCGGTCTGTGCAACTAACGTTAATGAATCTCATGGAGTCATCTCAATTGGATATAATCTATTATATAATGAGCACAAATATTTTATGCGTATGTCTTAAAAATCTAACATGGTAAGACAATTATAAGTACACATTTGCAATTCCCGTACTCGATGTAGCCTAGTATAGCATCACTTGTCTGAGTAGTAGACAGAACTGATTTAATTGTTCTCTGTAATTAATATAAAACCAGATCTACCCAATCATGCGCATGCGTATAATACAAAATTCTGACGTGTTAGAACAATTTTGTGTAACGTCTGGTAATCATAAGTTTAAAAAACTGATCTAAAAAAACAAACACCTTTACAACAGTAAAAAATCTTTGTTGATAAGTGTTATATGTAATTGCGTGGTTGAATGAAATTCGTTTTTACTAACAAGTTTAGTTCCACCCAGAGCAGTTGTCCTAGGCTGGTCTTCCGAATGGGGAATGTCTTTCTTCATTGAAAATTTTGAATTTTCTAAATCTAGGATTTTACCAAGACACGACTAATAAATACTATTCGAGAAATCAAACAAATTTCAATTTGGTATTTAAATATTCATACAATTATGAGTTCAGTTGTGATTATTTCTGAGGTTTTGGATATAGCTATTGTAAATTAAAATTAAAATAATGTTAATATATATGGAACAGTAGATTAAAATAAATCAGCAATTTTGTTTACTTTTTATTAAATAATAGTTCCGAAGCTTGAAAACAGATATTATGGCGAACAATAATAACGTTGTGTAAGTTGACTTTTCACCGAAAAATGAATTCGTTTTTTTAAAACTCAATAATAGTTCTAAATAAAGTTTGCGAGTGTTAATCATTTTTGCGAAATAATGTGATCTCTATTTTTGAAAATAATACGAGGATCATTTCGAAAGTAATGGTTCCTATTTTATTATTCTAGCCGATAGTATCAATGGCAGATGTTGATGGTATGGCAATAGAGGTTGAACATTTCCACCAATAAACCATAATTTTGTTTTTACCTTGTTACGAATAACACCTGAGGCAAAATGGCGTCTATATGAAAGTGAGAATGAAGCAGAGGTATATAATTAAATTCTTCCATGTGGAATAAATTGTATATATTTATCAACATTTACAGAAACCAAATAGAGGACGTGAGCATAGTCAGGCTTTGATTAATGCAATAAAAACAGCGATGTTTGTGACAAGCACAACTGTCAACTCACGAAAAGTTGATAACTGACGAAAATGTAGAATCAATGTCAGTGATATGTCTTTGTAGTTAAAAATTGTTATAACCGATAGTGACAATATTAATGCCCTCCTTGTAGATTTAGTAGAAATATAAAGAAGTCATTCTTTTTGAAGAGACCCTCGTAGATTTTAAGAGAGAACGCATAAAGTTCCTGGAATATTTACGGAGAGAGTTATTGAAGGAGAGGAGATCTTTGTACACAAAAATGTATGAGATTATTTATTAATATCTGTCGGTAATTTTATTTATAAATCTATAAACTTTTACTTGGTTATTAAAATGCAGGGAAAAATCAAACTTTACAGGAGATTACTTTAAAGTTATTAAGACGAAATCACTGACGAATTTTGCATTTTCTTCAAAGCAAACGCTGTCTGTTTTTGTCCGAAGTTGGCGAAATTTAATGAAAGAAGTAAATTTTGTTCAAGATGTATGTGTACTGATAAATTATCACTTACTTAAGATCTAGGAAGTATAAAAAGCACTCTGTAATATCCATCAGTTGAGCCCAAAAATGAACTATTTGCCCGACATATACTTGCTACCCGGCAACAGGAATCTGGCGAAACATTGGATCATTTCCTAAAGATCCTTCGGATATTAAGCAGGGACTGCAATTTTAATCCCATGACCGCTTTTGAGGCACAAGAGGAACATATTCTAGACGCATTCGTAAATGGCCTGCGCAATGTTCAGGTAAGGCAACGTCTTCTTGAAAAAAAGACCCTTACTTTGAAAGCTGCTTATGGACAAGATTATACTTGTGAGCTTGCTATACATCAGTCCAGCTTGTATTTTCAAACCGATACTGTGGGTGTCGCTCTAAAACAAACTGTTCCTACTACCCCTCCTCTCTATAAAGATTCGACTTACTTTCCTGTCCAGGATTTCCCACCGTTAAACACCCCAGAACAACCTGTCACTGCTGCATCAACCAAATGTAGAAGCAATGTCAGTGACTGTGTAGAAAAATATGGATATGTTACTACTGCGGTCTAAATCTACACTCTCAACTTTCATGTCCTGCCAGGGAAGCTCGTCGCCACAAGTGTGGAAAAATAGGACATTTTTCCAAGGTATGTCGTTCGTTTAAAAATAGCTCTTACAAAGCTAACCGTCCTGCCAGTTCGTTATCATTTTCTGCAACAGTCTGACAAGAACTATTATAAAATTTAAAATTAACGGAGTCCTCGCCAACGCATTATTAGACATTGACAGTTCGGAAAACTATATCAGAGACAGTCTAGTAAAAATTAACAAATGGCATTATGTTCCCTCTCCCAAGAGAGTAACAATGGCGAACTCAGCCTTGTCATCAAGCGTAAGTGGATATCGTTTGGTCGACCTACATTATAATGGCATCTCGTATAAAGCTGTTAAGTTATCGATAATGTATGACCTTTGTTGTGAGGTAATACTGGGCCACGATATTTTTCAGCAATACTCTAGCATAGAAATCCCGTTCGGCGGAGATAACCCTGTATTAAAGGTTTGTGGACTGACTGCGGCTAACATTACGTACCCCTCACTTTTGGAAAACCTGACAAAGGACTTTAAGCCAATAGCTATTAAGAGCCGACGTTATTCGCATGACGACAAACAATTTATAGGGTCCGAAATAAAAAGAATGCTTCAAGAAGGAATAATTGAGCCAAGTACGTCACCATGGAGGGTCCAAGCATGTTAGATTTGAAAAGTGTTTATCATCAAGTGGTCATTAAGCCAAAAGACAGACCCTACACTGCATTTGAAGTAGTTGCCGGCTGCACCACTTCCGGGGTATACCTTTTGGGGTAACCTATGGAGTAGCTAGTTTTCAAAGAATAATCAACAAAATCATAATGAATAAAAAACTGGAAAGTACTTTTGCTGATATAGATAATGTAACTTTTGCTGATATAGATAATGTAACATATGGCGCAAATCAGAAGGACCGCGACAAAAACCTTCGACGGCCATGAAGGCCGCCATAATCAAATATAACTTTAGACTAAATAATGACAAATGCTCGTTTGGGCAAAACATAAATTCAATCATTTATAGGCTATACAATAAGCAACGTGTCAATGTCACCGGGCCCAGAGCGATTAAAACCTTTGTTCAGATTGCCAGTCCCAGATAACATACGTGCGCTACGACGAACATATTCGTCCACTATTCACAATGGATCGCCTCTTTCTCAGAGAAGATACGTCCAGTAATACAAGTAAGATCTTTTTCCTTATCTTGCCCAGCTATAGAAGCATTAGAAAAACTCAAGCAAGATATTGCAAAATCCGTAATCACAACTATAGATCCTTCCGTCCCGCTGGTAGTTGAAATTGATGTATCAGACTGCGCATTTGCCGCTTCATTATGTCAAGCTGGCTGCTCTGTAGCCTTCTTTTCGAGGATTCTCTCTCATTCTGAACGACGGCATACGGCGATTGAAAAAGAAGCCTACGCCATAGTTGAGGCGTTAGGAAAGTGGAGACACGATTTAATTAGACGTCACTTCAGATTAGTTACAAACCAAAAATCTGTTTCAGTAAAATAAAAAAATGAAAAAATAAGGTGGAAAACTATTTTGTTTCTCGTTCAATATTACTTACCGGTCCGGCAAGGATAATCTGACAGCAGACGCCCGGTCAAGAATATGCAGTATAATTCCAAGTATAAAAGAACTCCAGACACTACACTAGGAACTGTGCCGCCCGGGCATAACACGTATAATTCACATGGTAAGGTGTAGGAATTTGCCTTATTCAATCGAGGAGGTTAGGAAAATTTAGTAGTTCCTGCCGAACGTGTGCTGAGATAAAACCCAAATTTTACATACCTACGCCTGGGGTCCTAATAAAAGCAACGTAGCCATTTGAAAGACTCAATCTGGAATTTAAAGGCTCGTTACCATTCAAAACACGAAACTGATACATGCTAACTATTGTAGACGAATATTTACGGTTTCCTTTTGTTTCTTCCCTGCCCAGATATAACTACAAAAACAATTATACAAATGGTTTTGTTACCTATTTGCCGTCTTTCGAATACCGGCATACATACATTCAGACCGAGGATCTTCCTTCATGTCCAAGCATCTTCGGTAATTCTTACAAGAACGCAGAATGGTGGTAACTTGGACTACCCCGGGTAACGGTCAATGCGAGTGATATAAGGGCTTAATTTAGAAAACAATTCAATTGGCTGCTTCAACACACAAATGCTCAAAGATTTCTTCCAACGACGGAGTTCGGCTGGGACTTCGCTTCCCACTTGGCTCTCTCTCAACCAGGTACGGTTCTACTGAGACTCCACATTCATTATACAAAACATGACCCCCCCCCCTGGTAGACGAGGTAGGACTAACAGAAGCAAACCCACAATACGCACTCTTTTGATGGAAGGCAAACTACCGTCTTTCTTAGAAATCTGGCTTGTGCTGGAGATGTACCAGATCCTAAAACCACCTTAGTGAGGTTATCTGATTTCTTCGACACTGAAAACCAACCGGGAGATCACCGTGCCGGAATCACTCTCGATACATTACCCCAGGATGATGACACAGCTTCCATTTCACCTCCATCAGACATTTCAGAGGGATTAACATCTGAGACCCTAACAACACCAGACGATCCTGCTGAGCGATCAATGCCCCAGAAGCGGTTACATCTAGAAACAGATCCAGAATGATTAGTAATATATTTATAACGATATCACCTAACCACTACAAATTAATACAGAATTGTGAAAGATTAAAAAATATAAATTTTAAATTAAAATTTAAAAAAGTGAAAACAATTCCTGTAAAAATTCATTATTCTTTGAAAAATGTTTCTCTTAAGACAATAGTGTTCATAATATATCTTATAAAAAAAACAATTAAAAGCTTTTCTAATTGACTAATATTTTATTTTTATTGCATTTTCTTATTTTACGATTTAGAGCTGATTTTCTTTAACTGGGGTTCTGCTTGATAAACAAAAATTGATGATTTAAATTCTCCAAAGACTTGTCCTTATAACTAATATAAACATTAAGCTCTACAAAAATGAATTCCTCGAAATTTCATAAGATTAAATAAGTGTGTGTGTATGTGAGGGCGGAAGCAACAGATGTAAAAAATAGTATATTTTTATCAAGATTTTTTCCAAAAGAAAGGTTTCAAAAATAATTTAATTCATTGGTGAATAAGTCCTGAATATTTCATTAAAATCCAGGAATTATCTGATTTTTCCATGAATTTTCAAATCAATGTATTTTTCACTGCAAAAATAAGAAAAAAAAAAAAAACACTAAAATTTCCTATACTAATTTATGGTCAGCCGTTGACGCAAGGAAAACAATTTTCAACCAAAACTTTGAAGTTCTAAAAAGGATTAAAAATATGTAATAAAAATTCTTTGGTCTTTACTCTTATTAATAACGTGAAGATTTTGATGATAAAACTTTGTTTTTATTAAGAATAGTGCATTTTTTCATCATGTATGTTAATTTTTTTTATCCAATGTTTGAAGGTACCTACCTACGTATGTGTGTGTGTATATATATATATATATAAGTAGATTTATTTAAATTATTGCATTTATTATATTTAATTTAATTCTGTAAAACAACTTAATACATATCAACTATATATTTATTAAAAGTTTCAATTCGAAATAACGTTACAATAAAATTCATTAAGGTAGGCAGTTTTCTGGTAAAACGCTGTCATTTCAACACTTCTAAAATCAGATATTATTCACAACAGTTTCAAATATTCTGCCAGCAAAACGAGACATGCTGTTGAAAGCGACATAAAACGAAGACTGGAAGAAAAACGAAAAATAAATTCATTTAATTACATCAAGTAATTAACAACGAGTTTATTATTATTGAATGACATCAATAAATATTGTTATACATCGATGAAATCAATTCGGCATAATTCGATTATTAATATAATGTAATCTAGAAATAATGAAATATAAAAAATGAAAAAGAAATTATAGGCAGCACACTATTTACAAATGAATATCTTAAAAGATTGAAGTAATTAAAATGTTACTTTCATGCTGATTATTGAATTTTTTATGAATTGCTTATTTAATTTCTTTTATTTGTGCTTTTGGGATGAACAGATCTTTTTACAATGTTTTGAACATTATTTTTACAAGAATTTTCAAGACGCTATAAATAACAAATCCCAGCGTCGAGAGAACATTTTTTTTTGTTTTGTCTTTTTCTTTTTTTCTTTTTTTTTTTACATCGAAGAATTTGCCACTTATGCTTTATTTTTAATATGAAGCAACGTGAAAACTTTAATTGTAGGCAACATTTGGATATATCTACACTTTTCTTTTCAACGTGTTGTTGTTTTATTTAGAAATTCAGTCAATTTTCCACATAAATATATATCAAGATTTTGTACTAAATATAAAAAGGTGTTCGCATATTTAAATATATATCAAATTTCCAAGTTTTCATTTAATATATACTTTAGTAGTCAGTTTATTAATAAAGTTTTATAATTTATGTAAAACATTATTATACACTTATCTGTTCGAATTCTTGCCTTCATCTTGTTTGTTATAGCCACAATGTTTAGGCCTTTGTACCCTCCCGAATTCTTCAGGTGTCTGTCATATTCAGTAATAATACTGGAGAATAAAGCAAGTGAAAGAATCAATGTAGATGCTGGACTGCGATAATCTGCTCAGTAGGCCTAGCATAAGATTGAACACTATTGGTCAAGAAAGAAGTGACACTTAGTTTTAGAGTCCAAAATTACATAACCATGACCTGAGGGCAATGGCTTAATATATATATAAGAATTGGTTAAATGTTGCAATTGGTGGTCGCGAGTTCAATCTCTGGATCAGGCAGTAGAATCTAATCTGATTCAGTGAAGCGAGTAGAAGCGACATTACAAGGACGGAAATAAGTAATAACTAATAACAACACGATCCTAATATGAAAAACGGAATGGGAACAGTCTACCCACGTTTATTAAATAACAGGTTCTGTTCAAAATTCCGAGAGAATTACTGAATACAACAGGCAAATGAAGACGCCCGGAGTGTAGAACGCCTGAAACCTTTTGACTATAAATCAGTTCGAATAATTTAGCGTATAATAATAGTAATTTTTATATCAGAAATTGAAATAGAAATTGTATAAAATAGACATTTGTTGTACATTTATTATAATGTTGGCTTCTCCAATGTTTCTGTTTTGAGCGATCTTAGGAATGACCTAGAGGGGTAACGTGTCAAATCACTTCAAATTTTGGAGGAAAAAGCCTAAAAACAGGCTAAGAAGGAAACGGCTGAATTGCCATTCATAAAGTTTTTAATTTAATAATTTCATTTTAAAAGTTTTTTTTCTTACTTTCACGTGAATTATCATTTATGCTATCATTTTATTTCACTTACGACATATAACTCTCATAAAGCACACACACACGTACACGCACTCGGAGTTATCCTTTAATGGAACAGTATTTTATCCTCTTCAGCTTTACAATTTTCTTTCATTTTTGAATGTTCCTTAATGTTACCGTGAACATTTTCTAAAGCAACTGGACAAGGAACGCGGTATCTCGCGGCGAAAATTGATATTCATGAAGCTGTAGATTATGGGATTGACGGCATTGTTTAAGAAGTATGACTTGAGACAAAATTTGTAAAGTAGTTCTTGGCCAGGAGTCAGGATTGACTCAAATTCAGTCCATATGTGCCGCACCACCATCACAATCAGGAATGGCAAATAACTGACAACAAAAATAACAGAAACAGCAAACAACATGGCCGTTGTACGTCCAGCATGAATCTGTTGTCCTTGACGTTGTACTTTTGTGGGAACTGAGCTGCATTTCCGGCGTTTGTTTACATCCGGGGTTTCGTCTGACAGATCTCTACTTTGCTCCTCCGAATCGGCTTGCAATGGAATGTTCACACAATTTTGAAGTTGTTGCTGTGGTTGTATTACTCCTAGGGTCGGTTTAAAATGCAACTGAAGGTCTTTGCGACGGCGAACTTCCATAGAAAGTTTGACGTAGAGTACGAAGATAATAGTCGCACAAAGGACAAAAAGCACTAGAAGAATGCCGAAATATATGGTTGGGTATTTCTTGTCAACACTGTCATCAGTAGAACAATCCGAACCGTAAATTCCAGGCATCACTTCGACGCGTTTCTTTCCAAACAGAACACATGCCGGCCACGACAGAAGTAAACCAATAACAACTGCCACAATGCAGAGATATTTTGTTTTGCGTAATGTATATTGAAGTCCAACACGGCAGATGCGATAATAGCGATCGAAAGCAACCTCGACGAGGACAATAGCTGAGCTAATTGTAGTAATGCCGAGCGTAAAGCGTAGAAGACGACAAGCGGCAGGCGCATCAAAAAGGTAAGGATTCCGCAAATCGGCTATTTCCGTTGGCATGCCAAAAAAGCATCCAAATAAATCTAGAACCGCTAAAGTGAGGATGAAAAAATGTGATGAAGTCTTTCGTGTCTTCTGGCAATAGACTATTAGTACTATTAAGTTACCAAATGTACCTATGGCAAAGGTACAACCAATAAACACAATTACTGGAAGATATAATTCAAATTTTTCGGTATTTTTTGTTTCCAGTATACACTGTTCACTGCAGTTAAGATTCGACATTGTATTGAGTGTTTCTCTTCAAAATTGGACGATTTGTAATACGAACGATGAGATAAAAAGAATTTTTAAAAGTAACTTCGATAGTTTTTGTGTATTTATTTTTTATCCACTTTTTATTTGTTTTGTAAAATCCGTAGAAATTTTGCTTTTGACTGAATTCGACAAAAGTATTTACTTGGAATGAGACAATACGTTGCTCTCAAAATGAGTTGATGAAGTCCGTGTAATTCCATGAAAATAATTCATATCAATATAAAGCCTCGAAGATATCCAAAGACAATATTGTTTGAAGATTAAATTCGTGGAACCTTGAGTTCATATCCTCTGCATGATGATAGGTGATGTAACTTTTTGATTCGAGAAGATTTAAGCGTTTACTTTCAATCTGAAAAACAAAAATATTGGAAAATATTAGAAAGTAAGTGACACAGTACACATTGTCAATTGAAAATGTTTTATGAATAAATGCTTATCTTTGTCAGCGTTAAAACATGGCAAGTGTTAACTTTCTTTTGGAATGTTTCAAGTATCTTTAAACAAACTAATAGATTCTACACGTTGATCTCATAACAGATTTGGAAGATGATTTCTTAAGGAATATTTCTCATGTAAAAAAACTGAAAATTGTGTCTATCTAGTTTCTCTATTTTCTGATCTTTCTTTTCTAAGAATTCTTTGGACGGAAATCCCTTGTTGAAGCCGGAAGAGAAAGGTTCTAAAGGTAAAAGAGAGTCAAACACGGAACGAGAAAAATATACCTAATAAAGTTACAACTTGTGATATATATAAAGGACTCTCCCGTCGGTTTCGACGTATGAGGATCTGACAGTTTATTGAATTAGTTATGAAAGTTTGTGATATATATATATATATATATATATATATATATATATATATATATATATATATGAAGGAATATAGTTTTAAGGTGTGCTATATTTATGGGATAAAGAGCTCAATATCAGAGATAGAGCGTATGCAAATATAAAAGTGAACACTGAAGTCAATATTCAGAAGCGACAAACTGTTTCAAGTGGCCCGATGATCTTGTTTACCATGAAGCAGTCTGTTGCCTCTGAGCGTTGACGTTAATGTTCACTTTTGTATATATATATATATAAGAGAGAGAGAGAGAGAGAGAGAGAGAGAGAGAGAGAGAGAGATATGGTAATATTATTTGGTAATCCGTATAGGTAAATCCAAAGAGGATATAGATCCAGAGAAAGCTCAATGTAAGAACAGAGCAAATGATAATTAAGAAAGCGGAGACTTTAGAAATAAATCCATGGTAATATTTTATTTCGCAAAAACGATATTTCGGTTTCATTTCATCAGACCAAAATCAGTTTCAACAATAATATATATATATATATATATATATATATATATATATATATAAGGATAATGGATTTCATATATATGTAAAAGAAAAGTCTATGACAAAGTCTTTTGTGCAACACGTTTTGTCCTTTACTACTTCATCGGGTGAAAATTGTTCTGCTATATAAAAAATATATATCGCTTTTCTTTATATTTGAAAATTTATATATCGTTTTTCCATATATATATATATATATATATATATATATATATATATATATACACTTTTGGTATCAAAGCTCATCAGTGTGATAGACATCCGATCGCTTCAGGCCGAGGCCGAAACACGACCGATTTGGTATCAGTCGTAGATTCTATCCCCTAGGCCATCAACGCCTGGCAGAAAAGAAGGCAAATTTTTGCGTATTTATTTTTCATAAACACACCAATCACTTAGAGAGGCTTGCATTATCAGCAGTAGTAGTGACTATTTACAAATTCGCTTTACTCCCTACAGTGATCGATCGATTAAATTATTTCATCGAGAGCTATATATACATATATATATGTATGTATAAGGGAGAGAATAAACCAATTAAGAGACAAAGGCAATGTACAAAAACAAAACCTACCAATACAAAACCTGCAAAAGGAGAGACCTCTTACCTTAAGAAAAAGCAACACTGTTCAATGCCTATAGAATAAAGAAACCCGAAATGGGAGACCAAACCAAGAGAACGTCGTAATAATAACAACCAGAATCCATCAAGAGATACCAAATCAATATTAATATATTGAAATGTGAGTTTTACTATTTTGCCATTTCAATTTATTAACACTTTGACAACAAGAGGCCAATTACATAATCTGACCGCTAGAAATCAATTACGAAATCTGACATCAAACGCCAACTTTATAACAGCCCAATTTAGCCAATCATTTTTTAAGAATTGATCATCTTGAGAGTCTTTTAGAAAGAAATTTGTGAAATATTTGTTACAAATTAACACAAAACATCCAAGAATGGACAGTGGAACAAAGCATTATTTAGGAATCGGAGATCCGAGTTCGAATTCCAGAAACAGTCGTGTTCA
The DNA here is from genome assembly GCA_963932145.1 of Acanthosepion lycidas. NCBI lineage: Eukaryota > Metazoa > Mollusca > Cephalopoda > Sepiida > Sepiidae > Acanthosepion > Acanthosepion lycidas. Next base: position 20,226,957 of record OZ010606.1, on the reverse strand, counting down.
TTATATTCACTTACGTGTTAATACCTTTGGTAAATGTATAAATCCAACTTTTCTCCTGCAGCTATTGGTAAATATTAGAGCAGACTGACTCCTATAGCCTTGGGTGGTAACCGTCTAGGAGAAGGAAAGTTTTGAATTCAAAACTATGTAGCCCTGGCGAAGGACATATTATACAGCTAAGGAAATCATCATTTGCATGGACTCAATGATCCCGCATTGATTCGACTCCTTTATAGCATCAACTATGCAAAAAACGTCCAACCAAACGCTTCAGAGTTCGTGCAAAAAAAAAAAAAAAGTATAGCGAGAAACCCGCTACATTTATGCAAAGATGATTTGTGAAGACACACCTTCTTTATGCTTTGTTGATTGTTTCAAGAATCACTATTTGAGCAACTTGGGATATTGGACAATTCTGTTGCTTTTCAAATGTTTCGCTTATGTGTTATATTTTCAATACATTTTTCCTATAAAAGTTTGTTTTTAGTTGACAGAACGATTTTCGTTCCCGCCCTAGACACTAGGAACCAGTTATTTACGTTAGAAACAACGAAATAAACTTTTGGTTGTCACCTTGATGGCAAGAACACATAAACGAGATAACTCGTGGTCGGCGTTATAAGAAAAAAAACTGCCAACCACAAGATTTGGTAGTCAATGTGTTAAAAACATGCTGGGATTGGAGAAGCTTTTTTGTAGAGGAAATTGCTAAAATAAGACGATGAACACACACAGAAAATCTAAATTCTGATAAACTCATACACACAGATACACTTGTGCATACATATATACGTAAATAAATCAATAAGCTAATTGAAAAAAAAGTATTTATTTCGCATAAGTCAGAATAATCTCCTTCGTTCAGTTCAGATAACCACACATTGATTGGACAAAATTCAGGTAATAATAAAAATCCTGGCTACAGATTTATTAATCCATTAAAGTTTTTTCCAAGTGTGACGCCACCCTGGTCTTGTCCTGTGCTGGTCGCGGCGCCAATTGTGGCGCCACCGGTCAGTCCTGGTCACGGCCGCCAATTGTGACGCCACCTAACCCTGGGCTGACTGTAGCACCATCTGTGACGATCTAACCCTTCGCTGGTTCGGATGGAAATCTGGTTTACCACGGAACCATGTGTGACACTAACCCCTCTGGTTGTCTTGGTCGCGGTCGATGTCTGGTTAGATTCGATATCAGATATCGTTCCCAGCTCACCTCCAACGTCTGGTTACCGAAGTAACTGCTTTGATCTCTAGTCTAACCTACCTACGCTGTGATTTGATCTTAGTTAGACGAAATCAATCAGGCGTCAGGCCGTAGTGCAAGCTGAATCCGGGTATTAAAAGAAAAATAATGAAATAAACTCAAGAGGTTTAGATGTGTTGAAAAAATAACAAGTATCTTTATATTTGTCTGCTGAATACAGGCGTGCGTCTTTCTCCCAACCAGCTTCTATGGACCCGTGACACTTTCGCGTTTCTTAGGCGAGTCTTGATATCTTAAGTTGTTTTTCAATAAACTGCTTTTTGGTATCTTCAGGCGATATTCATTAAAACTTGTTTTGGTGGTGTGAGTCTAAGTCGTTCTTCAAAAAAGATTGCTTTTGGTTAGAAGTCTAAGTCGGAATGTATGGAATTCTTTCGGTCAACTCCTGCGTGGCTGGTCTCCGAGCTCAACAGCTCTCTGTCGATCTGCGTGCGTCTCCGATCTCCAACCCAACTCTACTCTACTGTAACTGTCTGAAACTCTGGGGACGTTCGTTTATATGGACGCCGACCAAAACCGGGTGGGGGTCTGTTGTGGTTTGGGTTCCTCGATAATTTTAAATCCACATTAAGGATTCTCTTTGTCTTCGGACAGAAAAATTTATCACTTCCCATTTTTGGAAATCAATTACTTTCTGTTTTAGAGGGCTTCTCCCCCCCCTCTGTGGGTGGAGGTTTGAGGAGAATTATCCTCCTAAACTCTTCCTTTCTCATATTGGTATCTCACACCAATCCCCTCAGAGGGCGTCAACAATTTTTCCCTTCTTTCTCATATATTCACCTTCGCCCATCACTCACGCCACCACTCAGCCAATGAACGCTCGGCAGGTTGGGTGTGGCTAGACTGGCCTCAGTTTACAATTATCGCCCAAAGAAAAAAAAATTATCTTCCCTTTTCTTTCTTTCTTTTCTATCGGCCAGAATTCTTATGAATCGCACTCCGGTCATTAAATTTTTAGCTTAACTTGGGGTCACCTGGAAATCATTAGCGGAATTTTTCCTGACTCATTAACTGGATGGTCACCAAATCTCTTTGTCTTTCTCGTCTCAACACCATCGCGCCCTCAGACACCCGCTCTCGGCGACAGGAAGTCTGTTGTTAATAGTTCGAACACGTAGTAATAATGATTTCCCCTTCTCGATCCTATCTCCTCATGTCAAGATCCGGATATACAACAGATGGGTCTCCTCGCTGGACACAAGAATCAAAACCAAATGATATCTCCGAAAGATAATTGGTGGCTATTCTTTTTGGGGTGGTCTCACTGAATTCCTTCTCGGTTGCATGCTTGACCCAGTTTCGATTATCTTCTAGAATTCTGCTTTGTATGTCGCTGACCAAATTGAAATTTTTATTATTGCCACACGTGTGGGCAGATTGTTATTCTTTATCCGTATTCTGTTTCCCTTGTCGCATCATGACATTAATTATTAATTCTGACAGAATCCGATACCCGCTTTTCTTATGAATTTTCTATCTTCTACGAAAAAAATACCTTTCTTTGTAAATAAAACTAAAATCTTTACCCATTTTTCTTTTGTTAAAAAAAATAATGTCTTTCGTTATAGCTCTTTCTTGCCTTAAGTATTTCTCGTTTTTAATTTCCATGCTTAATTAGTTAGCCAATTACCATAGCTAAATAGTGTCACACAAGGCTTTCTTTTTAGTCATATTTTTTCTTCGTCTGAAACGTGGGCGATGTTATAATAAAAACTGCCAACCATGGGTTATCTCCTGTTTGGCAATCAATGTGTTAGCATGTGTGTGGGTGTGTGCGCGTGCGTGCGTCTGTGCACGTGTACATTTTTACCTCCTAGAAGATGTTTTTGTTTATAAAATATATTAAGTTGATGCAACGGTTTTCAACATATTTTTGTTAAAATCTTTTATTTGTGAATAAAAGCTTTTCCCATGACTTTTAAATAAGTGCAATGTTTCCCTATAAAAGAACGGTTCCAGTTTTTTATTGATTAATTTATCGAGGAATTGTTTGAAATCTTCAAAATGGTAGAATCCCTGACCAAAGCATTTTGTTCAAATTCTAAGAATTCGCAAGAAAGAATTCCTCTGAATTCTATTTAACACTAAAATTAAATTTTTCAAGATAGATTCTATTTCATTTTAAATTTTCAAAGCTGTTCTGTATCTAAACATGATTTCCTTTGTTTACTCTATATTCTCTTTAATTCTTTTTGTTTGGGAATTTTGTAATAAATTCATTTTTCATTGATAGTGCGAACTTATTTTCTTTGTTGAGCAATAAGAAGTCAAGTGTTGAGTGATGTTCTACAAATTAACGTGGAACCCATTCTATTAACTTGTCCTAACGCTTGTAAATAAAGACCTACAATTGATCAGTTCATCTATAATGTTTGATGCACGTTTATATGTTGTTTGTGTTGCATCTTTCTTTAAAAGTTTCTCCAATTCCCCAATCTTCACTGTCTTGACAAACATTTCATGATACATAGTATTAATGGCGCAAAGGCAGGGACAGAGTGTAAATGATTCACCGGCGGGTTTCCACTGTAATATTCCCATAACGAATAAACAGTACCGAATGAGCATTTTATATTCAGCCATGATTTTCACCAAAATAAATTCAACTTACCACTACCCCCCACCCCAAACAAATTTTAATGGGTTGTCGAAATAAAGAGAAAGCAAAAATATCACTAACATAGTTAAATTGTCGTACACCAGAAAATGTCAATGAAATAATGCCATAGCCATTGTTATATTCAGTAGTTTGTTCTATGCCATGCTTACTTACTTTTTTCAACATCGGATTCGTCATTTTATTACCTTATTAATAATAGAAAATATGAACCAACAGGTTGAACAATGGCAATAAGCATTTTATTGACACAAATCTACAAGTTTTATAAAAGAAAGTACTGTAATTATTCTTCATACGAAAGAGCTATTTAAGAGTTCCCAAGCTGTGTGGATGTGTCTTTTCACTGTCTTTATATACACAAAAACGTCTGTGTTGAAAAGAATAGACAATTGAACAGGCTGAAGAGTAAATATATTCCCCGATGACTGAAATTCTATTAGCAGTCATATGTTGAATAATCCCACACTACTAATGTATGCCTGTTTTATGAGGTGGCATTAGTTTGTGACTCGCATGTGAAAAGTATCAGGTTAGCTAAACAAAGAAAAGTACTAGACGTGACAACAAACTATGACATTTTCAGAGTTAATATGGTAAGAGGAAATATGAAATTGAATAAATAGCTTCGTGTGTCCGGGTGATTGTATTACAACCAACGTTGTAAAGGGTGTGGAGGGCCTTTAAGAGGTCACGGTGTTATGAGGATTGGACATTTTCTTCATTTCTTCATTTCATATTAACTACGGATAGAAAGGGAAGAACGTATCGAGAACACTTTGCAATACGATATAATGTATAAAGCTTTTAATTTTTACAACGTACTTGATATTATTTGGTTGATGCAAAAGTTCTCGGTGTTGTATGTTAAGGAAATCTTAGAAGTGCCACTTTTTGTGCAGTCAGTCAAATTTAGTATGTCCTTTACAAGTTTTAACAAATATTTACAAATGAGACAATGTGTTCCACTTGAACTTAAAGGAAAAATACCTTCTCGTGTTTAAAAACGTGCCCTTCTCTTGTTTGATACAGAAAATGGAAATGGACGTATTACATGAAAGCAAAAGAAAGAAAATTGTATCTAAGTCCACGAGACTCCTAGTTACCTGAAATGCAAGGGAATCTACTGAGAAAATATTTCTATATTTAGGGGAATTTAAAAAGGAATTTTAAATAAGTTTGAACTAAAGTGAGCAATTGGCTCGTTTGAAGGAAACATCGGAAAAATAAGACCTTTTTCGGAGCAAGTCGACCAGTGGTTTTCCTGCATAATACCTACTGTCTACAAAATGCGATGCAGCAAACGTTCATGGCGATGTAATGCCCTTCCATATTTAGCATAATCTCAAGACATCTTTAAACTATTTCTTCATCTGCTTCATGCAATCTTGTCTGCTAAGTAATTCCAAAAATGTCCACAATACCAAAAAATGGATCACTGGAGGCTCTGTGAATTAAATATTTTGTCCAACCATACAGGAAAGGTTCGCATAATGTTGATATTTGATTGCATCATTTGATTGGAAAGAGTTTAAGTTGAGCCTTTCCTTTCTGGACATTGGTTTTTCTTGAAGATATTTTTTTCCTCTTTATCTTTTGCAGAATCTCTACACGGCGAAAAGTTGGAAATTTTTAGTCGTAAATCATTTTTACAAATCTAGAATGAGGCATGAAAAATACCATATACTATATTCGCACATATAGAAATACATGCATATGTATAAACACATAACTACACACGTACCTCACAAATACACAGAGATAAGCATATATTTGTTAACCTCCCAACATACACACACGCATATATATTTGTATATATAGGTGTGAATTGAAATATTTTATTTTTACCTCAGTTCGGCATCCGTGAATGTTATGATAAATAATGAATGAGGCATAAAGTGGGTTTTATTTATTTATTTTTCTCCATCTTAAACGTGGGGAATTTAGAGACAGCAATAAATTGGCTGGTTTCTGCTCCCCAACTTGTAGAGATCTACTCAACACCTTATGTTTGGCGTAATAGGTAAAGAAGTAGTTTAGTTATGGCAAATATGGAACAGGGACAGTTATGAAAAGATTACTGGGGCAAGAAAATGGTTTACTTTAACTTTTTAGTTTTTGGAAGACTGGCCCTGGTATCGTCTATATTCAGATGACAACAACATTTTGGGTCAGACTCTCATGTTCGTGTATGGAAGGGACGACATTAGACAATGGATCCAGACAGTTAGCAGGCTGTTGTGCAAACTGGAGTGGCTCTCTAACTTTGTAAGTGTTCAGATGGAATTCGCAAAGACTAATAGTGAATCCGGAGTCTGTCTTAACACAGATTTTTCTTACCTAATTATTGAACCTAATTATTATCGCTGCTTATCTGTGTTAACTATTTGTTAAAGTAAGATAACCCACCAACCAATTATGCCTAAACGACAGAAAATTGGTTCCATAAGTACCTCCAGATATTCCCGGGCTCGTCAGATTTAAAGTCCATTGAGCATGTATGTGAATTCATTAAATTACCCGCAGACGCACCCAATGTAAACAAACCTGAAACGTGGCTGACTAGATAGACCGGTGCAACGACTTTAGCATATAACATAAGGAAAATATCAGCAGCAACCAATGTTTAAAATCGGTCAACATGTGTACATTTAACTTAATACCTTGCTGGCATAGAAGCCAACTCACTGGTCACTGTAACCGAAGGTCTTAAATGAAGTATACCGAGGTTCTGGGAATCCGTATCTCAGGTAGTACCTCCTCAATGAGTTCAAAGACTAATGGGTGATACCTGCGACAATATAACTAGGCAATCTTCGCAATTACCCACGGGCGAAGGATCTCAAGAGAGCAAAGAATTATGTATAAATATCTACTACAAAGACGCTGAAGGTGCCGAATTTATAAGATTAAGCGTCAATTGCAAATCAAGTTTCAGCTAATAACATTGAATAACGAATGGATACTCTTATCAGACTAGTGAAGAACTTTAAGAATCTTAATAGTTTTGTACTAGCAAAAACGTTTGTATTTTAAAATGTTATCATATAAAAACAAACTTGTATTTTAACAGTATATCAGGTCATATTGTAGAATGTAATTATTGCATTAGATGATTGCTGACTTTTACAAGGTTAAAGGAATAAATCATAAGATAGTCTCAACAAATTCTTTTTATTTTTTCCTATTTTTGCTCGTCTGTCCATCATCAATTTGACGCTCACCGGCTTTCTTCATCATTTTCTAGTCTTCTTATCAGATGTCATAAACTGTAAAACCTTATCAATGCCCCCACCCCACGTCATGGAAGATGCGACGCAAGCAGTCCACATTTGATATGGCTATGTTGCTTGGCAGCTGATAACGCTTTTCTCATCAAAAGTTCAGTTCGTCCTCCAAGACATATTGCTTGATAACTATTATTTCTTTATCACTTCTACACTTTAATAAAATGAAAATGCTCTTAAGCCTATGCATGTCTCTATCTTTCAACGCGCACACACATAATATATATATATATATATATATATATATATATATATATATATATATATATATATATATATATAACAAGAGAGAGGTTTCCACTGATATCAGTTTTCTTTAGTTTTAAGATCCTTCTGAGTATCTTATCAAAATCCAAAGGTTTAAGATAACATATCACTGCTATTCTCCGTTGCTGTGACTAAAATTAAATAAGAACAGAAAGTAAAAGTATATTTTACACAGTGTCCTAGAAATATTAATGATAAAGGTCTATTATTAAAAAAAATTATGAAAATGCAAATAATACTATAGTTAAAATTCCTTTCAAATAATAAATATAATGACAATAAAAAATGAATTCTTATGTGTTTCAAGTAGTATTTCTATAATTTCTTAAAGGCTAAAACATATCCATAACTTGAAGCAGAAACATTTTGAAAATTAATGTCAAAAAGAAAAAAAGAAAGTGGTGTAAATCCTCTTCAGAGGCTAAAAAAAAAGGAAAAAAAAAACATTTTATTGGTAATTTCATTTTATTCTTTGAAATCGATCAATGATTTTTTATAAGGGTTCATCGAAAAGATTAGGGGTTATTTAAGAGTATTTAAGAGTATTTATATTACCTTCTTTCTTTTTGTCAGTAATTTATAACATGTCTCCGTTTCTTCAAGTATTTTTGTTTCCAGTTTTTCATTCATATCGAAATTGACGGGCATTTATAAAAAAACGAATTAAAATTGGCATCTCCTGGCATCTCAGCTTCTGTCCCTTTCCCACCGCCATAACATAGCTTCCCTTTGCCTTTTCTATAAATATTCTCATTGTAATTCTTCTGATGAACTTTTCACTATGGTACCTAGACTTTATGGATTTTAAGCGCAGTACTAGCACAAGGTTTCATCATTTTAAACTTGAAATGGCTAGATATGACCGTAAGTTCTGAGCTAAAAGTTTCTTCTCTCGCACTTCTCACTTGTGGAACTCTCTTTCGGTGTTTTGCTTCTCAGATAATTTTGATCTTCCAAAATTTAAATGCAATGTTAATCGTTATCTTCTGTCTTCTTAATTTTTCGCCTTTTATTTTTCTCTATATTCTATTTTTCTCATATTCTCTAGCACTTAGTAACCCCATGTATCTTAGTGGCTTTATTGCCTTGCTTGGGGTGAAACGATAAAAATCTTTATCATCTTATATCAATTTTATATTTATATCGATCCAAATTCCTTGGCATTGTTTAGATAGAGCGGATTGACTTGCATCTAATTCTTCTCATTTTTTATTTTATTCGATTTAAAGAAAGTTATATTGTGTCGAAAGCAGTACTTTGAAATAAAAGGGAAATTGTATTAATTACAAATATATGATAATCGCTAATAACGTCGCTCTATTCGAGCCATGCTCTGCTAGTTTGTTCTGACCATTTTCCTAAATGAAGAATTCCTCTCAACTCTCAGGTTAATAATATTATTTTTGCCGTTTGATTATCACGAATGTTAAAGTATGAAGTGTTTTATAGGAAATTAAATTAAGAATTCAACTGATCGATCTATAGTAAAAAGCTAACTACACATTCTTCGTTCTTATTTTCCTTTACTTTATCGTTTAAACATATTTGGATTATACCTCTTACTTATACACCACGTGTAACATTGGTTTTATAAGTTTAAATATAGTTTCTGAATAGGAAATCTTTCCCCGCTATTTTTGTATTATCGGTTTACTTCCTCTTGGTAAATAGATATTAACCATGTAAAATCATAGATTATCTTGCATTTCATCCAATTCTCAACTGTTAAACATTCAACAAAATTGATTTTGCAAAATGTTTTGAATAACTTTTAAAATGCTGTAGCATCTGAATTAAGTGCCTTTAATTTCAGTGCATCATGGTAAATTGACAACTGGTCTTGTTCAATGTCGATAACGTTCAAATGATTCCAAACAGACTTTTCACTAAGAGAAAATGTGTTTGATTAGATGGATACATAGTTGGATTACTTCATTTTTCACACAGTTCATTTGATAGAAAACAAAACTTGACTTGGTTTGACTGCGAAAATATATTAGTAAACTGAAATAAAAATATTGAATAAAACTCTTAGACTAAAAGGATCAACCAATCTTTTTTCAACGAGATAGTCACTATGTTATATAAATTCAATAAGCTAGCTAAAATAATAGACGACTTTCCACCAGAATATAGTTACAGAATCACATTATGTCAAGCAAACGTCATTTCTTTCTCATTTGTTGATTTTCTGCTTAAAATTCTTCTCTGTCGCACCCCGGGATATCCGGGGTGGAGATAGAACGCAAGATAGGTGCTCTGCAGTCAACAGCATTCACATCCGCTTATTTGATAAAGCATATGCCCAAGAGATATTTTGCCATCTTTGAAAACTTATGAGGTTCAGTGTAAGGAGCCAACTACACCCTTTTGGGGTCCTATATTCTCGTCTGCATGTTTTCATTAATATAAGCAGCAGGCTAATGAACGGCTAAATAAACAAAGCTCTTGTGGCCAGCTGCTCTTGACGTCTGCTTTTACTTCATTAGATTTCTGCTGTTTTAAGAGGGCAAAATAAAAACATAAAAGCAATGACAGTCTTTGGTAAAGTCATATAAATCTTGTATCTTTCGTTTATTATCTAAAGTTTACTATTTATTAAAGACAATAAAATCAATGATCAGAATCAGACGGAGTCAAATAATTCGGGAAATTTTGATAGTTTCTTTGATAAATTTCCTTTTTTACGAGAAAAAATTTAATAGTTCATGATTTCGACGAATAAACATATGGACTGACAATTCAAAGATTGTTTTACTTGAAACAAGAACTGTTTTTTTTTAATTATACACATAAAATATAAATGATTTAGGCCAGTCGGTAATGCCACTGTCTCTTATACTCTTCATCGCTTTTAAGGCATCCAAATATGCAAAGTAGGCAACAACATGTGATGAAGTTCTTGATGAAATATAGTCGCTATAATTTTTAAAATTACCGGTGAAAAAATTCAAATGAAATAAGCAATAGAAGTTGAAGTAATTGTTTAAGAAATGTGGACATCGTTTATCTCACAGTGCGTAAGAGCTGTCAAAATAAAACAAAACAAACCTTTATTTTCTTAGTATAACAAATTACTATGTAGATAGATATTACTAAGTCAATGGTTATTATTCTTTCGGTGGTGCCGTCCATAATCTTCAGTTCTTTACCATATTTGCTTGATTTAATTCATTTATTTTGAAAGCTATTTTTCCAAGTTTACATTTATCATCTTCATTAGTTCAGGGTGTATATATTAACATATGTATAAACATTGAAAGTATTTCTGGAAAAAACTGGCGAGTTACAATAATGATATTTACAAGATAAACATACTTGAATATCTTCAGATATTTTCTGATAGAAATTATAAACATTGTTCATCAAACCATATCAGTCAACATAACGTATATCGGAAATAATAGTATCAGGATGTACAAAATTTTATTAATGTGATTAAATGTTACAAATTTTACAAGAACATGAAAATACATCAACAGTGTAGGCATGTAACGGTATCCACTATGTACAATATTATTCATTTATGCGTTGTGTCCGTTCAGGATGCCGACGATCATGGCTCTCCACAATTTCCTGTCCGTAGTAGCTCTAGACAACATTTGACATTACTCTTTGTTCCTGCTCTGTTATCCATTCACACAAACTCGACAGCTCGGTTCATCACTGTTACCTTTTGCGCTTCATTCTCTTAATACGTTCTGTGAGTATTACATTTTCAAAGCCATTTTTCTTCATGCCCCAGAATTTTCAACTGTCTCTTTCTGATGACATGTATAAGTGTCCCTACAGTTCCTATTCTCTTTAAATTTGTACAATAGTCACTTTGAAAATTGCTGAGAGAAGAAAATAGAAAAATACTCCATATATTTCTTAGGTTGACTTTGCACGCGCACAAAAGTTATATTAATACATTTAAACTCTTTGAAGTTGACAGTGAAGGAAATGGTTCTGTTATATTTTGGAAATCAACTTATTAAGGAAATCCCTCATAATTTTGAAGTTCGACTTTATAAAATTAAAGTGAGGTTTATTTGCATGAGTCTGGGAGATACAATCAGATATCATCGTAAACAATATCAGAGCATTTAGTAAATTCAGTCAAATACAAATGGAATGACGCTATAGATTGGCTCTGCTTACATTTATTATATTCTCAATAATAATATATACTTTGCTGAAAGCAACAATAGTAAAATATGTTTATTTTAAACAAAGACAGAATTGCGTAACAGCTTTGCACGTAAACGAGAAACCTCTAAGAAACGTTTTAAAAGCAAGTTAATTAATTACTTCTGAAAAAGTAATGAAATAGCAATAAATTAAACCCAAGGAAATCTACTAAACATGATGAAAAACTCTCCTTTAAGTTTTATCAGGAATTATATGAACCTTTGTTTTTCAGCTTTCTTTAAAAAAAAACTTGTAAATAAATTAGATGTAATGAAAATAACTAAAACCTTTATTCAGTATCACTGAAATTACTTTCTTTTTCACTTGTTAGTTAAATCTTCATCTTTCTATTATTAAAGTTTAAACTTATATACACCGCACCAAAAAAAAGTGTTTCCTCATTTTCTAAAAAGAAATCAATATCTGACTATCGCCAACATCTACAGATATTTATGTTCCCTAAAGTCTCGTCGTAAAATAAATAATTGCCGAACGCTGCATACTGTCACTCACAATTATTCTCGTTTTTCAAGGACTTCGAATTATTTCTTCGTAGATTTTTTGAGATAAAATAATAATGCGATATAATTATTGCTAAAAAAAGTGAATTGCAAGTAAAAGGAATTGTTTTAGGAAATGACTACTCGTATTCTGGGCCGATATAAGAGTTTGGTGTTGTTTGACCGAGCCAATGAGGTTAACATGGAAGGAAGTGGCTGTGTGAATTCTTAAGAAGAACTCACCAATACTCTCTTATTCTCTCTGTCTCCCTTTCTCTTATTCACACACACACGCGCGCGCGCGCATATATATATATATATATATATATATATATATATATATATATATATATATATATATATATATATATATAGAGAGAGAGAGAGAGAGAGAGAGAGAGAGAGAGAGAGAAAGATACACACAGACAGAGATTATGTTTTATCAGCATTGTTGGGAAACTTTACAGATACCTAATTTAATGAAATGGCTATTGAAAGATTTGTATAAAAGCAATTATTCCTTGTTAAAATTTAATCTTGTATGTAATTTCCCAATCGTTCATATAATACTTTTGATATTATATATATATATATATATATATATATATATATATATATATATATATGGTGCGATGGATAAATTATCTAAATTACGTAAAAAATGAAAATAACATTGACATCTCATTTTAATACATATATTTACCAAAATTGCATAAAAATATCTTATTAAAGAGTAAATTTATCCAATAAAATCGCGATTAGCTTCACCTACGTCCTCCATATGACTTCAGAATCTCCTGCAACACTTTTTTTAGTTGGTGAATGCTGCCATAATCCTTGCCGTCAGTTCATATTTGGTGTTACAAGGAGTTTTATTGGTCTCTCGCTCCATTGCGCCCCACACATAATAATCAAGAGGTTTGCAGTCTGGAGAGTTAGGTGGCCAGATGTAAGGAGTGATGTGGCCGCAGAAATTGTCTGACAGCCATGATTGGCTCCTCTGCTTGTGTGGCATAGTATAGAATACTGTTGCCTGACATAGGGTCTTTCAGCAGACACCTTCTTGAACTAGGGCAACAGTAACTCTTCAAGGCACTTGATGTAGGCCTCCATGTTGAGTCTGAGGCCCTACGAATGGAGGTATAACGCCGCCAACACTAGTGATCACTCCAATCACCATTAGACACATCCAACTCTTCCCAAATCCACTGTACTGTCCTCACCCAAACACTCTGAAATGTTCGTACTGGAGCTTCTGGCACGAATGCCAAGCAATACAGCATTCCGTTTTCAAATTTCTGGCGGAATGAATTACGGTGCTCTTTTTCTCATAGATGATGCCCGACTATACTGTGCAGTCGACAAAATCAAAAACAAACAACGCGCAAGCATGAAATTAAAAATACAAAACGGCGACAGTTTACCCATCGTGCCCTGCATATATAGGTGTATTTGGGCAGCAGGATATCATTTAAACAAGTTTAATAAAGCTTGTTTAATTTTTTTATTGTATTTTTCCAATTTGCGAAGCACACACGAATCAAAATTGCGAATGAACTGTTCAAAGTTCATGTTTTTGTTCGAGAAATTTTGAATGTATCGGTCATTATCAATTTTTTGTAACGTTACATTACAAGTTTATCTGGATGCACAACAACTTATTCGAAACTTAAAAAAATGCTAGAAAAAATCGAGCAGACAGACTCTGTTGGTTGGATTTAACAAATATATATGTCAGAAATAGACTTATATCTTGAACAGACAAAATATTGCAAAAGCAAAGCAGAATGTTGTGTGACATGAAAGACGATAATCTCACTTTTAAATCGCTACAATAAAGTGTTTCTCCCGATGGTTAATATTCTAGTTTAGAAGAACACCTTTTGTTGAAGTCATACACTGTTTATGTTCTTTTGTATTCTTTTGTATTTGTATGTGTATTTAATATCCGAAATCTTATCGATAATTTAATAAAAGTGGACTTGTGCAATGCTAAGCGGAAAGGGTTTCATTTTTCCACCTCTTCCACACCGGTTTTCTTGGTTGCATACATATTCTCTGTCACACGTACTTGCGTTGCAAATACGCACAAGAAAATATTTAGTGAAAATACATTTCGATTAAAAAGCGATGATTGGATTCTGCTAACATTATTATAAGTATTTACTAAACGAAATAAATAAATCAAGCATCTGTTTAATTAAACTGTAGTGTCCATTATGAAGGTACACTTGTGCATACTATGGGAATTAGAACGAGAAGAAGGAAAAGAGAAGCGAAAGAGTGAAGAAAGGAAACACGTAAAAACAGAAGGTAGCTTCTTTTTTGGCCAGTAAATAATTAAAATGAAGTGCCTGACGCACATGATTAAGCACTTTTCAAATAAATTTTTAAAAGATGAGACTAAATATTCCCACTCGTACGCATATAACTGCATGTTATATGTTAAAATACGTGGTATGCCCGAAGAGTATACAGCCATAGCTCGAGAAACAGCTGCACAGTCTCTATATATCTTGGCAATCAATCAGTTAGAATAGATGCTCTTCCAGCTGGTAAAGATACGACATTTAGTGAACTTTTGTATTGTGTGACCATCGCATTAACAGTAAATATGTATGAAGTGCATTTTTTAAAACTTGGACCGAGCGAATGATTTTCAGTGATGGTTCAATGAGTGAAACTCAGATAAAATTTTGGTACCGAAGCTTTAAAAGTAACGGGACCCACCTTCTGAAAGGCCTTCAGCATGCAAAAATGTTGAACGATGATTGACATTTGGAGAATTACAAGCAGATTTGTGGATTTCACGGACTCTCCCAAAAACATACTCAATATCATAAGAAGTTGTCGGGTTTTAAGAAAACACAATGAAATCGTTTTGTTAAACACATTTACATATATCGCTTGCCTTTGGCGAAGTTCTTAACAGTTTAGAGTAAAATTATAAATTGTCGACAATGTCCGATAGATCCATCCGTTTAAAGCAGATGAAAAAGCTTTGTAGCGTTGCAGCAATTATGCATGTTGAATGGTTTTAAACGAAAAAATGTAATTTTTCAAATTTGGATTTCAGTGTTCCATTGTTTAAATTAATTCAGGCTACACAACTTCTGAAGGTAATGTGAAGTGTGTATTAATTTACTAACATCCTTAGAAGTAGAAACCTGGCTAACATAATTTAATTTTAAAGTGCTTGCAATTTTTTTCTTCGAAATAAATGGTTGAGTTCAAATTTTAAGATTTAACTAATTGAGCAAACATTAGTTTGTCTCCTCAAGTCATTACAATTTCCCCAGTCACCTTAAAAAGCGTTGCAAACGAAAGTGATTTGAGATAAGAACTTTAAATTGTATAAATAAAAAGAAAAATGTACACATTAAAATGAATTGATTTTTATTTCAATGTTTGGGGCGAAAATTTGTACGAGTTCACGTTACAAATAACAGTAACCATAACAACTCAAGAATAGCCTCGCTGGACATCAGGCAGAAATCTTTGGAATATCGTTCCTACGGTCAGTGTATATCAGTTAAAATGAAATCACTAGAAATAATGACAATTAATTTTGCCTTCGTTTTATTGTTAGGGTACAGACAGACTATAATGGAATATCGATAAATATAATTACAATATATGAATAAGTTTAACGAGAAAAGTACGTCGAGAGAGAAAAGGCACATATTTTCAAACAGAACCGCATTTACTAAAGTGTGAAATTTAAAAACCAACAACGATAAAAACAAAAGCATTGTGAAGTTCATTGAAGTCGCATGAGCAACAGAAATTTAATTTTAACTAGACTATCCGGGACCCTTTGGGTTACTGACGCTTCAATTTATAAAACATTGAAGTTGATTTCAACATTAAAAAATGGTGTGTTTGAAGAAAGTTGAAATAAAAATACTCACTTACTGTATAAACAGCCCATATTTTTAAATGTTATTCACTTAAAATATTTTAAAATCCGAATAACTATATTCACTTGAAAATATTTTTTAAATATCCCCAAAAATATCTTTTAAATATTTAAAATATTGTTTTTTTTTAAAGAAAGCTGAAATATAAATAAGCATGCGTGTAATCACAAAAAGATGGAAAGGGTGAGAGGGAGGTGGAAAGAGAGAGGGAGGTGGGAAAAAGAGAGGTGGATAGAGAGTGTGTTTTTTTTCTTTTGGTCTCACTGTCAATTCATGTATAAATACCATTTCATTCTCTCCCTCCCTACACGATGATAAATTCACATTTTTCTTTCCCCCACTCTCAAATACACAAGCAAGTAAGCACGAAAGCAAACAAAGAGATTTAGATAAAGATTTTAAACCATAGCGTTTCTACATCCTCAGCATTCATCTCGTTGAATAATATAATTAAGTCAATATTTGAATTTATATTTTCGTCTCCTCCCCCTACATATATATAATTCATGTTCTTTATACATTATATAAATAAGAAACATTTAGTCTGATGAAGTTCTTTTGAAGAATGAAATGCGTTAAATAGATCTTTTCCATTTTGTTTATAAAAATATCCATGCTTAAATAATGCCCTTACTCTAAATCGAAATTGAAAGATAAATGGATTTCGGAAGGTTAAAAGCGTTGTTTTTTTTTTCGAAATCCCTGAGTGAATATTTTTTCTTTATTTTTTCAAATGTGATGTTTTCATTTTCTTTTTGCAAAATCACATGAGAAACCATCTATTTTTGCTGAGAATTCCTTTTGTTTTCGTTCGTATTGGGTTTTGCTTTGCTCTTTCTTAAGTTTTCTAAATTAAAAAATTCTGTTTATTTTTCTCATTAGATGTTTGCCAAATTATTCAGCTATTTCGTTACTTTATGCATGCTCAAGATTTAGAAATGTTATAAACCAAACTGCGAATTATAACTTTTATTGTACAAATATTCACTCATTTTCCTCCCAACCCACTTAATGTCAGGTTTTTTTTTTCAGTCCCTGCTTGTTCATCTCAAGAAATGTTCAACAAGTCCCTCATATATACATAAGAAGAGTTAACAGTTTATTGCCATTTCTCTGAATTGGTTAGTGTTCTCGTTCCTGACTTGAACAATGACCTCTACTTATGAATTCTCTTGACAATCTTAGTTGGCCGTACACACGGCATCCGCTCGACTAATGATACTCACATCTCAACAAGTGGACATTTCATGAAATAAAGCATTAAAAAGATATTTCAACAGTGCATCCTCCCCCCCACTCTTTAAGAAAGTGTTTTTAGACGCGTTCCTATGTACTTCATAAACAGAAAGTGGATTTAAATCGAAAAAATTGATTTTTTCAGTGAACAGTTTTCACTTCTATGTTTGATATATCAAGGATGCTGAAAAGTTCTCGACTCAAAAAATTTGATGTTTAGTTAGATTTGGCAAATGGATTAGACCAAAAGCTTCTCAGTGCCACCACCAGCAACTTCATTGAGCTTCTCTGTATGACGCTTTTATTTTCGCAAGAACGCCATCGAAAGCATATCATCTATTTTTCCTACACTAATATCCTGAAATCGGATTTATCTCATGTCACATGACAATGTTTTAATTTCAACACCTAAAAATTGAAAACAATATTTTGAAAATTGTTCTTTTAGAAATTCTGAAGAATCGCAATGAAAACAAGGAATTATACCCGATTGTCTAATCTCTGGGCAAAACATCGCAATACTTTTGATTCAGGATGATTTCATGATTGCTAATTTTTCTTCTTATTTTATGTGCCGTGTGCATTCAGAAAGTGGGCAATCATGGCTCTCTACAACTTCTTATCCTTTCTACCTCTTAGGAATATTTATTTTTTTACTTTCTCATTCCCTTTTCTGTCATCTATTTACACAGGCTTATCTGCACTTCTTGCATGCAACATGTCCTGTGAGTGTCAAATTCTTCAAACCGTCTTTTCTCAAATATTTCAACTGCCTTTCTCTGATTCTAAAAACAAGAGCCTTTTTTGTTCCCATTTTTCTTAAAATTCCATAATTGCCCCATCCATGGTATTCACAGCATCCTTCTGTAGAACCATAAATCTCCTTTTAATCTGTTAGACAATTGTGCAGAATTCACTGCCATATAGGAGGAGTGATATTGCATAGTAGCTCAGCAGACTTTTCTTTGTTTCTAATGGAGTTTTCCTGTATCTTAATACTTTGTTTCACTTTTGGAAGGCTTCTTTTACTATTCCAATGCGCCTTCGGATTTCAGTGTCATACTCAACTTTACTCATTGAATAAATTCTTGTGACCTGAATCCCAAATTGAAGACACCATATTGAATAGTCACATAATACTGATATAAAAATTAGCGAAATATTTTGGTATTTCTCTGAAGCAGAATCTCTCCCACATAACTATATATACACAACTACGCACACACATTCACAATAGTACACATACATGGTAACTTACACATATCCTCACGGATCGGGCATAAATATGCTTATGTTCTGAAGGTAAATAAAGGAAACGCTTTCATTTTTTAAAAACGTATCCTGACCCCGAATGAATCAGGTTTTAGTAACTGTAATCAGCCTGGCACTAAATATATAACATTTAAGTAGGGACTTATTCTTTTAGTTATATATCTGAGCACACACACACACATATGCGCGTGTGATATATATATATATATATATATATATATATATATATATATATATATAAATGAAATAATAATAATAAAAACGAAAGAATATTAATCTACAACCCAGTGTGACTAAAGATTTTAATTTTTTAATATTTTTTATTGTTCAATATATATATATATATATATATATATATATATATATATATATATATATATATATATATATATGCACATTTCATTGAATACAACAGACAATGTGCTTTTATTTATTTTTTTATAGAATTTTTTCGAGAGTTTTCGGCTATACATTTAGCCATTTTCAAAGATTAAATATTTTAACTGTTAAATAAGAAATAGTTTGTTGTATGTATGTTTTATAAAAAGGTTTTCATTTTTCAAAACACGTTCAAGATATTGTGTCCATGTTCAAAGTTAATATTATTAAGTGTTGGTTTTTTTTTTGGTTTTTATTAATAAAGCTCAGATAAAAAGAACATTCGGACAGTTTTTATGTAATTTATCTTCTGAAAAGAAAAGAATTATTAGATCGCATGAGAAATTGTATAAAAAACTAAATCAAAGCACCTTGTCTGTCGTATTCAATGAAATGTGCATGAAAGAAGGATTGCTGCCTAAATACACACATACACACACACGCATATATATATATATATATATATATATATATATATATATATATATATATATATATATATATATATATATATTAAAGTGGTAAAGAAGGACGTTTGAAGGATGTATGATTCCTGGAAAAGATTGCCATCAGCTTCAAACTACAAAATTACATGAACCCATTTTTGAAAAAGTGCAAATTGACACCATTTACAGTAAACAACAGGATATCGTTTCCATGTAAACAAAGGAAATGAACGAATATCAATATTTAACATTTATAAAATATTTGCAAATGTAAACCTAGAAAGTAGAGCGCTACTTGATTAAGATTTTGAAAGTGCCTTATATCAAAAAAGTCTACAAAAATTTGGGGACTTGAAAACATTAATTCCCAATGGCAAACGCGATCATCCAATTCAATGACACGACCCCCCCCAGCTCCCCCCCGAGTATCCAATTCCAATGATTTGTTTCTGATGGCGCAGGCCTGGAGATGATGCTTTTTAAATTGCACTTCATGTGTCAACACGTGGCACAAAGTATGAAGCCTTAACACTGCAATAATTTATTTTTGTCCAACAAAAAGAAAACAGAGAACGAAAGAGAAACGTAGATACAAATAGAGGTTCTCTTAGAAACACTTCTAGAGAGATAGCTACCGTTGGAACCATAAGTAGATATTTCTTCTATTGGATTTAGTGTAATAGAGTACAGGAGCAGCTGTGAAGTACAAAGGACAGAGATATGATGACGAATTCGTAACGCTTTCTTGCTTTTTCATTTTCTTCTGTTCACTTGTCTTTCTTTCCCTCCGTCTCCCTGTATCCGATATCGCAACCAACTTTTTTTTTTTCCCTTATCATACAAGAATTTCATATCATTATCTTCCAGACTGTCACCACATTTAAATTCTATTCCAAAGTACCTATCCGCATTAAACTCTTCTTTTTCTTCTATATATTATTCAACATTTCAGTTTTCCCCTTGTATCTTGATAAAAGGACCAGATCTTTTGCATATTCCCGTGGGATAGAACTTAATTCTATAAAACAAAATTATGCATTTTAACATGACACTATCACATCTTTTATATGTGCGTAAACTTATTTGTCAACACCTTTTACAATGACCTGACATTAGATTTGAGTTTATAATCTATTCGAACACATAAAACCAGCGAATAAACACATTTTTCCTTCGTTATTCATTCTTTCAAATAATAAAATCTGTTATTTTACAAGTAAAAATATCATTATTTTCATTTGCTTTCGTAATTTTTTCAGGTTTCTTTTTTTCTTCATACAAAAAAAGAAAATCAGTAAATGAGAAAACTCACCCCAACATCTACTACTAATTTATCCTCTGAGGCATACATAGTTTATCCTGTAAGACAGACTGATTAAAATACTAAATATTTTATTTTTATTTTTAAGTAATTTATTTATTAAGTTAGAAAATTTCAACGCATGATTTTATTTCAAACATGACTATTTATGTCATATATGCATATTCTGGAAGTTGATATTTTAACGTACCATCCTATAAGATTCGATTTTAAAAGTAAAAATGAAAGAAAAGGAGATGCATTTTTGTCATTTGATGATCTTTTATTTCCGGAAAAGAAAAAAACTGTATAAACAGCAAAAGACATGCGCCATTTATGAAGATGATGCCATAGTTGAAAGTATTGTTCGTAAGTTGTTCGTTTGGTTCAGAAGTGAAACATTTTGATCTCGAAGGCCGAGAAAATTCCGGCCTGCAGCCATGAATGATGAGAAATTAAAATGCAGATTAAAAATAATCCAGATCACATAATTCTGAACATGACATAGATATTCCTCCATTCAAGGAAATACTTATTACAGGATATTTCACGTAATATTTATAAATTATAATCGATCTCATGTCTCTCTTACGATATAGAAACAATTTTCTCATTATTAGCCACTTTACTGTAACTAAAAGGACGTTATCTTTTAATTAAAAACTGTAATTACAAAACGTTCACAAAGTTTAGAAAACAAATATTTTGAACCCAAAATAAAACCAGTGTCTTAGCAAAATGACGACAAATAGCAACAAGACTAATGCGAAATGTTCCTGAAACCAGTTTTATAAGTAAGTTATCCTATTTCTTCATTTGAAATAAACTGTACAGCATCCAAAATAGCATACCAAACTTTATTTGTGCTGATAAATTACCGTTCCTCTTCAGAATACTCCATAAATATTCAATCGGGTTAAACTTGGGTGAACAAACCAGGCACTTCATCAAACGAATGTCTTTGAAACTCATTCTATTGACATTATTTTTCTTCGCCGAATGTAATGGGGCATAGTCCTGAATAAAATCATCTTTCTGAAAGCGTTTGTTTCTTCTTGAACCCATAGCTCCACAAGTGCCTTCAAAAAAATAATGTATACCTGAGCTATCATCTTAACACCATCCGGAATTTTTCATGTACCCACCACTTCGCCAGCTATAATCCCGCCCCATAACATTACCGATTTTTGTTGTAGATTTTTCAAGAAAGCCTATAATAATGAGTCTCACGTGATTTAACACCTGATTTATGATATAATATCTTGTGCTTTTCAACATTTTTTTGCTGCCACAACGCCTAAAAAATTCATAGCTTGACAAAGATGGGTTTTTACAACTTCTTTCTTGATACAAGACACAGATTAGCAAGATAAAGTTCTTAATTTACTCTTATCAGGCCTGGATTGGAGACGTCTAGTCTCTTCAACGAACTTCTTCAGAATTCAGTGATAACTGCCGATCATTTTTACAATTCCCACCGTTGTTTTACCGTTTGCAAACTCTTAAGTTATTTGAAGTTATCTACCAGATCAGCCTTACGACAAATTTTAAAGCTTCAAGTTCGTAACGTGATTATTAATAGGAGACTGAAATCTAGGAAATGTTATAAAAATGTCTGCATTTTGTTTACATCTGTGCATAACGAATTGGCTTCCATTCTAACTGCGTATATAGCTTCTTCTTCTTCTTCTTCTTCTTCTTCTTCTTATTATTATTATTATTATTATTATTATTTGGAACAACACTGTAAAACATGCAATTTGAAGTTCAGTTTCAAGAGCTGAATGTACGAATCTGAGACTTGTTATGCGTAAATCTTATATATAACTTATTGGTACGTTTATTTCTTCACATACAAACGGACACAATGGCTGCACTTAGATCGAATCGGAAAAGTTATCACTTTCGTAAGGAAAAAGTGCAAAATTGAATACTAATCATAATTGTTTTCTCAATTGGATAAAACTATGAATCAAATAACACATTTAAGATTTAAACTTTTGCATGGATGACTGAATGTTTGAGTGCAGTATCGAATTTATTTTTTAAAATATTTTACTCAAATTAGTCTTGCAAAAGTTTGCGACACCCTTTCCTAGTTAAGATAGGAAATTTAACCTCTACTCAATTTACCAGTTTGATGTTCAGGATGCAAAAGTATCCGATTCATTTTACTGTGTTTGAACATTTATTCCACCTGCCATATGCTTTCAGTTTTATTTGTGAATATCATCAGCGACTCGTACTTTCAACAAAACTGAGAAAATAAAAATTAACTATATAGGTCAGAAATACTTTAAAAAGTACAATGGCTATAAAAATACAACAAATTTTGATTTTGCCTTTGAAGAATTTAAAAATAAAATCTATAAAAACTGGAGCAATTATTCTATAACACAGTCAATGATGCCCAAGTCTAGATACCTGAGACAAGTTGTTATCAGAACCAAAACTTATTCCAGATTCTGTTGTCAATTCATTTACAACTTTGAAAATCTATTTACTTATATATTTGTATATATAACACTAACACTATGTATACTACGCCTCTCAAGAGAGAGGGGTGAATCGAGTCGAGCCGATAGTAGTTCACTCTAAACCAGACTGACAGTCATACCACATCTTGTATTATTATTTCGTGTAATATACCTCCGTTATTTCTACTCTTGTGTTCGTGTTGTTCTTCCTTGGTCCTAACCTGGACCATAACATATATATATATATACACACACACATTTTCATTCAATAAACAATTTTTAAAAGAACTGTTGACTTTATTGGCTGAGGTTGGGGTACAAATATATACATGAGTAGAGTTTCTAAAGTATTGCAGATCTGAAAAACAAATTGGCTCAAAAGAAAATAAACATGTTGAAACCACGTTGGCCTTTGAAAAGATGACGTGTTTAGATGGGGTATAATTATTTAGCCCAAATTTAAAATAATACATTTATCTGAAAATCAACGCAAGCATTTCCATCACCACAATTAAACATAGGAGTAAATAAACGACTTTTTTTTCTTTGAAGAGGAGTTTGTCATTATAAAGAGAACAATAGATAATGCTATGAAGGAGAACCTTTTGAAATCAACCAGGAAAGTTCACTTGACTTGTAATTTCGCCATCTATCAGGACAACGGCACAAAAAGTCCGCCAGGAAGTTGTTCTTTTATTTCGATTAAGATTTTCCCCTTCAATGATATTCATGCAGTCAAATTTAATATATATATATATATATATATATATATATATATATATATATATATATCAATGTCAAATTACTGTTTTAAACAAATTTCCCATGATTTTTCTGGAACGCTCATATCTGTTCGAAGCTTATCTTAACGTAAACAAATGACATCATATATTATGAAATGGTCTAAGTCCGACAATTAGTCCATTTCATATATAAAATATATATCCTTTCTTTCTCTCTTTCTTTCCCTCTCTCTCTCTCTCTTTCTCTCTCTCTCTCTCTCTCTATATATATATATATATATATATATATATATATATATATATATATATATATAAAATGGTTGGATAGATGTGAGCTTGTGACCCTGGGTTTCACGCTTTAGCGATCGTCAGACAAACTGATTAATTTTTTTTTTAAATTTGGTTTTATGTAGATTGCGCGTATTGGTGTTATTGTGGAAGTGGTGGGTGAAACTTCGTCGTTTTTTCATCGCACTGACGCAAACATCGATGTATGCATACTTGGTCGTCCGTCGGGGCTCATACATATATAAACATATGTGGGCAGTTTCGGATATGACATATGTATGTATACGGGTGGTGTTGTGTCTATACATACGCATTTGTATGTTGAAATTTAAAGATTGGAAGTGTGGCGGAAATGTCTCGTGAATGTCTCGTGAATGTATACATGTCATATATTTTTTTTTCCGCTGAATAATATTTCCTCGCATGTATGTATATACGTGTGGTGGGGTTTGTGTGAAATTATGATAGGTAAAAATTATTATTATTTATATTTATTTTTAAATTTTGAAAAAAAATGGCGGTTTATTTGTTAAAGCTGGTTATTTGTTTGTTTTTGACTGTGTAACAGGTAGAAATTTGTAATCCTTATTGGTTATCTTATGGTGATGTTTAATATTTAATATGCTGGGTGAGAGGGTAGTTTGATTTAATAACGGATCTATATGATATGATGTTGCAAGGGATTGGAGGCAATGATAATAATTAGCTAATAGTTATTGTAAATTGGTAGAAATTGTAAATCGGTAGAACTGATTAATAACGGTGGTTGGAGAATGATGAAACCATGAATGTAGTTATAGTGGTGGTAGCTAAAGACTGGTTGTTGGTGTTTTATTTTATTTTATTTTGTTATATGTATCAATTTATTTTGGTATAAATCCTGATAATAGGTATTCTGTGTAAAATTATGGTAGTTGAAGATTGCTATAATTTTTTAATTTTTTTTTTTTATTTTATTGTTTATTATATTAAAGCTCGCTATTTCCTTGTTTATTTGTGACTGTGTATATGTGGCTGGTAGAAATTTCAGTTTGTAATCCTTATTGGTTATTTTTATGGTGGTATTAAATATGTTGGGAGAAGGGGTAGTACACGTTAATAATTATGGCAGGATTATATGGTAATGTTAGATATGGTGTGATCGTAATATGTAAGGTGGATGGTGGCAATAATAATATAACTGGTTAATATTTATTGTAAATTGTTAGTAGTGATTAGTAATGTTGGTGGGAGAATAATAAAACCTATAAATGTAATTATTGTGGTGCTAGCTTGAACTAAAGGGTGGTTGTTGGTGTTTTATTTTATTTTATATTTACTTGTTTATTTTTATTTATTATGAATCCTGGTAATGGGTGTTTATTCTCATGGTTATATATGGAAATTATATCTGATCTTATTGTTTTAAGGTGTTAAATATGCTGGGGGAGTAATATGCGTTAAAGATTGTAGAGGATTTATAATAGTAGGTGTGATGTGTAAGTGATGGTGCTGGGTGTTGGTGGTAATGATAATATTATTAGATAATAGTTATTGTAAAGTGGTAAAAGTGATTACTAATGGTGGTGCAATGATAATAATGATAGATGCAATTATTTTGATGGTATCTTGAAATTAAATTGTGATTGTTGGTGGTTTGTCTATTTTATCCGTTTGGTATGAATTTGGATAATAGGTACTTGTTCTCATGCCTACATTTGGAGATTATTTTGTTTATTTGGAGATTTTTTGTTTAGTAGGTTCTTTTGTGGTTTGTGTGATATTAATGCTACTTTTTCGTGTAGGCAAAGTAGGCATTTTTTTGTAATGTTGCGGTAGGCAGGGGCTTTTTTTCAATATTTCCCAACTTATTGTTGGTGTAATACAAATTTCTACCTGTTACATATACACAGTCAAAAACAAACAAATAACCAGCTTTAAATATAACAAATAAACCGCCATTTTTTTCAAAATTTAAAAATTAATATAAATAATAATAATTTTTACCTATCATAATTTCACACAAACCCCACCACACGTATATACATACATGCGAGGAAATATTATTCAGCGGAAAAAAAAAAATATATATATATATATGACATGTATACATTCACGAGACATTTCCGCCACACTTCCAATATTTAAATTTCAACATACAAATGCGTATATATAGACACAACACCACCCGTATACATACATATGTCATATCCGAAACTGCCCACATATGTTTATATATGTATGAGCCCCGACGGACGACCAAGTATGTATATGTGTCTGCATACATCGATGTTTGCGTCAGTGCGATGAAAAAACGACGAAGTTTCCCCCACCACTTCCACAATAACACCAATACACGCAATCTGCATAAAACCAAATTTAAAAAAAAAATTATTCAGTTTGTCTGACGATCGCTAAAGCGTGAAACCAAGGGTCACAAGCTTACATCTATCCAACCATATATGTTAGCTCTATCTCTGATATTGAGCGCTTTCTAATAAGTACCGCGCATATAATATATAAATAATTACACATATATATATATATATATTTATTTATATTTATATACACACACTTTTCACACACACACACACACACACACACACACACACACACACACACACACACACATATATATATATATATATATATATATATATATATATGTATATATCAGGTCATCCCATAAGTTCTGTCCGAATTTTGAATAAAGAAAACAAGTGACCAAATGTTACATTTAATTAGAGATTCAATCAACAATGTATTTTCCCTGATTATCTATGACTTCCTTCCATCTATTAACAAGCTTACTAATTCCATTACTGTAAAATTCTTTTGGCTTTGATTCGAAGAACTCACAAATGTCAGTTTTAACCTCTTCCTGTGTTACGAAAGATGTTTCTTCCAAATGATTCTGTAAGCTACGAAAGAAATGCTAGTCTGAAGGAGCAAGATCGGGAGAATAAGGTGGATGAGGAATTTTCTCCCAACCAAGTTCTTTGATCTTTTGTGACGTGATTCTTGCTGTGTGGGGTTGCGCATTGTCCTGATGAAACATCACCCCCTTTTCGATTCACTCGAGCAGGTCTTTTTTTTCCTCAAAGCTTGGTTCAAACGCTTTAATTGCTGACAGTATATTTGAGCATTAATTGTTGCATTAGGTGGTAAGAATTCAAAGTGGATTATTCCTTGGCGATCCCACCAGATTGAAAGAAGAACCTTTTGCCCATGAAGTTCCCTTCTCGGCTGTGGCTGGGTTCCTTCCCCTTTACCAAGCCACTGTCTACGACGCTTAACATTTCGATAAAAGATCCATTTTTCGTCGCCAGTCACAAGCCTATCCAAAAAAGGTGAAACAAGTTGGCGAGAATGGAGAGAAGAGCAGATGTCAACTCGGGATTTGAGGTTGTTTTCAGACAATTCATGAGGCACTCATTTTCCAAGTTTAGGAACTTTTCCAAGTTGTTGAAGATGACGATGAACAGTTGTATGGTTTCAACTGAGAACCACTGCCAATTCCTCAACTGATAAATCAGGATTTTCTTCAAGGGGTGCTTCAAGAAGCTTTTCATCAAACTCAACTGGACGTCCAGTTCGATCTTCATCTTCAAGGGTGAAATCTCCACCTCTGAATTTTGCAAACCATCTTCTGCAAGTTCTTTCATTCACACATTCCTCTCCATAAACTGAGTGAATGTTTCTAGCCGCTTGGGCTGCTGAGTTTCTTTTCTTGAACTCATAAAGCATTATGTGCCTCAAATGATTCTTGGGTACTTCCATGTTAGCAGGGTTTTAATCAAACAAAATTTAATTTTATTGTTCTCTGAAATAAAATTTGATCAGTTTAAATGCATCTAAACATAAAAATAATGTTCAGCTCCATTAGACATTATAAAATACTCTTTAAATTTCGTTCATTTTAACAAAAAGTTAAAATTCGGACAGAACTTATGGGATGACCATATATATATATATATATATATATATATATATATATAGTGCTTCGCAATATTTATATTTACCTTTTTACTGGAAATAAACTCTGCCAAGTAAGAATAATTCGAACTTTAGTGTTTCTTTGAGTTTTTAAAAATTGTATTCTCCTTTGACTAGTGCTGATGTCTAAACAATAAAACAGGCTATTAAGTTGATGAAACCAGAACAGAAAGATGTCTGATTTTCGTATATATATATATATATATATATATATATATATATATATATAATGGTTTTCAAAATTATATCATTGAGGAGCAAACGCTTACGTACCGAATACAGTAGGAAAATAGCAAAGTCTTTAATTTATTTAATCGTAATCAGATGCACTCAAACAACAAACAATACGAAATTACTATTTGAAATTATGAAATTCACAGATATATAAAGCCTGCACTTAGTAATAAAAATCTTCAATTCTTTATTTAAAAATCCTTAACTTTGTAGCTACATTAAAATATCAACTCCTTTCAAATTTGTTTACAAATTCACTTGCCTTATTTGACATTGTATCTCTGAAGAAAAAAAAACAGTATCTTATATAGGATAGGTAACGGCAGTTTACCCACAGACTTTGATTTTCATTTAATTTCTTTGTTTCTTGGTAATGATTGAAACAAATGCTCAGAACCATAAGAACGTACATATACAGAGGTACGTATAGGGAGGACAACCTATGACATATGCGGCCCGCTTAATAATTTTAGAAGGTCTGCAAGAACAGAGCACATATTATTTTTTAAATATCCATTAATAGATTTTGGTATTTTGAGTTAGATGTTGCATAGAGTATTAATCTATTCCAAACAGGATTAAAGGCAACAAAGACCCAATCCATTTATATTTATTTAATAGCGATCCCCAGTTCTCGGGAGAGTCACTTTCAACAAATCAGCCTATCACGTTATGTACTAGTACAGGAGGCACCTGGATCGCTATGTCCCATATTTTGCCGATGTCAATGCTCAATCATCAGCAAAGTCTAAACTGACGTCGAGATCTACGTGCCTGTGTCTACATAGGATATCTTTCCCGCGCTTTTCTATAAATAGCATACGACATTCATCAAAAATTTCTTATTATTGTGAAATATTTTTACAAATCGCATTAATAGTAAGAAATGTTTCATCCATTTGTACAATCTGTTCACGAAATGAGCGAATAATTATACAAATAACATGTGTAGATATGAGTATTATTTATATTGTCACTGTGAAACTCGAGTTGTTATTTTGATACGACCTACTTTAGACGAGGTCGACAAATATGCGGCCCTCCATGAAAGAAAGTATTGCCCGACCCTGCCTTACAACCCCCAACACCAACATGCGGAAATTAATCTGTCAACAAGAAAAAAATTATTATAACTTATAAAATTATTTGATTATTTAATGTCGACTTCCATATAAAAAAAGGGTGATTAAAAAGTAAGGCCCTATTTTATGTATGATGGACTCTCCCGTCTTGTTAAAATTATAGTTAGACAGGTGAGTCCATCATACATAAAATAGGGCCTTACTTTATGCACCCATGTATATATATATATATATATATATATATATATATATATATATATATATATATATATATATATATTCATACACGTTTCATTAAATAATATAGACAAGTGTTGTCCATTTATTTTATGTAAATTCTTTTCATAACGTCTGAAAAGTTTAATAACATTATCGTTGAACGAAGAAAGAAATTCACAATATTGATCCATTTTTTTTAATACAATCTAAGCTTTCGGCTTACATAAGCCATTATCAAAGATGTCAATTACAACATATTAAGCA
This sequence comes from Acanthosepion lycidas, assembly GCA_963932145.1. Taxonomy (NCBI): domain Eukaryota; kingdom Metazoa; phylum Mollusca; class Cephalopoda; order Sepiida; family Sepiidae; genus Acanthosepion; species Acanthosepion lycidas. The sequence continues at coordinate 20,197,013 of OZ010606.1, read as the reverse complement.
ATATACGGACAAGACAGTGAGGATAGTCTGTCATTATTTACATAGATGATTTCTAACCAACGATAATCACGTGCACATAAGGCGCTAGAAGCGAAAATCGCACCGCATCTCATGACGTCACACATGACCACACGAGAGTGAATTGGAGAAGTATGAAGTATGGGAAGCCAATTGTATAAACCAATGGCTTCTGTTACCAATTATAGGCATTTAAGAATATTTGTAGAGATGCCATAATTGATTTTGTTTAGGTTGGGTTTCAACTATTTGATGTATAATGCTTTAAGGATTTTTAGTTTTTGTCTATTGTTTTCATGTCGAAGTATAATTGTGTTTTCGACAAGTATTTTACGGAATTGTTGGTGCGGACAGGCATGTTGTTTTAAATGCCTAAAAATGATAATGGCTTATGTAAGCCGAAAGCTTAGATTGTATTAAAAAAATATGGATTAATATTGAGAATTTATTTCTTCGTTCAACGATAATGTTATTGAACTTATCAGACGTTACGAAAAAAAATTACATAAAATAAATAGACAACACTTGTCTATATTATTTTAATGAAACGTGTATGAATGAAAAGATGCTGCCTAAATACACACAATATATATATATATGTGTGTGTGTGTGTGTGTGTATTTATTAAATATAATGTCTTTTTTGCAAATGAATTGTTTTAAAACTCTGTGAGAATAAGCGTCTAAAGTTAATCTAAAATGAAATAATATAATAAAAATAACAATCTATTATATGAAGTAAATTTATTTCAATATTACTTGTGTCTAGCTCTACGTTTGCGGTTAAACGAAATGTAAAAGAAAGTTTCCTATATCCAAATAACACAATATAGCTGTTAATCAACGTAGTGTTTTTTATCGTTTTTATTTTTTAATCATTTCACCCCAAGCAAGGTGTGAATGCCACTAGTGCGCAAGGCTTTACAGAGAGTGAAAGTGAAAGAAGACTGGATATAGCGGGGATTGAAGAAAGGATAAAAGTTGAACGAGATTCAAGAAGATAGAAGATGGCGTTGCATTTACATTTTTGAAGATTGTAGTTATCAGGGAAGCAAGTAAACGGAAAGGAATTCCATAGGCGGGAAGCGCGGGAAAAGAAACTACTGGCGTAGAAGTGATGGTTACATTTAACTATTGCAATAGTAAAAGGGTGGGATCTTGTTTCCAATACACTTAAATTCACGTAGTCGGGGCACCAGGGGAAAAAATTCTCAAAGTAGTTACCATGAAAATATTTGTAGAAAAAACCGAGGGAAGCCACGTTACGTCGGTGAGAGAGTCACTGAAGTCAAGATGCAAAGTCGATTACATTGCAAATCCTTCCTTGGATTTTGGCAAAAACCTCGAGATGAATATCCTATCTTCATGTCACACAACTTAAGATAATATTAAATATTGGTGTAATTTCTAACATAAATTTGTTTCCAAGAACATATATATATATTTTCTTATCGAGACGTTGATTTAATTATTCTATTTATCTAAATTGGTATGTTCAGACTTTACACTTAATCACCACTAGAAGACTTAGCAATTGCAACGTTACTATAATATTAATAGTCCCAATTTATACTTAACTAAGTACTGAATGATTTCTTTTATAAAGACTTTCTGTTGCACAAAAGAATGTGAATCAATGCAAATAATTATTTACCCTCTGCCCCACGCAGCAAGGTGTGGTACAAGGCCAAGTTTTAAAGTGGGGTATCCGTACCCGTAGGTTCGGGCAAAATTTCCCTATAGACCACGTAAAAACGGAGCAATGTATAGTGAGTATAGAAGTGAATTTCTCTTTATATAGATTTACGGGTGGTGTAATGCGCTCGGAATGATAAATTGGAGAGCCGTGTTCGAATTCCAGTCGGGTGCACTTACGCTCAAATATTCTTGGGTGGATAAGCCATAAAACATGCAATGAAATCAAATAAAAAACATAAATGACAACAAAAATGAAGGTTGGATGATGTATGGAACCGTATCCAATACATAAGCATATAAGCTAAATTCTTATTGAAATCGATATTAAACGATTGCTGAATGTAAAATGATCGAGAACTAATGTCAAAGATGTGGCTTTATCCTTATTGACCAGTTTACTTCCTGATAGACATCGTTTTGATGATGCCCGAGCATATATCAGCTTCAAACTATCTGAAAAGATTTGTTAAATTTTAGAAATTTCATCAATTGCATTTAAATACATTTTCAATAATTTTGAAAAAAATTAGGAATAGTTTTCATCTATTTTTATTTCAGTTTGTTTCTTTGGTGACCAGTGCCTGCCTGTAACGTCGGCATTTGGCCCTCTCATATAATATATGAAAAGAACAACCACAGAAGCTATTAAATGCCGACGTTACATACGCATACATAAATAAAGGTTGTAGACATCAATCTTTTGAACATGAGTAGAGGTTTATCACTTGCTTCATGTCTAGAAATGGGTTTCCGGTTCCTACTCATTCTCTTTCACCCCTTGCGTCTTGGTGGTGTTGTCGCCTTGCATCGGGTGAATTGATTTAAAAAATACATAGAAATCAACACTGTATGATGACTGGTGATCTCTCACATTAAGCAATCATCACAAAATCGTTTGACATAAATTATAAAATGTTCATGATATATATACCATGTGAATTACGGTTCATAATATCTGTTTTATTAGAAATAGTCATAATAACTTATGACAGGAACACGGCGTTGGAAATTATGAAAGTGTTGAAAAGATATCCCAAAACAATAAAAATGAAATTGGAAACATTAGAAAGATTCTTAAAAAAAAGTATCTAAGAATGTCATACAAAGAGATGTGAGAAATATTAAAAAATATATAATAGGGCACAAAAATGGATTTAACAGAGAGAAAAATATTTGAAGATGCTTTGTTTTAGAATCTAACCACGTACTCTGATACAATAATTACGATTTAAACATTCAAATTATTAGGTTGGTGCAAAAATAATGACGTAATAATGTCGTTTTTTGACGTATTTTTTAACGTCAAAAAACGACATTATTACGTCATTATTTTTGCACCAACCTAATATTTCTCCTACAAACATACTCCCTGTTTAAAATTAACATTCCCATTTACAGATTGAAATTACTTTTATCCAACGCAGTTTTATACGACTTTGCTATCCAAGATATCTTTCAAATCTGACTACTCATTTCCAGCTACTAATACAATTCTATTTTCTTTGTCCGTCACGCTTCACATTTTTCTGTGAGATTCATTCTATTCCCCTTTCTACTGACACAGATTCAAGATGGCAAAATCAAAGCAGAACCTTGCATCTTGGCCTTCTTCTCAAAGAAAACCATCATGGGAATCAAGTTTAACTCACAAAGTGTATTCTCTTTCCGAAGATATATTTATATACGTAGGTAAGTCAATACGTTCTTAGGCATATGAAAAAAAGTGTTTATTTCCACAATTTATCACTTAATTTTGAAATATAATCTTGACAAAATGCTTAATTCTGTATTAATCACATACATCGAAAATTATAGTGATAATTCCAGATCAAAGTTAATAATAACTACGTGTTAGACTATGGACTTATTGATTCTCCCACGTATATGTCCCAGATTTTATACGTACACAAAACGCAGTAGAAAGCATGCGATAAGGGAAAAACTTTTATCAAGTTAATTTAACAATAATAGATTTTATTATTATTATTATTATTATTTTTATTATTATTATTATTTAACACCTCTTCTCTATTGCTTTCTCTTTCATTGAGTTCCAAATAATAAATTTAATAATAAAAACAAATAATTCAGCCAATATAAAGTAACCTATTCGATATAAATGCATAGGTGTATATATATATATATATATATATATATATATATATATATATATATATATATAGCTGTTCTTGTTTTTAGTGTTTCTCCTCTTTATGGTACGCATCTTCGGGTCGGAATGAGAGACAGACCAGTGTGTAAAGAAAATCTATTGGAATCCTTATCAGATGTTACGACCAGAATGTTTGTTTTCTCCGTGCCGAAGACATTAACGTCTGATGGATTTGAAATTAGATCACTCTGAGTAGATCTCTATCTTTTCTCTCTATCAGTTGATATACATTGTCTAACTAATATTTGCCATGATTTGTATAGATATGCATTGTCTTAGTAAATTCTTTTCCCTTAGAATCAGACTGACATTTATTACCTCGAAATTGTGGTAACCTTTTCAGGAGATAAATATTGGAATACAAAGGGGAAAACATTAGTTTGGATAATAAAATCAATGACGCCCAGGGATTTTGACAATCATTGAATCGCTGAGCTTCATTGATTTTTTTACCAAACCCAGTGTTTCAAATATCCTTTGATATTTCAAAATAACATTTTCACGATGAATATATATTAATTAATGATTATCATAGCGAGAACAAAATTCCGAATTTTTTATTGATTTTGGTATTGCTAATCTTATTTAATTACTTGGGATCGATATGTTTTTTTTATGTGACGTCATTTTGACAAATTATCTCGTCATCTGCTCCAGAACAATCCTTGCGTTCATTTATTCCTTTCTTTGTATTATCATAAAGTACCATGCATTTCGCTACAAAAAAAGTGAAAACATAGTGATCATGAGATATTTTTTTCAGTCGGTTGTTAAAGGAACTGAATTTTCATTTCATAAGATTGAGTTTTAAACTATCTCTAAATATTTGGCTCATGGTGACTGTCTTGTTTTTAGAACCGCATGAGATATTTGCTCTCTTCTATCAAGAAAGACAGCTATTTATCAATACCATAAGTATATCCATCGCAATAGTATTACATTATTCTAAAGTACATAGTGATTTGATTTTGTGTTGATTGATAACTCAACGTTTGATTATTTTACCAAATCTAAAAATGCATTTCTACCAATGTACACCAATAAATTGATATCTTCGATATGCTTCAGATATAATCCAATCAAATAACCAGAGACTAGATGTATAGTTTGCATTTAGTATTTTTAATCTTTTTGAAGTCAAAGAAAATCTTCGAATTTCAACCTTCAAATCAATCAATTGCAAAACGACCAGTTATGACATTTGTGAATTGAATTTAACACTCTCAGGTAAATTTTGAGTTTCTTTTTTGCAAAAAAATACTTTTTAATAGATATTGGAAAAAACTCAATACAATATCCAAAATCAATGATAACATTTTTACATATATTTAAGAGTGCAAAAGTGTTTATGAACAAAGAGGGAATTATATAAACTCAAGCGTTTTGATGTGATTATCTTTGATTTAATTATTATTGTGGAAAGAAAGAAAGAAAGAAAGAAAGAAAGAAAGAAAGAAAGAAAGAAAGAAAGATTACGCTTAGAATAAAATATAAAGCGAAGCCCATCGAAAGCAAAGAGTTGATGTCCAAGTGGGGCCCACACCAAAGACAGAAGGAAACAGAGAAGATTGATGGTGATAATATTGATATAAGATGAACAGCTGGATGCGTAAGTTGTGGGAGACATTGCGATTTGGAACATGAAGAGATAGGAGTGGGAATGGGAATGAGTGAAAAAAACGTTGGCAAACTAACACCGGGAGGAGGTTCCATCCCGCTGATATGACCGTTGCCGATTATAAGATAAGCGGCCAGTTAGAGAACAGTAAAACAACATGACTGAAATGCTTAACCTTGTTTTTACCCTGCGAAACACGAAAGACCTCATAACTATAGATTCTTCTTCCTCCTCCTCCTCTTCTTCTTCTTCTTCTTCTTCTTCTTCTTCTTCTTCTTCTTCTTCTTCTTCTTCTTCTTTTTAACACCTCTTCTCTATTGCTTTCTCTTTCATTGAGTTCCACTATCAAACCAAATATTGATCCCCTGTCATGACAGATTTTAAGACATTTTCACCCGAATTAAAAGAGTAGTTTTCTAAGTGTCAACATCATCATATGTCTTTTCATAATCAAAGAAAGAAAAAATTTAATTATTTTTACAATAAACTTAATTGTTATGAAATCGATGTATTGTAATGAACGAAAGAAAAGTCGATGATTTGGAAGCTGAAAAAAGAACAAATACACTTATTCTTTGGAATATCGAATCGTAATTATTTTAACCAACTTGAAAGCAAGAACAGAAGGTCACTGCAGCTAGCAATCGAATTTGTAGCAAAAGGATGCGTTGTTGAAAAATAAAAAAAATCGCTGGTATATTTTGAATAAAATTGTGTTTATATTTGCTTAACGAAGTAAAAAAAAAACATTCCTGATGGCCACATGAAGAAAACATTACTGGCAATAGCTTGTGAGATTAGCATGTAAAACTACTGTACAACAGCCGCACGAAATTGTGCTGGTAAAAGAATTTCAACAGGATTAACAAAGATGAAATGACGTCAACATTGTTTGAAATATTTTAGAATAACAAATAATTACATTAACTTATTGTTCTGTTGCAATCATAAGCATCACCGATGTTCAGCAACGAACAAATCGACCATTTCACTAGACCATTGTTCGGCATATGATATTCACACACAAACACACACTTACACAAGCACACACACAAACACACTTACACACACACATTGTTTAAAATTTACTGTATTTAATGAAGAGTCATCAGTATCGGAGATAGAGCGTTTATAGATATAGACAGTGTAGGCACAAGAATCAACACTGCATGGTGACTGTCAGTTTTATGGCTTCAAAACATGTTCTGAAAATCACTTGAGACATGAAACATTCGTTATGATGTGTAGATTCCTATGTATACACTATCTATTTCTCTGTCTCTCTCTCGCTATATATATATATGCATATACATATGTATATATATATATGTATACACACACAGATATATATGATAGGATAAGGAATAAATAGGAAAAGTTTATCTGATCATTTTGTCGTATAGCGATCTATCTTTGATATATATATATATATATATATATATATATATATATATATATATATAGAGAGAGAGAGAGAGAGAGAGAGAGAGATTACAAATGTACCCATACTTGGGTGGGTGAATACGTGCGTGGACAAAATAAAATTTAATTAGGATTCGATAACCTACTTTAAAATATGTTTAAATGGGATTTGGTGGAAATGATCCAAGTCCTAAACAATGTGAAACATTATAGAAACCATTTTAATGTTGCGAAGAAATTGTTGAATATATCAAAATCCATATGAATATAGATATTACTATCCATGGGTTTCGGTCAAATTCCTAAAATGAATTTTGTCTTTGATGAGTAAGGTACAACGATACAAGAATAAAGAAAAAAAAAGTTTACATTTTCGTTTTACCGAATAATGTCCCAAATGCCTTTAAATTAATGAATAATTTTGAAACAGACAGCAGTTATTATTCCTATAAGAGACCAAAGCTTTATAGATAAGATAGCAGAGGTCAAGCAATATATCTATAATTTTTTTTAATCATTTCACCCCATGCAAAGCAGTAAAGCCACTAAGACACAAGGGACTGCTGAGTGTGAAAAAGAAAAGTGAGACATTATTAAAGAGCAAGAACAATAAAAGAAGAGTAATCAAAAAGACCCCACAAGGAGAAGTGCGAGAAAGGAAACTGTTAGCATAGAACTTACGGTTACATCTAGGCAATTGAACTGTGAATTGATGAGGCCTTACAGCTAATCTAGTAGTGCGATTTTAGATTCATAGAGTTCAGTTACCATAACGATGCGTTCATCCGAACAATTACAATGAAAATATTTATAGAAAAGACACATGGATGCTACATTACAGCGGTAGGGAAGAGACTGACTGACTTTTTTTGAATTTTTATCAAAAAATATCTAAATATATATTAGGAGCACTGGACCATGTGTGGCAGTAATATTCAAAGCATGGACGAATGGTAGACTTCTAGAAAAATATAAGATAGTTTCTAGAAAGAAAAATCTAGCACGACAGAGTGAACCAACGTTCTTAACAGCAGACCTAGCAATGGATTCAATGAAATCTTTCACTTCATGTCAGCCGAGAATGTTAACCCCAGAAGGCGCAACGAGTCACTCTTCTGGGGGTTAGCATCATACATGCTAATGGGAGCCAGAAAGGGGTCCCTCAGATGATTATTAGAGAGAAGTTTTAAAATTAACATCAATCCTTGCCCCAGTTAACAACCGATTTTTTTAGATCAGTCGCCAATTTGACCTTATCGAACTGATCAAACTTACTATTAAGACAGGAGTAAATGGTGGTGTCATCAGCATAGATACCAAGTTGAGGACTGATGTCATCAGGAAGGTCATTAATGAAAATTAAAAACAAACTAGGTTCAGGGAAAGAGCCCTGGGGTGCATCCTCATTAGTACAACATACATAGATTTCACGATTTGATAAGAAAACTAAATCTGTTCAAATGTTCGCGCGAAGAAGACCAGTATACCACAGCTTGCTGAATGTTTTGCGAGATGTGCAAAGCAACAGCCCGAGCTTCACCAATACACCAGCAGTTAATTTAGAGAAGCAAAAGCCATATTAATTGCCTGAAAGTAGAACCTACGATGTGAGATGCTTAACCAATTCAGAGTTGATTAGGGATTCTAGTAGTTTGCCAAAAGGAGGTAGAAGGTTCAAAGAAGACAGTTCAAAGAGTCAAACGAATCACCAGAGTTTATTAAAGTTCAACAAAGGAAGAAAGCAAAAAGCAGCGAAACATTTATTGTATAATTTAGAGAGAACAGAAGCCAGTCCAAAAGCACATTTCTTAAGGACTATTACATGGATACCATCAGGTCTATATGCTTTGTGGGGATCCATATTAGACATGATAGCAGAAACCATGAAACCATGCATATCACTCAACAAAGACTGAATTCCAAGAAAAGTTAAACAAGAATACTCCAGATGAGTAAAGAGTAGGGTTTGAAGAGAATTTATGGGCAAAACATCCCTGCTTTATCAGGCAGAAAATGTTAACACTGCAAATTAAGTGAAGAGTGGAAGAATAGAAAACTTACTCTTATTTAATACACTATTACAGAGCCTTCAGAGTCAAAGTTGTTAGACGGTATACGGTGCCTCATTTTATCAACAAACACAGACATAGGTCCCTCGAGGACACACTTACATTTATTACGTGCAGACACGAATAGGCGTCTGTTGTTATCAGAACTGTAACGATGTTATAGGCTGAAAAAAGGGATTCCTGTGAGTTATATATGTGAACTAGGGAGAAGATTGTGGTTTCGCCTAGTATTTCCGAGAAGGTACAAAAACATGGATGCCGGTTTTGACCCAAGAAGAAACCTCACAGGCACAATTCTCAATAGGAAGTTTTAAAATATCAATCAAAGGGGCATACATTTTAAGTTTATGCTTAATGGAAAATATCGTGTAAATGATAAATAACTTTCAAAATATCTTGCAAGATATTTAAATTGATAATTGTAAAATTCTTTTTGTAGGATGATCTTTCGATGAACCCATACTCACATAGTTACTTGTAAGTTGACTTTCTCATTGTCTTGTCATTTCTATAGGTTGCTGATATCTTGAACCAAACGAAAATCCTTTCCAAGAATAAATCCTAATGTTTTGTCATATTTGGGGAAGTGGCTTAAGCTGAAGTCAAATATTTCCGCTTAGTGTGTTAAGGCGCCAGTTCCTGCCTCAGGAGTGTGGCCGGCCCTAATGTTCGAGAAGTAATTACGTAACGTTTAAATCTTCCTAAATCTAAATATCAGAGAGAGTATTCGTAACATTAAACATATACATAAATGCTTTACTGGATAATAGCTTTTAATTAGTGCAGAGTATCCTGTTAGTGTTATCCGAATTTATATATATATATATATATATATATATATATATATATATATATATATATATATATATATATATATATATATATGTGTGTGTGTGTGTGTGTGTGTGTGTGCAAAATTAACAATTGCGTTCTTTAAATTAATCTTAATAACTATAATTTATATGAATTCGACCCACTTCCCCAAGTCACTATTCTGATGTTATTTAATAAACTTAGACTGATTTTGATCATCGAAATACTGACATTGTGAGTGGGGTCGAAAAATGTTCAGTATTCCTCTGTAAATAAGGCAATATAAAAAGGTCTCAGTGACTAAACAGCAATTATCTGCTTTTTGCTATTATCTGCTTTTTTTGTTTCTTGAACCAAAAAAAAAAAAAATGTATGGACCCAAATTTCGATGCATTCACTTCAAAGCAACTGGCGTTCCATTACTTTGAGAGTGTTTTTTTTTTTTACAAACAAAAACAAAATGAAGACAAAGAGTTTATTACACTTTTCTCCTTTATTCCAGTTTAACTTTCCAAAATTCAGTTGAACAATGAACGCGCATGGAAAGCTTGTTGTTTCTCAGTTTCTACAACAGAATATTTGGGATATTCTGTTTAAGGTAAAGAATATAAATCTGAAGTGAGTTTTACAAGCACCTACTTATTATCTTATTCAAAAAGTAAATAATTCTGCAATTATCTTGTATACCTCTTTATGCGTGTTGATATAAGTTTCATCATTGAAGGGATTTATTGCTCTAAATCGATCTTTGAAATAACTCGGGCATTCCTTTAATTGGCTTCCAGATGTTTATAAATTTATGAATAATGGATTTTAGAATTGAAATTTAATTTTTTCTGCTCAATTTCTTTATAATATTGAACTCGTCTTTGAACAGGAAATCGTATTCTTTTTTATTCCTTCTTAACTGAATTAAACCGTCAAGTGGAATATTCACATGTTTTGACAGAGACTGTTGGTGTTGCTTGTGATTCATCTTTTTTTATGTACAAAAAATTTATTTACTCTCACCAAGGACCGTGTCAAATAAATTCTCTTCTTTATTGAAATCAGTCACGTCAATGTCATGTGTACAAAAGCATTTCTGAGCTAGGGATATGAAAGAAAATGTAGGTTGAAAAAATAAATAATTAAAATAGCAACTAACTAAATTATTCATATTTCAGTCGATGAAATAACGAATGTAAAATCCGTGACGGAACATCGAAATAAAATTGAACAGCGTTATTTAAATATCTATGTAAAATACAAGTACTAGATACGTTGCCTCTTAGAACGGAACAATATGTGCATTTTTAAGAAATTTTAATACATAATATAGTATTTTCCCTTTAATAATGATGAATTCTAACAACCAAATCTAGGTGTGTGGTAAACACTAATTATCATGTAACGGTTATCTCAAAAACTGTTCCAACGTAGAAAATTACTATAAACCAAATTAAGAAAGTCTTTTAAAATGTTAAGAAATAATACGATATAATCCTAGGTTTATGCAAATCATAAGTGAAAAAAAAATCTGGTCATGGGATAAGCTTGTTTAATTTAAGTTCTGATGCATTTGCAGACAATTTTGAACACAACTTGGAATTATATCATAATGCATAAAGGTCAACGTCGAGTTTTAAATATATTTGAATTTGAATGAAACCGACACAACTTCATAATCACAGGTACTAACTAAAAATATCTAGACGTTTAGATGAAAGTGTTCAATTACAAATATATTTCCAGTCATTGAATTGAAAGATACTCTCTTTTATGTAAACATAAAACTTAACTAAAAGTAAAAAAATAAAAAAAATTGTCTCATGTTTTATGCATCAATGAAAAACTCTTGAATCAAAGCTGTTACTAAACATTATTCAAATTCTATTTCATTCTCTTTTCTAAGAATAATCTTTGTTTTCGTTTCTATATTTTCTTATTTAAACTAAAACCCATCTCGTCCACCAGCCGATATTATTATTATTATTATTAATTATTATTATTATTAATTATTATTATTATTATTATTATTATTATTATTATTATTATTATTATTTCCTTTCTTATCAGTTGTACACAATGTTTGCTTCCACGACAGACATCCACATCGGACGATGACTTTATTTATTATTCGGTGATTCATTGATAATAAAACAAATGCATGAAAACTGCTACGTAGACAGCTTTTTCTTTGTTTTTTAATCAGTTTTTTTTTTCTCGACTCATGACAACAGCAGATGAATATAATGATAGGAATGAGTTTTTATTTTTATTGTTCAGGCATCCATAATAAGACTGAACAAGTCTTAATCATCAGCAAATGCAGCTTTTTAACAATTTTCTTTTAAATTCAATTAATTGATGGAATTGGGAGACACTCTTTCCTCTCTCGTTCTCTCTGTCTCTTTCTCCGTGCAAACATTTAAGGATTCACAACCCGTTATCGTTTGGTCAGAAAAAAAAAAGAAATATTCTTTTTTGGTCATATTTTATAATAAATTCTACAATAAATTTTGCTTATTAGCATTTTAAAGCTATCTTTTTTTCAGGATCTAGACGATCATATAACTCCCCTTTTTTATTATCTGTGAATGACCATGACATTTTAGGAAAGATAGTGGAGTGGTTTCTCGTTGTTTTCTCTTTCCTTTTGATTTCAAAGTCATCTATCTCTTAGAATGGTTGCTAGAAAGCCCAATTTACAATGAAAATTAACTTGTAGATGGGGAAGAAGAGGCGGATTCATGCCTTTCCAAATGGTACTAGTGTCAAAGTAAGCGCGGCAGACTAAACCGGAATTTGAACTCGTCTAGCCGGGTCCACTTTCCGTGCCCGTTATGCTACCGGCACATCTCTTTGTAATTACCATTTTCTAAATATAAATTCAATTTTAAGATTATGTTCTGTCCACACATGTTCATGGTCTAACCAGCTACCGTTGTGTTTCGATGTGTGACGATGTTTTTATATATATGTATGTATGTGTGTGTATGTGTATGTGTACTGTATGTGTATGTGTGTGTGTGTGTGTGTGCGTGTGCGTCTGCGAGTGAGTAAATATGACAGACAGTTCTGAATGTTAATGCCCTGATCCATAAATTCTGAGCTATGGTTTGTCTATCATTCAACCATTGCTTCAATTAACACCTATCATTAATTTATAGACCATTTGTTTGTGTAGTAATATAAACTGACTGATCACTATATGAATAAAACGGAAAGCAGTATTGCACGTGTACGCGGTTTTGAATGGATGAAGGGAGACGCGGCTAAATTGTTGTTTTCATTGACATCTGACTTTTGCGCATTTTTCTACAATATTTATTGACATTCAATCGCGAAATGTCCATAGCACTATACGATGGGGGTGACGAAAAATTCTCAGTTCAACCAAGAGGATTCTACATCCTCAAATTTTGTTTGATCATTTGGTCAGATTTGGGATGTGGGTGGGTTCGAGAAACTTTCAACATCTGCTGGTATTTCATGGCCATCTCAAAAATAGATTTAAAACGAAATGTAAATGTTAAGGGTGCAACATTCACTGTAACTTCGTCTTTCCCCCCTCTCTTTCCCTTTCTCTTTCTTGCTCTCTTAGTGAGTGTCTATTTCTGTTGTTCTCTCTGCATCTCTCTCTATATGTAAGAGAGAGAGATAACAGAGAAACGCTCACAAAAAGAGAAAACGAAAAGCAGTTAGAGAGAAACAAATACTCACTGAGAGAGATAGAAAGAGAGAGACACTCACAGAGCGAGAGAAACAAAGTGAACGATATAGAGACTCACGGAGATAGAAAGAGAGAGAGAGAGATAGAAAACTCTTTCTATCTCCGTGAGTCTCTATATCGTTCACTTTCTCTCTCTCGCTCTCTGAGTGTCTATCTTTTTCTATCTCTCTCAGTGAGTATTTGTCTCTCTGTAAGTGCTTTTCGTTTTCTCTTTTTGTGAGTGTCTCTTTGTTATATCTCTCTCTCTCTCTCTTTGTCTATCTCTCTTCCCGTGAGTCTCTCTATCGTTCTCTCTCTCTCTCTCTCTCTGTCACTCTCAGTGAGTATCTACCTCTGTGAGTCTCTCTCTCTGTCTCTGTCTCACACTTTCTCTCTTTCTCTGCCTTTCTCACTATCTGTTTGTGAGTCTCTCTCTTGATTCCGCTAGTCATCATTTGCAATTTTTGTGAAATTTCACATTCATACTAAAATGTTTCCTCAATAAATAGGAAACCTAATGATGCAAAAAAGCATTTATCTTTCAACATAATCTCCTCCTTTGTTAATGCACAATTCAGTGGCGAGCATTAATCACACAGTGAAAATTTCATATTAAATTTCAGCAAATAACTACATGCCAAGCTATGGACTTACTAATTCATCCTCGTTTATTATTATTATTATTATTATTATTATTATTATTATTATTATTATTATTATTATTATTATATTATTATTATTATTATTATCATCATCATCATCATTATTAACAACAACAACAATAATAATAAATATTATAACACACATGAGGATTAGATTGAATCTTGATTGTGTTGAGAGACTTTACTTATGAATCCTAATCCTAATCATCATCATCATCATATGCTTTTTTTAACCAAAAAACTATCAAAATCTATTTTCATATTATTTAAGAAAAGTAGGAAATATTTTTTAAATTATTCAACCTATTTCAAAACATTTGATGAAATAAGAAAATTTATATAATATTAATTAATATATATTAAATATACTAAAATTCAAATTATATTTTTTATTGATAGGATTTTTAAAAGCAAATAAATAATATAATTCACAAGAACGTCGGCGATTCATTCAGGTGACAGAATAAAATTACATTTCATTTCTCTACTAAGTACATTATAGGTTTTTTTTACCTATAATGTACCAGTAGATTTCACAACATTTCAAATAAATTTCCTGGTATTTTTTATACCAGGAAATTTATTTGAAATGTTGAACTTGAATACGGTTTAGAAAAGAAAACGTCTCTAAATTACCGAATAAATATCGAAATTATTTTGGGCAAATACTTTAAAAAAGTAAAAACTGCCCGTAAACAATAAAATATAAACAAGTTCTAGTAAGTTGCAATATAACTACGCCCTTTTTAAACTATTTAAAATAATTTAAGCAACGCAATTTGACGGTCATAAAATATATAAACACTTACCTTCCGCATGTCCGCTACTTTTAAATCATGCTTCCAGGATTTCTTTCCTCGCAAACAACGCAGCATGTGGCAATAGAACAACTCCAAAAGTTTTAGTGATTTGTTGCCGCGCTGAGCGGCGTTAGAAGGAAAGGAAATCGGCAAAGTTTCACTCACCCTCGAATGTTATACAACACGACTGCTATGACGAGTAAAGCTGGCTGCTGACACTTTGTCGGCTCTGGTTAACCCCTCCTCCTCCTCCTTTGTTTCAGTCTCTTATTTCTATTTCACTTTCCCAACCAGTCTCTCATTTTAGAGATGCTTTCTTTCTCATCCGCTCTCTCTATGTTTGTCTATCAGTTTTTTCAGCTTCTTGGCATTCACTGAGTCTCTTTAATATTTAACTTACTATCATTCAAAATAAACGCGCTTTTTGGAGAGCATCTGTGTGTGTGTGTGTGTGTGTGTGTGTGTGTGTGTGTATGTATGTGTATGTGTGTGAGAGAGAGAGAGAGAGAGAGCGCTCACACACGTGCTCATATATTCATTCTGATATTGTTTTATTAGCTGATAAAGTACATATTTTATACTAAGTATCCCCACCAAAAAAGAGGCCTAAAGTAAAGTTGAAAATGCATTTTAAAAAATTAAAAATATCTCTTGAAGATTTAATTTTAATTAAATTTAATATTTCCAATAAGCAAAGTACATTTTTGGGTTTGGTGTATTTCAAATCGAATTTAAATTGACTGAATTTTTTTCTTCTCATCAATAAAATCAATAAATGTGTCCATATTAACAGATCTGTCAACACAACATAATTATCTTCATTAAAAAATCTTTCTAAAGTAAAATATACTTTTCGAAAACGTTATTTGAGAAGAATTAATAAAATTAAAGTTTAATTAATCTGAATTTAAACAAAATATTACTTACTTTTAGTTTAAATCGTAGAAAATAATATATTTTCACATAGAGGGAGTGTTTTTTGACGTGTTGAGTGAATTTATTTACAGCCTGATGTTTTGAAAAATTAAATAAGGGCTGAACTGGAAAAAATTACATCACGAATACAACGTGAACGTCATTTTTAATATCTTTAACTACGCAGTAATATTGAGAATTGTAAATTGTACTTATAAGAAATATGAACATTAAGAGATAGAAATAGATTTTATTGAAATTTCATAAAAATTAAATGTGGGCGTAATAAATGTAAAAAGGAAAAAACAACATTTTGTCAAGTTTTTTTATTTATTTTTGCAAGAATTTCCAAATCAGTGTGTCCATCACCGCAAAAAAAAACGCTTAAATTTCCCGTTACAAATTTATGGTTTCACGTTGACGACAGAAAAAAAAGATTTTTAACCAAAATTTTGAAGATTGTAAAAAGAATTTAAAAAAAGAATTTCATAAAAATAAAACCCTTTGATCTTTCCTCTTAATAATAACACAATGCTTTTGACGAAAAGAATCGTTTTTATTATGTTTCGGCATTTTGTCATCATATATCCTCTTTTTTATCGATGGTTTGGAAGTACCTACTTTCTACATAAATGGAAATATACCCGCCTACATACACACAGACACAAACATATATATTTATTCTTTCTGTGTATATATATATATATATATATATATATATATATATATGTGTGTGTGTGTGTATATTGTGTATATATAAATTTTGTGTGTATATATCAATATATATATACATTTTTGCATATATATATATATATGTATATATATATATATGTATATATATATACACACACACAAATACATATATTAAAATAACAAGAAAGAACAGTACGATTTATAATCCGGTGTTCTTAGCAATTATTTTTTCTTTTTAAATAATTATAATATATATATATATATATATATATATATATATATATATATATATATATAAGGCAAAGCTGTCCAAACTTGTTTAAGGTAACAAAAACATACGATAAACTTCAGATATTTCAGACAAAATTTGTAGACATATTTTTTTCTTGCATACACATTTTTCTTTACAACAACAAATATTAACAAATAACGCAATAACATTTATTCATGTATGCGTTTTTCTAAACTGTTAATTTTTATTAGTTTCAGTAATCACAAAATAAAGTGAGCAGCGATAGAAACCCTAGAGAACAGACATAGCAGGCATGCATAAAAAGATAAAAGAAATAGCAGGAGAAAAAACATGCTTCTCGACAGGATGCATAAAATCTAAAAAGGGAGTGTTCATAATAGATAAAGAAATGACACCATAAAGATGGGACGAATACATCAGAGAACTCTCCAACGACTACCGAAAAGAGAAAACCTACAATACACAATAATGCAGAAGGAACTGTGTCAAGATTCACACTGGCCAAGATGAAGAGAAACAAAGCAACGGAACCAAATAGAATTATAAGAGACGCTGTCGGTATTAGACGATTTTGGCATGGATAAGTTTGCCGATATAATTCATGAAATACAAGACAACGGCGAAATACTGGAAGATCTCGGTAGATCAAGCTTCATAGCAATCACAAAGAAGCTAAGTGTAAATAAATGCAAACATCATCGGACAATCAACTTATTATTAGGACTCTAATGAATAGCGCTCGTAGTAGATTAGATCGAAAATAGAGTAAGAACATTATGGTTTGGTTCAAAACTCTGAAACAAGAAATGCTATATTTATGATCAGAATGCTGTCAGACCGAGCAATGCAAATACAGAAAGACCTGGACTAATTTTTTATAGATTACACAAAAGCATTGGATAAATTACGGCACAAAATATGGTAAAGTTATTAGAATAATCCGTAACGTTTATTTGGAACAAATCTCCTGCGTGTCGAACGAGTTCAACGAGTGCAGAAAAATAGATGAATAAGGCAAAGATGAGTTTTCTCACCAGATCTATTTGGCGAGACAATACTAAACGAACTAGAAGATCTAACATGGCTTGTCATCGGTGCATATAATCTTAAGCGTATGGGGAAACAGCGAGTAACTTATCTTACGAGTTTGTATGACAGAACATTTACAAAGATAGATAATAAAGAGTCAAAAGTTACAAAAGACAGGAAGTTGTGGAAAGCTATGATCGCCCACGTCCTGTAGGGATACGGTACATAAAAGAAGAATTACAAAGTAGGAATGTGCGAGTAGTGAGGTCAGTGAACAGGGTTCAAATCCCAGCCTAGTCTGAAGCGTTTCCTCGCCCTAATGCCCTTGAGAAAGTTGTGAATCTATCTCTTCTATTCTATTTCCGGCTACGGATTGAACAGCAGTGTAGATTGGCAGTCAGTCTAAGTCAGTCAAAATCGTTATGAAAGCAATGGGAAACCACTTCACAATCTTTCACAAGAAGACACAATTCATAGATGATAAAGGAAAAGAATCAATGGAGAGCCATGATCGCCTGAAACAACATGGCATAAAATAAGCATATATTTTCAAAATCTTGACTGATGACAGTCTTAACTATATTTAGCGTTTTTAATATGGCAATGAACTACATGAACGTTCTAGGAATTTGCATTTCAGCAACACAGAACTTGAAAAGTTTTCTTATTTACCTTTTATAAAAAGAACTCAACCATCATATTTCTACAAGCCGCCGTACATTAAATGGCAGAAAAGCCGCATGTGGTTGGCGAGGTGCAGTCTGATTAACCCTAACACAGGAGGTAATATTATACAGGGTGTCCATAAAGTTCGTGTGCACTTTTTAAAATTTATAATTTTATTTGTATTTGCGATAGAAATAATCTGTAAAAAATGTTATAAAGTTTAATTTATCTAGTTTTAAGTATAGCTAAAATAACTAATGTGATTTCAGGCATTAATGTAAGTTGGCAAATGTTTTCCGTGAACTGCAAAATAGTATTACCCTTTGTATTGTTAATGATGGAGGACATGTGGAAACTTAAATAAAATTTCAATAAAACCTTAAAAAATATAGATTTACTTCTTTCTAATCCTTTTTACAAATTATTTCTATCGCAAATACAAATAAAGTTATAATTTTTTAAAGTGCACATGAACTTTATGGACACCCTGTATATAAGATCGGTGCTTATAAATAATTAGAATATGTATTCTCATTGATACTAGTAATACCTATCATGACTATATGTTTACAATGTAATGACTACACACACACACACACACATTATATATATATATATATATATATATATATATATATATATATATATATATATATATATATATATATACCATGCTATGGAAATAGGTATACGTAAGCAAGCTCTTGTAATGTTAGCCTCTGCTATGTCACTCATGTAAGGCTTTATCAATTTTGAAGGTTTTCTGTATATAAGTAAGCGATATACCATTTTATATATATTTTTACTGGTACCTCTAAACAGTTTCGTGTTCATGCGACTAAAGTTTTCTTATTTACCTTTTATAAAAAAAAAAGTGAACTCAACCATCATCATATTTCCACAAGCCGCCGCCCATTAAATGGTAGGAAAACCGCGTGTGGTTGGCGAGGTGCAGTTTACCCCATACTTTCGGCCTTGTGCCGCATCTAAGCTACGTATAGTTACACGCGCATATATTCATAGATTTCTACATGTAAATATAGATGAAAACACACGCAAATGCCAATGTTATAATTAATATAGGACGATTATCTTTTGTGCGTATACTATAGAATGATAATAAAGAAAATGTAGATGGTTTTTACACTGATTGAAAGTCAGTTTTTCTTTCTCTAAATGAAGAGTCAATATATTCGGCATCAAACGTTTTATCTGTCACTCCTATTTGCAAAAGTTAAACCCAAAGTTTGTCTATGAAGTACTTTTGTATATGCCGGGTGCACATTTAAAGAAATTGGCATTTCGTTTTAAAAAAAAACGTTGATGTACAAATTATTTCGAAGAACATACATAGGTAATAAAAAATAAGTTTAAATAGCAAAGAAAAGAAGTGAATTATAGTGGAACTTTAAGTATCAGAGTCAGAAATGCTCATTTTTGTAGATTATAATCGACGTTTGCACATTTAGATATTTGCCATGGCCTATTAGATCGTTAGGATATTGTGCCATCTCTCGAGACAATTAGGAGTGTTAATGGCCAGTGCCCAAATCCATTCCAAGTAACATGCGACAGGTTGTACTGAGTATCACCAGAAAAGGAGAATCCTCGAACTGAAGTATAAATTATTATCACTAATTAGTATTATTTATGCATTTAGTGTATTTCGTAAAAAATATTATATTGTTATCGGAAAATGATGTTTCAATATATCATGTTTTTGATTTTGTCATTTTTTTATCATCTTGAAAAAAAGAAAAACCCTTTGAATGGCAATAGTCTGCATGCATTTTCCGTATCGCCCATCCCTTAATACATGATAACTTTCAGAAGAGTATATCTACAATAGTAACGGGAGCAATCAAGTTGACAAATTCCCGCGCTCAACTTTTGAGTTTTCATGTGACAGATCAAAAGTTAATTGCAAGAGCTTGTTTCTTTTATGAATCTAATCTTTAACCAAAAGCAGCTCATAAAAAATATGTACCGCGTATTAAATAAAGGCAAACTTAATGAGCGAACAGTTCACACGTGATACAGGAAGTTTACAACGAAAAAAAGCAAGTCCCGCCAATGTTAATCTCGTAAACGGTACTTACCAGTTACCTCCCCACAAGGCGGTAAGTGGTACAAGGCCGTTCCGAGCCCGTAGGCTCGAGCAAAAATTCCTAGTAGACCCTGATATAATGGGATTGGGTAGCTGTCTACCTCCCAAGACGAGACTCTGCCCTTCGGCATAGCTTCGTCTGGGTTCCTCACTGCCCGGAGGCAGAGAGTTTGACAAGCAGAGTTCGCAAACCCCGAGGGTTGACAAACAAAATTAATCTCGTAAACGACGGTCAATTTCGATGATATGGTGTTAAATGCTTGTCTTATATTTCAATACAAACGATGAAGTTATGTCTGCATCTGCATTGAAGTGACAAAAGATAGACAGGAAACAAATGGATAAACCTACAAAAAATACATCGAATAAAAACCGTACGAATTATTTTGATTGCTTATTAAATTATCTTCAAATATATTCAGAATCGCCTTTTTTTTTCATACGTCTTTTTTTTTTCTTTTTCTTTTTTTATCGATATTGACTTCCTAACTATGTATGCATTTGTACACATTTTCTATGTAAGCACACACGCACGTTCTCTTCTGATATCAATGCGGCGCCCGCTTAACAAAAGAAATCTCTAGCTGACGCCAACTTTTCTTTGCTCTTCTAACAACACATCTGTCAGGAACAAAAAAGAAGTTGTGAAAAAAATTTGAAACATTAATCAGCGTATTTTTCTTTTTTGTAACCGAGGCTCATTTACAACTGGTCCCGTTCTTGTTTTTCTGAACCATTCTTCTGGTTGTTGAGAGAAAAAAATAATACGAGTGGGGATTATTGAAATGTATATTATGAAAAAAAAAAACCTTAGCCATCTATTTTCTTTCGTTAGTATTAATAAATTACAAATCAAAATTATATAAGAGATTATATATATATATATATATATATATATATATGTATGTATATATATATATATGTATGTATATATATATATATATATATATATATATATATATATATATATATATTAGGTTGGTGCAAAAATAATGACGTAATAATGTCGTTTTTTGACGTTATACGTCAAAAAACGACATTATTACGTCATTATTTTTGCACCAACCTAATATATATATATATATTCCGTACTTCTGTTTATATGCCTGTTTGCTTGTGTTTTATACGTTCCTCAGCATTTGGACCTTATGAGTTGATACTTGGCATGTGGTCTCCTTTGGTCCCTGGGGAGGTTTTAGACCACCAACAGGCAAGCGGGCCGTGACCAATCCGCGAGTCAAGTGCAAATTTTCATCATTTTCTACAAAAAAAAAAATGCCCAGAATGCTTGAATTTGAGTTTTTCTATGGCCACAGGGAATATGTCAGCGTGCGCGCCACGACCCGCCCACGTGAGATTTTTGTTTATTTTCTACTAAAATTTGCTCAGGAATTTAAAATATTGTATTTGACTTGTTACGCTTTCATGTGTGCTATATCTTTGTGTTAATAAAGAAGTTTATAAAATGTTTACATTTTTATGCAATAGGTTATTTCATCCCAGGCACCGCTGGGTACTTCTGCTAGTATTTCATAATTATAAGAAAGCAGGATTTAATGCATAATATCGATCTTATAGCAAATGTCAAGACTTTTACATTGTCCATGTTTGCACTTATACATTCAATATATAACTTTGAAATCTTACATAAATTTATTCTAAACCGCCAATTTTTGGAAATAATTCGAAAACATTGTTGATCGTTTTTCTTATAAAAATAAACACTCGAGGTGTATTCAAGACGTTTTGAGACATTTTTTGTAAAGGGAATTATAACTTTACTAAATTATTGTAGTTTTAGTATATAATTACTATACATCTAATAAGTTGACTTGCTAACTTATCTTATTCCACGTTGAAGGAGACGGTTGTAAAAGATCTTTGAAGACACCCTACTAAACACTCCTTGCCGCAGTGGACATGTTTGCAGAATACAGTCAGGACGTGAAGACAATTTGGAAGCTCGCTATGCAATAAAGTTTTCTGTTAAACTGGACAACAATGCTACAGAAACGTATGAAATGCTCCAGACTGCTTATGGATTAACTTGTATGAACCGAGCATCTGGTTTTCGCTGGCACAAGAAGTTCAAGGCCGATGGAGAGGATGTGAATGACGATGCGAGACGGAGACAATGTGGACGGGGACGTCAGAACATCAGAGCTGTTTGAGAAAATTCTACACAGAATTATTTATGAAGATCTCACTCTGTACAAAATTAGTGCAGAGATTATTCACGGGGTGTTCAGTGACGAACAAAAGGAAAGATGAGTTGGTCACAGCAGGTAGACGGTTGATGGTCATCAAAACTGTTCCTCACTCACCCGTCAGTTCAGACTTTGCTACCTTTGACTTTGGTTGTTCTTCTAACAAAAGAGGAATCTCAAGGATGGTCATTTTGGAGGCATGGAGATGAAGAAGGTTGTGACAAGGGTCCTGGACACCTTCATTTTGGATGACTTTCATGGGGTTTTCACGGAGAGGCTGGAGCGGTAAAAGTGCATTGAAGTCAGAAGATCCTATTTTGAAGTTTTTTATTTTTTAAATTTATAAACGTCTCTCCTAAAACCTTGTGGAATACACCTAGTACACACACACACACACACATACATACATATATATATATATATATATATATATATATATATATATATATATATATATGTATGTATGTATGTATGTATGTATGTATGTATGCATGTATGTATATATATATAGAGAGAGAGACAGATAGATAGATAGATAGATAGATAGATAGATAGATAGATAGATAGATGTTACCATCATTAGAAATAAAATCAGTCAAATCTGGCTAGTTATAGTGAAATGGCAAAGAAAATCAATATGAATTGTCTAATATAAATGCCAAATGGTAAACTGTAGGCTTCGACTGAATTATAAGCAAAACTAAATTTGTCCTGATGATGCCATTGTAAATCGGATTTTCTGTCCCTCACATGCAGTCTCAATGTGACTTTGCATTCGAGGATGTAATGTGTATCTTTGTTTTGTGCGTGAGTGACTTACGTGTTTGTTTCATTTAATGTATGTACAAGCACACGCACACACATATACATTTTGACTGAGATTAAATTAGACATTGAAATCATACAATCCTCTCTCACTCAGTCTGGACAAACCCTACCATGGGCTGAAGAATAAAATCATAAATTTAGATACAAAAAATAAAAAGTTTTTAAACCCTAAAAATATAAAATTTCAGTTAACTTTTCGAAAATTATTTAGTAATAAACAGAATTATTTTTAAGTCTATCATTAAAATATACATGCACACATGCAAACATACGTATGTAAACACACACAGACACACACATAAAATTTGAATGAAATTGAAATGGTCATTTGTGTCGCGAAGGATAATTTATCTGTTTGGCAAAAAAACGCGATTAACAGGAAAAGAATATATGCCGGTCTTTTGAAATCATTTTTACGACATCTTCTAAATATATTTTTTAATAAATTTAGTCTTTTAAATGGTCAAACAATTTAGTTTTAAAAATAACTACTGAACAAGTAAGATATTAAAGAAATCTCATCTAATAATTAGAAGAACTTTGACTCATTTGGTTTTTGATGTTTTATGATTCTTTGGAGTTTCATTGTTCTTCATGAGACATCATACGTGTTAATTGTATTTTGATCATTTCAAGGATCAATGATGACATTTGAAAACCGTTTTATGGAAAGCGTTAGAAAAATTCTTAGCAAATTACCTATTCATTTTTTCATCAAGTATTGTTAATTTGTCCATCTCGCCATATCTAACTATCTTTCTAAGGAGAAAAAAAATGTAAAAACCATTAAGTACTAGTGATTTACTCCGTTGACCATCCAATTGCATAATATTTATTTATTCACAGATATATGACGAAAATATTATCTATACCTAAACAAATGCCTTTATCCAAATGATCCAAATAATTCAAGAATATTTTAGGATGCAAATTAAAATTGCTATTGATAGATTTTTACTCTTTTTGGTATGGAATGTATCAGATCTGCTATAAAACATCAAATTCTTTTATTCTTATTTCACGTTTCATAATAATACCCGTATCGGGGAGTGACTTTATTATTATTCTTCCTTTAAATGCTGTGTGCCTTCAGGACGTGAACGATCATGGCTCTCCACAACCTCCTATTCTCCGTAGGTCTAAAATTTTTAAATCTCTTTACTATCCCTATACCAGAACATTGTGGTCCTGCCCACTGTCTCATTTGATCACTGCTTTCCTGATCAATTTAAGAAGTACATTTCTTCTGCCTGATCTCCTACAATAACTCATGTATTTAAAAAATAAAAACTGTTCTGCTATTCTTGGATTATTTTCGTTACATTGCATTTTGAAAAAAAAATTAAAAAAATATTTCCTCGCGCTAAGATGACACTGATAGCCTTAAAAGTGATTCAATAATTTCATTTCCTTTCCTTCATTAGGGAAAAGAATCGTTCAAGCTGTTCATATTTGAAAGTGGAATTCCGAATTTTGATTTTATTTATCAATGGCTCATTCAATATTTGGAATGACCAAGAATACGTCTCCTATGGAAATCTGGCAAATCTCCGTGTGCATTTTGAGTATGAGGGATAGCGAAATGACAGTGCATACATTTTTCTTGTATTTTTGTAGTAAACTAAATAATTGTCAAGGAATATGTCATGATTGAATGATTTAAGATCTTTCAGATCTTAAATCAAAAAAGTATCTCATACATTTTTACTGAAAAGAAATTGAAAGATCTTCATTAAAAAAAAAAAATTGATAATTCTTCATCGTAAGAAAAACTGAAATAGAATCTTAATCGAAAAAGAATCTAATATTGAATATAGAGCAGAGTATCTTTACGAAGTGAGCCACTGCAACGCTATTCATTGAAGCAACAATTGTAAAAGCAGAAACAACTAAGTTTTCCTTCAACGCTATTTTCTTAAAGTGCCTTTCATTTCTGTATCCTGTTTCTGTTTGTTCAGTTGTTAATAAAAACTTCGAAGCCACTAAGTGCTGCTTTTTTTTCCGAGGCAAATATTGCACTCCCTAGATCCTCTTGATATTCTAAAACCTGAAAGAGTTGTTACTGTTTAGTGAGTGATCTTTAACGTAGACAAATGTAAGGAAATTAAAGTGTCTTTGATCATAATAGTAAATCATATCCCGATTTGTGCAATTTACATTTCTAGAATTAATTTACAATACAAAAGTGAGTTTAACAAAATTATTCTACACGTGTGCACGAACAAGAAAAGCAAACAAACCATAAATTACACCTACAAAAATGCAAATGAACCATGAATTATGTGGATAAGAAATATAGATGGACCATGGATTATACAGAAAAGTAAGCATAAGTGGAGCATGAACCATGTGAAGAAGAAAGGTAGGTGAACGATGGACTATGTGGACAAGTAAGTAAGGTGGATCCCTGATTATGTGAACATGAAAGGTAATTGGATTATAGATTAGGTACACAAGTAAGGTATATGGACCAAGATAAACAAGTATAGTAGATGAACACTGGATTATTTGAACATGGAAAGTATTTGGACTATGGATTATGCAGATAAGTAAGTTAGAGGAATTATGAATTATATGGGAAAGAAAGTTAAATGGACCATGGCTAATGTGGACAATTACAGCAAACACACCACCATGGATTATGTTGACAAGTAAGCTAGATGGACTATCGATTATATGGACAAGAAAGGTAGGTAGAACATGGATTATGTGACCAAGATACGTAAATGGACTACGGATTATGTGAACCATAATGTTAGAATGGACATCGATTATGTGACCAAGAAAAGTAGATGGACAACAGATTATCTGGACAAGTCAAGTAGATGGACTATGGATTATGTGGACATGAAACATTTCTTGTACCATGGATTATGGAAACGAAAAGAAATCTTCATTCAATATCAATTTGATTGTTGCGTTGCATGTAGAATATTGTGTGCTTGAAATTTCACTGATGATTTTGCTCTCTAAGTAGGTGTTCACATAACAGAAAGAGGGGATTAACAGAAAGTGGGGATTAGCAGAAAGAGAGGATTAGCAGAAAGAGAGGATTAAACCTGGAATTTAGGAATATAGTAGCCGAACTAAGAATATAACAAGATATTTTCAAAATGCATGAAGGAAGGTTCTATTTAAAATTTACTCGTGTTTAAGCATTTAGAAATATTAACAGCACAAATCAACAATTTACTTTCAAAGGCAAAAATTATTTAACCGTAATTCATTATCCTATCATAACTTAAAGCCATAACATTATGGTAATTTTCTAAGCGTGGCTTAGATGTGACACAAGGCCGAAAGGATGGTGCACCCAGCGAGGATTGAACTCATTACTCACTAATTGTTCTAGTAGGACAAGCTTGCTAACCATTACACAACGTCAAGGTACCCAACCCATCAAATTATGTAGCGTCATAAGATTTTTTTGTATATTTATAAGGTTACATACATTTTATAACAAACAAAATACATAATGCAGTAATTGAGTCGAACAAATAGTGTTTAAAATTCCCTGAAAGATGCAATAAGCAAGGAGTTATTAAAAAAAAAAGATCGAAGCCACGAAATGCTGCATTTTTTCTGGAGTTTAAAGGTAAATTGTGTCCTCTCTTGATCCATTTGAGAATCTAAAACTTGAAAGATTTTTACCTGTTTATTAAGTAGCTTTCTATTCTGATATAGACGAATGAAAGTAAAATAAAGTGACTTCATGTTCCGAGTTCATAATTTGAAAAAAATATATGAAAAATATCCACTATAAATACATTTTAGATTTACCATCTTTGTAAATTTCAGGAGTATCCAATTTTAATAACCAATAAACACTAAATATGGCAAGGAAAACTAATTACAGATTTAAAAACAAAGTCATCAAAGTAGAAGCAATTAATTGCAATAAGAAGCTAAGTATATAAAGGACGGAATTGTTCGCCATTTGAAACACTTCTATTGATTCTCAATCACAAGAAATCAGTGATAAAGTGATATTTTTGTATAAAGCATTAATTTTCATTCACAAATTTAACCTACCACTGAAAATATGAACCTTTATGTCAGCCCCTCAAATTACATTGCGACCTTTTTTTTTTTCTTAAAAGATAAAAATGTTCTTTTTAAAAAAAAAAAAATTCTTGAAAGACAAAACACAAATAAAAATTGGTTCTGAAAGTCTGTGCACCTGTGTATGGCTTACTTTAAGTTTTCCAGATTCATTTTTTTCAAACGTTGAATGTTGACTTTTTATTTTAATTTTAAATTTAATCCAAAATTCAATTTTATTTTAAATGTAATCCACATTTTATTTTAAAAGTAATCCAGTTTTGCTTTTATTTTATTTTTTTTTTAAATAATTCCATTTTCTTTGAGCACTATTTATTCGCAGCCAAAGTGAAATGAAGAAAATATATTTTTATCAGGGAAAAAAGACCGATGTTTTATAAATAACAGTTGCGCTATCTTTTATAATAATAAGATGATAATCCAAATTCTTCATTTTTTAAAATAAATATTCAATTATATTCCTTAATGAGATAGGTGATATGTATTCGGATAGGTGATATGTATTCGGACAGGTGATATAATAATAAAAAATAAAATAAATTTATAATTATATAATATTTAATATTTATAAAAGACATTATCTACTTTAGACAGATAATAAATTCGTTTATTTAAAATCAGAAAGCCGTCAAATAAACTCGGCTATTTCCGTGGAAAGCAAGCGTAGCAAAGCCACTGATTTAAACTTCTAGAATTAAGCAAACAAACAACAACAAGATTTGGGTTGTTGTCAAACAACAACCCAAATCTCTTTTTCCTGTCTTGTATATGACACAAAAAAAATCTGATTCTAAAATTTAAAAAAAAAAATTTAAAAAACCTGGAAAGGAAGTCGACCCGTTTTCCCACAACGATCACTGTTTGTCTTATTTGCTTCCTAAATTTTTTAGTATTTATAACTTCACTGAGTCAAAAGATAAATTTCGACCTCCCTCAAAAAAACATTGAAAATAGACGCTTGAACAAAATCTGTCAAAACATGACTTTCTGAAAGGCTGGATATTTTCGCGTGCCTTCCACAAACATTTTTGGCATCTCAAGTTGCTGCCTTTCTCACCAATGTCGTTCGTTTTAGTCTAACTTTATCTGTGACCGCGTGAAAAAATTACGGATATTAAATTAAAACACGACTGCAACTGATTTTGACATCAGTTGCGATCTTGTTTTAACGGCGTTCGATAATTTGATATCCCTAATATACATAAAAATTAGTTATGCAGAAATAATTTAAAAACATGATTTCATTTGAACATATATTTCAACGTATTGCACCAATTAGGCTAAATATTTCAAATTAAATGGTAATGGTAATGGTAATATTAGCCGTTTCCTTATAAGGAAACATTCGACAATCATTAACCGAGCAACCAGTGCTACTTTCTGTTGAAATTTATAAAATCTTTCTCTTAAAGCAATTTTCAGGAAAATAGTCCAGTAAATGTGATTGCTCTTTCCAGCACTGATTTTTTTTTTTTGGGGGGGGGTCTTCCTAACCTTTTTTTATTTGAAGTAATGTGAAAGCACAGCATCTTGTTTCTGTCATTATTTTCTCTTCTATCCATTTTAGTTGTTGCTGTTTTTTGAAAGTTCTCAGGAGATGTGGTTTCTGTTATTTGCTACAGTTTTTGTGATTCTGTAGCGCCAGGCCGCAAAGTTCAAAGAATAATGGTCTTCGATAAGAGTTACAGGTTTCATCCGCTCGAAGCCATTTTTAACCACTGATTTGAAAAACTGGTTGTTTCAGCTGACAGTTTAGATGTTTCTGAACGAGCCTGGGGCCATGCATGAAATAAAGGTCGTCACTAATATTACTGAAATATGTACTTCTGTAGATAATAGTTGTATCAAACACGATTACAAAAACTTACATGATTTCTGATAAAGAATTTGGGAAACCATGAAAAATTCCATCAAAAAGGCAGAGTCAAGTAAAGATCGTTATCTGATAAGAAAAATGTAAACAAATTCACAATACACACACGGCAATAAAAGGTTTTAGTTCTTTTTTATCCTATGAGTAAGCTTATTTTAAATCTGAAAAGTTGCTATTTTTGATAAAGAATGCACATTGGGAATGTAGAATCCTCATGCGTATCTCGTGAAAGATCAAAAATAAATTTCACATCTTAAGACTTAATTTGGATTTACCGTTATGCACGGTTACCTTATGATTTCGACATTTTGTAATTGAATAATTTCTGAAAGATATTGCCAAAGTTTTACAAAGTACTTTTTTCAATAATAAAATTAATAAAAAATTTGCATTGTGAATTTAGTCTTGCGTTTCTTGCATTTTATCTGTATGTAGCTGCCCAACTTAAACTGAAAAACAATATTTAAACCCTTAAAACCATATATATTCAGCAGAAAGATTTTGATGAACAGTTTATTTTTGTACTCTTTATATAAGCAAATATACAGTGTAACCCGGATATAAGAGAGTTGTCGGGACCGGAGAAGAAGTCTCTTATATCTGGGTTTCTCTTATATCCGGGTTTGGTCTATTTTGTTTAGGTAAGTATGGCTCTAATTTGGGACCAGAGAAAATCTATCTTATATCCGGGTTTCTCTTATATCCGGGTCTCTTATATCCGGTTTACACTGTATTTGTAAATTAAAACATATTTAAGAGTTTCCATTAGAAAATGTAGCAAATAACACAGCAAATTTTCAGCTTTTCCAATTTAGACGATCGGAAGGTTGTTTTTTTGGGGGTTTTTTTTTTAATTAATCATATTTAAATTGATTTCTTGATCTAGGTTTAATCTATGAATGAAAAAATTCAATTATTGGAGAAAGTTAAACATTTATTACGATAAAATGAAATAATTGCTTACGATATTAAGCAGTATTATAATATTATAGCAGTATTACACCAAATTCTAGCTAGAAACAAACTGTAAACACATATATACGAAGACTTTCATGAAAGAAAACAAATATCCACAAATTCTTCGAAAAACATACTTTCCTTTATACATACATTGATGGCGAAATAAAATTCTAACATACTGAATATGTGTTTCAATTTACCTAAAATAAGGCATGCCGGTAAATTATAGCTGGATTACAGTTAAATGATCAGATCAATACGATTTTCAAACTAAGAGCCTTTAGATCTGATATTAATGCACTTTACATCCTCACACGCCTCTATTCTCGCATGCATGCGATCATAAAGCTTAGGCATTAACTATGCACTGATATGAGTGTTACTACGCCTCACCAAAGACATCGAAAAATGTCTTGAAATACTTACTAATCGATAACATGAACATGTTACCCAGGTTAAAATCAGTGACATCATTCAATATGTTGCAAATATATTTTCTGTTAGTTTATTAAGTTTAAAAGCTGTAGTCTTTGTAAATGTTTTATGGATTAAATTAAAATTAAATATTTACATTGAATTTTTCATTTACTGAATAACCTCTACCTAAAGAGGAATAAATTGTTTAAATGTGGAGAATTTCAAGGCACACTTGCTTTTCAATTTGACTAAATGATTATGCTTGTTTTTTTTGTTTTGTTATTTGTTTTGTTTTGTTTTGTTTTTGTTTTTTTTGTTTTTTGTTTTGTTTTGTTTTTGTTTTGTTTTGTTTTGTTCATTTTTAAATAAATAATGCTTGTAATACTTGTGTAAATTCGTGACCGGAATTTGGTTTTGACTTTCTTATGTCACAAACTAAGTCTTTTTCCTCATTAGAGAAACAGCCGTAAACGATACTTGAAAGCATGCCACCCTGAAAACTCGGCGCACTTTATAAACAAATCGGCCGCAGCAGAACCGAAGAATTGCTTTCAAAGTAATTAGGATCCTAATTAAATTGTGAAAATAAAGAATCTGTCGGATTGAATGGTTTTGACGAGAATCAGTTACAAGAGGATAGCGGCGGAGCGGAATAAGTTATGCAAGAGAAAACAGAGTTAAAGAGAGTGATGATAACCAAAATGGTTTATTCGCAAAGCTTGGCCTTGCATGACATTTTATGCATTTGAAGAAGGATAAAGAAAGCAATAAAAAGAAAATGAAAAAGTGAAATAATTTAAGAGGGCGGTGGACAAAGTAGGGGATACAAAAAAGAAGCAACATGCGGAACAGAAGTCGAAGTAAGAAAATAAGACTTTCAGCGAAACATGATGGGAAGAAGAAGATTTAAAGGTTGAAGAAAATGGTGAAAGAATAGTTGATAAAAAAAAGATGAAGGAAGAGATAAATAAAGGAAAAGATGTCGATGAAAAAGATGAAAGGAAACGAAAAGAGGAATTTATAACACATTGAAAGGAATAGGAAAAAAGGAAGGAATAAAAATACCGAATATAAATTGTAAAGAACTTCAGTGTGACTTTGTCTAATTAGAGGAACATCTGCCACACAAAAAGAGGGAAATAATAAACAAATAGGAAGTCGAATGAGAAAAATTGTACGAATTTTTTGTTGAATGGTAACCTTTTAACACAGACGAAATTCGACCTTTCTGTTGACACAGAGAGACATACAGTTGAACTAACATAAAAAGAAGAAAATAAAAAAAGATTAAGCGTGTACACACACAGAAGCACGCACACGCGTAGAAAAAGATAGAAAACCAATAAAAGAAGGGGCAAAAATAAGTTATCAATGCACATACCGTAACACTGTAAATCAATCGACAGAATAATCTAGTTAATTTATATTTTTAAAATATGTTTTCCGAATGTAAATTCTTCTCTTTAGTACCAATCTCAATCGGCAACACTCGACAAATACGAGAACTTGATGGGGGTGGAGGATACACAGAAAGTCGGGAAGTACGATAAGAAAGAAAAAAGGTGTAGAAAAATCGGGATTCTGCAACAATTAAGTTACAGTTAAGTTCTATTGATGTCGTCTGTGACATACACATGGATTAATCCCTTATTAAAACTAGCGATATATATATATATATATATATATATATATATATATATATATATATATTGTGTGTGTGTGTGTGTGCATACGGACAAAAAGTAATGCCTCCTATGTGTTTCCACAGAAAGTACATCAGATACAAGGCGTATGATAGAGTATAAAATTTTTCAGCTACAAGTTATTTTTCACAATGTGCGTTTTCGCCAGTGGAGAAGAGGCTTTCATTTTGTGGGTCGAAAGCTGTACATGGCTACTCGGAATGTAACGTATCACACCCACACACATCAATGTCGCCACTACTGAACGCATTATTTACTATTTAACTATGCTTACATCTACTGATTCGTTTCGGTAAATATTTAACAAGCTTCAATGAATGGCAATATTTGCATTTTTCTGAATTCAGGAATTCAATGGCCCACCTGCTTCGTACAGTTTTATGTCAGACACCATTTTTCCAGACTACCTCTCAGCTTGCTATACAAGGTAAAAATGATGTGCTTATTAACATAAAGGCTTAACCTTTACTGGCATGCCATAAACATTCACACTGGATGTTTCTTTTTTAAATGAAATTAGCAAATATAAACTTAATTTTGGATTTCTGTGTAGCAAAGTTAATGCAAAATTCATAATAGTTATATAATACTTGTGTCATTTCAGATGTGTGGGTAGCGTAACAGTTATCAGTACAGAAAACTGAACAGGCGAACCGAGTTCAAATTTCGGCCTAGTCTGTTGCATTCAGTTTTGTACAAATGCTCATGGGAAAAGCAGAAATCTATCTCTTCTCCTTCTAGCTAGGGGTTAAATAGTAAGGTAAGTTGAGCTCTCCAGAATTGGTCGGATACCAGTTTAATAGAAAGAAAACTCTGAAATCCAGAACTGTGAAGAAGATAACAGAAAACCAATCCACTATCTTTCCTCAGAAATGATTGTAATTTACAGATAAGAAAAGAGAAAGAGGGAGAGAAAGAGAGTAATGATTATCTACGTGGTGAAAGAACGTAGCATTAAAAAAGTTATTTTATGCTTTAACGGGTGCAGATAAAGGTCAGTTATAGCTATATCTTTGCGAAGTATTTTAAACTGAACAATAATGAAGATTTTATAAGTACACAAATATATTAATAGTTGTACGCATTACATGAGAAATCTCAGATTCTTTTTCACAGGTTTGAACAGAAACCAACTCCAAATGGATTTCACGTAAATATTTTCCATTTGTATCTCTTTTTGCATACTTTTTTGTTGCATGTATTTCAGAAAGCTCCTGTGATGCACGCAATAAATGAGGATTATTATTGACCGTCGTCATCGTCGCCGTAGCAGCAGTAGTAGTAGTGTCAGCTGGAGTAGTAATGATTACTACCTTCGATTAATAATTTACTGAAGTAAAATATATCACGAAATGATAATACATAGATATTTATTTGATTAAGCCACTTGAAGATCGTAGCACGTATATGAGTCGGTGTCAGTGAAGAATGAATTCACTGTAATTGGTAAATCATTTAAGAAGTCATAGTGTTTTAGAAAAAGTTCCAACTTGATAACATTTATTGTAATTTATTCTAATTCACCTTGGGTTAAAATGTTTGTCTATTTAGTCAGCAATGGCTGCCCACGGAGATACATTTTGAAAAAAGTAAAGAGACCGAGAAAGTAAATGTTGAACATGCAAAATAATGTGTGTGTGTGTCTGTGTGTGAACACACAGAGAAAGGAACTCATTTGATACAGCAAGAATATACAATCGGCCTCTCTACAGCAGTTAGAATTCTCGGAACAGGTTTAAAACAGTATGAAAATGCCTAGATGAGGCCGTAATAAAAATGATGTCAACCAAGGTATTAATACTGGATATAAGAAAATGTTTTGAAAGCATTTCATTTTACTTATTGTAAGCTTTGATGATAAGCAGTTCTGTTCACCATTAGATGAACAAAAATTGCGGAGTTGCATCAGTCATTATGCAATGCATTAATGTTTTTGGCTTATGCAAATATTTTCATTGCATTACGTGTTATCATTATAAAAACATTTTTATTTGCAATGTGACAAAGGTCTCTGGTCAGACGAGATATAAATCAATGTTTATGTCATTAAAACCATCAAATAGATTAAAATGCAGAAAATAAAAAAAAAACTATCTGAAATTCTTTATGCTGAAATAAATGAAAACATGGAAGAAAAATGATTAAATCCGTTTTAACTTTTCATTTTTTGTGCCACATTTTTATGGAAAGTTTTTAGATTATTTTTAATCAGCTTCATTCTGCAGATTCTCAAAGTTACAGTTCATTTTGAAATACATTTACGTTCATCGCTAATAATGTGCAAAACACGCTATTGCTTGTATATTTGCATATTACTATTATTAGAAGTAGTAATAGTCGTAATAGCACGGTTAGTATTAT
The DNA here is from genome assembly GCA_963932145.1 of Acanthosepion lycidas. Lineage (NCBI taxonomy): Eukaryota > Metazoa > Mollusca > Cephalopoda > Sepiida > Sepiidae > Acanthosepion > Acanthosepion lycidas. Next base: position 20,161,976 of record OZ010606.1, on the reverse strand, counting down.
GAAGGAGTTGAAAAGGCTAAGAAGGTGGGGCGTAAATGTAGTTTTTGTGGCTATAACTTTTTGTCTATAAACTTCGTCATAAAGGAGTCAAAACAACTTCAATATATTTGTTTAATTATTCTATCATATTCTATCATATTACGGTGAGAGATATTTTAATCAACGCGTAAAGTGAATCTTGTAGAACTAAATAATTTAAGTAGAGTCAGAATATATAAAATTACAATACTTTTAATGGCTAACACCAAGTATAGAGTCTTTATTGGAGGTGATTGTCTTTGTTTTTACAGTGAAACGAGGGAAGATGAGAGTAAACAATGCCGGTATAGGGAGTTGTGTGGTTCCTCTGGATTCTTCTTTTTTTTTTAAGTTCTTGTTTCTCATGCTTTTAGCAGCAATTTTGACTATCATGCTGTAACGACTGCAGTATTAGAAACTGCACTGGAATATTTGTCGCTTCTAGAATTAAAACTGAAACAAATTCTTTCGAAACAAGACACTCAAAAATTTCCAACAAAGTCAAAAGTTATGAAAAACTTTCAACAGTTGGAATAAAATGATATTTCGTTTAAAGTTCATACCAGAAATTCGATTCATTTTTCCATATTCATAATTTGATGAATTTAATTATATTTTACGTTTATTTTTATAATTTAAAATCGAGTTTCAAATGAATGGGAATTTTGTCAATATCATTTTTAGCAGAATCGAATGAAAGAAATGTTCGAATCTTTTGGTAAAATATGAAGAAAGAACTGATGGTTATTGCAAGTACGATTCTTTTTTTAATCGGAATCACCACAAGCAAGGCAGTAATGTCACTAAAACACAAGGGGTTACAAGATGTGGAAGAATTGGGAACAGAAAAATTAATGATGAACAGAAAGAGAAGAGAGTTATCAGGTGGACAGTAGATAGCGATTGGCATTGCATTTAGATTTTTGCAGATTAAAGTTGGCTGGAAGGGATTTCCACAAGTGAAAAGTGTGAAAGAAGAAACTGTTATCATAGAATTTATGGCTACATCTAACCAGCTCAAGTGTAAATTGATGGAATCTCGACGCCAGTCTAGTGCTGTGTTTAAATTAAAAAACTCTAGGTACCATAGCGAAGGGCTCATTCGCGCAATTACCATGAAAGTATTTATTAAAAAAGACATAGGGAGGTAAACTTTAAGGCAGTGGGAAAATGACTGGAGCTGATCTGCCAGATCAGGGCTCATAAGATTGCAGATTCTTCTTTGGATTTTATCAAGGAGCTCATGGTAAATAGCAGGAGCACTGGACCATATGTGGCAGCAATATTCTAAGCATGGACGAATGGTAGACTTATAGATATGTAAGATAGATTCTGGAGAGAAAAATTGTCTCGCCCGATATAGTGAATTTTCTTAGCAGCTGACACAGCAATGAATTCAATATTCAGTCTTTTCACTTCATATCAACAGAGAACATGAGCCTGAAAAGGCACAATGTGTTACTTGGAGGATAGCATCAGCCATGCCGAGGGAAGACAGCTAGGGGTATTTTAGATGATTAATAGAGAGAAGTTTAGTTTTGGAGACGTTAAAATTAACAAGCCATCTTTTGCCCCAGTTAACAACGGACTTGAGGTCGTTTTGGACATCGGCTGCCATTTTAACCTTATCAGACTGATAAGCCTTACTATCGAGACAGGAGTAAATCGTTGTGTCATCAGCATAGATACCAAGTTGAGAGCTGATGTAATCAGGAAGCTCATTAATGAAAATTAAAAAACAGAGTAGGACAAAGGATGGAGCCCCGGGGGGTGGGGGGCACCTGCGTTAGTATGAAAGGATTCGTAAAGCACAAAAGCTTAACTGTTTAAAAGTAGGTCTGCTCGATAACTGTTGAAATAAACTTGACCATATTTAAAGCTAAAACATGTAAACGGATATTTAAATACAGTTTATTTCAAAACCTTAACATTTATACTATAAGAGTCGATACAAAATGTTAGGAGTGGAAGCAATAGAGGAGACCACAGAGTGTACTTGAATTCAATTTGTTCATATTTGAATGTGCAAATTGTTTGTTAAAGAACCGTTGTTTTTGCTCAGTCATTCCGGAAAAAAATAAACAAACTGGAGAAAGAACAGAAAAATAAAATGAACGGTTTGTATGCATGTGTGTACATTTACAGAGGATGAATATAATTGTTGTTTGGTTTGGTATTCTGGAATTTCGGAAGAGTCAATGGCGGAAAACATTTTTGTTTATGTTGTATTTTTCAATATATCAATTAGAATTTTTTTTCTTGGTCTGTAGGAATGCCCTTAGATATTCTTGGATTTTCCAAACACTCCTTACAGAAGAAACAAATGATGACAACTCTTTCGTGTGCAGTCTCTCTTTCTCATTTTCTTTGTTATGATTTTCTCACCTCTCTTTTCTATTTTATACTCTGTATCTCTTTCTCTTCCTCTTTTACTTTCTTTCTTTTTTTGCAGAAACTCTCGCGCACACACACACACACACACGTGTGTGTGAGGGTGTAGATAGCTAGGGGTATATATATATATATATATATATATATATATATATATATATATAACATTATATTATATATAATATATATATATATAACATTATATTATATATAATATATATATAACATTATATTATATATAATATATATATATATAACATTATATTATATATAATATATATATAACATTATATTATATATAATATATATAATATATATATATATAATATATATATATAATATAATATATATATATATATATAATATATATATATATAATATATATATATATATATATAATATATATATATAATATAATATATATATAGAGAGAGAGAGAAAGAGAGAGAGATATAGTAAGGAGTAAAATAAATCTATTAAATTTATTAATAAATATTACGCACTTTTTTTTAAAAATACATTACATAAAAATTTTAATTATCGACGTTAACTAAATTTTAAATTAATTTCAACTTTAAAAATGTGACAACTTATCTGAAATTGTCCGATTATGTATTGGAAAATTTTGCCCTATAAGAATGACATTTGTATAAAAATCTAAAGTAAATAAATATAGTAAAAGTTTCAATGTGTGTGCGTGTGTGTTGGGAAAATAGTATGACAAATTGGAAAAAAGTTTTGTGTCTTGTTTCATCCGTTAGGACTTCAGTAGATTTCATTATATATATATATATATATATATATATATATATATATATATATATATATATATATATAATCTCAAAACTACTCAAAAAAGGAATTTTATTGAATTCCAATTTAAAGAATAAGCTTCAGTTTTTAATATTCACACCGTTTCTTTTATTTTGTATAAAGTTTTGCAGCATAAAAATGGATCATAATAACAGATAATTGCAATTATTCAACAAGTCGGGATTTGATTTATCGTTTCTTATAAATTAATTAGAAATTCAGAATTCATATGTAAGATAACAACTTCATAATTTGAGACAGTAGCAAGTATTGATATTTATACCCCGAAAGTAATTTACAACCTAAGTGTTCTCAAGAAAATATTACATTGATTCGATGTTTCCAATGATAAGTTTGTGTTCTTGACTTTAACGAACAGGCTAAACCGAAACTCGACAGCAAACAAGACTTTTCTGAGTAAAAACGCATTCAGGATAAAAAAATTTCTTGAAACAAGACTGATTTTTGTTTCTTTGTTTATTATTTTAGTGGGGGTGACAGAGGTTAGAAAGGGCGACAAGAAGAAAATGAGTTTGTCGGCTTTTTAACTAAGTTGCTGAATGATAATAAAATGGCAAAAAGGATCAACGTTTTCATGTAAAGGTCAAGTCAGCCTTAAATAGTTGCGATTTTTGTCACCTCTCCAACCTGGAGACTGAAGGAACGAGAATAAAGACAAAATACAAGAAATTAAATTTGACATTTCAAATTATTAACCTTAGCCCCCGTCCAGAAAAGTCCTTTATGCATATTAACTTGGAACGTGCTTAGAAGAGAAGAGGTTGACAGCGAAAATAGAAGTAACAACATTAACTCAACAGAATGGTTGACCATGAAGAAAAACGGGACATAAGTAGAACAACACTAAAATAAATTAGATTAGAAAGTATCTTTGTGTCGGCTATGGCAGCAAAGAAAAAAAAATAATTTGATTCATTCAGGTCGATTGATAATGTAACTTTTAGTATTAATGTAACTTTTATTAAAGAAAGAAAGCACCACATTCTGACAAACGATAAACAAATATTTTTCATTTCTATGAAGAAAAAATAAAATTAGGGATATGTTATATGATAGAAAAACAATCGTTTCTGTTCACTTGCATGTCTGGAACGAATTCATTCTACGGTTAAGGAAAAAACAATGGTCTTCCCTAAAGAATTATTAATTAAAATATCTTCTAAACTATTCAGTGTTGATACTGAAACCCAAGAACTTTTAGATTTTCAAATTACATTTGTTTATTCAAACATATATCAGCGCTTGAAAGGATGAAAACAATATTTTTCAACTCTTCCTATATACCCGACACACTAATCGAAAGTTATGTTAGCATAAAACAAAATGCAGTGAATGTGGCCAAAAATTCGAATAGTGTTTTTTTTTAAATCATTTTACCTCAAGCAAGGCAATAAAGCCACTAAGACGCAAGGGTTAACTGGGTGTGAGAGAATACGAGAAAAATATTAAGGAGAAAGAACAATAAAAGAACAGAAACTAAGAAAACAGAAAATTATAAGGCGTGTTTTACTTCAAAGTAAAAAAAAAACAAACATTTATTTCATCAAAATATAAAATACTAGAATTTTTTTGTAACACACTGACTCGTTTTGAAATCCTCACAGTATTTAGTATTGTTTATTAAATGGATTTTAAAATAGAGGGAGTATTTTGTTTGTTAAATAATAAAACTTTTAATTTTTCCAAAAATATTAATAAAAATTTATTGTACTAAGCTACGCACTCAAGTAAAACCAATTGTACTTTGTACCCACCCCCTTTATTTGTTTGTACTTCTTCCCAAAATTTGGTTTCAATCAGTCAATGTATAACTATTTTAGAGAGTCACAGAATTTTATATATAGAAGAAGTTTCAGGTAATCAATTTACCTTTTTAATTAATATCAGTGGGAAATTTGAGTTTGGTGGCAAGTACAGATTTTTATACTACTCATAAGGCAACTCTTCGTCAAGTGTTTTCAGATTTTCTTTTTTCTTTGTCTTGATGTTATTCAAATCAACAAAGCCAGATTCATACAAATAAGTTGAGAGCCGAGTATTTTTTTCTACATAGTGTTGGTTACTGTATTGGAAATTACTAGACAAAGACATTAATTCAATTTTAAATAATCATTAAGCAACAATCATTTTAAAATCAGTTTTAAAATATTTTTCTTTCTGGGATAATTCGTAGACTTCAGATCTTATGACTTGACTTAATCCAGTCGGGTAGCTTAATGCTCAATCCAGAAAATAGTCACCAAATATTTCTTCATTAAATCCAAATGATCTGAAATTCATTCTTTGATATTGGAATATTTGCTGGAGGCACATGTTTTGGAAAACAAACTGAAATTTCTTTCATTTTTTACCAAAACTTTATTGAAAGCATGAAGCTTATTATACGTGGGTGTTAAAATATTTTTTTTCTTTCACTTCATGTTAAACTTTAACTTATCAAGACTTTCCGAAAAATAAGCCGATTTTGAATACCAAAGTTCATGTAACATTTCACGGAATTTTTGTTATCGTCATGAGTAAAAATTTCATACATTTTGTATTTTAGTTCATAGATACGCGTACTTAACACACGAATCCTCGTTAGCCAATGAACCATAGTGAGGAAAAGAAACGTTTTATGTTCAGAAACCATTTCATCGGATTTTTGAAAACACAATTTAAAATAATCTATTTTAATGAAATTTATCACATCTTTACGACGTCATTCAAAACTTTTCATTATGACCAATCATAGATCAGGTACTGACATCAACACAATTCTCCTGAGGTAAACTTACAGACACCACGTAATCATGCAGAACATGAAAACTATCTTAACTATGGTTAGTTGCCGAAATTTCATATTTGCAACATAAATACTCTTCTATATTCTTTTTCGTATATGAAGCAAACAAATTAAAGTTCAATTATTATCATACAATTCGTCAATCTGTACAATGCATAATTCATTAAATTTTATACAGTGTCTTCGTTATAACCAGGCAAATATGCAATACATTTTACCATGTAAATTATGAAGGAAATTTATTAATTTAATTTTTATATTCTGGGACACACATTGTTCGTACAACTGCCTCGCAAGCAGGCAGGATTAAATATTCTACAATTGTGGATGGTCTTATTACTTTGGCAAGAAGTTCAGCGATAAGATAACTGCTTTCTAATTTTTCTAATTTAACTTACCTCTAATTTTGAACATTTTAATGAAATATTTTTTTTAACAAATTTAAAAAATACTCAGAAGATTTGCCATATACTTTTCAAAAAGGTCTTTGAATCCAAATCGAGAACATGCTTTCATTTGACAATTTTTCATCAGACTTTGGGATGCTTTATTTTCATTTATTTTGTTTTCGTGTGGCCTAAATAAAACCCATTACTACGTAATTTTCATTAAATAATCCACTTTACTTTGAATGTTTATTTGCAATTGATGTTCCCGCATTCGAAAGACTTTGGATTTGGATTATATCATTGGGTAGATTCAAGATTTCGATAGTATCATTCAGTAAATTCGGGATTCCGATATTATCATGGGGTAGATTTGTGATTTAGATAGAATCATTGGTTAGATTTAGGATTTGGATAATATCATTTGTTACATTTGGGATTTGAATAGCATCATTGGGTAAATTCGAGATTTTGATAGTATCATTATGTTGATTTGGGATTATTATGGGGAATATTCGGGATTTGGGTAGATTTGGATACTATCTTTGGGTAGGTTGGAGATTTGGATAGTATCATTGAGTAGATTCGGGATCCCGATATTATCATGAGGTAGATTCGGGATTTGGATAGTATCATTGGGTAGATTTGGGACTTGGATAATATTATTGGGTAGAAAATCAGGATTTCAGTATTATCATGGGGTAGATTTTGGATTTGGATGCTATCATTGCTTAGATTTAGGATTTGGATAATATTATTTGGTATATTTGGGATTTGAATAGCATCATTAGGTAGATTTTGATATTATCATTAGGTAGATATGGGTTTCTGATATTATCATGGGGGTACATTCAGGATTTGGAAAGTATTATAAAGTAAATCTGAGATTTTGATAATAAGATTTGGTAGATTTAGTATTTCGATAATGTCATTTGGTAGACTTGGGATTTGAATAGCATCATTAGGTAGATTTGGATAGTATAATTAAATAGATTGGCGTTTTGCATAGTATCATTGGGAAGGTTTGGTATTTGTATAGTTTCATTGGGTAGATCTGCGTTTTGGATAGTTTCATTGGGTATTTTTGGGATTAGGATAGTATCATTGGGTAGATTTGGGTTTTGGGTTGTATCATTGGTTAGATTCAGGATTTTGATATTATCATTGGGCAAATTCGGGATTCCGATATTATCGTGGAGTAGATTTAGGATGTGAATAGTATTATTGGTTAGATTTAGGATTTGGATAATATCTTTTGTTAGATTTGGGATTTCGATTATATTATTGGGTAAATTTTGGGATTTGGATAGTATCATTGGGCAGATTTGGTTAGATTCGTGATTTCGATGATATCATTGGGCAAATTCGTGATTCTGATATTATCATGTGGTGAATTTGGGATTTGGATAGTATCATTGGTTAGACTAGAGTTTTGGATAGTATTCATTGTGTAGGGTTGTGATTTGGATTGTATCATTGGGAAGATTTGGGATCTGGGTATGCGGCTCGGATTGAGGAATCGGAGAGCCAAGTTCGAATTCCAGTCGAATCCATTACATTCACTTACGTCCTAATATTCTTGGGAAAGGTATGAATCCTCTTCTTCTCCCCAACCCCAGCTATGAGGAAATAGCAGGACAGGCCGGCTTCTATAGCCTTGGATGGCAACCTACTGCGGGAAAAAAATCTGCCTCGTCAGTTATGTATCGAAAGATACATGATCGCCTAAGCGTGTATCACGCATGGCACATAACTGACAGATCATTGGCTAGTTTTTCGTTTTGGATGATATCACTGAGTAGAATTAGAATTTGGATAGTATAATTGAGATCATTTGGATAGCACATAACTGACAGATCATTGGTTAAATTAAGGTTTTGGATAATATCGCTGGGAAAATTTCGGATTTGGATAATATCATTGGCAGACTTGAAATTTAGATAGTGTCATTGGTTAGATTTGGGATTTCGATGATGTCATTGAGTATATTCGGTATTCCGATATTATCATGGGGTAGATTCGGGTTTTGGAGAGCGGGAAGATTTGAGATTTGGATAGTATCTTTGGGTAGATTTGGTTTTAGACACTATCATTGTCTAGATTTGGGATTTCGTTAGTATCATTGGTTAGATTCGGGATTCCGATATTATCCTAGGGTAGAGTCGGGATTTGGATATTATCATTGGGAAGATTTTGGATTTGAATAGTATCAATGGGCAGATTAGGATTTTTTTAGTCAAACCTACCCAATGATACTATTGGATAGGTTTGACTTTTGGGTTAATTCGTGATTCCGATATTATCATTGGGCAGGTTTGGGATCAGATAGTAACATTGGGTTGATTTGGTATTTCAATAGTATCATTGAGTAGGTTCGCGATTTTGATAGTATCAATGAGAAAATTTTGGATTCCGATAGTATTATTGAGTAGCTTTAGGATTTGGACAGTATCATTGTCAGATTTGCTATTTCGATAGTCTCATTTTCTAGATTCGGGATTTGGATAGTATTATTGAGTAGATTTGTGATTTCGATAGATACTATCAATTGGATAGATTTGGGTTTTGGATAGTATCATTGGTTAGATTCGTAATTTTGATAGTATTATTGGGCAAATTCGGGATTCCGATATTATCATGGAGTAGATTTGGGACTTGAATATTATCATTGGTTAGTGTTTTGCATAGTATCATTGAGTAGGTTTGGGAGTTTCATTATGTGGATTTGGGATTTTGGATACATCAACTGGGATTTCGATAGTATCATTGGATAGATGTTGGATTTCGATAATATAATCCTTCTAACACTTTCGCCCGGGCCCCTCAACCTCCGACGTCTTACTCTCTGGGTTGAGGTGTCTACTCGGTCCTAACCGAACTTAAGGGAGTGGCCATAGGTCCCCTGAGCATCCGTAGATTATTCAACCGGTCTGTTGGTTTAATCCTGCTTCCTGCCTACGCTTGTTTGATCAAAAAAGCAGAAGTTATGTTCATCCATTCACGGTCGACTGAAGATGTAGACACGGCTGGAGAGTCTGCGTTAAGAAATTCAAAATGCAGCAAAAAAAAAAAAAAAATAATAATAATAATAATATCTGCAGAAAGCCGGACAAACAACTATTCAATGATTGAATTGTTAATGTCTTTTATATAGCAGAAAAGAATAGTAGAAAAAAGAAAACGGGTTACAGAAAAGAAAAGTAAGTGACGTAAAAACGCATACACTCTGTACATTCTGGACAGAGAGAGAGAGAGAGAGAGAGAGAGAGAGTGTGTGTTATGATTAACTTGTTGTTGTCTCAGAATGATATACGACTGTTGCGATGGGGGAATAAGATTTCTGTGAGCGGCTTAAAGTTTATAGTGGCGTTCCTCCTTAGCAGCAGTAACAGTAGTAGTAATATTCGTGGTAGCAGAAGCAGCGGTACTTATATCAACAGCACATGTTAGCGGAATCTTCGTTCCAATCTCTGACGTCACTTTCTCTCCTTCTTGAGTCTCCAACTCGACTCTCCACTGTCTCTAGCCCAACTCTTGCCCAGGCTAATTCTCTTCTGTCTCTCTCTTCCGTCTGCCTCTTCCGTCTCTGATCCCAAACCTACCCAATGATAATATCCATTTCCCGTCTCTTCCGTCTCTTTTTCAGCATATCTACGCGTTTATATAGAAAAATCCGGCTGGTTACAACTGAACCTTGGCCCTACCACTTCGCACGTGATTATCACGTGATTTTGGCTGCTTCAACCAAAATCATGTGAATTACAAAGTTCCTTCTACCTTACTCAGCTCTATTTCAATTTTTAATCGATAAAAATTATTTCGACCTTTTTCATTGTCTTTTGATAACCGAGATTCAATGGGTAAAACTTCTGCCCTAGATCAAATTTCCACACCAGTAAACAAAAATGCTCTGATCTAATTTCGCTGTTCAAATCCACCCAATTTCACTAATATATATATATATATATATATATATATATATACGTGTGTGTGTTTCCCAAACTCTCTCTGCCACAGTATCATCCGGAAGGGTTTTGGGTAGTATCATTGGGAAGATTTGAGATTTGGATTGTATCACTGGGAAGATGTGGGTTTTGGATTGTATCATTGTGAAGATTTGTGATTTGGATAGTATTATTTGGTACATTTGGGATTTAGATAGTGTCATTTGATAGAGTTGGGATTTGGATAGTATCATTGGGAAGATTTGAGATTTGGATTGTATGTTGGGTAGAGTAGGGTTTTGTATATATCATTTGTACAGATTTGGGAATTAGAGATTATCATCGGCTGATTTGGTGTTTCGATAGTGTCATTGCGTAGATTTGGGATTTGGATAATATCATTCGAAAGATTGGGGATTTGGATAAGTATCATTGTCTAGATTAAGGTTTAGGGTAGTATCATTGAGTAGATTTGGGATTTGGTTGGTATCATGGATTTCTATAATGTCATTGGGCAGATTCGGGATTCCGATATTATTATGGGTTAGATTCAGGATTTGGATTATTATTGGGCATGTTCAGGATTCGGATTGTATCAATCGGCAGATTTAGGATTTGGATATTATAATTGGGTAGATTTGGGTTTTCGATAGTATCATTGTGTAGGTTTGGGATTTGGATAGTGTCATTGGGCAGATTTGGGATTTGGATTGTATCATTGCTTCATTCAAATATTATCTTTATTGTCTTTATTTTTGTTAAGAAATATATTCCTTTGTTAAGAAGAATGTTCTGCCTAAATGCGCATTTTTTGTGAATGAATAAACTGTGACGAAAAGGTTGTAGCGGCACCACTCCCTTATAGCGTCCGTGGAAACTGCTGCGCCAACAATCAGTATAAAAAACCAACTTCCGAAATAGAGATATGAGTCATAGTGGAAAGGGTCAAACAAGGAAGGCAACTAATGAAAACAAAGATTAAATATATTTTGAGGTAGCAAACAGTTAACAATAATTTTTTAAATTAACTTAGTTTTATATTCAGTTCATGTCCAGTTTGTCTGATAAGCGTGTAGAAAATATACACCGTTTTGTTAAGTGAGAGAAAAAAATCAGCATGAATGTAAAATGTGTTCGACAAACGAACATAGAAATCATCATCTTTATATTTTGGTGGTTACTAAGGCAAAAAATCTTTGTCAAAAAATTGGGAAAAGGAAAAATGGAAGAAAGAGTACTAAAAAGTAAAATAAATATCCTTTTGCTTACCTCGATAGCCGCCTCCCACCTCAGCCCCTACTCAATCGTCAACTATGCTAGGTCCTTTGATCACGCTAAGCCGATTCATCCTAACATCGAATTCGTAAAAAAAATATGCGCTTTTTTGGTCTTCCTCTTTCTCAACCTTTCATTTCATGTCCCAGAACGAATTGTTTTTTTTACTTTTTTTCAGTGAAAATGTCTCGAGGTAAAAAAAAAAGCTGCTATGCTGAGTACGTTTTCTCGATATTTTTAGCAGACCATTTGCTTTTTTTTTTCATCAATTTTGTATATTTCATTTCAAATCTCGCAGTAATGACCAAATGGAAAAATCTGTTAAAATATCATACAAGCAAAATATGTCTCGATAACGATGCCATCAAGAACTTTTTTGATCTGAATGCTAACTGAATAATTATAATTTTCACATGACTCAAGTCTCTTACGAATGAATGTAAGCACACGTGCCTCCATAATAACAGATTCTTTTTATCGTGTCATAGATCTTCAAAATGATGTATATGAATAAGTTTTGGTTTTATTAGAATCTATTTAAAAATATAAATCAATAAAACCAACAAGATTAAGAATTCTGTCAAAAACCAGTTGGACGTGTTCTTAACAACTCCACTACTTGCAACAGAAACCACAGCAGCAACAAGTAGGGTGCTGAGGCTTAAACCTGTACCTTACAAAGCCTACATGCATATATCTTTCAAAATGATATGTGAAAAAGATGGATATTTGGGAATTAATGAGTTAACTTAATTTAACCATTATGCATTTCCCTGCTTAATCTGAAATAAGTTTGCTTCTTATTATCGACCTGGCAAAAGAATAGCGGTAATTAAATAATGAAAATATTTATCTTATTGTTGAGGGGTCCTCCCCTTTTTACACAAATGGACTCACCCAGTATATACATATACTACGGCTACGTGAAGACCCGAGAGCAAGACCGGAAGAGAGGGAGAGTGAAAGGTTGTAGGTAACCGGAAGAGTGAGAGTAAGGTAACAGACAGTCAGAACGAGCAGTGAATCACAGTGAGCGAGCACGTAGACTCAGTAAGAAGTCATACAGCGATACTTCAATACCAAAGACTGTATAGATATTTTGCTAGTAACCCGTATTCCTGGAACTACTAACCTGCATTACCAGTTTGTATTATTGCGTTAATACATTATTTTCCTATATTCATTCTTGGCGTTTGTTATTTATTGGTACCGGATTTCATCCCGGAATCCACAACATTTATCTTCAGTAATAAATTATATAATTTATTGACGTCTGATACTTTGTCTTAGCAGATAAAATTATCGAGTAAGAACTCCAAAAAGGAAATTTAAGACGTACGTTTTATACGATGTCATTTCGGCAACTTATTCCTAAATTTGTAATAGAGCGGACATTTTCCTTACAGATTATGTTATCTTGTTTCTTCCACTTGAAGTACGACTTCTTCAATTGTCAAAAATGTCTGCTACACAAGTTACAGTCTCACAAATGTATACTGAAATCGATATTGAAACATTCACCTGTGAGACTTTTTCCAATGGTGTTTAATTATAATATTACAAAAATTGCAATTAAAGTTGTGGCTATAGTCCCTTTTAATTTATGTGCACCAACGTATTTTGCAACCAACGCACAAAGGAAATTAATGCGTGTACAAAAGATTACTTACCAAAAATAATTTAGTAATTAATAATTCTAAGTCTTAATCTTAATTTTCTGTTAACTAGTTAGTTTTTCAAACACCACATTTGTACTTGACTAATTTCCTATTCCGACAGATACAAGCATTCAATGGGCAATTACTTTTGTATTAGGAGAAAAAAATATTTTTGTCTTACGAGAAAAAAATTCACAACATAATTTTTTTACAAACACTGAATACTAAGAGCTAAAAGTAACATTGTATATGGTTTTAAATAGTTACCTGTACCTAAGAAAAGAAAGTTTCAGTCACGAACAAAAATTTTCTCCTTAACTATTATGTGATTATAAAATCTGCAATTGGTCTTAGATATATATACATATAGGACTTTGGAGTAAAAAATTAATTTTCAAGAAGGCTACAAAACCTATCAATTTATATAATCAGTGTAAGTATGCCCGTATTTACAGTAACACGATGTTTAACTGAAGAAAATGTTTCACTTAATTCTCAACCTGAAGTGTGAGCGACATCCAAGGAAAATTTTCGTATTTGAAATTCACTTGAAATCAGAGTAAAACTTTTCCTTTGCAATCTCTTTTTGTAAGTTACATAGCAACTTCCTGTGATAAGATATGTGACTTGTTAGCCTAAAAATGTAAATGTTTTTGTTTTCAATTTCGGATATAATTTAATATTCTTCCATTCGTTCTTTGTTAGGTATTGCAGGTTTCGTATCTAAAAATAGCTTCCTTTTCATAAGCACATGATTCTCTTTAGAACATTTTAAGTGGATTTATTGTCACGAGATTTTTAAATGTTTAAATGAGTTTGAAATAACTTTGGGATCGAAATATCACACTCAGTTGTTCAGTGATCTGTAATAAAATTATATCTCGCTGCATCCTAATTATATATTTGATAAACTATTCGATGTTATAGATGAAAAATAAGACAATCTAAAAAGTAAGCTGCTTTATAAAGATGGAAACGATTTTCATTCAGAAGGCCGTCATTTGAATCAAAATCTCAAATCAGAACGTCCATATTTTTTACATCAAATGCATCTTCTTTATGTTGAAATTCATGTACGCTAATTTGAATAATTTCTCTGCGAATCTATTATAACTTTGGTCTTGTATCAACTGCTTAAAGCCAATATCACGAAATGTTTAAATATTTATGAGTTCATCCTCTTTTAGAATTACAATGATATTCTTAGTAATTGTTTCTGACAAAGTGAATTTTGAATCATTTCACTCAAGTATGTTTCCTATATCCAAAATAACACAGTATTGCCTTTAATCAACGTAGTGTATTTTATAGTTTTTTATTTTTGTTTTTATTCTTTAATTACTTCACCCCAAGCAAAGCGGTAATGCCACTAGTAAGCAGTGGGTTAAAAAGAGTGAAGTTGGAAGAAAAGACTGAGTATAGCGGGGATTGAGGAAAGGATAAAAGTTGAACGGCATTCAAGAAAATAGAAGATGGCGACTGACGTTGAATTTACATTTTTGAAGATTGTAGTTATCAGGGAAACAAGTAAACGAAAGGGAGTTCCACGGGAAGTACGAGAAAATGTTACATTTAACTATTTCAGTAGTAAAAGGGTGGGACCTAAATGCCAATCTAGTAGCACGCTTAAATTCATGTAGTCAAAGTATCAAGAAAAAATCTCGTCAAAGCAGTTGCCATGAAAATATTTGTAAAAATAACAACAAAAAAAAACAGAGGGAAGCCACATCACGTTGGTGAGAAAATGACTGGAGTTGAGATGCTAAGTCAGGATCGATTACGTTGAAAATTCTTCTTTGGATCAAGAACCGCAAGATGAATAGCAGGAGCACCAAACCAAATATGGCAACAGTATTTAATGCACGGACGAATAGTAGATTTGTAAATGCACAAGAAGAACTCTGACGAGGAAAACCTTCTGGCACGACAAAGTTACCCAACTTTCTTTGCAGTAGATGTAGGTATTCATTCAACGTAATTATTCCACTTCAAGACAGTTGAAAATGTGAGCCCAAGAAGCCACAGTATGTTCCTCTCCATGAGTTAAGTATCAGTCATGCTGATGGCGGGTAGGAAAGTTCCTCTATGGTGATCAAATTAGAGCAGTTTTAATTTGGAGACATTAAATTTTAAGAGCCATTTCCTGCCCCAGTTAACCACAGATTGAAGGTCCTTTTCAAGAGCAGCGGCCAGGTTAATTTTGTCAGCTCTCACAGATTTGCTATTGGGACAGGAGTAAATGGTAGTGTCATCAGCATAAATGCCTACTTGGGAACTGATTACATCAGTCATATCATTGATGAAGATCAGAAACAGCTTAGGACCCAGGATAGAACTTTGGAGGGCAGCCGCTTTCGTTTGAAAGGCTCTGGAAGCTAACAGGTTCAAAACGACCTTCATTTCACGATTTGATAGGGACGATTGGATTAAATGAAACTGGAATACCGTAACCCTGGATTTTACGTAGAAGAACAGCGTGCCAAACCCTGTCAAACGACTTCGAGATATCAAGAGTCACAGCTCGAGCTTCGCCGTTATTATCAAGAGCTTGATATACATATTCAGTGATGGCCGTTAAAACATTAGCGGTAGACTTGGTGAAGCAGAAGCCATATTGTTTGTCAGAGAGTAGGCCGTGAGAAGTAAAATGCTTAACCACTTCAACATTGATTAAAGCCACGAATATTTTGTCAAAAAGCGGCAGGAGATTAATAGGGCTACAGTTAGAGGGGTCAAAATTTTCTTAAAAACAGGACCTACAGAGGAGGACTTCCAACAAGCTGGAAAACAGGAAGCAGCAAGGCAATAGTTGTAGAGTTTATAGAGAACTAGAGGCAACTCAGGAGCACATTTTTTTAGGACAATGGCTGGGATCCCGTCACCTCCACTTGATTTATGGGATTCTAATTTAGAAATGATGCTTGAGACCAGTGACGGAGTTATATGCATATCACTCAGAAGAACATCTGTCCTATTGGGGAAATTAGGTGTGAGTACTCCAATTGAATCGAGTGTTGAGTTGGAAGAGAATTTCCGAGCAAAACATTCAACCTAATCTGCTGTAGATGTCAGGACTTTGAATTGATTGAAGGATTGAGATTTTGCTATTGTTCCGAACACTCTTGCAGAGCCACCAATAATCTCTAGAACCGAACTTGCGAGATGCTATACGTTGGTTCATTCTATCAGCAAATAGCATCTTCGTTTGTTTTTTGTTTTGTTTTGTTTTTGAGGACACGCTTGCATTTATTACAAACAGAAACAATGAGATGTCTGTTGCAATCAGCCATGTTGCTGGAAGAAGTGATTCCCGTGGACTATAGCGACCGAGCATGCAGGTGAGAACCAAGGAGATGAACGCTATTTAACATGGCATTTCATTGCTGGAATGAAAGAAATAGGATGTCCGCAGACTTTTCGAAAAGGAAAAATTCCACACTGCAAAAGTTAGTACAAATACCACAAATGTTGGAGAAAGGTTTAGGAGTTTAGATGTTTTTGTTGAGCTGGTTTAGGTTTATATCTTTGGTTACTTATAGTTATGGTGTGTTATTTTGGTAAGGAAAGGCCTAGGCTAGTAGTAGCAGTCAGTCGTCTAATGCAATATGTGCAGGAAGGGAACTGACGCAGACTGCAACATAGTGTGGTCTCGGTGTTGCCCACCGGAAGTGCTTGCAGATACGTCCTTCCATGCGGGACATGACACTGCAAGAACCTCGAGATTATGCAGCATCTCAAGACGCTACACAAGAGTTCGGGTTCCTAATTACTAGTCAGTAGCAGCAACCAGAAAAACGCCAACCCGCTACTCTCAGAATGAAGAATACTGCCACCATTTACACAAATCATGAAAAAAATCATGATAGCACCACTATAAAGGCCTGAGAATAGGAAAGGAACCGGAAAACCATCTCTACACAGAAAACAAGGGATGAGCTTCAACTCCTGTTCAAGAGAAGCGGAGAGTATGGACCGGGCAATAGGAAAGCCTATCTACTGCTATTAAAAAAAGAAAAAAGAGAAAAGGAGGTACTAAGTTCTAACTTATTTAAAGTCGAAATGTCCATTAGAAATTCAACAAAGTGTTAAAATGGCGAAGATCTACCTCTGAGAGAACTTTACAAGAAGACAATAAGTACTGGGTCGGCATCCAGTTAAGTTATATCAAAGAATGGACGCTCAGATAACTTATTTGGAGATTCGAACACAAAAACTTAAAAAGTTATAAAGTTTTATCATTACAGAATAGGACCTGAATTTCTGTCTATCGCAATAAAAGGGTGTTGTCTCAAGGAGACACCCACTGCGCCTCGATCGCTTATTGGAACATAAGTTCATCCCAGATTCTCAAGTAGAACTCGTATATACGATCCATCGCTAAAATTGCTGGAAAAATGTTCTCTGTACTCTGCTCCAGTAAGTACATGACTCCGCCTACTGCACTCCACATTTACAAGAAACCGAAAATAAAGTACTTTTGTCATACCTGGAGTGGAGCTACCCAGTCTTCACTTTCCAGTAATAATAGCGCCTACGCGGCCTTGTGGGTGGTGAATTGTTTTCCGCCTTACAATCCCTTTTCCACTGATGAAACGTTGCAGGCCTCTCGCTACTCTATCCATGGAAAATGTTCAGATGAGTCTTCATTCCTTATTTCTATTTCCCCCACTCTAATCTTCCCCACCTAAGAACCCCCATCCACGCCGCGTACACTAAGTCGAACGACCTTCGTATTTCTTTAGTAAGAAATAAGTTCCACCCGGATAGCTTTCTGTTGCTTTGTGGAACGGAATCGCAAGAGGATGCTTCCCCGACCTATACAATCTTAACCTATTCAAGTTTAGGCTCAACCGTTACCTTTCACGCAAATCCTCATAAACTGGTCGAAAGTTTTATATATAACTGTACAACTGTGGTCATAAGATTGATTATAAGTAAAAAGCTTGTTTATCGGTTGAATGATGATAGGTATTCATCAGTTTTCAAGCGTGAGACCGTGGTTCGATTTCCGACCAGGACAATACTATTAATATCATATCATATTTATACAGGGTAGCCATTGAAAAACTGAATGATATAAAGCAAAAATAATTTATATAATCTTGTATTATTTCGATGGAAACATTTTTAAATCCAGTTTCAGAATCTTCTGAAGCGATGTTATAGCGATGCCTCGTTGAACAGAGGAACAACGGGTAGAAGCTGATGGGTCCCTCCCGTACAGCTTTCACCGCTGCGTCAGCACTTATAGCTTGAACTTTGACACATTATTTGATTTGTCACTTGTAATATGAAGAAAATACTCATGTTATCTGTTAAAATTTGAAGACAACTTAAAAAATTTTTAGGCTTTTACCTTAGAAGAATTAAATAAACAATAATTCATGAAAAATATATTTGACAATATCGTTACACAAAAGGAGAGTTAATATGACAGGGGGACTAAGAGAAAAAAAAGAGTCGCTAACCTCGTCACAGTTTTTTATATAACGGAAAGCATGCAAAAATCCGTGTAAAAAAAAACCAAACTCACCTTATTCAGCAGATCTTGTTCCATCTAATTACCAAAAATGTTTTATAAAATCATTAAATTGAATCTGTTGAATTTTAAAAGCATAATGTATGTCGCCATTAGAAAAGAAAATATTTGATCAAATAAATAATCATATCTGAAGATGCAAATGAAAATAGACGAGTCTGAAAATATGACGATTATCGAGACAATCAAATTAATGTATGATTGATGTTTTTGGTAAATTGATTAAAAGCACGATTCTGCAAGTCAAATTAAATTCAAATCTAATACACCTCGCACACACACATATACAGAGAGAGAGAGAGAGAATTTTTACTGTTATTTCTTTGATCCATTATAGATTAATAATGAGTTTTGTGAGTCCGATCTTCACCATTTGTGACAAATTCTTTCGTAGGTTTCTTGCTAGGAACCGAAATGACTTTCTTGGAAGGGCGTTGGTCTCAACAGTTTCACTTCACTCTTGGCTGTTGTGGTCAACATTGAATAGTAGGTGATATGAAAATGATATTTTAATAAATAATACATTTTTCTCGAATAATGGTGGACACCCAAATCAATTAAGTTACAGTAGTTTCGAATGAATTTACCTGGGACCGGCATCCGTACAAAAATGATAATTTCCGCATGTCACTTCCTATGTAGTCAGTAAAAAAAAATAACACTATTTAAAGCTTACTAGGATGTGCTTGATGGTAGAATTAGTTGTGTATATCCTCACCATCACCATTGATCGTCGTTTGAGCCTAGATAGAAGCTCAGACTGACAATGTTTTTTTTTTCATAATAATCATATTCTCCACTTGTGGTAAATTGGCAATCTCCCTACTAGCTAGTTCATTCCGTTTTGCAATTGTCGTTGTACAACAATAGTCAAAAGAATGATTTTATATAAAAGATTGTTTGGTGAAGTTATGCATCAGCTGAATGATAAGTATTCATTTCAATCGTGAGAGCCTAGTTCGATTTCCCGCCAGAACTATTTTAAAACTTTATCCCTGCATGTGTATAAAAATATCGACAAATAATTGAAAAAAGACAAAAATCCAAACTTCAATCAAAGACGAAGGTGAAAAAGACGTTTGTAAATTTAATTGATAAGCACTACCGTGAATCCTATCGAATTCATAAGATATTTAGCAGGAACTCTCTTAAGATTAGTTATTGTTACCTGGATATCATTCTTGAACTGATGAAGAGGTACATTAATAAGATATTAAAAGCTAGTGATATTAATTGCAGGACTTGAAAAGGTTGTCCTTTGGAAAGTGTTTGACTCAGAATATTGTGTAACAAGCTATGGTGAAAAGATGATTACAGAACTGATACCGTGAATATTGAGGCCACTGTAAACAAAGATTTTCAAATAGCAAGATTTTTTAACAGGAGTAATGCGTAAAGAGTATGTGTAATAGTACAACATTGTCAACGTATATATGGGAACAGAACTTGTATTATCACAAAGTGATGGAAACGTAAAAAAAAAAAAATCTAAATGAAATTGTTAGATCATTCTAGCCAATTTCATTTAGATGTTTTTGTTAATGTTTCCATTACATATTAACAAAAACTCATATTAAAAATCACATCTTAAAAATATTTTTAAATTTAAAATGTCCTATTTTGCCTCTCGTTCGTACGTATGTTTAATCCGCATTAATGTAAACATAAACTTAATCCGATGATATCCCAAAAAGGACGAAAACGCGTCACAAAAACTTTTTCTACATTGTCATACTTTTTTCCCATATTTTTGCGTATGTATGTGTGTAAAAATATTAATCTAATATATATATATATATATATATATATATTATTATTATTATTATTATTATTTAAAATTTGGTATATTTATGAATAAAGAGTGCTCAGTTCTACATTTCTAGTTATTGAGTCTTGAAAGTAACTGTTACCATGCAGAGTTGATTTCTCTATTCACATGTTATACACGTGCACACAGACACATACATATGTATAAAGTGTAATATAGAAAAATAACACTACATGTGTATGTAAGTGTGTGAGAGAGAGAAAGAGAGAATAAGAGAGAAACAGAGAGCGACAAAGAGAGAGAGATAGAATGTGTTAAATGCTCGCCGGTCCGATCAAGTAGTGACCACAAAATAAATTTTAGTGTTTGAGAATTTTTGTATAACTGCAATTAAGTTTTTTAATTTCAACTTCAATGCCTTTTTATAATAACACAAAAATATTCCCATCTAATTTATTTGAGTATCAGCTTTGCAAAACTTTCATCTTCAATTTGAAGTGCTTCTCATAACATCTTTAAAATACTCTTGACGCAGTCCTTTTTTCAAGGAATCTTCATTTTGTAATAGCTTCCGAATAGGATGCCGCTCCCTTGCAGAATAAGTTCAACAATAAAATATGAGTATATGGAAATCACGTATAATACACATTCGTTGAAGCCGTGTACACACTCACGCGCGCACGCACACACACACACAACGAAAAATAATCACTTTTAAAAAATATATAGGACACTTGATTTTATTTGTCAGTGACTACAATAAAATTCGATATTCAAATAATGAAATCTGTTCGTGTCCATAACTTGTAACAAAGAGATAGATATTGAAAAGTCATTTTTCTTACAACTACATTAATAATTTTTAACCGTAAAAAAATGAGGAGAATTATTCAGAGCGTGAGAAAAAATCTCATTCAAATGTTGTAAAGGCAGACTAAACATAATAACAATGAAGAGAAACCAGACAAGTAAAACAAAAACATATAGCGATACATTTTAAAGTCAAAAACCTTCAAATGATTTTAAAAAATTATACATCTTCAGTTATACTAAAACATTAATTAAAATAGAGAATAGATTATAAGGAATTTCTTTTTATTTAAAATGTAAAATATTAAAAAAAATGTAATTCCAGTTAATTAATTTGTTTGTTATTTATACATTACTGTGTACATTTCCCGTTTCTATAAAAAAAAAAACTTGTTTATTTCCAGTTTTCGAATTAAAAGTGGAACATTTAGTCACAGATAATGTTGTTATACTCCGTTGCAACTCTTTCTAATTCATTCCGTATGCTGACCGGATGTGAACGCCACGAAAGCAGAAAACAAAATAAGAAAAGTCGTTCTCTGCGCATAGTGTCCGCGCACCATGTCCGGTTACTGAAGCAAACCCCCGCAATGTAAGTGACACTGACCAATCACGAACGTTCCCGCCGGAAAAGGAAATGCCTCTGGGAACTACCAGAACTGCTTAAAAACATGTCTCCGATCACAAATCAGCGATTGCGGGACACCGGCCGACACGCATGGTGCTGCTGCTGCTCTCAACATGACCGCTCCTCTTAATGACCGTTACCACGTCCAGGTTTGACTAACCACTTCGGCTATCCAGCTTAGACATGATAACCTCTCGACCTCGTCACCTCGGCAAATACCAACCACGCCAATTGGACATCACCTCGATATACACGACTCTTTTACAATGCATTCCCTTTGCAATCGCCACCACGGCTCCGTTCCATAGAAGAGGCCTACTAACCAATACCAAAACCATCAAACAAAAATAAAAAAAATAAGGGTCGAACTATCAGAAAATCAAATGGAAAGAAAAACACTGACTTGGCTGCTATATATTATATGCAGAAAAATTTGATGTTGAGAAAAACCTGACCGGTCAGCTCTTGGAAATCCTTGGATTTAAAACGAAAACACAGTAACTGATCCTCGCCGCCGTTCAAACTCAAAATCTGCTAATAAGATCCTACACAGCAAATATTTGAATGAATGGGGCAGATCCAAATGTTTACGTTTGTATAAACACAGAAAACTATTGTCCGTCTAATATCCGAATGATCTACCCTATATCTAAATGAATTGAATGTAAACATGATAAATGAATGTAAACTGAAAATGAATGGAAATGAATGTAAACTGCCAAAACTACGCTTAATAAATAAAAATTAATAAATTTAAGGATTGTACACTATAATTTGTTTATCAATTTTTTATGGTGCAATTTAATTGTTTGTAGATTATCTTTTATCTTGTACACAGTATTTTGGTTTCAGGGGGTAAAATTATTCCATTTTTGTATAAAATACACGAAAACAACTTTTTACTCCTTAAAATATTTTAATCAATTTCTTATAAATTGTAAAGCTCTTATAAAATGTCGCCCTCTGAAAATTCCCAACAAAGGAATTGTATTTTTCTCCCTGATTCTTTAAAATCAAATGAATTGCTTGATTTTTTATTTTTATTTCTTTGAAATTAGAGCTCATCAAAATACTGACTTGACTCAATGCAGTCAATTCATTGGTCTTCTTACAAAAGCTTCATTATTTTTGTTTGATTGAAAATTCTGAGTACTTGATCTTAAAACATTTTCTATTCCAGATGTTCCTTCCTGGAAAACACATGGTGCAACCTCTAAGTAAGCAATGAAACATTATAGCTGATCCTTTGAAAGTCCCGTGGAAGGTTAACTAGCAACTATCCATTACTTGGGGAGTGAAATAAAATATTTTTCGAATAAGTGAGTTATTTCAAATTCTGTTTCCTATGTCAAGATCTCTAAACGAATATTGTAAAAATGCAGATTGTTTTCTTTTTTCTATTTTGGAAAATTTTATTATTATCATTATTATTATTATCATTATTATTATTATTATTATTATTATTATTATCATTATTATTATTATTATTATTATTAAGAAAAAAACTCAGTGCGGGTGTGTCACGCATTTTACATTGTTTATTTAACTGCTCACCATCTGCTTGTCTTGTTGCGGCTGCTGGAGAAAGAACTTTATTTTTCTTCCAGATTTTTTAGCTATCAAATCACCTCTCGTTTGATATTTTAATTTTTTTCTCTTTCTCTCTCTTCTGCGTCTTCCATATTCTAAGCCTTTCGTCTGCAAATTTCCTTTTCGCTCATCTTTATCAGTTCATACAATCAACCAATTAAACGTCGTGTACAGAAAGATCGTATCTGCGTGCATATGTGCGTGCACGCCTGCGTGTGAGTATCTACAGTGGTAATCGTTCTGTATACAACAAAAAGTGGTTTAAATATACAACTCATATTTGCGTATATACGAGGGGTTCTGAAAAGTTTTCAGTCCAACCAAGAAACATTTCCCTTCCCTCGCACTCCCAAGAAAATTCTGATGTTTGGTAATTTGGCCAATTTAGAAGTACATTGATTCGTGAACTTTCCGGTACATTCAAGATACCAAACTAAGTATAGTTTTTCATATGTTTATCTATAAGTATATGTTCATCTGTAGGGAAGCGTCACTATATACATATGCAGACATATTAGTTTCTTTTCCGTGACCACGAGGTGTAGAAGGGCTGTCGATTTTTATAGTTACACATTTGCGCACAATCATGTTAAAACTTTTAATTATTAATTAATCACTGGGTTTGCTTTTGTTTTTCTTTTTTCTGCGAGTGTCTCCGGAAAGTTTTATGTTATTGTGAAATGTCTTTGGTCGAGGTAGTTTTTAAGAATACCGAAACCTTTCTGCCCTTTGCTCTTCTAGCTACTTTCATACATGGAAGCCTAGAATCTTTCCGTATCCAGTTTCGCCTGCTTCATATCTAGCGATCAAGTAAAGTCGACTTCTGTGGCACGTGACGTCCAATACCTTGTGACATCTAACTACCTTCCGCTGCAACCAGCAGGCTTCGTCTCTTCTACCGTCTAACCACCGTTCACCTACCGTTCATCTGCTGACCCGTCTTAAATATCCTCGGAGTGGATCAACGAGCTTCAACTTTTTTTTTACCAGGGAGAAACTTACCCCTTTCATGGCTCAAAAAATACGAATGTAGTATATTTTTCTGAATTTCAATAATCTACCATTGCAATGACTTCTGATTGTCCATTTTAAAGCCAATTCTAAATAAAAATTTTAAAAATGACACTCAAATGAAACACTTTTTAATAAACCGTTTAACTTTCTTTTAATACACTTCTACCAAAAGTGAGACTAAACTCAGACTAATTAACATTTATTTACTTACACTTTTTAATTAATTATTATTTTTAATTATAAAATATTACTAATAAATCAAAAATGATACTTCTCGCTTCAAACAAGACACTGGAAAAAAACTTTTGTGATAATACTAATATTTATTTAATCATTTAAAAGTATTTACCTGATCATTGTCATAGACAATGTTAACCATATTCTCATTGAACGGATCACATTTTTTATCTAATCACAATTCTAGTTACTTATTTGTTAATATCACAATACAAAATTAATTGATAAGTGATCGTCATTATTTGAAGAGATTTAAAACTCTTCCAAAACTGAAGCCAATATCCACAATATTTCATTCGTAACATACGTTTTATTCTGGTTAACATACAATGTATAGAAATAATTTAAATTTATGCTCTGATTAATTTGACCATGCTCTATGACGGATTTCGGAATCAACAAAAGACAACCGTTCTTTGTGAAATAAAGAAATCGAAGTGATTTTATTTTGATTGCAAAGAAAATGCAATTGTCTTTCAAAGAATTCAGTAGTAATTCTTCAGGTTAAATTGAATTAATATTCCTTGAAAGTTCAATCAAAATGAAGAATAAGACAATAGTTTTATTTAAAATAAATATATTGTGACAATTAGTTACAAACAGAATATCGAATTTGTTAAATGATAAGAATCGAAAGTGTCTAGAGTTGTTCGGACTTTTCATAATGTTAACAGTTTTAGTTTATTACAATTTTTACACTGCGGCTAAAATTTACCAAAAAATATTTTTATAGATTAATCAAATTCTAATGCAACAAAGCTATGATTAATATTGAAAAAATTAGTAAACATGTCTACGGGCATTGCTTAAAGGATTACTTTAATTCTAAATTCAGTGAGTCTTCTAGGGACTTAAAAACGCTTTGGAATTGTATTCTATATATAATTACTAGTATCATTTATTCTTGTTGTAGTGAAGTGATAAACCACTCTCTCTTACGAATATGACGTGGGAGAGAGAGAGAGAGAGGGGGAGAGAAAGAGAGAGAGTAATATATCACTCTTACATGAGAATAAATGTGACGTCTAACATCTTTTCTTTTCTCAGTCTGCTATTCCTGCTCTCTCTCCCTCTCACCCTCTTTCCCTCTCTCCGTCTCTCTCTCTCTCTCTCTTTCTACAAGCTACAACTAAATAAAATAAAAATAATAATATGAAACTAAAATATGTTTATTTATGCATATACACACTTTTCAATGTGCACAAGCCAAGTTTTTATTTTCGAACACCTTTTAAATAAATCCTGATACAGACGCGATACTCCCAGTGATTCCCATTCGATTTCATCCGAAACAATGATTAATATTCTTTCAATTTTGAAATAATTTGATTATTTTTATTAGAATGCTATAGACTTGAAATGAGCGATGTTTACAACAACTGAAATAATAATAAAATAACAAAAGTAAATTTTAGTTTTAGATCTACATTTTATTGTTTTCAGCTTCACCTTTTCCGTACACCTTGTGGAGTCAGTCTACTCGATTTTGAGGTGGAAAAATAAAATATAGGAGTTTATCCTTACGTAAAATGTTTGTCGTAATTTTTTAAATGTTTCAGAAAAGTTGTCATAAAATAAAACAAAATCGAGGAAACTTAATTACATTTTAGTAAAACTATCCAATATCTTTTAGTTAGATCTGACCGGCATTGATAAACTATGACGATTAGTCAGGCTACGAAAAGCTTAAACGAATAAGAAAATTGATCTGTATGAATTCTGTTGAAGATTTAAAAAGCTTTATATTGCAAAGAAAAACAGTAACAACAACAACAAACGTCATCAACAGGCAGAATAGTAATATCCTTTGTTTGCGTCTGCTTACTGCTCCCATCTAATGCTCCCATCACCATGAAAGAAGCCTTGGGCTTGGGTTTCTTTTATTAATTATCTGCCTGGCTGATTCATATCGCGATTATCTAGCTGAAGGATTAGATAATTCCATAGAGTCTTCGTCAGCAAAACCGTTCTTTAAACTCAACACGATCTTTTACATTTTTTTTCTTTTGCGTGTTAAAAATACGGCTCGTGGGAAGAGTTATGTACCTCAAAAGGCTATATTATATATGATTTATATTTATAGTTTTATTTTCTAGACAGTATATATGTGTTATAAGTACAAGACTGAGAATTTTGAAAAAAGAATAAACCAGGGCTTGTATTAAAACTTTTGTTTTAATACAAGCCCTGGTAACTTGTAATTAGATAAATACTAATTCTATCCATAATGGTGTGGGAGGTGTAATCAATAGTGGCTCTGAATGAGAAATCGGAAAGCCGAGTTCGAATTCCAGTCGAATTCATTACATTCACTAACGCGCAAATACCCTTGAGAAAGTTATGGATCCATCTTTTCTTTTCCAGCTATAGATTAAATAGTAAGCTTTAGGTGTGGTTAGTAACTAATCCAGGAGAACAACTCTGAATTCAGAACCGGTTGGGCATGGGGCTAGCAATCCCATCCCGTAAAAACCTATTAGTTGCTATGGAAATCACAGCTCTAATGGCCAATGTGATGAAAACTGTGCCCCCATACTCCTCAGGTTGCTAGTTTCAACTTTGCTACAACTGCAAGGCTAGAATATACAAACTTCCTGGTCATGTTCTTAGGCTTACCTAGGCAGAGATTTTTCTGTAAAGTAGAGATACCTCTGAATATTATCTTGATGTTGTATAGATCGTAGATATTCTGAATCTTCGATATGTCCTTGATGTAAGGGAAATAGACCGTGGCAGTTTTCCGGTCCACCTTGACATAACACCAGCGTCTACAGACAGAAATCGATTTCTGTCTGAAGACGCTGGTGTTATGTTTGCAGGCAAGTTGTTATTCTGAAGGGGGTATGTTTGATGTTGATATGTATATGGGTCGCCAATTATGATGTTTTGTACGGTTTTGTAGGCATTTGACGATCCTTTTACATGTGATGGTGGACATTAAAAGTTCGGTGAAGGCTGGTTTGTGATATACGGATGCCATCCTCTGTGCGATTTATTAGCGCATCCAGCAAGACCAGCTGATCACTGATATTCTTCTTTTGGATCAAAAGTATAACTGAGTTCACATGGTCCAGCAATATTTTATAGCTTCCTAGTGCAGCTAAATTATTATGGTATCATCTACGTAACTCAGCCAAACTGTTGGCTTTAGTGGTGCCGTTACTAAAGCCAGTTCCATGTATATGTTCGCCATCACTTGTGGTAACGGTGAATGCTTCCTTCTATTCATACTCTAGTTAGAATAATGTTTTCTGTACACAGATCATCAACATTTCCATCGGATTATCTATCGGAGTGCTAGCATGTTATCTAAGGGTTAAGTCCGATTCCATTTGGTTCCGAACCAAAGATAGATACTTATCTGTAGGAACTGATGAACAGGTTCACTATATCCACTTGCTGTAGATTGGAGCCAGGGGCGTACCGTGGCAAAGTGCCGCCCGTTACGCGTATTCATTGGAGGAAAAAATATAAATAAAATACCATTAGTTGATTAGTTCTTGAAAAACAACAAATTCAAAAATTAGCTGTTCAAACGTTCTCATATTTCGAGCTTTTGCAGAAGCAAAGTTACTAATAACTTGGTCAAAGTCTATCTTCTCCACAGTTTCACGTACAATTGAAATGAAGGACAAATTGGATAAGCGATCTTACGACATACTAGATCTCAAATGACTTGTAATGAACTTCAATTTTGAGAAGTTTCTCTCTGCACTAGCAACAGAGACTGTGAGCGTCAAAAACAGCTGTAGAACAATCACAAAATTTGGAAGTTTCTTGAACCTGCCATCGATAAATCCATCTCAACCATTCGATAGCCGATTATTTGGTCATTATGATCATGTCACGCTCTACTTTTGGAAGTTGCCGCTAAAATTCCCGAAATCGGAGAACTTCCAAAGGCAGTTTAGATACGTCTAAGCCAGCACCGTATTTGCTTTCAGTATCTTTCAGGATTGCACGTTAGATCACATTTTGTAGTTCCAGGGAAATTAAAATCATGATCCTTACGAATATTTCTCATGAGTTTTTAAGCTCAACACGGTTCCGTTCAGTCTCTCTTACCATTGTGCACCGATTTATTTCAAGATGAATGATCTAGAGTCAAGTTTTCCCAGTCATTTGGCATATCGCATGTTGTTCATTGATGATGTTGGAATTTTTCAGTGTATTCTTGATGCGATTATTATTTCTCAATTTCGGTTTGTGCACTGGTCTTTTCCCTTCGGCCAACACACCGTGCAGAAACTGCGTAGGGATCCTATCATTCTTCATCTTGACCACATGACTACTCCATCGTAACAGGTGCTGTCACATCAGTGACTTTTTATGCTGCTAGACATACAAACAAATCACTACATTTTATCAATTTATAATCAACATTTGTAAATGTTCATAAAGTTAAATTTAGCCTATTAAATAATTTATTCAAATAAATTTTGAAGTTGAACTGACTTAACCTGCTGATTGTACGCATATTACATATTTTGACAAACATCTATGTTCAATAAAACTATACATAATTTGAGAATGATTTCAAAAAATAATTTATTAATAGTAAATTTATTTTGGATATGAAAAATGCTTTACAAAGACTATTTGTGTTGTAAACAAAGATTACTATAATAAA
>OZ010606.1:20022469-20127469 GCA_963932145.1 Acanthosepion lycidas | reverse complement strand
TCCAAAAACATTCCTATAAACATATTGAAGCATATGGAGATATAGCGGTTTTCCAAGCGTAGCTTAGATGTGGCACAATGCCGAAATTATGGGACACACAATGAGGATCGAACTCACTACTCAGTTGTAATTGTTCTAGCGGGATAAGCCTGCTAACCATCACACCACGTTGTGGTACCCACGCATATGGAGATATAAGCAATGTGTGTATGTGTGTGTGTGCGAGTACGATATAATCTAACACAGAATCAGATTTTCTAGAAGCCAACTGCATTTTCTCTCTTCTACTTCTTCTTCTATGTGCCGTGTCCCTTCAAGACGTGGGTAATAGCTTTAGACTATAAAGATAATAAATAAATAAAATCCTTTAGCAATAAGAAATGGCAGATTTCATGCTGCTAAAGGTTTTTCATGCTTTTCTTTGTTTCAAAAAGCACAGAAGGCATTTTAGATCAGAAATTCCTTTCCTTAACCGAGTAAATAAACGGTTTTTAAGATATATCGTTTTAAAATGTTATTTCTACAATTACGAAAATTTTTCTTCCTGTAGTTCTTTTTACTTATCCTGTTCTTTTTCTTATCTTTTGGTACTTTCAATGTATTCCTTTTTTGCATTAATTGTCAGTCAGATTTCTGGAAAATAAGTTAATGTTTAATGCAAGTATCAGAGGTGAACATTACTTATGAAATTTTAATGATTTTTTGATACAAATGTTCAATGTTCAGTCATTTTTATTACGACCATTACAATGGATTAAATTTTAATTTATTATATTGAATTTTAGAATGAAATAAAAAGGGATGAGAAAAATGTATAAGAAAAAAGGATAGAAAATTTTAAAAATTGAATTTAAGAAAAGATGTGAATGGGTCAGGAATGTCTAGTTAAGTTTGGATAGTTAAAAAATTATCAACCTTTTTTTACAACCCCACATTCAGCCTTGTGCCAAATTGTATCTCAGTACAATAAATAAAAAAATCCCTATACCGTTGACTATACTCTTTTCCTATTTGTTTCCTTTTCTATTTTTCCTTCGATTAGAAAGAGTAAATGGCAAAAACTGAGTGGTACGACTTACCGCAAGTTGAAACCTAACCAGACAACTCGAGGAAAGAAAATGTGATGCATCTTTACAGGTTTTCCTACAGAAGAAATATGTAGCTAAAGCAAAATGCAAAGACGGGGATGCTGAATGTACATCAAAAATTTAGGAGGGAAAGAACATAGAGAAAATGCGAATATATATATATATATATATATATATATATATATATATATATATATATATAGAGAGAGAGAGAGAGAGAGAGAGAGAGAGAGGGGGGGAAAGAAATATAGAAATATATATATATAGAAATAAACGTTGAAGAGGAATTTCCTGCAGGAATTAGCGTTGTTAAAGAAATTAAAGGTGACGATGATGCAAAGGAAGAGAGCTGGAGTGCATGTGGTAAGGACAAGGATGGATATGAAGAAAGAACTGATCAAGTTACTGGAAATAAAGAAATAGAAGAGACGAACACAAAGATTGCTGTGTCCGAAGACATCGCATTTTGGCCACGAACTTACTCAGGGCAGTTGCTTGTTGATGTTGTAATATTGGGACATAAAAAGTTTCAAAACAAAGATGAACAGTTTATTCCAATTGTAAGACCGGGATAAAAAAAATAGTCCGAGGATAATGCTACAACACTGGTTTTACAAAGCTATGGGGAATGGAGAGACTGTTTTGAGATCATCGTTGCTTTACTCAATGATGAACAAATTTCTTTATTGTTTCTGCTGTCGCTTCTTCCTGAAGACAGAGCAACACAAATCAAGTCTAGCAAGAAATCTAAGAAATGGATGATGTTGGAAATGACCCTTAATAATGGTAAAACCCCTGACAGTAAATTACAAGAACAAACTATGAAAGAAAGACAGGTTTGGAAACAGGTTTTAACACGGTTACTTGATACAGTGAAGTTTCTGACAAAACAGAATCTGCCTTTTAGAGGTCATCGAGAATATGTATATAGTTCCAATAAAGGTAACTTTATAGAACTTGTTGACCTTATGAGTAAGTATGATCCTGTTCTTGGAAAGCATTACTTGAAAAAAGTAAATGATAACCGGCGGTACTTATCACTGAAAATCCCAAATGAATTCATTCATATCTTGGGAAAACACGTAAAGGAAAATATATTGGATCGAATTTGAAAAGCCATTTATTTTTGCAATCATACTAGACATTACGCCGGACATTTCTCATACTGATCAGATGAGTTTCATTTGTCGATATGCCGTTGTTGAAGACAAAGAAATGAAGGTGCGGGAATCATTTCTTGATTTTATCACTGAGCATGGGAAGACAGCTTATCAAGAAGATGATTTTGGATTGACTGGAGAAAGAGAAACTTGATTTCAAAAAATGTAGAGGGATATGATTTGACAACACAGCTAGTATGGCTGAAGTTTATGGTAATGTTCAACGTAATCTACGAAACATAAATGAGAAAACTAAATTTGTGCCATGTTCTAATTGTTGTCTGAATTTATGTGGTGTTCATGCCACAGCTGTGAATGCAAGTGCCATTACATTTTTCAGAGTGATTGAGAGACTCTATACATTTTTTTCCTCTTCCAATCGCCGATGGGAAGTTTTATCTTCGCATGTGAAGGTCATGATGACGCATTTGGTAACCACCCGTTGGGGTGCACGTTACAAAGCTATTTGTGCAGTGAAAACCGGATTTCAAGAAGTGATTCAGGCCCTCGATTCATTAACCTCAGTTTCAGAAAATCTTCAAAGGAGAAGGGATGTACAAATAATTTTGCTTTCAATTGAAAACTTCTCCTTCATGTCACATTTGTTTTTCTGAGAAGAAATTCTGGGGAAAATAAATCTCATCCAAAAGAAACTTCAAGAACCTGGTATTGTCAAATGTGTGTGCAGGAAGTAAAGAGAAATCTTTATGAATGTCATGATCGACTTGTAAATTAACTGAAAGCACGATTTAACTCCATGTCTCATCTGCAAACTGTTTTCACTGGATTATCATAGCAAGCAATCCTGGAAGGTACTGAAAGCGAGTTGGAGTACCTTAGACGTCTGCCTTTGAAAGTTCTCCGACTTCGGGATTTTTTAGTGGCAACTTCCAAAGTGGAACGTGGCATGAACATGATGACCAAATCAACGGCCATCGAATGACTAAGATGACAAGTTCAAGAAACAGTGCCAAATATTGTGATTGCTTTATGGATGTTTTTGATGCTCACAGTCTCTGAGAGAGAAACTTCTCAAAACTGCGGCTCATTAAAAGTCACTTAAGATCTAGTATGTCGCAAGATCGCTTATCCAATTTGTTCCTCATTTCAACTGATCATGAAACTGTGGAGAAGATAGACGTTATTATTAACTTTGCTTCTGCAAAAGCTCGAAAGGTTAAAATATGATAACGTTTGTTCAGCTAATTTTGAATTTATTGTTTTTCAAATATTAATCAACGCCATTAAAGATATTTCATTTATATTTTTCCTCAAAAAAAAGTGGGCGCCATTATGAATACAAGTTCCGGGCGGCACTTTGTCTTGGTACGCTCCTGCTTTTTTGAATTCATTAATTTTTCCTATGTTTTCTAAAAAGTGTGCACTGGAAACTTTTGCACGTTCCAGATATTACCAGAATGACAGAAACCGTCACCAATATAAAGAAAAGCTGGCGCATATCAAAATCTTTTATTTCTTCGCGATAAATCAATAAATAAATAGTCAAAAATATTAATGAGTTTTAAAAATTATAATAATTAACTTAATACTGTTGGTTTAGGTTTTGTATTACTTTTATTGTCCAAAAAAGTTTTTAAAACGTCTACATAGTTCTCATTAATTTGTATAAAAGGAATAAGCATCTGAAAAGCAGCTTAAAAATATTTAACAGCACAAATTGCTCGAAATATTATGGCAGTTAAATCGTACTCGGGATACCAATGAGATTCATTTTTATATGCTTCAGGTACCGTGTAATACTTGACAAAAGTGTTTATTATAGATGTAGTTATTATTCAGGAAAGATTACTTTGTTCCTCTTGGCATAAATATGTATTTTCACAAGGCTCTTGGTGTTGTTAGCTACGTAGTCAATGTTCAAGGGATTAGTGTCGAATAACTCATATAAATAATGCAAGACTTCCATTGTGTAAGTATTCTGTTGTGTAGTATTTATATGACTTTAACGATGTATAATATGCAAGTAGATAAAGGTAAGTAGTATAAACGTACAAAATGTGCCTAAAGATCTTAACACATGCAAAACTATCACATAATAGACTTAAAAAAAAGGTTCTATTTATTATCTTTAATTCAATGTTGAGTTGTTAGCATTTTGCGTGTGACTCATAAGTTTATCAGCACGTAGCAGTTCGCATTTATGTTTCTATGTTTGATCATGAGTGTTTGAGAAAAAAAAAAGAGATAAAATCTGACAGAAAGAGAAAAAAGAGGCGATAAATCTTAATTTAAAAAGGAAGATTTTGAGAAGATAGCGTCAATAATTTAAATTTGTTAAAGGTTTACACATACACACATTGCATAATTTAGACAAGTTTAGTTTACTTATTTGAAAATAAGCAGACAAAACTTCTTTAAATTATTCAATGAAACTTGCCTCAATCAAAACATGCAGCCAAAATACACGCACACACACACTATATATATATATATATATATATATATATATATATATATATATATATATATATATGTTCATAAGTTATTTTAATAGATAAAATTTATTCAAGTAAATGCTCTGTTTTTTTTAAATAAACAGTATTAATTACATTTATCGTGCGTATGTATATATATATAATACACACACACACACACACACACACACACATATATATATATATATATATATATATATATATATATATATATATATATATATATATATACTACTATTGTTTTCTTAATCACAAAAGCTTTTTTGAAATTAGAACGGATATTATTGATGACGTTAATTCACTACAAAAATTCAATAGACTATTTATGAATTGGTTCCTTTTTGTATATTTTTACCATCTGTTGCTTGTCATGTCCGAAACATTTCTTTTATTTTTAAACCCTGTTCTTCTACCCACTTTCTTTTTTCTTTTTCTTCTTACTCGTTTTCTTTTTTATTTTCTCTCCTTTTTTCCTATGTTCCCTTTTCAATATATTAACTCGCTTTTATTTGTCACATCCGGTGAAAAGAGGCCAACCCGTCGGCAATGTCTCAATAACTTCCTTCTCTTCCTTTCCCTATCTTACTCTCCCTCCCCCATGTCTCTCTCTCTCTCTCTCTCTCTCTCTCTCTCTATATATATATATATATATATATATATATATATATATATATATATATATATATATATATATATGTATCATTCTCCCACTTTTTCTTTCTCTCTCTTTCCCTTCCCCCACATTAAAAGCATATTTTAAATTCGAGATCTTCCCCTCTTACGTTTAAAGAATTTTTTTTTGCTTCGCTTGTGTCTGGATAAATTTAAAATTCATCTATTGTAAAATTGTTTGGTCTGAAGAGATGATTTCGCGAAATAAATTATTACCATGGATTTCTAAAGTCTCCGTTTTCATCATTATTATATTTGTTCTGTTCTTACATTGACCACTCTTTGTATTTATATCCTCTTTGGAATTATCCCTACTAATTATCAAATAATATTACACATTATATATATATATATATATATATATATATATATATATATATATATATATATATATATATAAATTTAAACAAACATTAAATTATATAGATAAACCAATTAATAACACATCCACTAAGTCCAAAAATAGGAAAAGGAAGATTATATGGTTCAACCCGCCCTTCTGTAAACTATCTAATCAATATAGGGAAATACTTCCTAAAGCTAATAGATAAGCATTTTGTAAAGATGAGCTATTGAAAAAAATGTTTAATAAAATGAATCTAAAAATTACTTATTCATGCATGAGCAATGTAGGAAAAATTATAAGCTCTCACAATAGCAAAATTATTACGGAATTTCACAATAACTAATTACAAAGGGATCTTAATGCAAATCAATTGAAAAAAGAAACATCTACCTGCAATTGCAGAGCAGGATCTGATTATCCAGTAGGAGGAATATGCATGGCAGAAAATGTGATATACAAAGCTACAATTTCCCCCAAGGAAAATATAAAACAAAAATAATTATATATATAGGAATATCTGCGGGAAATTGGAAACAGCGTTTTTACAACCATCGCCAGTCCTTCACAAATTAATCTAAAAGACACCAAACAGCACTATGGATTTATTGGAGAACGACTTCACCCCACAAGTGAAATGGAGAATCGTCTCTAGGGCTCGAACTCCAATAAATTTCAGAGACCGAATTGACCTGTGTATAAGAGAAGATCCTAATAAAGATGCTGATAAATTACTGAACCAACATAACGAGATGATTTCTAAATGCAGACATAGAAATCATCTTAATTTAACTCTTTACATTTAAAAAAAAAACT
Source organism: Acanthosepion lycidas (assembly GCA_963932145.1). Classification (NCBI taxonomy): domain Eukaryota; kingdom Metazoa; phylum Mollusca; class Cephalopoda; order Sepiida; family Sepiidae; genus Acanthosepion; species Acanthosepion lycidas. The sequence continues at coordinate 20,120,934 of OZ010606.1, read as the reverse complement.
ATATACGATGGTAAATATTGGCTTATTTTTAGATTTGAAGATGATTGTATGCACACGTGTGTGGATACATAATTATATGTATACAAATGTGTATATGGACTTGAATATGGATATGTGGATTTATGTGTATATATATATATATATATATATATATATATATATATATATTGTGGGCGCGTGTGTAAATATGTATATGTGTATTTGTAATTTTAGGTAGCTATATGTATATGTGTTGATTCATGTATATGGGGTTGCATATATGTTTGTATATGTATATATATACATATACATATATAAGTATTTATGAGTTCATATATGTTATATGTGTGAATATATGTGTAGGATATAGTGGTATGCATATATAGGTATAAATGAGTGTATGTTTTATATATATATATATATATATATATATATATATATATATATATATATATATATATATATATATATATATATATATATAGGAAGAGTTCTAATGGAAGGACAGAAATTTTTTTTATTACCGTTTAATCTTACCTTCTCTTTAAATAATTTCTAATTAGAATTGTAGGATTGGAATTTTTACTTATCTGGAGATAATCTCAATTTTAATTGATAATTTAGATTTAAATTAAAATATGTTACCCTTTAACTATTAGTCATGATGTTGAAAATATTAAAATTAATTATATTTTTTGAAATTTTAAACACTTAATTCACCACCTAACGTTAACTGTAAAATTTAAGGAAAAAATTTAAATAGGTATAAATATGAATGTGTGTGGAGATATGTAAATGTATGTGTAGGTATTTGTATATGTATATGCATATAAACGAGTGTATATCGATACATGTGTATGTAGTTATATGTGTAATTGCACATGTACATGAATGTATGTATATGTGATTTTTACGTAAATATGTATGTGATATATGTATGAAAAAATAGAAAGTTTTTTACTATTACCCTAAAATCTTACTCCATCTTGATTTGAAACCTAAACTTTAATTAAGAAATATTACCCATCTAAAAATAGCTACAAATTAAATTCATGAATTAGACTCAAACTGATAAAGATTTTACCTTAAGAATCATTCACAATATTAAAATATTTCTATTAGTAAACTTTTATTTTTTTTTATTATTGTTGTTTATTAATATAGTATTCAACTTATATTAAATCCCTAATTTATTTGTAGAGAAGTTGAATATTTAATATTTAAATTGCTAACAAAAATTAAATTAATTTCTTTGTGGAGTTTTTAAACATTTAAATTACTATCAAACGTTAAAACTATTTTCATCTAAATTGCTAAAGCTATACCACCCCTCTTCTTCCTCCGAAAACACTAAGTACATCTCTTTTCTCTTTCTTTCTTCCCCCTTTTTTCTTTTTCCCTTTTTTTCTCCTTTTCCTTTCCCCATATCATTTCCGTTGAGTTGACTGATTAAATAGGTCAATGTCTGATCCTTACCCCCTCCTTCCTTAATTATAATAAAAATAAATAAAAAAATAAATTTTAAAACTCTCCCTTCCCTCTCTAAACTCGACCATGTCTCTCATACCATCCCTCACTACCTTCTATGTCAACTTATATAAGCTTAATATAGTGCTAAATACTGCCCGTCAAAAGTGTAAATTTTAATTTCATTTTTCGTTTCACCTTTTGAAAGTGATGTCTGAAGATCCAGGGAAAAGTAAAAGTCTCTGGTGAAATAAATTATTACAATGGAGCCTTAAAGTGGTCTGTTTTTCTTTAAATTATATATATATATATATATATATATATATATATATATATATATATATATTTCTTTAAACATTATTCTTAATGGATAACCATATTTGAGTAGATGCTTCGTTTATTTTCAAACAGTATTTTCTTTCATCTACAGGCCTGAAAATTCGAAAAATGTGCCATTCAGCAGGGTACGAACCTGCGTCCTTCTTTGCAGAAGAATCCGTCGATCGTGGACCGTGCTTTTGACCACTCGGCTATGAAGAGCTTCACAATCAAGCAAGGTTCTAATTTTTTTTTTTACAGTAAAGTTCACCTTGTATACTCGAGATAGAGGTTTACGTTAAGGGGTAGTTGATATGGATAGAGGAGGGAAAGATAACGGTTAACTCAAGACTTGAACAGGTTAAGATTGTCATGATCTGTGAAACATTCTCTTGGGAGTCTGTTCCACAGGGCAGTGATTCACGAGAAGAAGCTGTTTGAGTGGAATTTACTTGTCGCTGATGGGATACGGAGGAAATGCCGGTGCTTTGCTATTATGTAAGTGACATGGCGGAAGGAAACCGTGAAGGATAGACATGGCGGAACCAAGGAATGTAGTTCGTCCGAGCACTTTTCAGGGAAGTAGTGATAGAGCCGTGAGAGACTTGCCTTCAATATACACTTTACTCGTTCAGATTTCTTAGGGTGGCGCATTTTCCTTCAATAAAATTTCTCGCATGTTCAGGCGGGTAAACAAAATAAAATACTGTTGAAAATAATTCAGAGATGAGGGGAGAAAGAAAGAAAGAAAGAAAGAAAGAAAGAAAGAAAGAAGAGCCATACATACAAGTTATAACCTTCATCAGTAGCAGAGGTCATTGAGTGTCCACTTTCTGAAATACTTCCATCACAACCGTAAGTGCGTTAATCTCTATCATGTCTTAACAGCATAACCGACTATCTCACCTCTCGGTCTTCTGTCTGGTCATCTACCGTGCTTGACACCAACCTCTTTTACTCCAACTTTTATTCTTCCATTTGTTATTTGTCTCACGCATGTCCATTTATGGACATGGGTGAGACAAATAACACACACACACACACACATTTATAATAACACACACACACACACACACACACATTTATATGTGTTTGTGTGTGTTTATAGTTTTACAAAAGAAGTAAGCATAAACTTACATGTGAGCACACATACAATAAATATATATATATATGATAAAAATATAGTTTTTATGGTTTGCTTTATTAATGGTAAAAGAGCTCAATATCAAAGATAGCGCGTATGTAAAGCGGGTGACAGTCTGTTTCATGTTGAACATAATCTTATATATATATATATATATATTGTCGAAACATTACTTCTGTATTTACACAAACATAATTAAAATAAAACAAATATATAACTAGCTGAAACTGTTAAACAAGATTCATTTAACGCAATATTCTGTATTAGAAGCCATCTTATAAACTATAGAGAAATGTATGTTTTTCCATGTCACTTGCGATGTATGTGAAACACTGAGAAAACATTATGTATCTGTCGAGAGAAAGTAGATTACCTCGATAAAGCAAATACTCTGTGAGAAAATACCCTTTGTCCGCATGTTATAGAATTCTTTAGCTTACATAATGTCTGTCCTATTCCATAGAAATTCAAATGAAACCGGTTCATGTTTCGGTTTTTGATTTAATCAGATGTTTCTTTTTTTTTTTTCGCTTGTTCTTCATGTACCGCCATTTTTCTTTGCAAATATCATTATCTTTATGACATCTCCATCCTAATGCAAGCTTTCGGTTCCCTCGCAGATTCTTCAAGAGAAACGTTCATCAAACACCATCATTATTTATCATTATTTATATAAGATACGTATGTTTACATATGTACATTTGTCTCGTAACAAGCGTTTGGACTGAGGGACGTACAAGTGAAAAACTAGAGTACACATATTGTTTTCGTTAAATAGCTGACAGCTGAGTATATATGAAATTAGTAACTCTTGTCGCTACATATATACAAATATTTAGGCGGAGTTAGATTGCATTAATGTATACCACAGTGTGTATTGTGTGGATTTGTCGTTGTGTTTATGTGTAAGTAAGAACATACTTTCAACATAATAATGTACTGATAGGCAATGATAAATGCTGGTGAATTTTTTAAAATACTATGCAATATTAACTCAAAAAAATGACGAATATTAAAAGCAATAATTATTTAGAAAATGGCCTGCAATAAACAAAATATCATTCAATAGCGAAAGCAAGGTTTTAAATATCTTTAGGAAACAGCATCATAGAATTAGAACACTTGTGAAACTATTCTAACATCTATAGATAAAAATTCAAACTCAAAATATGACATCACAAGACATTTTTAAAAGCCCAGATTCAAAATCTAAGACTAAAACTACCAAAACAACACGCAAGAGAAAGCAAATACCAATCCGTATAGAAAACCCGTTTACTTCCTGAAAATGATCAAAGTGGAGGAAAGTACTTGCTTGGAGGAATAAATATAGGGAATATATATATATATTATTGAAATATAATTAAAAATATTTGCAACATAACAAGAATAATAAAATTTTTAAAAATTCCCAAAATAATTATTTCCATGGTTTTCAATCAAATAATTAATACATACATATATAATTTATGTAATATATTTTTTAGATAAAGAATTATGATAATTATATTTTTTCTATACAGACTTATGGGAATGTGATACGACAAAAAATCTAAAAATGTGTTTCGTTAGTGGTACTCTCCGGTTTTCTTCAGATGTCTGACATACTCGTTAAACTCGAAATTTTGAAATTTAAAGCCTTTATTCAATCTACAGGACAGGTTGTTCTAATTCTGATTTCTAAGCGTATGGGATATTTTGTATCAGTTAATACACTGCAATCTATTTTGTCTTTGTGACACTTGTTTGTTTCTTCATCTAAGCCATAGAATATCATTTACCAGCATATCTCACCTACGAGCTGAATAAACGAATGCTAATAAACTAGATATCCTTTAACTAATACGTTAATTCTTTAAACCATGTGATTCTTGAACAATTCAGTGGTGTAAGTTTGGAACTTTAAACTTAATGTGTTGTAACACTCATGTGTTGTAATTATGTATATCCTTACTTGAATTCTTGAATATCTTTTCTTTCTTTTTTTTTTTTTCATCAGAGATATTATTAATCTCAATATTATCATTCACTAAGAAGAGTCCTTGTAGGTGTAATCAACCCATTAACAGTTAAATCTCCATCCGATGTAAAAAAAAAAAAAATCTGTCCACCTTGTAGAGATGCTTCCATTCATACCAATCTGCTGGTAAGCCTGGAGAGTAAACCTATTCACCAAGGTTCCCACAAATGAGGCTAAATCATTGTTTCGAAACAAATGTCGCCCCTCCCTCTCGTATAGGGCGAAAGGGTCCCCCCACTCTCGTATAGTGCGCAAGGGTGTTAACCAGTTTCGATATGTACCGACAGGAAGAACGTCTAGTTATGGAATTATCGTTATCTACAGTAATGACAAATCGAAATGTTTATAGAAAAGTCACCACCATAGTCAGCTATAAGGCTTAGATAAGTAGATGATACCTTCATAAGTCTGGTCCCCGCAAAAAAGATATGAAACTACAGGTGAAGTGTGTAGGAAAAGGGTGATGTTTCTTCAACTCGTATGGAATGAAGTCAAGATAATAGAACCACATTGAGGATCAGAATTCAACATTTATCAGCGGACGTTGAAGCCAAAAGAACGAGATGAGGAACTTCTCATGCCGACATATATATATATATATATATATATATATATATATATATATATATATATATATATATATAGTGACCAAATCCTCAAACCTCTATTACCCTCTATCCCTAGCTATATTAAAGACTCTACTCATTTCCTGAGAATCCTGAGTAACATAGATAGTTTACCTGACAATTCACTCCTTGTCACCTTTGATGTTTCATCCTTATATTGTAACATCCCATATGAGGAGGGTATACTAGCCTGCAAAAATTGTTTAAGCACCAGAGACTTTCCCGTGCAGCAGATATACTCACACATAGCAACTTCCAGTTCAACGAGTGCCATTTTCTTCAAGTTAGAGGCACAGCAATGGGAACGAAAATGGCTTCTATCTATGCTAACATCTTCATGGATGCCCTTGAACAAGATATGTTTAGTAGATACCATCTGGCATCCCTGCATTACCACAGGTACATAGACGACATATTCTTCATATGGACATACGGAGAGAACAATCTCGTAGATCTTAAAAAAAACACCTCAATAATTTCCACTTCACCATCAAATTCACTATGAAATATTCCATCACTTCCATTCCGTTTCTGGACACACTGATACCGTCTCAAAAACAACCCCATCTCCACTACACTCTACACCAAGCCCACTGATGGTCATTGCTACCTCAATTTCAATAGCTCTCACCCCACCAACCTAAAATATCTATAGTCTATAGCCAACACTTACACATCAAATGCATCCATTCTCACAAGGTAGATTAGAGCTTACACATAGGATAACTTTACAATCACTTTTTAATAGGAATTATAGGTACACATTAGTATAGAGAATCTTCGTAACCAAATCCCTTGAAATTTACAGGATGAGCTCAATTGGAAAATAACAAAAACAAAACTGCCACAATTCATGATAGAATTTCGAAAAAATGATTTTTCCCTGTATTAACATGGACTAATATTGTAAATTTTTATAATATTTAGCTTTAAATGACGTCCTCTAAAATACTTGGTCATGCTGGCTCATTTCAGGAGAAAATAGAATATTGCCTTTTACTGGAAATAAATGTTTATAAAAACGTTGAAAGAGACTTCTCAGGCGCTGCCATTTTAGTTTCGATTGGATATTCTGCTTTACAGACGAAACGAATCGACTCTCCACACCCCGCAACACGCAACTCAAGAAATACGTTACAAATCAGGTGGTATTTCATTATGTCTACGTTGGAAATAGCATTAAGCGTTAATTAGCTTATAACACAAACACTCGAGACCAACATTTCACAATATCTTGAAAGTGCATATTATACATTGACAGCAAGTAATGACAGTTTCTTAAAGGCGTATATGTAAGTTTAAGATATATATATATATATATATATATATATATATATATATATATATATGTCGACGACAGGCAATTTGAGTTTCGTAAAGACGGCTAGGATCTTTTCTGTTCATTCACCCCAAATTATTAATTCGCACCAAAATAAAAAAAAATAATTTACTAAAATTCACACCAAATTATCCCAGAGCGAGTCCCTTCCATTGCACTCTGGTTGGATTGACTCAGACTGGTAGTCAGTCAGTTTATTCTGTTGTCTGAAGACTCTACGCCAGTTTGAGTGGCAAATCATTTGCTTGAAATTTCCTTGCGTTAAAATAATCGTGAGTTTGGTTACGTCTTTTGCTGTTTTGTATTCATTGTTCGTACATTGTTTTCTGTGACTTCTTTTTGTGTCCAGTTCTAACCGGTGTCGTGGGAACGTCAGCACTATGGTGAAGTCTCAAACTACTGATGTCACCCCCACTGAAGTAGTGGCATCCCCTACCCACTATGCAGAGCTTAAAGAAACAAAACGTGATCAACGGCAATTGGTTAAGAAGTCCCAACTGGAGCAGGAGAGCCCAGCAGAGACAGGAGGAGCGGTAGGAGGACTGCCATCCAGAACAGCATAAATGTCAGTAGATGGAAATGGAGGAAATGCACCCCACCTCGGTGGTGTCCTCATCCTTGAAAAGAGTGAGAGAGGAGGAGGAGGAGGAGGAAAAAGGAGAAATAAGCACGAAAAAAAGAAAAACGAGCTGGACGTAGTAAGGCAGACAAGGTGATAGAGAAATCAATGTCCCAATCCGTCCCTGTTTCGCCAACAGAAAAATAAACATATCACAAGGAGCTTCCCTTGTTCACCCTTTAAAAGCCCCGCTGTCCCCACTTCACAACACCCCTCCTGCAGAATTTTTGTGCCGGAAGGGTCCCAGTTATTCTCCATCTATCTTTATATAGTGCTCTAAAACTTACGCATTCGGCGGACGTCGGTGACATTGTCCTGGATGGTCGCATGACGACAGAGATGGGGACAGGGAGCTTAGGACAAGCCATCGGGGTCCTTACTGCTGCAGATTTCCGTCCAGTCTGTGACTCGGGGAACCCAACTTTAAAAAATGTTTCTCAAGTTAGCTAGTTTCAATGTTAAGGGCTTGAGGCATCTCCTGTCCTTCGGCGTAGATGTATCTGCGATCCAGGAGACGCAATTCGTTTGCGAAGTTGATCAACAGGCCAAAGGTGTTTCCTTGCCGGTTAAACGTACCCTAGGAGCGAGGATGGACCTTGTCCACGTCGATGCGGTGATGGGGGCGGTTGATCGTGACTGGTATTGCCGTGAACAGTAATTCGTTTCGGGTCGTTGCGGTTTATGCGCCCAACGACCGGACGGAGCATCACTCGTTTTATCGGCAGTTAGGACCGTTCCTGGTGGATTCGCCGCGCTTAGTCTTAGTGGGGGACTGGAATGCCATCCTGGAACCCGATATAGACAGGGGGCGGGGAGCTAGTGGGAGGTCATTGGGTGATCGGGGCCTGGTTGATCTGATTGGCGAATTCGATCTCGTCGATAGATTATCCTAGGGAGGAGATGTAGACGTGGGCACTTAAGTGGCCGTCTACCCGGGTAGCCAGTGAGAAGGGCCGATATAGACATTAGATTGTCCCACGTTCCACTGGTTAGGCTATTCGGACCGTAGACTCGTCTGTGTCCGGATAGCGTTAGGTTCTACGTTTAGAATGGCTGGACACTGGAAGTTCAATCTGTCTTTACTGGACAGGCGGGACTTCCAGTAACAGCTAATTAAACTAGTGTAGCGGGAGCTAGTGGGGGCGGTTATTAAGAATAGGTGGTAGGAGAGGCTGAAGGATGGGGTTAGGTCCTTCTCCACCGAATATAGCTAGAGGTTCGCACTAGATAAGGCTAATAAGGTGAAGACACTTAAAGATCCGCTAGAGATAAGTTTAGCTAGGCAGGCTGTTTAGCGATCGACTAGCGAGCGTTACAAAGGTCAGGTAGTTAGGCATAGGTTAAACAAGATGTATAACGAAACTGTGAACATGGGCGCAGAATTGAGCAAGGAAGAGATCCGTCGAGGTTCCGATCATTATATTCGTGTGGTCAAAATCCCGGAGGGACGTACTCTGAGGTCGACTGACGATATGTGCGAGGCATTTCGGCGGCATTTCGAGAACCGATTTACCAAGGAGCCTGGTCTCAGTGGCGATGAGTTTCGCAGCTATCTGGCTGACTTTCCTCGGCTTGCACCGACTGAAGCGGATAGCTGCGAGGGAGAGATCACGGAGGGTGAAGTCTACTTGGCATTGAAGTGGCAAGTTTCCAGGACTTGATGGTTTACCCTATAAATTGTACTTGAGGTTGTCGCACATCTTTGTGCCGATTTTGACTGCCGTGTTCAACAACTGGTTTCAGTAGGGGTCCATCCCCAGTCGGATCACCAGGGGTGTGGTCACGCTGTTGAAAAACGACAAGGATGGAGGGCGGAAATTAGATCATTACAGGCCCATAACTCTGCTAAACACAGAGTTAAAGATTTTAGCCAATATCCTACAGGAGCGTTTGCAGTCAGTTGCCGAGAGTCTGTTGGGACCCGATCAGACTTGTGCTGTGAGGGGCCGAACAATTCAGAGTAACCTGCATCTGATCCGCACGATCCTAGAGAGAGAGTAAAAGACGACGATAAGACTGCGCTGATCAATTTGGATCAGTCCAAGACATTTGATAGGGTCGATCATCAGTACCTGGCTGCTATCCTGTAGGTCACCGGACTCGAACCCAACTTCTGTAAGTGGATTAGCCTCCTGTATCGCTCCCCCAGTGTTGTGGTACAGGTGAACGGGGGGCGGTCGCGCGCTTTTGCGCTGTCTAGGTCGGTTCGTCAGGGTTGCTCACTGTCACTCCTACTTTACGCTTTGGCGATGGAGCCTCTCATTTGCCGGCTGAGGGACGTGGAATTGCTGTCTCTGGTGTTGCTCGAGCCAAGGTTTCCGCGTACGCCGATGACGTATCCATTTTCGTGTCGTGTCGCAGCGACATTGAGGTGGTACAGAAGGCGCTTGAATGGTACGAAAAGGTCATGGGGGCCAAGATTAACCGCAACAAGTCTTCCGGATTGCGGTTACGTTCCTGGACCCTGGTTCCGGGGCCCTTTGACTGGATGGACGGTCCTGTTCGCATTCTTGGAGTGTTTGGACCCGACCTCCAGCTGGAGAAAAATTGGTCAGAAGTACAGGAAAAATCCAGAGCGTCGGTCGCGACTTGGCTTCGAAGGAGATTGTCCTTGAAGGGTAGAGCAGTGGTGTGTGCCGCTTACATCTTTCCGCTTATCCTTTACCGCTTGGCTGTACTTCTACTTTGCAAGGACCATCGGGAGGCGATCGAGAGCTTGTTGTTCACACTCTTGTAGAGTGGGCGCAAGACGAAGGTCCGCAAAGAATGCTATGTCTAGCGTCCGTGTCATGGTGGGATGGGAATGCTGCACTTGGTGATTCATCGACACGCCTCGAGGTTGGCATTTATAGCCTTACTATCACTCCTCCCATTTCCTGGACCAAGCGCCGTCGTAGGCCCAGGAAACTATCGACTTTCCTCTGTCAGTGTCGATCGGCCTTGAGGGCCTTTTCTCGGTCTAGTGACCTCGAAAAGTCTTGTATCGTGAATTAGTGGAGGGGGTTACGAAGGATCCTCTCTGTGAGCGGCTCGGCTCATCGTTGGCCGAGTTGCGCTCTTTCTGATCTTGGGCGCCAGCGGCGAGTTACCTCAGTAACCCCGAGTTTTCGCTTACCTGGAGATTGATTCGGAATGTACTATCTCTCAAAGTCAAGTTTTTCAGATGGAGATGGGCGGATTTTCCCGACTGTCATCGGTGTGACCTTGGCTTAGAAGAAACGGTTTCACACGCCTTCTACCATTGCCACAACGGGGCGGTTTCCTGTGATCTCTCCCCTGGTTAAGCTAGACACTTGCTTTTCCTAGTTAATGTGAATAAGTGTTGCTCCCGGTATTCTCTTTTGTTGATCCATGTCGAGATTCCCAACCTCCCGAGTTTGTTTTTAGTCCCCGTTTTCATCTCGGCTGGATCAGACTTTGATTTTCTCCATTCCGTCATTTATTTTTACCCTCATCCCCATTCCATTAGTGAGTGTACTGCTTCATTCTGTCTATCGACAGAATACAGCGGCCACTTTGATTGTTTTCAGGGGGTGAACGGTTCTTACTAGCATCTGTTTTGTTTTAGTTTGTTTCCGGGGTTCATTCCTTACCTCTCATTTCATGAAATTTTTATATATATTTGTATTTAGTCATTTTAAGATTTTATATAATGGGATTTTTTGTAGGTTCCCCCTATCACCATTCAATCGTACATATACCACATATACATATGTGGTATATGTAGGATTGAATGGTGATGAACGAGTTCTTGTGGTAAATAGATTAATTGTATTGGATGAATGGGTCGTGATCGTGATTAACTAGGACTAGGATCATTAGTGAAGACCAGCCTCTCCCCACTTCCCCTTTGGCCATGTGCCACAATTATTGTATATTTACAGTAATAAATAATCTGGTTGGTTAGGCTTGGGTGGACTATTTCTAAGTTGGGGGTCTACATTCTATAAATGTGGGCGACTCGGATGCGCTATTTCGAAGTGTGGCGGTCTACATTCGCGCCAACCCCGATGAACAAGACAAAAACAATTTTTTCTTTTTTTAAATTGAAAAAAAATTTTTTTAAAGCCTCGAATATTTTCCACACTTACGAAATGTGATTTTACGAAATTCTAAACCAAAGTTTCTTCTTTTTATTAAATTTTTGGCAATCTTTTGAAATTATAAATTTTAAATCAAAATTTGTTTAGCTTACCTCGCAACAACTTCAGCCCTCAGAATGAAAAATTACCAAAAAAAGAACAAACAAAATTTAAAATTTATAATTTCTTCGGGTGATTTAATATTTGCGATTAGTAACTTTACATTATTTGGGGTGGGGGTGGGGAGAATTAACAGAAAAGATCCGACGCCTAAGTACATTCACAGCTGCAGAAATGCTCACTAATGTTATAAATATAAAGATATATGCAACATTTATAGGTACAGATATTTATCATAATTATTAAGTATCATTTTTTTTTATCAAACTATCAAACCACTTTTATCAAACTATTAGGTTGGTGCAAAAATAACGGCGTTTTTTGACGTATTTTTTAACGTCAAAAAACGCCATTATTTTTGCACCAACCTTATATTTTATCAAACTATACTTTAATTTAAAAATGCATTGGATCCAATTTTTTTCTGTAAATGAAATTAACGTTCGTAAAGCATTTTCTCAATTCGGCTAAATTTGCCTTAAATTTAAATAATTTCTCAATTATACAAAACTTAAGTAGAGAATAAAGAAGCGGAAAGACGTTGAAAATGCTGCCAAAAAGAAAAAGATAGTGTAAATCCTCTTATGCAGCCAGCTTTTCTATCCCCCGCCCCGTCATCAAAAGTGGATCGTTGATAAGTTGAACATTGAACATTAAGAGAATATTGAACAATAAGATATTGAACAATAAGATCATTTCACCTTAAGCAAAGCGATAAAGTCACTAAGAAGCATGGGGTTTACTGAGAAAGAGAGAATCTGAGAAAATAATTATTAAGGAAAGAAGTCAATAAAAGAAGATTAAAGGCCACAGAAGATGAAGATTTAAATTTTTTAAGGTCAAAGTTAATCGGGAATTAAAATGCCGGAAGTGACTTCCACAAGCAAGTTAAAAACTGACAATGAAACTAGAAAATGCTGAAAACTGAGTGGGAAATATCCTAACAAATAGGCATTGCATTGGTCTTTTCAACTCACCCCGTGAGATATTCGTGATGCCAATAAAAACGATGTAAAACCTTCTAAAAATAGTCATCTCACTAAAAAAAATGTTTTCCGTGTTTTTACACCTACTTTTTCTTTTGATAATAATTTTCAGCAAGTCTCCGCTTCTTCTTGTTATTTTAAAATTTAAACTTAAATTTTGAACCCCATGCAAAATCTGTAAGAAAATATATCTAATTTATTATTTTGCATGGGGTTCAAAAAATGTTCAGACAACATTTCATTTCCAACTTTTTCATTCGTTGTTTTTTTTAATATCTTTTTTTTATTTTCCAACTTTTCATTCTAAACGTTACGCTAAAAGTCGACACAACGAACTAATATCCTAACCAACATTAATATTTTCTAATAATCCGTAAAGCTATTTGAGCTGAGCAACACGGAGTAATCATTTTAACGGAAATACATAAATGAAATAACGACAAATATTCAGTACAACGTCGCCGTATTTTGATAATCTTTCTTTACTCATAACGAATAATTTCAGCTGGCCCTTCTTTCGATCTCTCGTTGCGATGATCCCGGTGAATATTTCATAGGTTTTGGCATTCTGTAATCTAAAAACCTCCATTGTGCATTCGCAGTGGAAATATTCTTTAAGCTAATGTCCCTGGTGTCAATACACGTGTTTCTATTTACACAGGGAGAATCGGCGAGAGTCGAGGAGGAATAAAGAGAGCATTCAAGTCGTACTCAAAAGAGAAGAAAACGAAATGAATCTAAAATACATCTGTTTTATCAAACATGATCGCTTGTTAATACCCACAGGAAAACGCTAAGTAGAAGTTCTGACGGTACAGCATATTTGTTAGGTGACACCAGTGGTGATATTATTATTTTATATCAGTAAACGTCAAGGCAGGTCAATGTGGTGAGCAGGAACAGCTTTTAGCGATAATTTTGTGGTGAAGATCCCGACGGGACGAAATTAGTAAACCGTCGAAAAGTGTGCCGTTTTGTCTACCCACCAAAATCAGGAAAGAGTAAAGAGTTCTTGGAGAAGAAAAAAAATTGACGCTGGAGTTAGAATTTGTTTTATTTTTTATTTTTATTTTTTTTATTCGTGCTTAACATAGTTTATGAAGTAAAACGCAAGTGAAGTGTCGGCTTACAAAATCATACGTGCCAAATACTACTTTATTTATATTATAATATTGTCTTTATGTTTTAGGTTCAGTGATTAATACAGCAGAATGACGATAATGTTCTACATTAGTAGGGTTCGTTATCTCACAAGGTTAGTATAAAAGACAGCGCGTCAGCATCATAGAAGGGGATTAAGTGATGATGACGATGATAACGGTGATGATGATGGTAAAGGGCTGATGCTATTGCTTTATTGTCGAAAAGATTCTCGAGATGTAATGTCTCGTGGGAATATTCTTGCTGCACATTGTAGATTTAGTTTATCGAGATAGAGAGATAGTGGGGAGAGAAAGAAGGCAAAGATGTTGAAATTTATTTTGACGAAAGCAGAAAATTCATACTTTTTCTATCGAGAAAGAGTAATACCTTTTTTTTTTTTTTGGTTAGAGATGCAGTAAGTCAGATTTTGATTAAAGGGTCTTATGTTACATTAGCTGAAACAAGCAAATAAAATCTATTTTTCTAGATTTCTTTTTTGTATGCCATCCACTGTATCTTCTGAAACTGTATGTGTGTGAGGCACAATTCTCAGACACCTTTTTCATCATCTGCATAAGAATTGCTTAGATGTTATCATTCGTTCTCCTAAATAAATATTTACTAACCACAGTTCAAGCCTGCCATTAATATATTTCTTGAGAGACAGAAAGCAAAACTTATCCGACATTAGTTTTGGGTGGCTATCAGAACAAGTTTATCACATAAAGACAAAACGAAAATAAAATAATTCCGATTATTCTTTCATATTGAATGAAAATGGACAGAAGAGACAATTACGAAATGCAATAATAAAATCATAATTTGCAAGACAAATTAAAAATAGGCCTGAATTTTACAACATTGTAAATGTCGTAAACACGAAACAAAAGGGAATATATAATACTTCCTGTAAATAGCTAGAACAGCTTTAATATTGTGTGCATGTGAATGGGATGCTACAAAAAGTGGCCCCCATCATGAAACAACAGAAAAAGATTGAGATGAATGGTATATCAAAAATAAAGAGTCCCAAAGTGATTAACTGATGAATGCAAGTTCCAATGTATTGAAATTTCTTTTCAGCTTTTAGAAAGGTATAGAACTGATGGGGACTTCCTTGACTAGATGATTACGGGTGACTCACGTAACGTGAGTCACCCGTAATCATCATGCCGGAGACAAAGGTTGATGCCATGACCTGGAAGTAAAAAAAAAAAATCTAACAGCACAGATATTTTTATGCAACTGTGTTCTGGGGTTACACAAAGGTGTGCTATTCGTGGACTTGATAGCACATGGCCAGGAAGTTAATTCAGTACTGTACCGTGAAACACTGGACAGACTGAGTGAAGCTGTTTGTCAAAAGAGAGCAGGACGTTTGCCTAAGGGTGCCATATTGACAAAAGAGTGCCTCCCACTCCCGTGATATGATTGAAATGTTTTACTGCATTCACTGCATAGATTTTTTTATTTGGTTCTTTTAGATCATCATATGTTTGGCTTCCTTAAGTGACATTTATTGAGGAAGCGGCGGCCGTTCCATACAAATGATGTTGTTTTTGCAAGAATACAAGGATGCCTACATTTACTTGATGCCACGTTCTTCGAGAAAGTGTATTATACGCTTGTGCACCAAAGTGCATCGATATCAATGGCAGCTACGTATAAAAGTAACATAACAATGCTATTAACATATGCACAACGTAATAAATATGTTGAAGTTGTAAATCTTAGTGACTTCAATTTCTGCCATTCCTTGCATTTACCTTTTCCCAAAATACCTTTCATTTATCATATTCCTATCCTGTAACAAATATTAGAATCGGAGACATGTTATTTCGTTTTACACTATTTCATCCAGTATTTAACATACTCTTATTATTTCCATGTGACCTGATTTAATAAAAAGAAAAATGATTTTCATAATATATATTATAAAATGCAAAGTATTTATGAACCGATGTTATCGCTATTTTTATTATTGTTGTTTCAATTTTTATGACTGCCTTTTTGTTTTATAACGTCACAATGAAGACAAACTATTTAAATAATTTAATCTTTTTTAATTCATTCTATTCAAATGATTCTAGGCGAATGAAATTGCTCCTCATGTGAGTTTATTTAATGTCTACCAAAATTATAAAATCGAACAAAAAAACTTTTAAAAATTTTCACGAATAAAGATAAAACAAAATATTATGTCACGTAAAAAGTAATTTTGTTTTTTTGAGTAAAAAATATTTTCTGTATAAAATTTATCGAACAACTTTATCTTAACTTATTCGAACTATTGTTTTTATCAGGATCGTATATGGATTTCCCTACCTAATGTAGGTATCGAATTCACGACCACTAGATTATAGTAACATTTAGTCAACCAACGCCTATATCCTCCGAGGCAGCTTCTTACTTCTTGTTTAATCATTTTTTTTTATTTTCAGAGATCAGGAATTGTCAATATATTCCTCGTCCTCTAGGAACGAACAAGAAATGGCATCACCGGGGAAAAAACCAATAAAATAATCAACTCATTTTTAACAAAATCCTATGTATACCAAAATAATAGTCACCTGAAGATGGTTAGAGGGTATTTGGCCGAAACGTCGTGCCCATAATAACATCTACAACAAACAAGATGAGCACAGTAGTTCGAATAAACCAAAGTCAAAGTACAATTAACAATTCTTCATATCTAAAAAATGAAAGAAAAATTATCAAACAAGGATTAAGATAACGACGTGATAACAAAAAAAAAAAATGTCAGAAACCATCTGAGATTGGATTTAAAGATTCAAAAAACATACCCCACCGGGTATCTTTCGGGGACAGTGCCATAATGGATATAGACGCTGGTTCTTAAAAAAAAATCTATTTACTGTTTTGTTCTCTGATCTTTTACCACTTTTAAGGCAACTTCATAATTATATCTTATTCTTTTTTTTTTAAGAACAATTCTAGATGCATTTTTGCAGTCTTCCATGGAATTAATTTTCTTCATTTATAGAATGTTGTCATGGAGTATTGCTGCCATATATGGTCTGGAGCCCCCTCTGTTTGCCTCGAGGTTCTTTATAGGCTCCAGAGGCGGATATGCAATATAATTAGCCCTGTTCTGGTATCTCGTCTACAGTCACACTCTCACAGACGCGCCGTCGCCTCTATCTGTCTTTTTTACAAATACTTTCATGGCAATTGCTCCGAGGAGCTGCATTCGCTGGTTCCCATGAGTTCAAGCGCCTTACGAGGCTGGCTCTCACCCTTTCACTGTCGAAACTCCTAAATGAAGTTATTGGAGTAGAAGAGACTTCTACTCCAATAACTTCAAGTCTCGCACCTCTCGCCTGTGGAACTCCCTTCCCTATTCCAGTTTCCCTGATAGCTATAATCTCCAGCTATTCAAATGTAATGTCAATCGACATCTTCAGTTGCCTTAATCTATCCACTATCCTTCTCCTCATCTTTTCCGCTATCACTCCTATCTAATCTTGCTCCAAATTTTCTGTAACACCTTGCGCCCTAGTGGCTTCTCGCCTTGCTTGGGGTGAAACGCTTAAAAAAAAAGAGAATAAATAGTAATTTGACGGTTCAATATCTGCTAAATATTTACAGATGAGGGAAAATATTGTTGTTGTTTTTTTCATGTGGAAGTCAAACATAAAATCAAAATGCATAACCAAGAAAATGATTTTAACGTTTAATTTGTATATTTTCTCAAATTAGCAAATCTTGTACATTCGATAACCTTTGTTTATTTCAAGTAATATCTTGACCGAATATCTACCCACACTGGAACATCATTCGGCGAAAAATCTCCAGCAGAAGACCTAACAGATCACATTTGACACGTTCGATCGTTTACATTATTTCCTTCATAAACTTCAGTTTTGCATTTCAGTCTTTTTTTTTTTTTACTTTTTTAAAATAAAAATGCATAATATGTCGAAAATGTTTCATTTTTCTTGTGTCCTCAATAAATCAAAAGACGCCAAATTTGATAAACTGAAAAATGAGTCAGTGTGATCTTCTAGAAAAAAGATTAAACCAGAACACTGCTAATACTATCTAACGGTAAAAAGCGAATGAACATTTTTACCAATCGAATAATTCTTAATGGCGTTCATCAAGTGTCTGAAAAATCATACCTTACGCATTATTGAATTACGTATGTGCGTCTTAAAAAGCGCCATTCCATTTTACCGAATGGCATCTGGTGTTCCTTGTGTATTTGATAAATTAACATAACAAACACATGTAACATTGACTGAGTGCTTTCAGACTTGGTCTAAAAAATGTTTTGGTTGTCTCTTGCTAATTCTCCTTCTTAGACAAATAATAAGCTCTCGTCTAAATATATATACGAGATTTGACACATTAATTTGGTTTTGACGAAGAAGAGACATTTTAATGGAAAGCGTCTCAAAAGTTTTTGTTTTTTTTAATCTTATTATGGATTGTTTCGAATAGATTTATATTTCAACAAAATGCTGAGATATAAATGTGAAAGACATAGAAAATTGGTATCGCGTGAATAGATGTTTTAAGCACGATATTCGTGATGGACATTGTCCATTATTATATAAACAGATTTATGCATTCTTGACCGAAAGACAAAATATGAGCCAACTTTTTGTGCTTTCAATGTGTTTATGCATGTGTTTTGCATATATATATAACACACACACACATACAACACACACACACACACATACAACACACACACACATATTTATATCATTTAACGTTATATATATATATATATATATATATATATATATATATATATCATTTAAAGTTATATATATATATATATATATATATATATATATATATATATATATTTCTGAGATGAGGTATCTTTGTTACAATATTTATCACAACGTTTCGGTCCTTGGCACAGTGGATAAAGACGTTGGTTAGATCCAGTGACAGGACCCAAAGAGTTGTGAGTTTAGTGCCTGGTTAAGGCAGTGGAGAACTTGGAGAGGTGAATTAACAGGAGATAACTGACATCCATTAGACATGGCACGTGGAACTAGAACAGTCTACCCAAGCGAGCGAAATAAAGCGTTCAGTTCGACATTCCAACCACCTGAAGAAGACCGGAGCGTCAACTGCCGAAAATTTGTGATAGATATGGCACCAAAGATGAGGTCAATAATCCGAATAATGTAAGTAGTATATATATATATATATATATATATATATATATATATATATATATATATATATATTGTTATTTTTAGTGGATACCCATATTTGATTAGATGCTCCATTTATTTATTAAACAGTACATTAACAGTGTATTATTTTAGTCTTTTTTTGCCTGAATATTAGAGAAATCGTATTAAAGAAAAGTTGCGCAATCCGGCAGGATTCAGCCTGACTCTATCAACGAAAACCTTTGTGGCTGAGTTAGTCGGATATAACGACGGTTCTTCCTGCTAGAGGGATGCATGTTCGAATCTTGAAAAATAACTTTGAAGTGATAAAATCTGTCGGATTAATAAATTAAAAAATCCATTACTTCTTTGTGTGTGTGTATATATATATATATATATATATATATATATATATATATAACAAAAGGAAAACTTATCTAAGCCAACTTGTATCGTCCTCTTTAGGATTTGATAGAGGACGAAACCCGTCGGCTAAGATAAGTTTTCCTTTTGTCTTTATTTTATTCATATTGTCCTTTTATGCACACACACACACATATATATATATAACACAGTTGATAGTATTCGTGTTTTAAACGATATATACATATAGTTTGTAACTAGTTGCTCCTTTACATACACACGGATGTGTTTAAAACAAAGTTTTACATTAGTTTATACCAAAAACAATACTTATGTACATCCATCTTTTGAAACAATGGAGACTACTGAAAAATAATATGTAAATGATAAGCAATATTGAAAAGAATATTTTGACGCAGACTCATGCACAGCAAACAATCTTTCTTTCTGCTTATAAATATTTATTACCCACGTTTAAAAAAAAAAGGAATATTTAAAAATCTTAAAGTATATATTCATTATGAGTCCCTGTTGGATATATTTTACTTCCGTGCATTTTTATAATACAAGACAAAATTACAATAAATTGAACAGGAAAAGTCAACTAATTATAAAGTACAATACAAAAATATATGAGCCAAAAAGAGAAATCATAAAAACGAAATGTGTGTGAACAATTTATGTGTGTGACTGAAGAATCGCATGATTCATCATATTCTTCTGTTATTTGTAGAGGATGATGATTGCTAATAACGATTTTAAAGACAACTAAACAACAACTTATACCTTTATTGTTACTAGATAGTTACTCTTCCCCCTTCTTTCAATCAACCTATTCCACTTATTTCTCTCTCTCTCTCTCTCTCTCTCTCTCTCTCTCTCGCGCGCGCGCGCTCTCTCTCTTAAGCAATATAAAACATTTTTCAGGATCGTCCACCTTTCCAGTGAATGATAATGATACACTTTTTTTGCGTAGAAGTCAGTATAATTCAAAATTTAGATGTAATTGAACAAAGATGCTTGACAAATATTCTGAAAAGAAAAACAAAAAACACGTAAAACACATCAAAACGTAACCTTTTCGTTGTCATAAATTCACCCCCACAAAAATTCTTTATTCACAGACAATTAAGACAAACTGCAAAGAGGAAATGTTATTTCCTGCGTGATAACGAGCCTCATCAATTTAATACTCAAGATGGAATCTCAGATTTCATGCTAATCTGCTGCTGCTCCTTAACAGTTTCACAAGTAAAAAACATCCTTTAAGTAACTCATCTCAAACTCCATAGAATATATTTCGATCATTAAGGTAAAAATGTATGGATGTTTAAAAAATAAAAAATCTCGATTTTAGAATTATTGGCAAAAAGCCATATAAAGCAGAAAATAATCCTGATATAAAATTAACATCGCAGATATCTAAGGCAACATTCTATATTCCTTTACTTTCTATATTTTCTTTCGTGTAAGTCTCAACAGCGACCCCAGATACAGGTCAACCATTCTGCTAAATTTTTACTTCATTCAACAACTAATTTCAAAACTGAAAGCAAATGGCAAGTGTCATGTGCTGTTTTAACTTCATCCTTACTTTGTATCTCGAAACATCTGGAAGAAACATGATTAGATATTGTTCTGTTCTGAATCCGGTTCAAAATAAGCCAACAAAAATCAAATATAAGAAACTGGAGAGTAAAAATACAGAAGGAAAATCCCCAGCTGAAGTGAGGAGGAGACGACCCATCCCTGTTAATGTTCATAAAATTATTGATTCCACTTAATTGCGTCTTACAAAATTTTAAAGGACAGGATTGTTATATAGGAATAAAGTGTCGCTGCCTACACTTGAGTTTGAACATAGATCGCCAGTAAGTAAACACATTATTGAATTAAGTAGAACACGTGACCATAAAGGAAACACATATATGGGAGGTAGCGTGTGTCTAATTCATCGTTATTTCTGTTCTATCTTCTATTGCTATTCGGATCGTATATCTACTCTATCCTCTATTACTATACGGACCGCTATTCTCTACTCTATTCACTATACTATTTCTCTATTCAGATCACTATACGGATTACTATTCGAGCGAGTATTATCGAGCAAGTACTATTAGTGGAATGTTATTCGAAGGCGTCTGCCACCGGTATTGTACAACGGCGTTACTATAGTTGCATCTGCGATTACAAAGTCTCTACTACAACGAGCATGACGAAAGTGACGGCGTGTATTTGTTGACATTACAAAAGTGCCAAACGAGTGTTTGTTGACATTACAAAAGTGGCGACAAGCATTGGCAAGGATTCTTTGAACATACACGAGGATTCGTTCAGCAGAGTACAGCAGAATGGAAAAACTAAAAGTTATCATGGTTCAAATGTTGACGCTACAAAAGCATCAAGAACAACAGTTGCAGCAACAAGAACATTTGCAGCAACAAAAAAAAAACGGTATAAAAGAATGATGAAAAGAAAGTTCGTTTATTATTAAGGAAATCGTCACCTGCTGAACATGAAAAATATGTGACTTATACTTTGCCGAAAAAACCAGAAGAGATAAATTTTGAAGAAACTGTTCTATCAAAAAATTTTGGTGATAGGAGTTCATTATTTAATACATGATGGCAATGTCTTAACTTAGCGATGAAGATTTTGTCACTTATGTAGGAGTCGTGAATCGAGAATGTGAAAAGTTCAAGTTAAATGAATTAGCTCCAGATTTATTTAAATGCCTGATATTCGTACAGGGTTTAACTTCTAATAAGGACGCGGAGATAAGATCCAGGATACTTGCTAAATTAGAAATAGATTCTAAATTAATTCTCCAGAAAATAGCGGAAGAATATCAATGTATTGTGAATTTGAAACTCAATACAGCAAGGATTGAGGAATAAGACAATTCACAAGTACATAGTTTCCGACCGTCTAAGAGAAAAAACGTTTCTCAACTCCTAACAGAACAGAAAAAAACCATACCCCCCTCCTCAATAGCTAATACTTGTCTTGGTTGTGGAGGTAAGCATTTTAAAAATAATTGTTTTTTTCAAGAACAAAAATGTTAGGAATGTGGGAGATTAGGACACAAAAGTGCGTGTTGCAGATACAAAAAATGGAGAAAAAATAAAACATATGTGAACATGATGCATACATGGAGTAACAATAAAAAGCCTAAAAGGGAAATTAACAAGACATCTCAAAAGAGGAAATTTGTTTTTGTGCAAATTAATGATGTAAAAATGAAATTGCAAC
Source organism: Acanthosepion lycidas (assembly GCA_963932145.1). NCBI lineage: Eukaryota > Metazoa > Mollusca > Cephalopoda > Sepiida > Sepiidae > Acanthosepion > Acanthosepion lycidas. The sequence continues at coordinate 20,098,317 of OZ010606.1, read as the reverse complement.
TGGATATAGGATCTGATTATCATTATTATAAATGAACAGACATAGAGAAAAATGGGTAAAGCCAGTTTATTGACTTCTGACTTCAGTTGTAACATTTCTTTTGTGGGAAAAACCAAAAAAAGCAGTGGTGTTTGTATTAAAGAATACTACTAATTTGTTTGGAACAGACTGGATTGCATTATTTGATCTTTGGAACCTTCCAATTAACTCTTTTTGCAACAAGATAAATGTTGTTATGACTGGTACTAATATGTCAATTGAAAAATTGAAAAATGAGCTGAAAAAGAGATTTTCAGAAGTTTTCTCAGAAGGTCTAGGGACATGCACAAAAGTAAAAGCTAAGTTTGAGTTAAAAGACAATGTAACACCGACTTTTAAGCCAAAAAGGGGCTTTACCTTTTGCAGCCTTAGATCCAGTTAATAATGAATTGGACAGACTAGAAAAATCAGGTGTGATCTCAAAAATAGATTATTTTGAATGTGCATCACCAACAGTCAATGTTAAAAAAAAGAATAAAATCCGCGTATGTGCTGATTTTTCAACGGGGTTAAATGAAAGTTTAGAACAACATAACTATCTGCTACCAAGTCCAGAGGAAATGTTTGCCAAATTAAATGGAGGTAAATTTTTTTTCTAAATTGGACTTGTCAGATGCTTATCTACAAGTACTATTGAACGAAGACTTCTCAAAACTACTAACAGTTAACACTCATAGACCTCTATGAGTGTATACAAATTCAACCAAATTTCTTTTGGTATAAAGGTAGAACCAAGCATATTCCAACAGGTAATGGATATCATGCTTGCCGGTTTGGATTGTGCTCAAGCATATTTGGATGACGTACTTATTAAAAGTAAAACCCGAAAGCAATATACGGAATGTGTAAAATAAAAAGTCTTTGAGAGAATCAAAGAATATGGTTTTAAGATCAATGAAGGAAATTGCTAATTGTTTATGTCCAAACTTAAATATTATTAGAACATATTATTGATGAAAATGGTAGACGACCGGATTCTTCAAGAGCGCAATAAAGGACATGCCTGCTCCAACAAATGTAACAAAGTTACAAGCATTTTAGGGTTTGTTAATTACTATCATATATATATATATATATATATATATATATATATATATATATATATATATATATAATGATTTTTTCATATAGACAAAAAAAATACTCACTACAATTTAACTCATTTACAATTTCCATTTGTTTAAAAAAATAGAAAATAAAAAATACATAAAGGCAAAAAAGTGATAGAGTGAAACAATAGTTGGTTGTTGATTAGCAGTTTGATGAAGGATGGTTGAGGTGTTAAAGTAACAAATGGAAAAAAGCAAGTGACGTTTCACATGCGGCATGCTTACAAACAGAATTGTTTATAACTATTTGGTTCTCACCAGTCGAAGTGCAATTTTAAATGCACTGAAACGAAGTTGCATCTTTGTAGTGAGTAAACTGTTTTTGTCTATAAGAAAAAATTATAATAAATAATTATTGCTCTACTATCGGTATTGAGCCCTCTTTTGAATTAATGCTGTGAATGTTAGAATTTATATATTATTTTCGTTCTCATTACATTCGGATATATATATATATATATATATATATATATGCGAAACATGCACGAATTAAGAGCATCCTTGAATAACCTGCTAAAGAAAGATGTGAAATGGGATTGAACAGATAAATGTCAAAGCACTTTTGAAGAGATCAAGAAAGTTGACATTGTATTTGTAACTAGCTCATTTTGACCCTAAATTAAAGATTGTGGTTGCATCAGATGCAAGTGATTTGGATATTGGAGCAGTGATACTATACAAATATGAGGATGGAACAACTAAACCAATATCTCATGCTTCAAGAGCATTGATTGCAGCTGAAAAAGCTCCAGTCAGATTGAAAAGAAAGAATTGGCCATCATATTTACTATGGAAAAATTTCCTAAATTCATATATGGTAGAGAATTAATGCTACACACAGACCATTGTCCATTATATTATTATTGTCCATTATTGTCCATATATGGATCAAAAAAGGGTGTTCCCACAAATACAGCACATAATAGACTGCAGCGCTGGGGAATTATCCTATTGAACTATAAATATAAAATGGAGTTTCTACCATCCAAAATTAAGTCATGCAAACAGATGGTCTAAACTAATACCAAAATTCTGCGAACCACTTGAAGATACAGTAATTGCGGCAATAAGGACCGAAAATAAAATTAATAGAGTATATTATACAATTACTGTAAACATAAATAAACATGTCCATAACATAAAGAAGAATTAAGTCGGAAAAAACACGGCTTTTTAATGAAAATGAAGAATAATTTAAGATTTAAAGGGAAAAATATTACTGGAAATAATGCAGTTTCATTATGCAATCATGGATGTACTTATGTGCGCAGAAAGAATTGTGATACCAGCATCGTTGCAAAAATGTAGGCTAAAGGAATTTCACATAGGGCATCCAGGATTTTCTAGGATGAAATCCTTAATGAGGTGTTACACTTACTGGCCAAAAATGGACCAAGATATCGAAAATTTAGTGAAATTATGCAGTGGCAAAGAAGTCATCGCCTATCAAAATTCAACCTTGGCCGAAAACCGATATGCCATGGTTCAGAATACATGTAAGCTTCGCAGGAGCGTTAAACGGAGCATACTATCTAGTGGTAATCGATAGTTACACTAAATGGCCAGGAATATTGAAGTGTAGAAGACCGAGTACCGCGGTAACGATAAATTTCCTACACGAAATTTTTGCAATGTACGGTGTTCCTGACTCTATCATTTCAGGTAACGTGACTCAATTCACGTCTCGTGAATTTAAGATTTTTGCAAATCATTAGCAATAGAAAATATTACAACTCCCCCTTATTACCCAAGATCAAACGGACAAGCGGAACGGTTTGTTGATATGTTTAAAAGGGCACTAAAAAGTCCGATGGAGAGTAGTAAGATGAAAAAATGCTACAACAATTTTTGAGTGTTTACAGAATGTCACCTGCAGAGAAATTCACTAGGAAGATTAAGTCCGTATTTAACAAATTATACCAAAAGGGAAGACGAAAACATCAAGGAATCAAAATAATATAAATAAATATTTTAAACCTAGTGTTTTTTAAAATGTACCAACATGGAAAGGAATTCTGGGAAGATGGTGTTATAAAAAACGGATTGGTAAAATGACATACAACCTACAAGAAAAAAGGTGGGAACATAAGCGACACCTTAATCAGTTAAAACGGAGATTTTCTGATTTTAAAAGTCCATGAGAAGAGGTACCAATGGGAATATTGTATGACATGTTTGACGTACACATGCCACCAGAAATTAGTGAACCAAGGAGAAAGAAAAAGAACAGCAACAGAACATTTGAATATTGAACCGAAGCTGAAAAAATATAAAACTCCAGAGGAAGTCATCTCAAAGGGGAGGTGTTATATAGGAATTAAGTGTCGCTGCCCACACTTGAGTTTGAACATAGATTGCCGGTGAACAAATACAGGCGATCCCATTATTGTATTAAGTAAAACATGTGATCATAGAGGAAACGCATATATGGGAGGTATCGTGTGTCGTTGACATTACAAAAGTGGCAACGAGTGTTCGTTGACATCACAAAAAGGATACATTTACAAAGTGGCAGAAAAAACTCAATTAACAAATATATAATATATGACTTGAAAATAAAAGTGATAAAAATAAATATGTGTGGAAATTGTGTTAAAAACAGAATCTTCAGCTAAACATTGGTTAGAAATTCGCCATCGAGAAATATACAGTATTGGTGATGCACAAAAGAAAATGGAAAACCAAAAGAGGAATTGATATCATGAGAACATTGAACGAGAAAGAAAACTAAAACTATGTAGAAATATTCGAAACAGATTCAATTAAACTGAATTGAATAAGAAAAAATCAGAAAGGAATATAAAAGGTTTTCGAAACTTAATAGAAATAAACCAAATAAATCAAATGCATGGAAAATGTCGAAAGTAATGACCTTCCTAAACTGGATAAGCTTGGTTATAAAAAAAATGAAAAAAATAATAATAACGTACAAAGTTTTTATCCTCAAAGTGATATATTATTGTATGAGAAAAGACTGAATTCTTTAGTATTGAGGAGTATATCAATTGAATACTTATCAGATTGGAGGCTACAAGTAGCGAATTGGATGACATTTGAAAAGTCATGGCTACTGAAGTTTGAGTTTGTTTTCTCCTCATAGCTTACGTTAAAATTAAACCTAAAAAGTCACAAGTAAAGAAATTCAAAATTTAATAGCGCTGAGTTTTTAAAAGCAGTATGGACATCTGACAACTGAGATGAAAAAAAAATTTGACTCAGGGGAAATAATTTTGCAATCTTGATCAATTCTTCTGTCAAAAGACTTGAGGATAAAGTATAAAGCTTTTGTACAAGGCAAAATATTGAAAGATCGATTATAACGGCTAATATTTGCAGAACTAATAAAAGGATAAATGCGAGATCACACGAATCCAAAAAGAGGAAGCAAAATGGAAAAGAAAAATCAAATTCAGGAACACTTCAATGGATAAAATAAATTACAGCTGAGATGACATGGATATGGTTGTAAAGAACAGATCTAAAGAAAGAATTGTAAATCCTATTCATGGCGGCCTCAGAAAATTTTATAAGAATAAATTTTATTAAAGTCATCATAAATGGGAAGTAGCAAAATACTAAGAAAAAGTTTCGTAGCGTTTTTAAGTGAATTTCAAAGACAATATTTAGATATTTTGGCAGATTTATTCAATCATATATGTTCTATTTTAGCGCGCGACCTTTAACCTTTAGTGAGTCACGATGGAGTTACGGATAACGGCTCGGATTGAGGAATCGGAGAGCAGAGTTTGAATTCCAGTCGAATCCATTACATTCACTTACGTGATAATACCCTTGGAAAAGGTATGAATTCTCTTCTCCTCATCCCAGCTATGGGTAAATAGCAGGAGAGACCGGGTTCTATAGCCTTGGATGGCAACTGGTCTTTTGCAAAAAGTAATGGCAACCTACTGCAGGAAAAAAAATCTGCCTCGTCAATCATGTATCGAAGGATACATGATCTCCTGCGCGTGTATCACGCATGACACATAACTGACTGACTGACCTTTAACCATCTTAGAGTAAGTTTCATTGTTTTATTCTCTAAGAACTTTCTAGGTGATGATCTGGTCTGAGTGATTTTGTTGTCGAGTACCGGAGCACCCTCAAAAAATGGACTGAGGGTCTAAAAAGATAAATAGCACGCTCTCTTACTGAGAGAGTGGAAGTTGAACAGAACTTCTTGTCGACCTATCTGCCTCCGGGCAAAGAGGAACATAAACGAGGCTATATCAAAGGGCAGAGTCTCGTCTGGGAGGTAGACAACAACCCGACACCGTGTATGCGGAGTCTACGGGGAATTTTTGCCCGAGCGTATGCGCTCGGAATACCACACGTTAAAAATCGGCCTTGTGTCACATCCCGCCTTGTTGGGAGGCTTCGGGTAAATACCGACTTTCAATAGAACTGAGGTGGAGTTAACGATTAACTGTTATCCCAATATAATTTTTTCTTCACAACTCTTAGTACCGTATTATTCTTCAGAATAAATTACTACTACTTTTTATATGTGTATCGACTTATCCATTTCACGATACAATAGATTTTTATAGGCATCCAGAGAATTAAAGTCATTCCCGTTTTGTAAAGATGGAAATAAACGGTAATAGATAAGAACCAAACTGGGTCTCATTTTACTCCATTTTCACTTTTAAAACTTTTTAGAATGTTTATATATATATATATATATATATATATATATATATATATATATATATATATATATATATATATATATAAAGAAAGAAAAGTAAGATATATAACCCGTGTTCTTATAGATATTTTTATTTTTACAAAATAGTGCTCAATGTAAATTTACAGAGCATTGATATTATAAATTAATTGATTTAAAATATGGTTTTTCCGCTACACAGTTCTAACCATGTTTCAAAAATGGAAGGTCCGAATTTAATTTTGTAATTAAATTAAAGACATTAGTTCCATTTCATCCTCAAGCGAATTTTGGAGTAACTTTTAAAATTACTGGGTTTTAAAGATACAGCTAAAGTCATAATTCACGTTTCCAAGGTTACAGATTAATTCGCATCTACTAGACAGGGGTGTTTGCGTGTTCTATACGTCTATATTTTGATGTATCCGTTATTAGCTACATTTTGTTAGGGGGTTGGGATGTATTCTTCAATGAAATCTGACATCCGTTAAATGCATGTCGTCTGGATTTTTTTTTAAATTTTATTGTTAACGGCAAAAATTCTTACAGCATTTTTTCTATTTGTATATTTAAAGATTTTTTTGCGGGGGTGGGGGGTTGTTGAGGTTAGAATACGTTTTATTTAACTACAATTTAAAAATATTTATTAATAATTTTTATTATACTATATTTCTTTTAAGAACAAGTAAATGTATTAGAATCCCTTACAGTATGTAGAGTTATTTTCACATCAACTATAAGTATGTATATTATTAGGTAACAATTTTTTTTTAAAGTAAACTTTATGACAATCACGCCAAAAATAGCTAATTGGCTTCACTGATTTAGTAAACTTTTATTTTTCATATAAACTTAGTAATATCTTGTTTCTCATGTAAGTACAAAGGTCATGGGTCATTCAATGGCTTACATCTTCTAGCTTTTCATATTAAATTCATTTTACTGTAGGTGTTTTATTGGATTCTTTTAAGTGCTTTTAGTAATTGGAGGGAGATCTATAGGTTACAATACGTTTTATTTAATTACAATTTTAAAAGATGTTTAGGTTAGAATTTCTTTTTATTTAACTACAATTTTAAATACAACTTTAAAATATTTTCACTGTTAATTTTAATAGACTGTTTCTTTTTTAAAAAAAAGTAAATGTATTAGAATTACTTACAGTAAGTAAAATTATTTTTACATATCAAGTATAAGTATGTATATTACCTTTGTTAAAATTTTTATATTTAGATATTATTTAAGTAAAATTTATGACAATTACGGTAAAATTAGCTAATTCATTTCTCTGATTTAGTAAACTTTTTTTTTTTTAATACTTAGTAATATATAGTTTCACATGTCTGTACAGAGGATATGGGACATTCATTGGCCTACATCTTATAGCTTTGTATCATAATTTCATTTTTCAGTAGGTGTTTTATTGGATTCCGGTGCCGGTAGTACTTTGAGAGAGGTGTTTTAGTTAGAATACGTTTTAATTAACTACAATTATAAAAGATTAGAATGTTAGAATTTGTACTAATTCTTTTAGATATCAGTAAACGAATTAGTACAAATTCAGCAAATAACAAGATTTTCGATGAGCATATCAATTCCTATAACAAAGCTCTAAAAGAGAGTGGCTACAAAAACCCAAAACTAACTTATATAAAAAATGAAAATGGAAAGCATAGAAAAAACATGTAGAAAAATTATTTGGTATTCTAACCTCAACAACCCCGAAAAAAAAAATCTTTAAATATACAAATAGAAAAAATGCCGTAAGACTTTTTGCCGTTAACAATAAAAAATTTTAAAAAATCCAGACGACATGCATTTAACGGATGTCAGATTTCATTGAAGAATACATCCCAACCCCCTAACAAAATGTAGCTAATAACGAATACATCAAAATATAGACGTATAGAACACGCAAACACCCCTGTCTAGTAGATGCGAATTAATCTGTAACCTTGGAAACGTGAATTATGATTTTAGCTGTGTCTTTAAAACCCAGTAATTTTAAAAGTTACTCCAAAATTCGCTTGAGGATGAAATGGAACTAATGTCTTTAATTTAATTACAAAATTAAATTCGGACCTTCCATTTTTGAAACATGGTTAGAACTGTGTAGCGGAAAAAACATATTTTAAATCAATTAATTTATAATATATATATATATATATATATATATATATATATATATATATATTAATCATTTCACCACGAGAAAGGTGATAATGCCACTAGAATGCAGGGGTGATACAAAGAGTGAAAGAGAATTAGAAGACTTTAGTAAGGAAAAGGACAATAAGGGAACAGGTTTCAGGAAGGCATAAAATGGCGATTGACGCAGCATTTAAATTTTTGAAGATCGTAAGTGGCAGGGAAGCAAGAAATCAGGCGAGAAGTGCGGGAAAAGAAACTATTAGAATATAAGTAACGGTTGCATCTTGACAGTTCAACCATAAAAGGACGAGAGCTAGTTGCCAATCTAGTTGCACGCTTAAATTCATGCAGTCGAGGCAGAGAACAACTTATCAGAAGAATTGCGATGAAAATATTTATAGAAAAGAGAGAAGCCACATCACGACTGTAAGAAAGTGACTGAAATCGAGATGCCAGGTCAGGATCGATTACATTACAGACCCTTCTTTGAATTGCACCAAGAATCTCAAGATATATACAGTAAGAACACCAGATCAAATATGGCAGAAATATTCAATGCATGGACGAATGGTAGAATTATAAATGTGTAAGAAGTATTCTGACGAGAAGAATTAGTTGGGACGACACAGTGAACCAACTTTCCTAGCAATAGACCTAGCAATTGATTCAATATAACTCCACTTCATGTCAGTGGAAAACGTGGGCCCAAGAAGACGCAAAAGTGTTGCTGTCTTGGAGTTTAGCATCAACCATGCTGATTGCGTTCAGTATAGGTTCCCGTGCTAATTAAATGAAAGCAGTTTTGTTTTGGAGGCGTTAAAATCTACAAACCATTTCTTGCACTAGTTAACCACAGATTGGACAATCTTTTTGACAGTAGTTGGCAGTTTTTCTTCGTCGGATCTTGTTATTAAGACAGGAGTAAATAGGTGTGTCATCTGCATAGATACCTATGAAATAATGCATTATGTATTGGGAATGTCGTTGATAAAGATTAGAAACAGAGTCTTGGGGGAGCCCTGCATTAATATGAAATGAACTAGAATTATTTCCATTCAACGCTATATTTATTACATGATTTCTTAGGAACGATTGGATTAGGCCAAATATTCATATAGAGATAGCGTAGTCCTTGTGCGTGTAGAAAAGGCCAGAGTGTCAAAAAAGTGCGAGAACTTATGGATACATCTCGCCATTTCAACTGTAAAACGATGATATCTTGCCACCAATTTAGTACTGCGCTTAAATTCATAGAGTCTGGGGTACCATAGACAACAATTATCATGAAAGTTGTTGAGGGGTCCACCCCTTTTTAAACAAATGAACTCACCCAGTATATACATATACTACTGCAAGAGCGAGACGAGAAAATAGAGAGAGCAAGACCGAGTCCAGAGTGACAGAGTAAAAGGTTGTAGGTAACCGGAACAACGCTGTTACCTCACCCTCAATCTGAGTCACAGTGAGCGAGCACGTAGACTCAGTAAGAAGTCATACAGCGATACTTCAATACCAAAGACTGTATATATATTTTGCTACTAACCCGTATTCCTGGAACTACTAACCTGCTTTACCAGTTTGTATTATTGCGTTAATACATTATTTTCCTATATTCATTCCTGGCGTTTGTTATTTATTGGTACCCGATTTCAACCCGGAATCCACAACAAAAGTATTTATAGAAAAACACGAAAAGCTACATTACGACGGTAAGAAAATGACTGAAGCCGAAATGCCAGGTCAGGGCCAATAACATCGCAGATTCTTCTTTGGATTTTATGAAGGATCTCTAAATACATAGCAGAAGCACTAGACCAGATCTGGCCGGAATATTCTAAGCATGTACGAATGGCAGACTTAGAAATATGTAAGATAGTTTTGTTGGCTGAATGCAGTAACTTGACCCAAAGAAATGGGAGTTCAATACTTGTTTACAGCTGAGGTGAACAAAACATATGGAGAGTTGATTTAAACGGGCATAACTGGCACTGAGACATCCGGAAGTAGCATGGCACGTTGAACTAGAACAATCTACCCCGGTGAACGAAATAAAGGGTTCAGAAGAAGGCTTGAACGCACAACGGCCGAGACATCGTGAATGTGACGATAAAGATGGAGGACAACAACAGTCCGAACCGATGGTAAATTAGTGTAAATGATTAAATCTCAGAAATATAAACGGTTAAGTTTCTCTTAGAATACAAATTAATTTATTTTTAACATTTTTACATGCTAATGCGTAACAGGGCTGAAGAGTAAAAGCTGCTCAGTGTAGACGAGGTAATCCGACTTACCACCCATGCCACAAAAATCCATCCTTTTCCATCCAATTCAACATAATACCATAATACCATTTACTCACAAAGATCCTACAAAATACCCATGGTGTTTAAAATTTGTTCATTTGTACAAATGTATTTTTCACTTTTTTAAAAATTTTATTATAAAATTAGGTAAAATTTTTACCATGAAGTGAAAGGGGAGGTCATGAACCCAATAAATAAAATAAGAACAGAACATTCAAAAAATAATAAACATATCTAGGGCTTTCTTTGTTTTTGTTTCTTTTTCACCCCACTTACTTCCTTCCGCTATTGATGTATTGAACTGCGGTGCCGGACCCGCCTTGGACAAATTTCCCGTGACGCCACAAGTCCAGCAGTGGAGGTCTCCTTTACTTCACCACGGCAGAGATCAGTCTCCCACGGCGCAATAGCGTGTCGGGAAACTCAAAATCTCCCATGTCGATGCCTGCCTGGTTACTGGTGAGACATCTGCGAAAGGTCCGTATAAGTAAGCGCCAAATGAGTATAAGTAAGCTCCAACAGAGCCAGAAGCAGAAGCCTTCTCAGCAGCGACAACAACAACAGACGCAGCAACAACCCCAACAGCAGCACCAACCGAAACAGGCACAAAAGACACAGCCACAGCAACAGCAAGTGGAACAACAACAGCAACAGTCTGAGCAAGAAGTGCAGAATGAACCAGAGCAGCTGTACCAGCTACTAGATGCAGGTATGGAGGTGGAGGTCCATGCTTCCACCTAGATCTTATTCTTTAAAAAGCGGGAGGGACGAGGACGAGGAGAAAGTTTTTAAAAAAGAAAAAACTGTCCTTAGCAAGGTGGAAAGGTCAAGAGAATACCCCAGGTCCCATTCGGTTCCCGTCTCGCCAACTAGGCAAAAAGACACTGAGCCCTCGATATGTTTATTTATATGTTTATTCGTAATAAGGCTAAGAGCCTCCCCGCTTCTCCTACTAAACTTGCGCCATCTCCCTCCTCCATAGCACTTCCTCACCAGTCAACAAACAAACCCCTCCCAAGAAAAAGAAATCTTTCCCCAAGGGGCAGGCTACCAGGCGAACAGAAAGTCCCTGGAAAGAGATCTCTCATCAAGAAGGTTTCTCGGGCCTTTATTTAAATGTACCTCCGTGGACGGGAAGTCGACGGAGGATCCTCAAAACTTTCCCAACGGACTTCGGTAACGGTCCTCATCAGGAACACGGAGGGAAATCTGAAAATGTGGGATCACTTGGCTGAGACCAAGGACGCGTTCCCAAACATAAAAATGATGCAACTCTCCTGAGCTACGAAAAATGTCACAAATATGTGCAGGGAGTGTCCCGGTTATTCTCCACCCCTGTTAATATAGGACCCTAAAATTAACCTACCCGACAGACGTCGGCGGCATTGTCTTAGAGGGACGAATTACACCCGACACCGGCACAGGAAGTCTAGGGCAATCCATCGGGGTCATGTTCCCCGCAGATTTCCGGCCAGTTTGCGAATAACATTGTTTCTTAAAATTTAAAAATGTCTACCAACCTAGCCAGCTTAAATGTGAAAGGGCCTAGAGATCAGGTTAAGACGGCCCGCCAGCTTCGTGAACTCTTATCGTTCAGTGTAGAAATGGCCGCGATCCAGGTGACACATGTGCTGTCTAGCGACTTTGTTGTTTATTCAGCATACGGGGACTAGCAGACGAGAAGTGTCTCCATACTGGTTAAACGTACCCTGAGGCGAGGGTGGATCTTGTTCATGTCGAGGCTGAGGGCCGGTTGACTGTGACCGATATTGCCGTCAAAAGTCGATCGTTTCGGATAGTTGCGGTTAATGCGCCTAACGATCAGGAAAAGCGTTCTCCTTTTTCCGTTGATTGAGGCCGTTGCTGGTTGATTCGTAACAAGTCTTCCGGCTTGCGGGGTACCTGGAAGGGGTCGATCTTCCGGGGGTGGTGGTGGTGGTGGTGGTGGGGGGGGGGGCTTTGGTTGAATGGACGGGCCTGTCCGCATTCTCGGAGTGTGGTTCGGGCTGGAGAAAAATTGGTCTGAAGTATTGGCAGAGATCGGCGTGTCGGTCGATATTTGGCGCCGAGTGCGTTCGTCTTTGAAAGGTAGGGCTGAGGCGTATGCCACTTACTTCACGAAGGATCTTCTCTGTGGGCGGCTCGGCTTGTCGACGACCGAGTCTTGCGCGTCAGCGGCGGAATACCTCAGCAATCCTCAGCTTTCGCTTACCGGGCGATTGGTCTGAAACAAGTTATTCCTCAATGACGTAGCCTTCAAATGTGGCGGGGCGGATTTGCCCGACTGTCATCGGTGTGACCATGGTTTAGAGGAAACGCCCTTTCTGCGACTATGTTGACGAGATTACAGCTCGTATTGATCTCAAGCATCTTCTGTCCATTGATCGCGCATATGCGTGCGATAATGTGTCGCCCCCGTACTCTGGGGAGAAACGGATGGTGTTTCTCACGTTGCTAGCCATGGCAAGAATGGTGATATGGACGTTGCGAATGGAGGGACTCTTGCGATACGAACGCTATTCTCATAAGGTTCTGGCCGGATTCTTTCGGCATCAGTTGAAGGTGAAGATCAGAACTGTTAGAAAGCATTTGTTGTGGACAGATTTCAGCAAAAGGTGAGTAAAAGTTGCAAGCTTGGCACGAGTGAATGAGGCCAGCTTTGATTTTCTTTTTTTAAGTCCTCTTTGAACCTGTGAACCCTCCCCTCGGTAAGTTAGACACTTTTTGTTTACCTAGTTAATGTGAGAAAATATTGTTGCTGGCCTGTTCCCGGCTCTCTCTTTTGTTATGTCAAGATTCCCAATCTCCCCAGTTTGTTTTTGTCCCCTTTTTTTATTGCGACAGATCAGCTTTTATATTTTCCCAAACCGTCATTTATTTTTGACCTTATCTCTCCGTTAGTGAGTGAACTTCTTGATTCTGTCCAAAGGCAGAATACAATGGCCACTCCTTATTATTTTTGTCGAGTGTTTGGGTCCTACTAACACATCGATTCTGTTTCATTTAAATTGCATTGTGGGTTCATTCCCCATCCCGACTCATTTCATGAGCACATATTTTTACATATTTTTGTAAGAAAAAAGAAAAACAAAAAACACACATTTAAACTGTTTGTAAATAATGAAATTTTTATGTCATGGGTTTTTTTTTTTTTTGGTTTCTTTTTGTTTTGTTTTGTTTTTTTGTTTTTTTTTGTAGGTTCCCTAAGAATTTGTGGTATTGTGGTATATGTAGTTTTAGATGGAAACGGTTGAGTTTGTGGAAGACTGGCTTAGAGGTTTTGAGATAGAATCGAGAAACTAAGATAAGCAAGAAAGCGGTGGAGAAACCTTAAGTTACGGATCTCGATATCGAATTTTAATTTAATTTTAATGGTATTAATTAGAATTCCAATTTTAAGTTATAAACCATAAAGTATCTAAGCCCGGGTTGGGGAGAATAAGAGGAGTTATCTTCTTTTTTCCTATACATAATCCTACTTGAAAATGGCTGCCCCTCTGGATATATATAGAAAGCAAAAAACTATCATATTATTTATGTTTGCAGAAGGCAAATATTCATAGAAGATCAGTGAATGTTTATGGAAAGGCTACACGATGTAAGCACCAAAATGAGATCGTTTAAGAGTTGACAATATTAGATAAAAAGTAGATACTAACATGGAGTAATGAATAGCTGCTTGGATTCATTAGATTCACACGTGCTAATATCCTTAGGGAAGTCATCTCTCCCTCCAACTATCCGTAAATTGGGCCCTATAGCCTTGGTTGGCAACCAGTCTACAAAAAAAATATACTAAAATGCTAAATAGGATAATAATAATAATGTAATAAGTGATTATGTTAAAATTTCTAAAATAACTCGAATTTCTTCAGGTTTTTAATTATTCTATTATTTTTTACGTGTTACTTGAACTGGTGTGAATGAATAAAAATAGGTTGTTTTCTGGTCTAGGAAAAGAGAACAGGCATCTAAAAATCGAGGTGAAAAGATTGAATTTATTCTAAGATGACAAAAAGAAATCTATGCACCTTTTGAACAATAAGAAAAAATGTTACTTTTAGACCTAGTTTATAAGAATCAGACTCCTTGATTTAAAAAAAAATGGGGTGGGAAGTAGAACGATTCATGAAATAAAAATGTTGAAATCCGTTTAGGGCTGAGTTTTACTCGCCCTACCCTTACAAAATATGGGGTGACGTGTTTAAGAGCACTTTCCGATTGGAACTCACTGAGTCAGTCGTTTCCTCTCAAAATATAAATGAGAGGTTTTATATATATTTTTGTTAGTCATTAAAGTCACTCTTATCTTAGGCGGATGTATTCACTGTATATCTTCTTTAAAAATGTTATCTTATTAAAGAACAAATAATTCTTTTTTTTTTTTTTCTTTTTGTTATTTTTATACTTGATGGTACTGTTAGAAACTTAGGAAGAAGAAAAAACGAATTTGAAAGCCAAAAGCAACTACTGCAAGATTCTGTGATAAAATGGTAGCGAACATTTTAATTCATTACAAAAATATTTTAATATTTCGATTATTTAAATGTTTGACTTTACATTATAAAAAAAAAAGACATTATGTGGCTTGTGAAAAAACACCATATTTCCAAATAACTACCTTCAAGAAATTTTAATTTTTGATATTTGCTGAAATTTCCAAGGGTGAAAAAGAAACGGAAAACGTTTTTTAAAATAAAATATATGTTGCGCGGCTTTAAAGTGTCATTTTCACTTTGCAGTTGATAAAAGAAGAACGAAACACATATTTTTCCAGAAAAGTGTATAAAAAGCTCTTCTAAACATTTCGTTAAGTATGTCTCTGTTCACTGTTTTTCCCCAAAGTTAAAGGCAAAAACGTTATTTTGAATCTTGTCTTAGCAGTTACATTTAGTCTAATCGAATATCTTTCTATTAAGAGAAACAGAGAAGAAATGTCATAATTTAAATAAGTTGTAAATATACAAATGGATGATTGCATTCGATTTCATACTCCAATGAATAATGCTTTCCTCTTTTTTACACTTGAAACAAAAACATTACAAAACTTGCTAAATATAATAAATATATACATTTTTCGCTCGATTTTATACGTTCGGTCAACAAAGAAACGAAATATGTCTAACTAAAGGACTTTATAGAGGATGTTCTATTTTCAGTAAACTTGATACACGGGCCACAAAAATGCATTTCAGGTGAATTCTTTTTGTAAATGAAGAAACTGATTGGAAATCGTATTTCTCGTTTGAGTTCGTTTGCCTGAATATCATTAAAATGATCTTATTTTATTAATCGCTTCCGTGATTTGCATACACATTGAAATATTGTAATTTTATAATTTTGCTTATTCCTTAGTTACTTTGTACGATCTTCCGTTATACTCTTCAATACTCATCTTTATTCGGCATTTCAGTGACGGTGATTTAAAAAAAAATATCCTCACCCACCCCATGTCACACTTGCCGTCAACAAATGCCAGCGATTTTCAAAGAAACCCTCTCACCTTTACTCACTCCAAAGCAGTTAGAAGAGCGCCAATGGAGGATGCCTATATAACCGTCCATTTTTATCAGTTTTTCCTTCGTGTTTTTTATATATATATTATCTTGTATTTCTTTTATGTGTGTACCTTCACTTTTTCGTCGAAAACTGAAAAAAGACTCAAATTTAATAAGAACAAATTTTTATTGTCAAAATGTTTGTTATTATTAAGATGAAAGACCAAAGTATTTTCGGATTATTTTATTAAATTTTTCATCCTTTCTAGCACGTTCGAAATTTAGGAAAATTTTTCTTTTTTTTCTTTTTTTTTTTTAGTCGGCGACCCGGGTCATATTTACGTTAATGTTTTTGCGCCTATTTTTCAGATAAAAAAACTTATGCGAGTCTATCACGCACGAACATACATACATACATACATACATACATACATACATACATACAAATACAAATTACATACAACGCCAAGCATTCATTGGTTAATTAATGACCACTACGTTATTATAGACAATTTACAAATCGCAGCAATGCGACAATTTTGTAATCGCTCTATTTTTATGTAGTCAATTTTGTACACTTTTGGGAGAAACGGATCACAGAAGCTTTCTTAAGTCTCCCCAAAGCTCGCTCGCTGATTGGTCTATGCCAACCAATCAGATTGTCTGCACGTGAAGAATAATTCTTCCCGCGCAGCGATTTGAGCCTATAGTCACTTATTTAAGCAAGAATTTTTTTTAGCTAATTAGTGAGAATTCAGCTGCCAAACGAATCCACGACAGTTGAAACAATGCGCCAACCTTCTCACTCGCACACACCACTCACATGCTGGACATACCTTGTATACACTCACATAATCTTTTCTAACACGACAAATCTTTTAAGAACAGAAATTATAAGAGACTCATGAACATTATTTCAGTGAACTTTGAAATACTAAAATAACAGTTAAAGAGTACAACTCTTGTTCTTTTCTTACTTAAATGCATGCTTTCTTTCACATCGTTGTTTGATATTGTACATCTTGTTAAATACATATTTTACGTGTAACAATGTCTTTTGCTTATGCTTTTTTGCGTCAGCCCTGTTTCCTAATCAAAAGTTAATTTAATGTGGTGAAGTCCGCCAGAAACACGTTGATTTGGAAATTCTTGCAAAAATCAATTGTCAGATTTTAATGAAACCTTTAGGACGTATTCGGAAATGAAGGAAATTATTTTGGGGTTTTTCATTTTTCAGAAAATTGTAGTAAACATAATTTCTTTTACATATGTTGCAATCTACTTACTATATTTAATTTCACTTAACTAATTAGAACATAATTCTAGAAAAAATAATTCTATATTTAACTCCTAATTCATAAAAAGTTTTTTAGTTTTTATTTTACTTTTTCTTATTAATTTTTTTGTTAGAGTTCTTTTGAAACAAAAACGTTTGAAAGATAAACTTGAATTCATTTTTAAATCTAATGGATAATTTAATTATTTTTAGACTTTACTTCATTCGCAATTGAAATTAGTAACTTTCAGGACATATTTGGAAATGAATGAAATTATTTTTGCGTTCTTTGTTTTTCAGAAAATTGTAGTAAACATAATTTCTTTTACATATGTTACAATCCACTTAATTTTATGAAATTTCGAAAAATTAAATTGGCCTTAGAAAATTTTTTATGGTGGCCTCTAAATGACATTATCGTTAAAAAGTTCACGTGTTTTAAGGGTTGTCTTCCCCTTACTGGGGAAAACCCACTCAGCTTTTTGGGACTGCAATTCTTTCATTTAATGTCTGTGTTTCATTGTGTCTCAACAGGCTTTGAAAATTTGTTCATCAATGAAAAGCATTAAATATATCTTCAAGTAAGTGTACAAGGGACATGACTGTGCTTCTGTTGAAGTAAGAGACAACCGAGCAGCATTGATTGTGAGCAGAATCAAGCTTACGATGAAATTACTAATTATCTTGCTTGCCTCTGGAAGCTATGTGGAAACTGTCAGAGTTCAAATTACATGACACATCTCACAATGTCTAGAGACTTGTTGTACATCTTGAAGACCAGCAAAGATTTTACTTTCACAGAGGCACCGTCAGCTTCCAGGATTTGCGCACTGTAGAAGGAGAAATCTGGCCAATATTTAAGCTAGCATACCAGAAATATGGTCTTCTCTCAAACGATGACACACTGGAACATGCATTGCTAGAAGCTGCTATCTGTTGGATGTCCTTACGGTTGCGTGTTGTTTTCTGCCCTGTGCAAGTATATGAACCCTGCAAATGCTCTTCATCTCTGGACCACTCGCAAGGAATCCATGATTTCTTGCACCAAGGCTTTAATGTAGACCACACAGGAAATATATGGCACAGCACTCAATTCATGCAATTCTGATAGAGAATGCCATTAATTCTTTAGCAGTTGGCCTGCCTGAGCCTATTGGATTACCGTGGCTTGACCATCATGAAGATCTCGATCACCCAAGCATTGCAACACTTACTGATGAACAGAAGACATTGCCTCTAGACTACTGTCCGGTGGAAAGAAAATTGTCCAGGTTGCCTGTCCCAATCACAGAGGCCAGCGTTTATAATGTACCGGTCACTTTATACCATGCAAATTATTTACAAAACCTGGATTTGATCATCTTGGATGAGGCTTCTATGATCCCTTCATTTGCTCTTCATGCTATTGATAAAGCTTTGTGAGATATTGCTGACATTGCTGCTGTTTTGGTGGTAAAGTTGTGCTCTTGGTTATATATATATATATATATATATATATATATATATATATATATATATATATAGCTACACCGGGACATTCCAAGAGACATCCCCACTATATACACAATTTTACTACTTGCTGCCTAAGTATCTCATTCTATTATATATGTAGAGATTTTAATTCAGTGGTGGACCAAGGGAGGAGCCTGGGGGCCCCGGTCGCCCGGCGCACTTTATGGGAGCGACATTTTGCCGGTGAAAAAAATTGAAGATGCGATCATTCATCTTTATGTTATGGTGTTCCAAAAAAGAAATCTAATATTTTGTTGTTTTTTCTTTTGTTTTTTGTTTTTTAAATTCAATTTTTTTTACATTCATTCTTTTTTATACACTGTTTATATTTTTAGGACTGTTGTCCTCATCTTTGTTGCCATATTTATTACAACGTTTCGGCCACTGTGGCATGTGTCCTTGAGGATAAAGGCGATAGTTAGATCCAGTGACATTATGAGTTCAATACCCGGTGAAGGCAGTGGAGAACTTGTAGAGGGGAATTAACAGGAGATAACTGGTAACTGACATCCATTAAACATGGCACGTGGAACTAGAACAATCTACCCCAGTGAGCGAAATAAAGAGTTCAGTTCGACATTCCAACAACCTGAAGAAGACCGGAGCGTACAACGGCCGAAACGTTGTAATAAATATGGCAGCAAAGATGAAGACAATAGTCCGAATAATGTAAACAGTGTACGTAATACCTCATCTCAGAAATATAGACAGATCATTCTTTTTTGTTTGGAAGATCACAAACACATGACATACCGCCCTGTTGGTGATCTCAGCTTTTAATAAGCTCGGGTGACTGTCTGAGATGCCGGTACCTTGATCTGGCCCTGCTGCGATTGACCTCAACACCACACCGGGACATTCCAAGAGACATCACCACTATATTTTGTAAAACGAATATATATTTGCCGTCCGCCATGATTTTGTATTGCAATAATCGACCTAAATAATTGTTGGGTCAGTTTTAAATTATTTTAATAAAAATAAAATACCCCAAGATGTTTTTTTCAATGATTTCAAAATCATTTGTGAATATGTTGAAATTTTAATGAAATTTTTGGTATTTTATTCATTAATAAATTAATTTTATAATGAATGCTTCTTTGATTTAAAAAAAAATCTTGAGCAAATATTTTATATCACTTAACCGGGTGGTGGGGGTCAACGTTTGGTCATTTGAAAAAAAAAAAATTCCAATCGCGAATTTTTACATTTCTAGAAAGATCAAAAACGATAAGACCACATATAAAAAAAATGAATTAAATTTACGATGTGAACATTCTGAAAAAGTTATTTGAAAATTTTAATTTTGCTTTTAAAAAACTCAAAAAAAAATTTTTATACCATGTTTTTTTTTTTTTTTTGTTTTTTTTTTTGGTACTGGAATTTGTTTTTTTTCTTTGGGTTGAACAAAAAACAAATTTCCTCTGATGCAACTTACTACATTTTATTCCCTTATAGATTTTACAGTGAATTTTGAAAGCATTCGAACCCTTCTACCTAAGATGAAATATTTGTTATTAAATAAAGACTTATCTATCTAAAAATGTAAAACTTCCTAATGTAGGATAGCATATTTTCCGAGATTTTAATATATTTAAAAAATCTATGAACGATTTTTCATTCAGGTTAAAGTTGCTTGAAGAAATAAAGAAAAGTCGTCTTCTTCTTTGAAGTCTTAAGATTTTTAAGATTATAATTATGGAGAAATAAAATTGTTTTTTTTTTAAGTTTCGCTCCTTCGCAAACCAGAAATCTTTTGAGCAGAAAATTATAATTAAGAATATCGCATCTTTTCAAATGTTTTTTTTCCCACAAAAATCAAAATTAAAGAAATTGAAGGTGACGATGATGATGTGCCAAAGGAAGAGAGATCCAGTGCATGTGGTAAGGACAGGTATGAATATAAAGAAGGAACTGATCAAGTTACTGGAAATAAAGAAATAGAAGAGACGAACACAAAGATTGCTGTGTACGAAGACATCGCATTTTGGCCACGAACTTACTCAGGGCAGTTGCTTGTTGATGTTGTAATATTGTGACATAAAAAGTTTCAAAACAAAGATGAACAGTTTATTCCAATTGTAAGACCGGGATAAAAAAAATAGTCCGAGGATAATGCTACAACACTGGTTTTACAAAGCTATGGGGAATGGAGAGACTGTTTTGAGATCATCGTTGCTTTACTCAAAGATGAACAAATCTCTTTATTGTTTCTGCTGTCGCTTCTTCCTGAAGACAGAGCAACACAAATCAAGTCTAGCAAGAAATCTAAGAAATGGATGATGTTGGAAATGACCCTTAATAATGGTAAAACCCCTGACAGTAAATTACAAGAACAAACTATGAAAGAAAGACAGGTTTGGAAACAGGTTTTAACACGGTTACTTGATACAGTGAAGTTTCTGACAAAACAGAATCTGCCTTTTAGAGGTCATCGAGAATATGTATATAGTTCCAATAAAGGTAACTTTATAGAACTTGTTGACCTTATGAGTAAGTATGATCCTGTTCTTGGAAAGCATTACTTGAAAAAAGTAAATGATAACCGGCGGTACTTATCACTGAAAATCCCAAATGAATTCATTCATATCTTGGGAAAACACGTAAAGGAAAATATATTGGATCGAATTTGAAAAGCCAATTATTTTTGCAATCATACTAGACATTACGCCGGACATTTCTCATACTGATCAGATGAGTTTCATTTGTCGATATGCCGTTGTTGAAGACAAAGAAATGAAGGTGCGGGAATCATTTCTTGATTTTATCACTGAGCATGGGAAGACAGCTTATCAAGAAGATGATTTTGGATCGACTGGAGAAAGAGAAACTTGATTTCAAAAAATGTAGAGGGATATGATTTGACAACACAGCTAGTATGGCTGAAGTTTATGGTAATGTTCAACGTAATCTACGAAACATAAATGAGAAAACTAAATTTGTGACATGTTCTAATTGTTGTCTGAATTTATGTGGTGTTCATGCCACAGCTGTGAATGCAAGTGCCATTACATTTTTCGGAGTGATTGACATTTTTTTCCTCTTCCAATCGCCGATGGGAAGTTTTATCTTCGCATGTGAAGGTCATGATGACGTATTTGGTAACCACCCGTTGGGGTGCACGTTACAAAGCTATTTGTGCAGTGAAAACCGGATTTCAAGAAGTGATTCAGGCCCTCGATTCATTAACCTCAGCTTCAGAAAATCTTCAAAGGAGAAGGGATGTACAAATAATTTTGCTTTGAATTGAAAACTTCTCCTTCGTGTCACATTTGTTTTTCTGACAAGAAATTCTGGGAAAAATAAATCTGATATTGGTTTGGATGTGCGTGTAACGCACATAGATACGACCAAAATTTTCTTTAACCGTGTTGAGAGGTGCACCCCTTTTTATACAAATGGACTCACCCAGTGTATACATATACTACGGCTACATGAAGACCGAAGAGTCGTCGAGTCCAGAGTGACAGAGTGACAGAGTAAAAGGCTGTAGGTAACCCGAAGAGTGAGGGTGAGGTAACAGGGTTGTAGGAGTCACAGAGAGCGAGCACGTAGACTCAGTAAGAAGTCATACAGCGATACTTCAATACCAAAGACTGTATATATATTTTGCTGCTAACACGTATTCCTGGAACTACTAACCTGCTTTACCAGTTAGTATTATTACGTTAATACATTATTTTCATATATTCATTTCTGGCGTTTGTTATTTATTGGTACCGAATTTCAACCCGGGATCCACAACAACTTGGCGACAAGGATATCGAACTCACACGGAAGAAAAAAAATTCTCTCTCGTCGATCACAACAACTTTGGCGACGAGGACTTTGAACTCACACGGAAGAAAACAACAATTTTCTCTCGTCAACCACAACAACTTGGCGATGAGGATATCAAACTCACACGGAAAGAACAAAAAAGACAAAATTCTCCCTCGTCAACTTGGCGACGAGGAAATTCGAACTCACACAGGAAGAGAACAAAGAAAAATTCTCCCTTGCCGACCACAACTTGGTGACGAGGAATTGGGACCTACACGGAAAGAAAAATTTCTCTCTTCTCACCACAACAGCTTGGGTGAGAAGAATTTGCATTTCTCGGAGATTCAAAAGAGAAAATTGCCGTTTTGCCAGTATCCACAACAACTGGGTAACAAAGAGTTACGAGGATTAAAATACGGAAAATCGAGTTTTTCCTAAGACTTTTATTATGGAGGATTTTAAAAGTATTTTAGTAGAACTTGTAAAATACCAAAATGAACAGCAAATACAACTTCAAGAAAGACAAAATTAACAGCAATTCCAATTCCAAGAAAGAATGGAAAAAATATTACTACAAACGCAGAAGAGAAAATCATGAAAGACAAATGCAAAAGGAAGAAAGACAATTACAATTCCAGGAGCTAATTGTAAAAGTAGCGAGTAATACACAACAACAAAATATTGAAAAAGAGGCGACTTTTTCTCAAGACGCAGTATGGAACACGATAGAAACATTCAAATATTCCCTAGAAGAGGATAAAAATTTCGGGGACTTTTTCAGACGCCATGAACACATCTTCAACATCGATTGTCAAAACTGGACAGAAGCAAAAACAGCTACGACTATTACTCAGAAAATTAGGAACGGAAGAATATACAAAATTCGTGGATTACATTTTGCCAAAGACAAATGATTTAACGTTTGATGAAGCAGTTACATGCCTGACGAAAACGTCACTTTTTCACAAAAGGTGGAAATGTCTTAACCTCGTAAAGGATGAAAATGAGGACTATTCCACGTTCGCTGCAATCGTGAATAAACATTGCGACGATTTCAAGTTGGCAGAATTAACTCCAGACAATTTCAAGTGTCTTATTTTTGTACAAGGGTTAGTCTCAGAAAAAGATAGTGAAATGCGCAAAAGAATGCTTGCAAAACTGCAAAATGAACCTGGATTAACACTACAAAAACTATCGGAAGACTGCCAAAAATGTCTGAGCATAAAGAAAGACTCGAAGGATATTGAGGGGTCAGGAGTATCACATATTTGTAAGTTAAACAAAAGTTTACGTTTTTCACCCTCCCCGGAAAGAAAACAAAAATTCTATAATAAGGAAAAAAGTACAACGTACAGGGCAAATAATGACAAAAATCAAAGTAAATATAAGCCCCCCCCCCCATCTACATGTTATCGTTGTGGAGGACTACACTGGAATAAGGATTGTCGTTTTAAATATAAAAACTGTCCTGCGTGTGGAAAAATGGGTCACAATGTAGGAACAGAAAATTTACTAGTAGGATAAGAGCTACTAGAATGCATGACGAAGACAATACTAACATAAGGAAATATGTGGAACTTGAAATCTTAAATAAAAAGATAAAATTACAACTTGACACAGGTTCAGACCTGACGATAATTAACCTACAAACATGGAGAAAGCTTAATAGACCAACAATGTTACATACACAGAAAATTGCTAAGTCTGTTACAGGATAGCGTATAAAATTCGAAGGAGAAGTAATCCTAAATGTAAAATTTCACGGGAAAACAAGAAAACTCAAAATATTCGTAATGAAAGATACAGAAAATCTCTGTGGGCCCGGACTGGATGCAGAAGTTCGACGTATGGGATTTACCTATCAGTTCTTTTTGCGAAAAGATAAAGTGCGAATCATCAGAAGTTATAAAACTAAAGGAAGAATTACATAATCAATTTCCAGAAGTATTTTCGAGCGGGTTGGGTTGGTGTAACAAATTTACAGCTAGAATTGAATTAAAAGAAAATGTCCAACCAGTATTTAAAAAGAAGAGAAACGTACCGTTTGCCACTATAGAAAAAATCGACAAAAAATGAGAGAGACTTGAACAAACTGGGATCCTGTCAAAAATAGAGTTTAGTGAATGGGCAGCACCAGTAGTCTATGTAAAAAAAAAGAAATCAGGGGAAATCCGTGCATGCGCAGATTTCTCAACGGGGTTAAACAAGGCTATAAATTACCCATTACCCATTACCAAGCCCGGAGGAAATATTCACCAAGCTTAACGGTGGAAAGATATTTTCCAAAATAGATTTAAGTGAGGCTTATCTGCAGATCCCAGTACAAGAAGAGAGTACGAAAATTGTATGCATTAATACGCACAAAGGGCTGTACAAATTCAACAGACGACCATTTGGGGTAAAAGTTGCACCGGCAATTTTTCAGCAAACGATGGATACAATGCTCACGGGCCAGAATTTTGCGACCGCGTACTTGGACGACATCCTAATTAAAAGTGACAATGTTGAAGGGCATGCATCGCACATAAAAGAAGTTTTCAAAAGACTTCAGGACTTTGGGTTTAAAGTAAAAGAAATAAAAATGTGATTTTTTCTCAAATGAAATAAAATACTTATGGCATATAATTAATGAAAGTGGTAGAAAGCCGGATCCAGACAGGACATTCGCAATAAAAAATATGCCTGAATCAAAAAATGTCGCGGAATTACAAAGTTTTCTTAGCCTAGCAAATTACTACAGCGAATTCATCGAAAATATGCACAGACTGAGGGCACCCTCAACGAATTACCGAAAAATGAGAATAAATGGAATTGGACAGAAGAATGTCAGAAAATGTTTAAGGAGATAATACAAAAATTAACGTCGGAACTAGCACTAACTCATTTCGATCCAAAACTAGAAATTATTATCGCGAGTGACGCGAGCTCTCACGGAGTAGGAGCTTGCATTCTACACATGATGTGTGATGGCACAAAGAAACCCATAGCTCACGCACCGCGATCATTATTACCTGGGGAGAGGAACTACTCGCAGATTGAAAAGGAAGCACTAGGCATTATATTCTCGGTTGCACAGATATATATATAAGGGAGAGATTTTACGCTTCAAATGGACCACAAACTTCTTCTTACGATTTTTGGATCAAGAAAAGGAGTACCAATCTATACAGCAAACAGGCTTCTAAGATGGGGAACTATGTTACTGAACTACAATTTCAAACTTGAGTTCTTACCATCGAAGAAAATTGTGCACGCTGATGGACTATCGCGATTAATACCTGCAAAATGCGAACCGCTGGAAGATTCAGTAATAGCGGCGTTGCAAACCGAAGATGAAATCAGTAAAGTGTTATGCAACACAGTAAAGGAACTACCTGTGACCCTGCTAAGAAGGGAAGCGGAAAAGGATGAATTTATTCAGAATACCAAGAAAAAATTAGAAGAAAAGGAAAGGAATTTAGCAAACAACTTTGCAATTTGTGACCACATATTGTTATATAACGAAAGAGTAGTGATACCAAAATCGTTACAAAGGCAGATTTTGAAGGATTTTCACTTAGGACATCCGGGAAAAAACCGGATGAAAGCACTTATGAGAAGTTTCATCTACTGGCCTAACATGGACAATGATATTACGCAAATGGTGGAAAGATGTAAATGCTGTGCTGCTGCGGCAAAAGCACAACCTTCTATACAGAAACCATGGACTAAAGTGGACAGACCCTGGTCCAAAATACATGTGGATTATTATTATAGAGGGTTACTACTACTTAATAACAGTAGATAGTTTCAGTAAATGGCCAAAAGTCTTCAGATTCAAACACCCGGCGACAGAGAATACTATAAACTGCCTACATGAATTATTCGCGAGATTCGGTGTCGCCGATTGCTTGATAACTGATAACGGCACACAATTTACCTCCAGCGATTTTAAAGAATTCTGTGAGACGTACCAAGTAAAGCACATTAAGATAGGTCCGTATCACCCACGGTCTAACGGGCAGGCTGAAAAATTCGGAGACACACTAAAGAGAGCTCTAAAAAAAGCAGGATATGTACCGGCAGAAAAAGCTATTCAACAGTTTCTCCAAGTATACAGAATAACACCTAACGGCAATACACCATCTGGTCTTTCACCAGCGGAAGTGATGTTTACCCGGAAAATACGGTCTGTGTTTGATAAGTTATTGCCTAACGAGAACAAAAACCAGTATACACCTATTATACCCAAGATATCATTTAAACCAGGAGAACGGGTTTACTTTAGGATGTTTAGGAACAATATGGCTTACTGGGAGCCTGGCACAATAATTAACAGACTAGGAAATGTGATGTACACAGTACAAGGCGAAAAGTTTACCCACAGAAAACATATTGACCAAATACAAAAAAGACGGGTTGAAAAGCCAAGCTCGTCACCGGCTGAAAATGACGATTCAATGGATGCAATCTTTGAAGCTTTTGAGATTCAAAGACCACAGGAAGACACAGAAACTAGAAGGTCAAAAAGGAAGAGAAAATTTACCGAACCTCTGATTATCGACCATAAGAGAAAAAAATACTAACCCCACCAAAAGGGATCTAAGGAGGGGGGGTGTTGAGCACCACCTCTTTTTATACAAATGGACTCACCCAGTGTATACATATACTATGGCTACGTGAAAACCCGAGAGAGCAAGATCGAAGAGTCGAGTCGAATCGAGTCCAGAGTGACAGAGTAAAAGGTTGTAGGTAGCCGGAAGAGTGAGGATGAGGTAACAGTGTTGTAGGAGTCACAGTGAATGAGCACGTAGACTCAGTAAGAAGTCATACAGCGATACTTCAATACCAAAAACTGTATATATATTTTGCTACTAACCCATATTCCTGGAACTACTAACCTGCTTTACCAGTTTGTATTATTACGTTAATATATTATTTTCATATATTCATTCCTGGCGTTTGTTATTTATTGGTACCGGATTTCAACCCGGAATCCACAACAAACCGAAACAGGGACAGGCTGTTGTCTGAATCAGTTAAAGTAAAACAAAGTCCTAGGAAATGGAAATTCTAGTTGAAAATCAGATTAGTAGAAACAGAAATTCTACATGGGGATAAGGAAGATGATGTATGTCAAACAGTTGTACAGGAAAAAATCTTTACAAATGTCATGATTGACTTGTAAATGAACTAGAAGCGCGATTTAACTCCATGTTTCATCTGCAAACTGTTTTCCCTGGATTATCATCGCAAGCAATCCTGGAAGGTACTGAAAGCGAGTTGGAGCGAATACGTGGCTGGCTTAGACGTCTGCCTTTGGAAGTTCTCCGACTTCGGGATTTTTTAGTGGCAACTTCCAAAGTGAAACCTGACATGACCTTAATGACCAAATAATCGGCTATCGAATGGCTGAGATGGATTTATCGATGGCAAGTTCAAGTAACAGTGCCAAATATTGTGATTTCTCAACGGCTGTTTTTGATGCTCACAGTTTCTGTTGCTAGTGTAGAGAGAAGCTTCTCAAAACAGAAGCTCATGAAAAATTACTTAAGATCTAGTATGTCGCAAGATCGCTTATCCAATTTGTCCCGCATTTCAATTGAACATGAAACTGTGGAAAAGATAGATTTTGACCAAGTTTTTAGTAATTTTCTTCTGCAAAAGCTCGAAAGGTTAAAATATGACAACGTTTGTTCAGCAAATTTTTGAATTTGTTGTTTTTCAAGTACCAATCAACACCATTAAGCATATTTCATTTATATTTTTCGTCCAAAAAAAGGGGTGCCATTATGAATACGAGCCCCGGACGGCATTTTGTCTCGGTATGCCCCCGTTTTAATTGCTCCTTCTTCAATGCGTTATTTTTATACATACATATATGTAGAAAAAAAGTTTATTGTTTACTCAACATTCTATTAGTCGATCCATGGAAATTCCACGGGTTCCGTTAGTCAGCATTATTCTTATAATCATCATTATTTGGAAAATTTCAATAACATATCCATTTTTGTTTAAGAGTTTTTATATCAACTACAATTTACTTTTTCTGTGTGAGGAACCCAAGAATAATATTTACATTGATAACAAATATTCCGTTAATCTTCCATTGGCTAACAGAATGTGGAACAAAGTTTTCAGCTTCCAACAATATCAAGAATAAATGAAAAAACGAAGTCGTATATACAGCAAATAACAACGGTAAGCCTTTATATATCAATAATTAACAATAAATCGCACACAAATGGGAATTAATAAAAGTATATGAAAAGGTTTTTGAGAAATGTTGATTATAGTTCACAGTTTTAAGTTTGGCTTTGGAATTCTTTAAGTATGTATGAGTGGAAAAAGAATATATAGTGATAACAAGAATGAGTCTTGTTCGTGCACGTACGTTTAGAAGGAATAGAGAAGAAGACAATCAGTTAGTTGCTGGTATCTCAGCTTCTGTCGCTGGCGTTTTGTTAGTAGTTGATTATCCGTGATCTTTTTTTGTTTTTCTTTTAAGTTACCGCGGTAATAAACCAGACCTTTTGACACGAATAAATTTTCTGCTATTGGCTTTTTCGGAAAGCAGGCTCGCTTTTTATTTGTCTTCAAATTAACTACCCGGTTCCCAAGCTTTTGAAAACTAAATAGAGCCATTTGATTGGTTAATTTTTCCATCTGAAAGAACACATAATGCGTTATATACTACGTCCACCCAAATTAAGCCGATTTTCTTTTCTTTCTAGAAACATGGTGCAAGCGTTATATGCATTTTTTAGAGCTTGCTAATTGTTTGTGATGTCTCCTGTCATTAAATCAATTGTTGTGGGATATGAGTGTATAAACCACGGTTATTACATTTCCTGATGTTCTTTAGCAGTTGCATATATTTAATTACTATCAGTTTCCTTATCTTTTTATCACAATGACGATTTGTTTTCCAGTCAGTTTGTAGACTCGTCTTTTTCTTACCTATTACCCCTAGCAACTGAACAGTATATATCTTACGCCTAAGTACGGAAAACTTCAACCAATAAAAACCGTACTAGGCGAATCAACCAATCTCATTGGTTAATGACACGATAATCTGAAAGTTCACGTGCAAAAAGCGAAATTGAGCCAAAACTCCGTGAGCCGATTTCGGACTTTCAGAACTTATAAAAGAAAACGTCGAAATTGTCAACATACTCCACGTCACTCGAAATGACGATTTTACCGCGCAAAGGTACATCAACGCTGACTCACTCACAATTTAAAATCAACCAACTCTGTGAACATCGATTCTCGAACATTGCTTATCCAAAGTGAATTATATTCACTACCTATTAAGTAAACATCCATGTGCGAACGACCTTAAAAACATTACAGTCAAAGGTAGATCACTCCTTAAGAACTCCTTCTAAAAAGACACTTAGTATTGACAATTCTAATACCAACACAAATCTAAAACGAATTGCAAATGAACGAACGATTACAAAGAGAGACATTCTGAAACCTAAAACACCATACACATTTTTGCCAACATAACATATACCAGTTATCTTGCTTGTATATTGTTTTGAATTGTATATAAATGTTTTCTTAGTTTCTAATTTATATGTCTTGTTCTTAATCGTATTTTAAATTTCGTTTATTTATTTGTTGTGGATGCAGAAAGTCACGCAACCTACACAAAAATTCCTTCTGATTCTATCAAGCATAATTAATAAATTCTGCACGTCCCCAACAAGTTAACCAAATTAACACTGTCTTGATTAAGCACAGTTACTATTTGTAGTCTTTCTGTCACCATTTTTTTTTATTCCATACTGTATTCAAGAATGGAAAGACTAAAAAAATAGAGACTATATAAATTCTTTCTTATTTTCACCTATCATCTGCATTTTTCATTTCATAGTTTCCTTTTTTTCATGAAAATAACATTTTTAGATGGTATGTCACGTTCCAAATTATATTTCCCAAAAAGTGTTGATTTCGATTTTCAATTTGCCACCTCGACTTCGAGAGATTCTAATTTACTTTAATTTAAACATTTTTCATCAACTCAGAAGCCTATTTAATGTCTATAAAAGAAAACTAGTATAAGCGGAAAATTCATTAAACTTTACCACGTAGAAATGATCGTCATTCTACTGTTAGCACCTCTTCTTTTCCTATCTTGTGTTTAACTTTCATCTAATAATCCAAATAAAGACTTCATTGTTGTTTTGTCTTCTTTACGCATGTAAAATAATAACATTCCCACTCTTACGTTCCAAGATTCCCAGCGACGTCTTATATATTGTGTCAATTTCTGTATATATGCATCTATGATAAAGTGCAATTCATAAATTAGGTACAATATGAGCAGCAACAACTAATGAACAATAATAAAAAATTGTGTGACGAATTCATTCTTTTGCTAAATACTTTCAGCGTTAATTTTTTTTCGAAAACTTTCACTTTTTTCCTAAAAGGAAGCAGTTTACAATTTCTCTTTGCCATATATAAATTGCCATCACCACTACTTGTGCTTTATAACTATTATTAAGTAAAACTCAGGAATTGTCTATTTGGGGGTAACTGACCACAAATAACTGAAATCTCAGAACGGCCAACTGTCGATAAGGGGAATAACTCTGTACTATTTTTCAATATGTAATCTCTGATGGCTAAGTTATTTACTGTTGTTGTTATTATCTATCTCATTTTTGTCCATCTGATACCTTTTTATGAAATTAGTTTTAATTTTAATTTCTCCAATTAACAAAATACATTCTAAACGATGTTTGCATTGGAGGAATACAAACTAATATCTCAAGGACTATCGCATTAGATATTTCAAAGTGCCTTTGACAGGGTGTATACATTTGGCATAAAGGATTACTGTACAAGCTCTGTAGCTATGGAATCACTGAAAGTGTCACCTGAATTACAAAGTCGTTTATAACGGCTAGGTCTCTGAAGGTATTTGTTAACAGCAAGTCTTCCGAGGCCCAAGCAATCAATGCAGGTGTCCCTCAAGGTTTGCTCCTTAATCCGACCCTCTTTATACTTTACATAAATGATCTACTTAAGAGTATACTCTGATCATTTGTGAATATCTATGCTGATGATACAATGATATATGGGTGCACCTCCAAAACTGACCAGAGCTGAGCAGCTGATCTCTCCTCTGGCCCAGCACTAACAGCTTAGTGGAGGGAAAAACTGGCTGATCACATAAAATGCTTTGAAAACCAAACTAGTGATGTTACATCATCAC
The DNA here is from genome assembly GCA_963932145.1 of Acanthosepion lycidas. NCBI lineage: Eukaryota > Metazoa > Mollusca > Cephalopoda > Sepiida > Sepiidae > Acanthosepion > Acanthosepion lycidas. The sequence continues at coordinate 20,066,784 of OZ010606.1, read as the reverse complement.
CAAATGGACCCAGAACTTTCATCAATTGTGATCCCCTCTTGCAAGCCCCACACCTTGAGTGCCTATTGGGACTTAAACTACCCAACATCTTAAGTGGAACTTGTATATACTCTTGTATTATACTTGTTAATGATACTAGAAAAATGGTCAGTTCTCTGTGCTGTTCCAGTAAGTGTCCAACTTCTCCTGTAAGCCTTTACAAGGACTAGATGAGACCGAAAATGGAGTACTGTCATTATATATGGGAAGAAACTACTGAGTCTCCAAAAGCACCTCTGTGTCCTTGTGGGTGACAAAGTATTTTCCAACCTACAATCCTTTTCTCACAAACTACATTCCTTAGTTCTACCAGTTCTAACCTTAACAGTTAAGAAAGACTTGCCATAGCACATACATTGTGGTTAAATGACCCTCATTCCCTTTATATTCCATTGGAAAGACGTTAGTTCCACTCGAGCAGCTTCTTCCCACAAAATTCTGCTTTGTGGAACTGATTCCCAAGACGATGCTTCCCCAGTAACTACAATCTTATCCTACTCAAGTCTGGGGTCAACCATTATCTTCCTCACATATCCCCATAAACAGTGCCTCTTACTTTGTAACCCTCTATGAGTGACTCTTGGGCTTTGTAATCATTAATTAGCCTTGTATCATTGTAAAAAAAAAAAAATTAAGCAGATATTTTCATTCCTTTGTCAGTATTTCTCTTTGCTTATTATCCTTAACATATGTTAACTTACTTGACAACATGCCTTCTACTAAGATTCAGTTTCATATTTGTATATAAATATTGTATTGCACACTTAAAATGGAGTCCTCTTGTCTTTTTACACCATTTTATTTCAGTGTTCAATTGGATCTACAAATGTAAGCTGAGAATTGATTGGAATATTTTTCTTCACATATCCTTACAGCACATTTGAATTCATTTTCATTTAAATTGTTCTTTCAACTTTTAGATCAACCCATTCTATGGGTTTGTTCATGCGTACAATCCACATGGAAAAAATGTGTTTCTATTTTCAGCACAAGCCTATCATTCATCACCAGATGATGTGTAGCAGCAATATTTTAAGCACACGTATAATATTGCTACCACATATGGTCTGGTGCTTCTGCTATATATTTAGAGATCTTTGATAAAATCCAAAGAAGAATCTGCAATGTCATTGGTCCTGTCCTGACCTGGCATCTCAGCTTCAGTCACTTTCCCACCACCATAATGTAGCTTCCCTGTGCCTTTTCCATAAATACTTTTGTGGTAATTATTCTGATGAACTTTCTTCTATGGTAATTAAACTCTGTGAATTTAAGTGCAGTATTAGATCTCACCTTTTTACAGTTGAAATGGCTAGATGTAACCATAAGTTCTATGCCAACAGTTTCTTTTCTCGCACTTCTCACTTGTGGAACTCTCTTCCAGTTTCTTACTTTCCAGTCAAGTTTGATCTTCAAAAAGTTAAATGCAATATTAATCATTATCTTCTATCTTTTTAATTTCTATTCTTTTACTGTTCTCACTCCTTAATCATGTTTTTCTTACATTCTTTCACACTGAACACCCCTTATTAGTGGCTTTGTTGCTTTGCTTGGAGTGAAAATATTTAAAACAAAAAATAAAATAAAATAAAATCAGTGTAAAACAATACTTTATCATTGTTGGAATTGTAACTTTCATGGGAAAGGCACATAAAAAGAAATTTAAATTGGAATTTAATATTGAACTGTCATTGGCATCATAAAAATATTGTGTATCTTTCACAATATTTATATATATATATATATATATATATATATAAAGTTAAATAACAATTTTAACACTTTGAGAAATGTTTAGACATTCCCTTGCCCCTGAACCCTTTCCAAGTAAATGTCTTTAATTCATGCACCATTACTGAAAATTATGCCCTATAATTTCAAAATGTTCAGTGAAGATTTATATTTCATATAAATTGATATAAGTAAATGTGGATAAGTTTTATTTTGTGTATTTTGCTACTATTGAGTAACATAAATAGTCTGTTTGGTTTTTGTTATGTAGTAACGTATAGTTTATTTTGTTTGGTAGTAACGTTTAGTTTTAACTGACTTCAATAATGTTATTACTTTTTAGATCTTATCAAAAGAAAATGTTAAAATTAGTATATTTTTTCTTATTGACGGAGAATGAAAGAAGGTAAGAAAATATGGTTCAAAAGGAAAAAAAATTATCAGTTTCTGAAGAAGATACTGTGGATGATCACACATGCAAAAAGTGATCTGCGAAATTTCTCATTGAACGATGCTCCACACATAAATGAACCAAACGATGTTTGTAGTGGTTAAATCTAAGTATTACTTGAAGATAATTAATCTTATGATGTTTATAGCACAATAGTTACCTCCCTTATTATATGACGCTTAAGCAGACACTATATTTTAGGGTGACAATCAATTAAGGTCTTTACAGAATTCTTGTAACAAATAAAAAATATAATAAAAGTTTCACCGAAAGACTGTAAGAGCCATGTAGATAAATTCTTTGCCTAGAAAAATAAAAAGTTGTAGTTTCTTGAAAAACAAAAAACAAACAATGGATAAATAAATTAAATACTATACTATATATATATATATATATATATATATAATAATGGTCTTAATTAATTATTTAAAAGAAACCAGAGAAATAAAACCATCTTCCATATTTTCCATTTGAACTGTTTTAAAATTCTATTTTTATTATTGTGAATATCAGGACGAATTATTTTCATATATTGTAAATAATGAAATAAGAAAAAACATTGCATTCAGATCTGTTTTAAAAAGCTGATTTTTTTTCCTGATAATATACTATTATTGAATACAAATTAATTAAAAGTAGTAGCCAAATTAAAATTAAAAAAAAAAATGATATCACGAGAAAAGTAAAACGCATGAAATGCGGAAAAATTAAATCAATGCAAGGGAGGTAACCTTTGTGCTCTTGTTCTAAAAGCTTATTTATGATCTAATTAATGTCAGCATTTTTACTTTTTGTATAATGCAAATGTTAAAAATATTGTAAATGCCTTCAAAAGAAATAGTCATTTGTCTTATTTTTATTTTAATCTTGCTGTAATGCCTTAGTTACCAGTTCAAAATAAATTTATTTCCTGATTAAACACACTTTCTAAATCAGCATTTTTTGGGGTGTGGAAAGGGTTGTTTTTAAGAAACTCCTCCATTTTATGAAGGGAATCTGCCTTAATTCTATATTGAGAAAAAACATAAGCAGTGATCCAAATCCACCCAAAGTTGAAATAAGGAACATTAGTACCACACTCCAACTATCCTTCTTGATTGTTTCTAAACCAGTAAACAAGACTGATGATGTAACTATAGAAAACATTAGAGTTGTAGAACAGATTCAAAAGATTTTGTCAACTTTACATGTGGATATGGTGTTCAATAGTAAAAATACTTTTCACACCAGAGCTGATCTCTTATGGGAAAACAGTTTTGACAAAAGATTGAATTTATTACATCCAATGAAAATATAGAAAAGAATGTGAGGATAGAACCTGCCATCTTTCATTAGTCAGAGTACATAATAAAGATGAGGGACAAAAAAAAAACTGCATTTATTGATGTTGAAATCACTCTTTTCAAGATTATCTATGACAGCTTTATTTCAATTTTTAATGTTGGATCCTTTTATCCGCTGCAGCTGCCATCCCCTATGAGTCTTGCTAATCTAGTGGTGTGGGAGTTACTCCAATTTTCACTCATGACCATTTGTTTGTCTATCTCAAACATTTAGCTGGTAATATGATTATACAAATTACTGTAAAATCTGTGTAATGTCTACTCTCCTCTCTGATAATGTTAGATTTATAAAGTTTTTTATTTTTAAGCACTTCTGTTACTTTTGACCTTAAACTTAGTTTGCTTGTAGTTTGGGAATCTTCATGGCAACCTCCTCAATTAGGGATACTATAGGGCGTCTATTTGATGATGATTGCAAAGTTTATACCTTTGTCATCACTGCCATTTTGGATTAACCAGAGTCTGCTTTTATGAAAATAATACTATTTTTTGGTCTTTTTGAGATATCATACATGACATATCTTCACTTACTCATATACTCCATGGTCAAACTCTTCAGGTATTCAGTATTCTAGCTGTCTTTGTAGCTAGTGTTATCCAGGTTGAGAATGGTTTTACAGATATCATTTTTCCTCCATCAAATGTGACGGAATTCTTTCCCTGACTCAAGCTAATTTTGCTCTTTCAACAATCACAAGTGTCTTTCTGGTATTGATCAATGTTTGGATATTTAAGCAGCTTGAAAATGAGAAAGCCTCATCTAAAAAAATTACCACATCTATAAAAAAAAAAAAAAAAAAAAAAAAAGAATTCATGCAAGAAAAGAAACCTGAAGCATAAAATAATTTTTCTTAAAAACATTTATTCTGACATTTGCAAACAAATGAAATACAAAAAATTTTCTAGTTTTTAAAAACCAAATGTTATTCATCTTCCCTTTTTCTTTTGCGATGCGCTCTGACCATATCTGAAGTTTTCAGTTTTTCTACTTGTCGTGTCTCCCACAATTGAAAATCTGTCAGCGATTTTTGTCCCACCTTAAATAAGGCTTTTTCCATTTCATCCAAATTTGATGTCAATTTTGAAGTGTCTTCATTCATGATATTCTGTGATGCATCCATGATTTTTCGAAATCTTGTTTGGAATGTCTGAAAGAGCACAAAAAAGTGGAGTGAAAATCTGAAATTCAAATATAAAATATTCATACTAATATCCCTTTTTTGTTTTATAATTTTCTTTTCATTTCCTTTGTTTGTTTTTCATAATTTGCTTCTGTCTCAACAGGATTAATTTTCAGTTCATATAAAAAAGCTCATATGGAATTAATAATTCCATATGAGCTTTTTTTTTTCTTGAGCCAAATTGAAAGAAAAACAAATCCAAAAACTATGCCACAAAAAAAAAAGAAAAAAAAGGAAAAGAAAAATCTGTTGTGAAAAAAACCCCCAAAAATCAGCATAACTGCTAATGTTTGTAGAAAAAAAGTTTCAGCAATAACCAACTTTATAGTATTTTTCACTCATGATTCACATATTAGCACTAAATTCTACATTTAGTTTATTTATGCAGTGTTTTAACAAATTTGTGTCTCCTTTGCTTTGTGCACCTTTCAATATGAGATCATGTCTACTATTTATTTTATCTCTACATATGGTTCTTCCCTGTCTGATTTCATTATCTTGACTTAGACCTTTAAATGATCAAGGTTTTATCCTGAAAGCAGGAGGTTTCTCCTTTATATTCCCTACTATAACTACATATGTAGTTCTTGATTAGATTCTGTCATGTGGAACTCTAATCTAACCTGCAACACATTGGCATCGATTAAAAGAAAATCATACTGAAAAGTGTGGCTGCATAAGCAAATTAAATATGAAATTTAGTGCAATATGACTATCAGTGTTCAACATTGTGAAAACATTAATGCCCAGTCATATATATATATATATATATATATATGAGAGAGAGATTTTGTGAATCTGGTTTCAGAATTTAAGTTTCAGTATGCAGCTTTGATGCCCAGATTGATGAATTGTTCACATAACATAAATAGCAAAATTAAATTAAAAAATACTACAGGTGATATACATCCAATAACAATCAACAAAAATAGTCAATAAAATGTTAGGATACTAGTCTGAATAATTTGTGGAACAAGTTATATTATTATTATTAGTCCATTTATTAATTACATTTCAGTACCTGAAGAAGGATGAAAAAAATGTTTATTTTCAGTACAGCTTTGTTGTTTAGAATATATATTTTGTATATAAATAAATGCAAAGTAGACAGAGGCAATCAAATGAATCAAATTAGCTGTAAATAAAACATTTGTTTAAATATCTACATAAATAAAAAATAGAATCAACATCTTTATCCAAAGTTCTTTTTTGAAAAATAAATCATACAACTTCAATAAGCATCCTCATAATAATTGAAATTTAAAAAAAAGATAAAAATATTAAAATAAAATCATACCGCTTTTTTTTTTTTTTTACATTAAAAATGAATCTATTTTTGTTTTACTCACTGAAAGTAAGCACTTGGACACATCATCAATTTCTGGAAAGGAAAAACATTGCAATTTCATGCCAAAGTTGTAGTAATAAGGTCCCAGTTTATAGAGGTTCACAACATTTGCATCAGCTTTCATTACTTCTCTATAACTCTCACGATAAGCTTTGGGTAATTCCACACTCACAATCCGTCGCTTTTGGCTACACAAAGCATATGCTAACCAAAATGGGAGCTCCATTTTTGAGCCAGGTGAAATGTCTTTATCATCTGTACTGGAATCGAGGAAACCTAGTATAAAAGGAAAACAAAAAATAAGAGATTGGATCAAATATTTTATGATAATATTAAGGAAACAATTTTAGTTTTATTAGAAAACATTAGAAATCCCTTTGTGCAAATTTCAAACTTCTTTTTATTGTTTCCTTCATCTTTTCAAGACAATTTAAGAAAAAAAAAAAAAAAAAAAAAGGATGATGGGAAATCTTAAAAAGATGTCTGTTTATAGAAATCATTCTCAGAACATTAATGCAAATAAACAGTGAAAATTTTTACAAAATCAACTGTTTTTCTTCTTGGTATTTGTGTTTTGTAATCTTTATAAAGAGTATTCCTCGATTTGCACATTGTTAACAACATACAATGTTAAGTTTCATATAAACTAGACACTGTTGAACAGTTCAAGCAGTGTCACCTAGCTCTGCCATATTTCATTTGTTAATTAAATACTAATTAAGTCAAAACATTAATTTAGAAATTGTTTATAGTTAATCAATTTGAATGTACCGAGATTGCTTAGCAAAGCTGCTGTAATCTTATAAAAGAATACTGCTGTAAAAGATGTTGAATTTAATAAAAAAAAAATTTGTGTAGTTTTTTTGTTTTTTTTTTACCTTTTAATACCAATCTTGTAAGAAATTGCACAAGGAGATGTTACTTTTGTTACTTTGAACATTTTATTAATTTTCCCTTAAATGACAAAGTTTAATTGTACATTATTTATTATTTAGGTCATATTGTTTCATAAAAAATTAATGTATGTAAAACATATAATAAATAAGCATCCAGCCAATCCTATATTTATAGAAATGGAAAAGTGACATTAAAAATAATTAAATATAACAGTAAAAATTAAAATTAATTAATGAAGTTGAAGAATTATTACTTTCATCAAGTTTTGCTATATAATAAAAGGGGTGAAATATCCTTTTTCATTGCTTCTGTTCAGCTAAATTTATGATTAAAGAAGGATTTTCATTATCTTGGAAATGGTGGAATTGCTGAGGAACAATTCTAACAAGGAATGTAGCACTGAATGAAACATGCAACAGACTTGAAGATAACACAAACTTGCATATTTATCATATTGATAAATATGCAAGAACTTCTAATTCTAGTTCCATAATCATTTGCTGCATTGTATTTACCACATGAGCAACAAAATCACAATTTTGGTTTAGAAAAATAAATGATGAATCCTGATCCAATATGCCATTTAAAAGAGCCACTTACTCACTTACTTACTAATCTCCTACAGGTTCCAGAATAATTCTCTTTGAATTATGCAACAGAATGATCTTTGGCCAAAATTCATTTTTTTTTTTATAATTTGCAAACTGTTGCTGATGCTTACTTGCACCTATTGTATATGATCATGATAAGCTTTAGAAATGTACATTTTATATTTAGCCATGATTTTGACCAAAATAAAATAAGCACATCTTGGAAGTGATTCTTAAAAAAGGTCTGCCCTCACAAGATCTGACAAAATATCAAAAGACACTTCAAAGATTTAGTTGTGCAAAACATAGCACTTGAAAACTTTGCATGATTTTATTATCATTATTATGTAAATTGTTTTTCTTACTAAAAGTATACCTAAACAAATCTTTTATTACAAAAAGAAAGATGTTTTAAAGACATTTTGTTATTGGTGATGCTAACATGTGGTCAAGTGAAGAAACATTTTTCAGTGTTTTTTTTTTAACCTGCATAGGTGCATACAAAAATGCAAAAAATATGCACAAGTCAAAGTTGCAATTCCCAAAGACAGTACAAGAACTCACCAATGTTGTCCTGAAGGGATGTTTATTTAAAGAGGAGATTGGAGTGTATATTTTGCACTTTTATAAATTTTTCAGTATTTCTTCTTCCATTCACCTATCAAGTGCAACTAGAAAGATACCCTATTTAAACTGATGTTGTTGTTGCCTGTATCCTTCTAAGAATAGTTTGGGAATAGAAATGAATAGAAATAGAATGGAATAGAAACTGGAAACCCATCAGTATACTCTAGTTATAGTAGCAAAAGTGGATGAAAGACAATGTCTAGAAAGAGGTTAAGAAAAACAATTTCTTGGTTTGAACATTGTGCACTTGGTTGAAAGCAAGGCTTGCTGAAAAGTCTGAGTGCACCTTCTATGCCCAGTGATAATATGCTCTTTAAATTTATAACTGGTATCTGTGAAACCTGATCATTATTAAAGTATTATGTGTGTGTGTGTGTGTGTGTGAAGGTGGGATGAGCAGTCCAAAATAATTTAATTTTTTAGAAAATGCCTTATTTTATTGCAAGACCATTATGAAAGCTTAATAAAGAGATCATGTTTCCTGAGGATATTTTCACCCTCAATTCTGTGGGCAACAAAAGAGTAAGAGCTATAATCGAGATAATACACAAAAGCAAATCAACATTCCCTGTAGGTTACTTAAACCTCTATACACCTAATGATGGCCAGATGGCACAACAGCCAAAATGTTGTGATAACAACAAAGATGAAGACAATAGTTCACATGCAAATAGTGTAAACATGAACAAAACTTTTTCTTTCATTCAACAGAATAAACAACAGCTTAAAGTGAATATCAGGTGTAAGTAAAAAAAATATTGTTTTTGAAGGAATTTGATAAAAAGTAAATCAAGTGCCTATATCATGTCAAAAGGAAATGATCTGGAGTGACATTTAAAAATTTTGTACCTCATATAAGCTTCTATTTTTCTTATGAAATTGTGAAAGTTGTCTTGAATAGCAACTGTTCTAGATATTTTTGTAATGCAAATGTCTTCCAGGGACCTCTTTTCACTTAAATTGTTCCTAATTTTCATCAATGATCTTCTCAATATCAGTTCTCAACTCGATATCTACGTTGATTACACAACTATTTGCTCCTGTCAATGGTAAGTTTGACTAATTCAATAAGGTCAAATTGGCAGCTGATCTAAAAAAAACCAAAAAAAAAACCCTTCAATTTCATGTTAATAGAGTCAAGAAATCACTAGTTAAATTATAATGCTTCCAAAACAAAACTGCTCTCTTTTAATTATCTGAGAGAACATTTTTCTGCCTTGGTGATGCTAACATCTGGGAGAGTGACTCTTTATGCGTTCATAAGCTAACATTATTATTATCTAGACAATTCTTCTCACCAGAATCAATCTTACATATTTCAGTTTACCATTCATCCATGCATTGAATATTGTTGTCACATCTTGTTTGGTACATCTGCTATGTATTTAGAAATTCTTCATAAAATACAAAGAAGAATCTACAATGTTATCGGTCTTGACCTGGCATCTTGGCTTCAGGTACCTCCACAGATTCGTTAAAAAATGAGCATACAATGATGAAAAACTGACCCAAAATTAAAAAACAAATTTTTATCGTCACAATCTTTTTAGATACCTCCACTAATTCGCTGAAAAACAGTATACCATGATGAAAACGGGCTCCAAACTTAATAAAAACAAAATTTTATCATCAAAATGTTTGTTATTATTAAGTAAGAGGAAATAAGGTATTAATTTTTTTATTATTTTATTAATTTTTTAAAATCCTTTCTAGCACGTTAAAATTTTTGTTTTTCTTGCTTCAGTCGGGAGTGAGGGCAAGATTACTACTGTTAGTGTTAGTTAGTGTTACTGTTTTCTCTTTAATTTCCATTCTATTTTTTAAATTAGACCTCATATTCTGAAATCTCCTTTGGATATTTGAATGTCAGGCATAAAAAATAACAAATAGTGTCCTAAATACGATATAATTTCAATTATTTTTTTTCTATAAGTGTTATATTTTCGTAAAAAAAAAAAAAAGGAAACTAACTTTCTTGTCCACGTGACTTTTCACACGTTCCCTTTCCTCTTTAAAAGCTGCGTTCTTTTTCCTTTTCATTCTGAATTCTTTCCTTTGTTGATTATTGACTGCTGTGAATTAAGTTCAGTAAAGCCTTAAGAAAAGGTTATTCTATCCTTGCTTTCTTCTTTGTATTACATAACAATTTACTGAACTTAATTCCTCATGGACAAGATTATTCGTCTGGACAAGTTTGATATATCTTCTGCAGACCCTCAGGCTAGCAAGCTCTGGAGACTATGGTACCGTAATTTTAATTATTACTTATCAACTATTGCTTCTTTAAACCCGGACAAACTCGAAGTCCTTTATTTAAACATCGGTGCTACCGTTGCTGATGTTATCGAGGGTTGTTCTGGATTTGAACATGCTGTTGAATTGCTGAAAAGTGTTTATGACAAGTCTCCAAGTGTTATTCATGCTAGACATTTGTTGTCTACACGTCTGCAGCAGGAAAATGAGTCTGTAGACCAATACCTTCAGGCCTTGAATCGACTTGCTGCTGACTGTTGCTTCCAAGATGTTACTGCTACTACTTACAGGGATGAATCTATCCGTGATGAATTTATACGTGGTCTCCAGCCCCCCGTAATACGTGCCAGACTGCTTGAAAATGATACGCTAACTCTCAAGGAGGCTACTCAATGTGCTAGAGTCTTAGAACAGACTCACTTTCATGCTGAATCATACGCTTCTCAGATTGGATCAGCCGCTGCTACTACCACTAGGACTAAAAATGTGTTTACTGATTCTGCCGAGGAGGCCACTTCCACTACTATTACTAAAAATATGCTTTCTGACCTAACTGATTCTCGCACGGAGTGTGACTTTGTACAATTGTCTGCAGCCCTTGCTCGTGGCAAGTGCTACAACTGGAGGGGAACGTCACTTTAAGGATAATCGTCGCTATTGTCCTGCCCGTGAAAAGAGATGTCGAAACTGTGGCAAACTCGGTCATTTTTCTAAAGTTTGCCGTTCTACCATGCCGGCGCCTTCACGTTCTACCTCAGCTATTATAATAGCCCGTGCTAAAGACGATGATAGGTCTCCTCCAGTTACTAAAACTTTAGAATTAAAAGGAAAGAGATTAACTGCCCTCATAGACACCGGTAGTTCTGATAACTTTATCAGTGCCCGTACTGTTAAAACAATGAAACTGTCTACTTCTAAACGGAATTCCGTAATTTCCATGGCATCATCTGCCATTTCCCTCAAACTATCTGAATATTGTACTGAGGATATTATCTTCAATGGTTACGAATATAAACAAATTGACTTTACAGTACTTCCTGATTCCTGTATGGATATTATACTCGGAGTGCCCTTCTTAAAACTACACCAGAGTATCACTATTTCTTTTGGTGGATCTCAGGATATTCTAAAAATCTGAGCTTTAACCAAGATCAGTTGTGCTCCTGTTAAGTTGTTCCGAAACTTGACCCCTGACTGCAAACCTATTGCTACTAAATCCCAAAATTACCGTGCGGAGGATGCTCGGTTCATTAAAAAAGAAGTTCTATAACTGCTTGAGGATGATATAATTGAAACAAGTTACTCTCCGTGGTGTGCTCAAATTGTTGTAACTTCGTCACCTAATAAAAAGAAACGATTGGTAGTCGATTTCTCCCAGACTATTAATCGGTTCACCTTACTTGATGCCTACCCCTTGCCTCGAATTGAAGATCTCGTAAACCAAATAGCCCAGTATCGTATCTATAGTATAATTGACTTGTCCAAAGCGTACTATCGATTGAAATTTGCCCCGAAGATCGCCCCTATACGGCCTTTCAAGCTGGAAATCGTCTGTTCCAATTTAAACAAATACCCATGGGTGTTACTAACGGGGTTTCTGCCTTTCAGTGATTTATGAATTCTTTCATTTCTGATAACAAATTATCTGGAACCTTTTCGGATATAGATGATATAACTGTTTGCGGTAAAACCCAGAAGGAGCACGACGTCAATTTGGAATGTTTCTTAAAGGCTGCCTCGACATACAACCTCGAAATAAACCAGGAAAAATCAGAGTTTTCACTTCGTTCTATTAACGTGCTTGGATATCAAATTTGTAACGGAACTATCCAACCCGATCCTGAGCGTTTGAAGCCACTTTTGCAAATGCCTCCTCCTTCCGACTCAAATTCGTTAAAAAGGTGTCTTGGTATGTTTGCCTACTATGTGAAATGGATACCTAAATATTCACACAAAATTCGTCCACTGGTCGAAAATAAACAATTCCCTATGCCTCCTATAGTTATAAATTCTTTCGAAAAACTTAAGACATTGCCGAGTCATCTGTAAAAGTTATTGATGATGAATTGCCATTTACTATTGAAACCGATGCTTCAGAAAAGGCTATTGGAGGCACTCTTTTACAAGCTGAGCGACCTGTAGCATTCTTTTCTGGGTCGCTAAACCCCTCTGAAATACAACTTCATATAATCGAAAAAGAAGCATATGCCATAGTCGAATGCGTTCGTAAATGGAGAGACCTCCTTGCCGGGAAACATTTTACTATTATTACTGATCAACAAGCCGTATCTTTTATGTTTAAACCTGCTAATTGCGGAAAAATTAAAAACGATAAAATTATACGGTGGAAAATGGAACTTCTTCCCTTTTCATAGGACATAAAACACCGTCCTGGAAATGAAAACACAGTTGCAGATACCTTATCCAGAGTATGTAGTGCTGCTGCTTCTTCCTTGAAGGAACTTAAATCGATACACGACTCCTTAATACATCCTGGGGTACAGCGCTTTTGGCATTTTGTAAGGTCTCAGAATATGCCGTATTCGCTTGATGAAGTCCGACGTGTGACTTCTGAATGTACGACCTGTGCCAAAATAAAACCCCAATTCTTCGATTCTGCTAGTAATGTTCTGATCCGTTCTACTGCGCCATTTCAGCGTCTTTCCATAGACTACAAAGGGCCTGTCCCGGTATCTCCGACAGGTTACCGATATATATTTACTGTTATCGATGAATATAGTCGATTTCCCTTTGCCTTTCCTTGCCGCGATTGCTCTTCGCAAACTGCCTGTGCCTGACAAGTATTTTCTCCATTTTCGGGATTCCCTCGTTCATTCACTCTGATCGAGGAACTTCGTTTATGTCGGGAGAATTTAAACAATTTCTAACACGACTTGGAATTGGATGCAGTAATACTACTGCTTATAACCCTAGAGGCAATAGCCAATGCGAATGTTACAACAGCATAATTTGGAATACCATATTATTGGCCCTGGAATCGAAACAGTTACCAATTAGTGCTTGGCCGGATGTTCTACATGATGTGTTAAATGCTATCCGCTCCCTGCTATGTACCACTACGAATGCAACCCCCCACGAACGAATTTTCAATTTTGAAAGGCGGTCCTCCTCCGGTACTGCGTTGCCTGTTTGGCTCTGTGAGCCTGGGGAGGTATTATTAAAACGATTCGGTGGCAGAGGTAAATATGACCCTATCGTTGAGGTGGTGGAACTCCTTGAGGTCAACCCTACGCATGCCAAAATACGTCTCAATGATGGCCAGGAAGATTCGGTGGCGCTGAGACGGTTGGCACGTTTTCCATGCCCGGATGGACCTGAAAATACTCAACCCGACGTGGACCATGCAGATTCAACCCTTTTGCCTGATACAGGTCCCGTTAATATTTCTTCACCTTATACAGAAAATGAATCTGTGAATAATAGCCAGAATCCTGAAAGTCACCCTTCTCAGAGGTCTGGCTCTTCCAGTGGTGAACTACCTCCACGCCGGTCTAGCACGATTCGTAGACCAATCCAACGACTGGATTTATAAAACTTTTTCAATCTCTTTTGCAAGTGGGGGAGAATGTTATATTTTCGTTAAAAAAAAAAAAAAAAAAAAAAAAAAGGAAACTAACTTTCTTGTCCACGTGACTTTTCACACGTTCCCTTTCCTCTTTAAAAGCTGCGTTCTTCTTCCTTTTCATTCTGAATTCTTTCCTTTGTTCCTGAATGACCAGTGCCAACAACTTCTAATTGTTTTCTTTGTTTGCGACGAATCTGTTTTTTGTGACCCACGAGGTTTTGCTTGACAAACTTTTCGAACAACTTCATATGACACAACAAGTCTTTTTCTGTTAAGTAATTTTTTAAGTTTTAATTTTTTTATTCTTCTATTTCTTTTGTTTGTTTTATTTTTTGGGCTTCGGCCCTCATATTTTTTTTATTTTAGTCCGGTTTGACACAGTCTTACTGGACGACTGCTTTTTTATTTTTTCTGTTTATTTCTTTCTAGTTGTTTTTAAAAATTAGTACAGTGTAAGAAAAAAAAAGAAAAAGTCTTTTTTTTTTTTTTTTTCTTTTTCGTTTTTATTTTATACCCACCTTCTTTTATTAGCGACTTCGGTCGCATTCTTTCTTTTTGGTTTGACTAGTTTGTTTTTCTTTTGCTTTTAATTTATTTTCTTTCGCAGCTTCGGCCGCAAACCCCTTTTCTTTTCTGGTTTTAAACCAGACTTTTTCTTTTCTTTTTCTTTTTTGTGAATCTGTTTTTTTGAATTTTTGAAAAAAAAAAAAGAAAGGAGTTTCTGTTTTTGTTTTTATTTTTGGCTGCCTTTGGGCGCCATTTTTAATTTTTTTCCTGTCTAATTTTTGTTAATATAGTTTATCTTTTATTGTTCTTTTGTTTTTCCCATTGCATTTATTTTTAAAAAGTTTATTGTCCTTGTTTCCTTGTAATTTACTGTTACATCCAGGTTTTTCTTATTTGTTTAATTTCTTTTTTTTACCTTCCCCAGACTCCTTTCCCTAAATCTGAGGATAAATTCAAAGACCCGCAGGTGGTAGTCTCCACTTCCATTTCAATATGGCCGACAGTGCCAGTCGGTCAGATGTCAAAAAGGACCTTTTCGGGTTGGCTGCTAAAGCCGACCCACCTGATAAATCAGCGAAAAAGCGGGCGGATGATAGCCCAAATGTAGAACGGCCTAGTAGCTCCAAGAAAGGAGAAACTAGAAAGAATGACGAGGTGCCAAAGGAGGCACAAAGGAAGACGGCTGAGGAATTGCCCTCATGTTGGAAGTCCCCCCCCAAGTTGCATTCTGAACATGGCGGATTTCTTGGATAAGGCGAAGGGGTACGCCCATCTTGTTAATAAAGATGGGTTCGTCGATATTGTCCAGGAACTCAATGTGTTCGCAAAACGAATGGTGACCGTTTTTGTGGTCGATAAGAAAACCAAAAAGATTTGTCGCTCCACAAAAGACACCGTGATTAAATCACTTTTATCCCTGGGGAGAAAACCCCAAAGAGTAATTAAGGGTACAGGGTTCTTCATGTGGGACATTCTGCTACCCACCCCAGAAGATTGCCTAGCCATGGCAAAAAAAGAACTAATTACAAAAGATTTCATTTTAAGAACGGAATATGAAGGCAGAAGGCGGACCAGGGTGGCCGTGTTCGAGGTTCCTCCTCAAATTTCGGGAGAGCTTCTGGCTGCATTTTTTATGCAGTTCGGCCAAATTTTAGGGGCTCTCTCCGACAATTTGAGCGGGGGATGGACTTTTGATATTATGCTCGACCAGAAGGCCTTCAAGTCCGTCCCCAACTGTTTGGAGTATGGCGACCGGAAAATGCCGGTCATAGTGACCGGTAGAAGACCAACTTGCTGGAGGTGTGGAGAGACTGGTCACCTTTCCTCCTCCTGCCCAGGAAAGAAGGCCCCTGGAGTTCCGGTAGCTGGCGACCAAAATCCCCCCTTGGCCGAGAAGTTAAAATCTGTGGCGCTTGTAATGGGCCTAGCTGCGAGGCGGACCAGTGAGGAAAATCCAAAACAGCTACAGCTGCCCAGAAACTAAACGAGCCCAGCTGGGAAAAAATTTTAGATTTAAAAAAGCTAAAGGATAAATTGGAGGCTAAACGGGGAAAAACCAAACATCGCTGGGGGCACCGGGCCCCCTATCCTCTGCCCCGTCTTCCCCTCCTTCATCTAAATCAAAATTCACCAAGCCACCTCCGCCCAAATCTCTGTCTAACTCTCCTGTCAAAACACAGCATTCACCTAAACCTTCCCCAGTGAGGACACCTACTGGTTGGACTCCATCAACTACACCTAACATCACACCTATGGCAACACCGATTCAGTCACCTCATAAAAAAAGGGGCAGAAGTCCAGAGTCACAAACTGTGACTGACAAAAAGAAAAAAAAATCCAAACCACCTTATCTCCCAGGGGAAGACGTCTGCCGTGTATCCCGGGACCAGGCAGAAAGGGTGTTCGGGCAGACGCGAAACCCGAAGGATCTCAAAGTTCTGTGCATCTTTAAGCAAATAAATGGCATTGACATCGAAAATCCGGATAATTTCCCCTCTGCTCAGAGAATTTTAACTGTAATCAGAACTGGCCCGGGTACGCGGGAGATTTGGGGCATGATAGAGGAGGCCCAGTTGTCGCTCAAAATGGTGCCCCCAGCTACCTATCTTCTAGACCCTGAATCGGATGATGCGAATCAAAAACAAAAGGGAGGGTCCCCGTTTTCGTTCACCCATCCCTTTATAGGGCTCTGAAATTAACGTACCCTTCGGACATCGGCGGCTTGTCTCAGGATGATTCCGTCGAAAGTGAGATGGCTTCTGGATCTATGGGACGAGCTGTCGGTGTCCTCACCCCAGCCATGTTCTATCCTGAATGACAACCCTAATCGGCTTCACAATGGCTCTCTGGTTAGCCAGTTTAAATGTCCGGGGCCTGAGGTCCGAGTCTCGCAGGGCGAGGCTCTCTCGTGACCTTCAGCGCCTCGGGGTGAATGTATGTTGTATACAAGAGACCCGGTTTTCTTCTCATGATCGTGAGGACATACTGTCTAAGGGGTTCGCCCTTTATTCAGCCTGTTTTGATGGTCGTTCGAGGGTGTCTCTTGGCTAGTGAGCAAGTCTTTGAAGGCTGCTTGTACTCTTGTCTTCGCGGATCCGGCGGGCAGACTTTGCGTGCTGGATGTTACCATAAAGGATAAGGTGCTACGTCTTATTGGGGTTTATGCGCCCAATACCCATTCCGAGCGGCCTGCTTTGTTTTGGCAGATCGCGCCGTTCTTGACGACGTCTCGTCAGGTAGTTTTAGCGGGGGATTGGAATGCCGTCCTTGACCCAGATATAGATCGTATAGGGCATAAACAAGGTACAACAACCCGGATGTGAAACCATTTCGGGACTTTATCGATGGGTTTGATCTTGTCGATAAGTTCCGGAATGAACACCCTCGGGAGGTAGCATGGACTTGGACAACTAGGGGCAACTCGGCTCCTGGGACGCTTGCGAGCTACCTGGACCGAGTCTTAGTTAGGAGAGTCGATGTAGGGCTCTTAGGGTGTCCAAGTTTCCATTATATAGTTTATACGGATCATAGGCTTGTCCGGGTCCATGTGAACTTAGATAAGCCTAAGGTTAGATTGGCTGGTTACTGGAAATTGAACTGTTCACTTTTTGGTGATCAGGGTTTCCAGGACCAGCTGTTACTAATGATCCAAAGGGAATTGACGGGAGTGGTTGTGGGAAATGCCTGGTGGGGCAATTTAAAATCTAAAATTTGAACGTTTGCTGCCGATTTTAGTCGTCGACTTAATCTAGATAGATTAGCGGCGCAAACTGCTTTAGAAGATAAAGTCGATCGGGCTGTGAAATCTCGTGTTAGTGGGGACATAGCTTTAGCTAAGGCAGATTTGTCCTCCTTGCTTATCAAGAAGGATCAAGCTCTGGTAGTTAGGGCTAGGTTAAAAAGAATGTCTTCTGAGGCAACGAATATGGCCGCTGAACTGCGTGCAGAGGAGAATCGAAGCGTGTCTAGGCAACATATTGCATGCGTCACGTTGCCGGATAAGCGGACAGTGACTACAAACGCGGACATATGTGAGGTCTTTCGGGACTACTTTCAGGATCTTTTCACCAGGGAGCCCGGTCTGAGCTCTACTCAGTTCGACGCCTATTTAGCTGACTTTCCCTGCCTCTTGGCAGCTGAAGCAGCTAGGTGCGAGGGTCCCATTACAGAGTCGGAGATCTGGGAAGCGCTGAAGCAGGTTGGCCTGGATAAGTCTCCGGGATTAGATGGTCTTCCCTACGAAGTTTACTTGAGGTTGTCGCATGTTTTTGTTCCTTTGCTGGAACTGATTTACAACCACTGGATGAGGCAGGGGTCTTTACCTCAACGCTTCACCAGGGGTGTGATCAAGTTGCTGCGTAAGGACAAGAACGGTGGGGATGGGTTAGGGAACTTTCACCCTTTAACGATGTTAAATACGGACTTAAAGATTTTGGCGAAGATCTTAGCCAACCGTTTGCAGCTTGTCTTGTCTAGACTGATTGGCCCTGAACAGACTTGTGCTGTGAAGGGTAGGACTATTCAGGATAACCTTCACATGGTATGCTTGATCTTAGAACAAGTCAACAGTGAAGCCGCGCTGATCAATTTAGATCAGTCCAAGGCCTTCGATAGGGTTGACCATCGGTTTCTGGAGGCTGTCCTTTCGGTGGCCGGTTTCGGAGCCGACTTTCGCTCCTGGATCCGACTTTTGTATGCGACCCCCGGTGCGCTGGTGGAAGTGAATGGGGTAAGATCGAAGCCTTTCGTATTGTCTCGCTCCATTCGTCAAGGTTGTCCGCTCTCGCCTCTGCTTTACGTTCTTGCGTTGGAGCCTTTCCTACGCAAGTTAAAGGCGAATCCGGTCCTGTGCGGAATTTCCCTGCCTGGGGCTTCCACCTCAGCCAGGTATTCTGCCTATGCTGACGACGTTTCGGTTCTTGTGTCGAGCAGAGCCGAGATTGACGAAGTCAGCAAAGAGATCAGTGGGTATGAGATGGTGACAGGGGCCAAGATCAACCGTGATAAGTCTTTAGGCTTGCGGTTGGGTGCGTGGAAGGGAGTTTCTCTTCCCGGACCTTTCCTCTGGACGGATGGGCCAATCAAGATACTCAGCGTCTGGTTCGGTCCTGATCTCCAGTTGGAAATGAATTGGTCGGAGATGCAAGGGAAGGACGAGAGCACGGTTAATCTGTGGTCTCGGAGGAGACTTTCCCTGAAGGGAAGGGCGGAGGTATGTGTTTCACACATATATCCGATCCTCCTTTACCGACTCTCTGTGCTTCCACTCCCGTATGCCAGACTAATGTCATTAGTCCGGACCTTGTTCTCTTTCTTGTGGAGAGACAAGGCCCCTTTGGTATCTCGCGAGATCTGTTGCCTTCATCCCTCTGAGGGCGGTCTGGGTATGCCTAGCATTGAGATTCGTCAATATATGCTTTGCATTACCTTTCTAGACCGAATGTGTCCCGGATTGGATGAGGTGGGCACCTTTTGGAAAGAAGATGTCCGAAAACATTTCCCATCCCTGAGAAGTGTGCACTCGAGCGAGGAGGAGGCCGGCCGTAGACCTTGTGCCGAGTGCTCCTTCTACCGCGAATGTCGTAGTGCTTTGAAGCTCCTCTTACGGACGATGGATGGCCTCTCCGACGCCCAGGCGTTGTCTCGTAAGGCATTGTATCAATTGTTAGTTAGGGGGTCCGTTCAAGATGATCTGATCGACGAGCTCGGTCTTACGAAGCAGGAGGAGGCTCGCTCGATATGGCCTTGGGTGCCTGGGTTGAAATGTCTCAATAATGATGAGGCATCACTCACCTGGCTGATGATTCGTGGGACCTTCTGGGTCGGCAAAAGACTTTGTTCAGCAGGCTTGGAGAAATATTCAAACTGTCGTCGCTGTACTGGGGAGGTCGAGACCATTGGTCACACCTTTTTTCAGTGCAAGACGGTAGTGCCGTTGTGCAGGTTTGTTGAAGGCCTCATGGTTCGCATGCTGCAGGGAAAGTTCTTTGTCCCGGAAGCCAGTTCTGTTTGTAGCAATGTGGTGCCGCAATTGACGAAGGCTGAACACTATGTGTTCTGTTGCTTACTAGGGATTATGAGAGTCGTGATTTGGACGACACGTCAGAAGGGATTCCATGAGGGCGAGAAGTTCACCTCTTCCCAACTGATCTTGTTCTTTAAGCATCAGCTTAAAGTCAAGATTAGGACAGAAAGGCGGCGGCTCACCTCATCGGAATTTGGCAAAAGGTGGGTGAATCTTGCGCGAATGTGTAGAGTGAAAGGGGCTGACCTAGAGTGGCATTTGGATGTCGGTTAGGTACAGAATTTTGTCCTAACAGGGTTGAACATAGGCAACCCATCCAGATATTAGGTTAGTTTAGTTTTTGAATTTGATCCTTTAGTTTTCGTTTTTTGGTTAACTTAGCTAGGGTGTGCCTGCTCATTGGTCCCTTTTATTTCTGTCCCTTTTTTTTTTTCTTTTGTTTAATTCCCCATCCCCTCCCTCATTAGGTGGTCAGTGATGTCAGTTCTCTGGTGGATGCGGGACGCCTTTCGTTTCGTGAGTGTGATTTTTCGTATTTGTTGTTGTGTATGAATGTGTGTGTGCCTGCGTGAATGCTTGGAGGTATGAATGCTTTTTTCATTTCTTCATAGTCCCACATTGATTTCGTCCGGTGAACTGATGTTTCTGCCACATTCATGGTTTGTGGGGGTTTTTTATTACAGTTTTGTTTAGTTTAAATGTAAATATTTAAAGCACATTGTAAATATTCATTTGGGGATCATTTTTAAAAGTTGTTAATTTTGACCCCCCCCCCCCACGAACATTGTACATAAGGAGTCTAGTTAGGACATCATAGAGAATTTGAGGTATTATGGTGGACGTAGTAAGAAAGGTAGGAGTGAATGTGCTGTTTTGGTGATTGGAATATTGTTGGCTTGATTGGGTCAGTGTCTGCGACTAGCTAAGTTAGAATTAAGACAGATGAAGACCGTCCTTCCCCATCCCCCTTTTAGGCCTTGTGCCGCATTTTGTATTTATCATACAAATAAATAATTGAATTCTTTCCTTTGTTGATTACTGACTGCTGTGAATTAAGTTCTGTAAAGCCTTAAGAAAAGGTTATATCCTTGCTTTCTTCTTTGTACTACATAACAATAAGTAATAAAAAAAACAAAAAAAAACTGAAATATAATTTATTTATTATTTCATTACCAGGAAGAAATCCACGAATATCTGTTAATAATTAATTTACGGGATATTTGAGCTCACAAAAACAGGTTAAATGAAATCTAGCCACTTTTCAACTGTAAAAAAAAAATGATAAGACTTTTTTGCCAATCTAGTAATACTGCACTTAAAGTCTAGATAATAAAGAGGAAAGTTCATCAGAACATTTACCTTGAAAATACTTACAGAAACAGCAGAAGGAAGCTATGTTACGGTGGTGGGAAAGTGACTGTTTGTTAGGCGAAAATTATAGTGATAAAAAAAAGACAACGATGCCTCTTCTTTTCTCTTTCATGTATATCAAACAGGTTAAAATGGGTTTCATATGTTTGGGTTTCGTTTTTTGTGGTTGGAACAATGGAAACCATTTAAGTTACTAGTTTATGAAGCTCCGTCTCCCAGACAGTACCTTCCCATTGTTGTACTTTAACGGAGGATCATCAGTTATAATACGCAAAAATCTTGTGACTGGACAAAAAATGTGTGGCGTTTCCCTTTTTTTTTAAAAAAAAAAAACTGACATTAAATCATTATGTCATATATCTGTTCTTTAGTGAAGTGGTAGGATTTTCCCCTCAAACGGAATTATTCCAAATTCAAACGTTCACTAAATTGGATTTTTATTTGTTTTTTTAGTTTCTGGAAAACTCATTGCGTAATTCAACATCTGCCGTGTGAGTAATCTTGGATTTGACACTTGACAGTGTTTTTTGAAGTAATGTGGAACGAATTTGTTAACCGAATTTCTTGCAATTATCCTTTCTACCTGAAAAATTATTGTTGGTGTGATGACGTAACTCAGAACTGTTTGTCAGAAAAAGTTTTATTATGTACGTTGTCCAGCCTAAAATTTTTAAAGTTACTCACCCATTCGGTAAAGAGTCAATTCCACTCTGCTCTGTATTTTGTCTTGCGTCATTAAAATATCATCAATGTCAAAATATTTCATTTTGTCTCGGACAAAAAGAAATTCAAAATAGTTATCTGTTTGTTTTGTGGTTGACAATTCATAAATGAGCGCTAACTCTCAGATGATATTAACAACAGCGACAGAATTTGAGGTCAGTATATAGAAGAAACCTCACACGAATAAAGCGCAAGTGATAATTAAAAAAAAAGTTTCCGTATATTTAAAAGAAAAAAGTAGCAATAAAGATTTAATGGCTTTTGCCCTATGTATTAGAAAATTTTATGCATTAATTTGTTTCGATATTAGAGATTTAAAAATTTTGAACTTTAAAAAATATTTTTTCCAAATTTTACATGAGAAATGTTTGGAAAACAGTGTTTGATTGTTTGTTTTTTTTTTTCAAATTTAACTTATTCTTCAACACGGATAATTCATAGTTAAAGAAAGTTATTATCACTTTACAGTACACTACAGTACACTTAGTTACACAGTATTTTTTGTACTGACTGACATGTAGTTCAGAAGAGAAAAAAATCAACTTAACTAAAAACACTGTTTTTAAAAAAAGCATCATAGTACTTGTGTAAAAAATGTCTTTAGAGTTTTTAATAATTCACTTTTTGATATTTTTACAGCTTTTAAACATTGCTTCTTTTTTTTTAATTTTCATTATCGTACAAAAAATTTAATTTACCATTTTATTCTGAGTCATCCAGTTATTTCCCTTGGCATTTAAGTTTATAAATGTTTATTTTCTATGAAATGAATCACATAATAAAAAAGAATTTTTCTTCCTGGCCAATGAAAATAATTCCCGAGAACTTAGCAGGAACTGTACCGAGAGCCATCTTTCTCCACTAAAAAAAATTAGTTTATTTCGGACTTGCATCATCATTTTTTAGTTGTTTGTATCTATAACATTTCGGCTATAATCAACTGGCATTTCATCAGGTGTTCGAAACCTCATCATGATGAAACAAGTATCAAGTCAGAAAAATTAAAGTAATTTGTGAAAATAGTTATCATTTACTTGTTTTAAGCTGCCTCGGTTAGATTTTATTCGTAATCAACTGACTAAGTTATTTAAGTTATTAACAATAACATCAATTTATTAGACATAACAACCACGTGTCATAAGCACTTTACTGCAGTAAACTCCTCTTCGTTGGAATTATTGCGACTGATTGCTGCTGGATATTCCTTCAAAACAATGGTACAGAGAATACTCGAGATATATGACAATACAATACTCAGTTTTTTTTAACCATAACATGTTCTCAAGGCTTAGTGCAGAATTTGAAAAATGATTGAATATTTTTAATGATTTTTGTTACAAAAGCTACAATAAAACTATCCCTTCAGTCTGCTGCTCACGTTACTTAATTTCTTGAAGGCAACCAAACTTAAAAAGCACTACGTCCCTTCAGTAATAAATGTAAGGACACTAAATTCAATAAAGTTATAGAGAGGTTGGTAAATTTTGGTTTTGTTTCCCGAGCTCTAATATCCCTTAAAATTTTTCCAAAATTGTCATAATACCGTGCAAATATACATGCTGAACTCGAATTAACAACTAAATTATGAAGAAACCTTACCGTTTTGGAGTTATCGACAAGAAAAAATCGGACTTCTTGTTGGTCATTCATCCCCCAAATATATAAATAAAAATAAAGCATTTTTTATATTTTAAAACTGAAAATAAAAAAAAAAGATTAATGCATAAACTTGGTAAATTATTTAATGTTTTTTTTTTTAATTAACACCTAACTCTAAAGAACTTTAAAGTTAGGTGTTAAGGTTAGGTGTGGGGTTTTCTTTCTGTGTAGAAAAGGGGACAAATTAAAAACAAATGAAATAATACAATCAACCCTTCTACTTTACCAAGTTTGTGCATTAATTTTTGTTTTATTTTCAATTTTACAATATAAAAAATGCTTTATTTTTATTATTTAATTTATTCTTTTAATTTGTCATTGTCATTCAAAACGGAAAAAAGGTTCTATTGTATTATTTCATTTGTTTTTGTTATGAATAAAACTACACTTACCAAAAAAAAAAATTACATTTCTTTACGGTAATGTGTAGTGATTTTCTGCAAGGAAAGTCTGTAAAAGAAGTAAATAGGCCAAATTTTCTGATTACGCCTGCGTAGGTACTACGCAGTGAAACAATAAACATGATGGCAGTAATGGGGGATGAATGACCAACAAGAAGTCCGATTTTTTCTTGTCGATAACTCCAAAACGGTAAGGTTTCTTCATAATTTAATTGTTAATTTGAGTTCAGCATGTATATTCGCACGGAATTATGACAATTTTGGAAAAATTTTAAGGGATATTAGCGCTTGGGAAACAAAACCAAAATTTACCGAGAGGTTGAGTAAGCAATAGAAAATAAATAAACCTTAATTCAAAAATTGTAAATTTTTTGTAAAATCCAGTAAAGTTAAATATTTTTGTTAACAATTTTTTATACAATTATGAATAAAAAAATTATGAACTGTGTTGAGTTTTCACAAGCTTTTCAATGTTGATAATTAGTTATCTGACCCCTTAAGTGCTCTCTCTGCAAACATAGATTTGTGGATGGTGTTAAAAAAAATGTCATCTTTCTCTGGTACTGTGAGACATTAAGTTTTTATCTGAGTCATTTATTTGCTCTTTTAAATAAGATGATGGATAATACATAGCAGTTCAGTAGTCTTTTCTTTGTTTTCTTAATACTTTGTTTAGCTTTTGAAAGGAATCAATTGAGAAGGTATTTCTTCAGTACTGCTGAGATTTTCAGCATCATTTGTAAGGACGTTATAGGTCTATAATCGTATGAAGTTTTCTTGGTGTTTTTTCTGTATAAGGCTATCTTTACTCATCATTGTGGGTTATGCCCACATAACTTTTCCAATTTTGTCAAGCACCTATAAAAACAGGAAACTTCCTGTCTTCATCCTCTTGTCTATCTTTTCCTTCTAACATGTAGTAGAAATGGCAACACCAGCCAGGATCTCCCTGGGTATGAAAATATCATTGCCCTTAATAAATGAATTCTTTTTACACACACACGTATACATGTGTATCATCCAAATAATTCCTAACTTGTAACGTCTTCTTTCTTCTGTTTGTATACTAGTGTATTTTCTCTTCTTACTCAGTTATATAAAAACCAAAACTATAAAATATTGCTTTGTTGAAATTCATTCTATTTCCTTACATTCATTATTTACATGTGTAAATATTGTTACCACTGCTTTTAGTCTAACTAGTAGTGCCCACAACATCATCTATTCAGGAATATTTGGGGTTTTTTTTAAGATATGCATAAATTGTATTAGGCCTTCATGAATTGCTGAAACCAGAAGCCATGGATCCTGTCATATCCAAACACTTTCCAATTGTCAAAATTTTAAGGTTCTTTTCAATGAATCTATATTTAACTTCTGGTTCTTTGAATCCTTTTAATTCACTTTTTAAAATACAACATGCTGAGTAGGTGGCTGACTACTTTGCATGTGTTATGTTACTTTCTCCATTTCTACAAAAATGGTATCTTTCATTAATTAGCTTTAAACAATTTATTTCAAGTGTGTAACTAATTTGCATCTACCATCCAGAAAACCATTTTTATACTGCATAACCCAATATAGCAATTTTGAAGTCTCCAAAACTTTATTTGATTTTAGGTTTTAATTTAGAAACAGGAAAAGAATATGGTGGTTGATTTAGAAAAGGAGTCAATATTTGTGGAAAGTGATGATATTTTTTATGTAATAACATAGAAAATAATGTTTAAGAAATAACTTCAAGTTAGCTTTTATATCTTTGTTTTAAAAATAAGCTAAAAGACCAAAAAACTTTAACACAATAAAGGTTCTGCTCTTTTTATTATGATTGAGACAAGCATTGAAAATTCTGAAATGAAGTATTATCTTAGATTTTCATTCTTTCTACTTTTCAGCTGGAGCATATATAGGAATCTACATAATGCATATGTACTTGATAATTAATAAGTTTGGTGCAAGTTCTAATAATTGTTTACAGTCTGCTGTAGGAGTTACCAATTTGGATATTGCAATTTTGCTTGAAAATTAAAGCCTTGATATACTAAATAATCTGTACAAGAGTGGGTAGTGTTGGATATGACATGACGAATTTGCTAAGACAGTGGGTAAGGTGTGGTAGTGTTCAAACTGAAAGACCTCAGAAAGAGAAAACATTTCTAGGTGTTTAACATCAAGCTGAAAAACTAATTGGATTTAATTTTGTCTTATGTCAGTTATTTGTATCATTCAATTACCATCCAGACCATTTCTCTGCCATTATAACAAAATACAGAGATGATAACATCATAAAATAGTTTTGATGTGTTTTTGTATTCAGAACTATGTGAAAAACAACCATACTTATAAGTATGCATGTGCAGTTGATGCCAATACACTACAGAGAATAAGAATAAGGGGAGAGAATTTTACTTAGCTTAAATTTAAAATTTTTTTGTTAAACTGGTTAGGCCAAAGAGGACAATTCTCCCAGCATTTTCAACACCCCTGGCCACAGGTATCTACCTACCTGTACACACCTTTTTATCAATTTGAAAAAAAAAAATCACTGTTGTAACTCCATCCAGCAAAGTTTGACATGCAATGAAAGTTCTAAATAAAATCAATTATAGTTAAAGACTGTTACTTTAAAATTGTTAATTAGTGAAAATGGAGAAACAGATTAAATAAATATATATTAACATGAAGAAATCCTGTAAAATTAAGTAAACCTGGCAATATTACATAAAAATGATTCTTAAGTTAAAAACTAGACTTATCCTATGCATTCACTATAGTCTGGTCATAAGTTTAGAGAAACAACTTTGTCTCTCTCCACCAGTTGAAAATACCAAGTTGGGTCTTTCTCTCTCCAAATCAGATTACCAACTACTTCACAAATGAAAACTCAAAATGGCTACTTTTTATAAAGTGCAACTTTACAAGATGGTTAGCAAAATCACATCATTAATTTCATTTTTAAAAGTTTTCTCTTGTTCACAAAAATATAACCTACAAGCCTAGTTTCTAAGTTTTGAAATTTAAAAAAAAAAGAGAATAAGATATAAACTTATGGACTCAGGATGAAATCCATTGCTGAAGAGTTAGAGACCACACTCAAATATACAAGAAATGATTGCAGTTAATATTCTATGATTGACAATCAAGCAATCCAAAGTCACTCTAGAACTAAGTAAACTCCCTAAACTAAAAACACACCCACACACATTTCAGGACAAGTTTCAGGGTATATTAGAAAACTATCCTAACCATACACCCATCTATACAGATGGGTCAAGGTGTGAGGACAAGATGGGATGTGCAGCAGTGAGCTCTGTTTTCACTATGGAGGCTTACACAGCATCATCACATAGATCAAGCAAAAAAAACTTCTTAATTTTTTCAGACTCATTGTTTTAACAGCTATGAAGTAAAAAAACTCCACCAACCCACTAATTATCAAACTGTAAAGTGTAAAATGAGCAGCCCTACTTGCAAAGATAAAGACATCAAACAATGTTGAATTCCTAGCCACATCAGAATGGAAGGGGGGTAAGAATAAAGCAGACCTAGCGGCCAAATCAGCTTTAGATACGGCTGTAGACATAAGGACTAAAATCCCATAAACTGACTTTAAGGAGGTCATTAACAAATATATTAAAAAAGAATGGCAAAGGTGCAGAGACAATAACCCACAAAATAAAACTCTTTGCAATTCATCCCAAACTAGGAGAATGGAAGTCAGCTTTCAGAAAATCTCAAAAGGAAGAAGTAGTACTGGCCTGCTTATGTATTGGCTACATGAGAATAAGCCAGTTGTACTTGCTAAACAACAAAGATCAGCCAGTATGCCAAGCATGTGAAATGACATACACTATTAAACATATATTAACTGAATGTTCAGACTTTGCTCTCTCAAGACAAAACTACTAATATAAACAAACTATATGAGCTCTTTGAGAAAACAAAAGTGGATGACATAATATTATTTCTTAAAATGGTGGGCTCAAACCCAAAAATATAAACAAGAATGTCAATAAAACCAATTTCTGTACAAACTGTGTATCTGAAAAGAATAAGTCAATGAAACTAGACTCTTGACAAAAACCCTCTTTACAAAAATACATCAACGAAACCTGTCATACAAACTGATATCTTACAAAAAATAATTTATTCATACAAATCTTTTGTAAAAAGCTTGTCAGCATTAAATAACCCATTGAGGTTGATATGCCATGAACTCAAACCCATCGCACTTTTCCTATAATGCAATAAACATTATAGGAAAAGTGAAACCTTTTCACTCTTCTTCTCACTAAACTAGGCCCAATGATATTAAACATCCAACAACTGATTGTCATCAAGTTTTCTACCCACCCATTCCATTTGGAGACATAACCAATCTTGTAATAATTCTGAACAATTTTCATTAATTGGTCTAATTAGAAGCTGTATTTCTTTACATCAATCATTTTCTTCTTTTCCAATCCTATAAAGCATCTCTTTCTTTGGTTGCACACTGGTCTTTGGTTTAGTTAATGCAGGTTTATTTTGCTTTCTCTCAGGTCACTTATATTTCATATAGTTGTAAAGTATCCTCTTATCATAACTAGAAAAATGTGTTTCAAAAGCAGAATATTTAAATAGATTACAGTGTTGTTTTTTTTCCATTTATGTGGAAGCTAAACATCAAAGTGACTAACATCAACAATCTGATGCAAATGATTTTCAAAGCTTGATTTGGATATTTTTAGTATTTTAAATATCACCTGCATTGTATCCCAAGAAATGTCTTCATTTGATTGCTGTCAACCTTAATTGGTCTATCTAACCCTGAAACTTCAAATAAATTTTTCCATGAACTACACAAACCTATTTTTGGTACGAGTCACAATGTTTACTTTTCTTAACAATTTAATGAAATGAGTGAAATAAACAGATTTTTGTGAGCTACATAAAAACATTTTTATTAAATATAATTTTGACAGTTATTCTTTTTTCATTGGATGTCACAAAAATGGAAAAAATTTAATGAATTATACAATATTTTTATTTTAACACTGAACACATGCATAAAGTAATTATTAATTGCTTTATCAAACAAACAATATATTAGTAACATTGAATTCAAAATTATTCACCTTCAGTGCATGCATGTTTAATTTGTGTGTGTTTATATGACACAATTTTTATGTACACGCTGTTTAAAAGGAACCATTTTAACAAAATGTAAACCTAAATAAAATTTTAAAATTATAAAATGTTACCTAAAATGCTTTCTGAAAATTTAAAACAGTATTTCTAGATTTTGGTTTCATAAATGTATTGTAAAAGTTGAAACAATATCTCTTGAATAAAAAAATAATTCAAGCAAAGTATATGAAATCTGGACTTTAGAAAAAAAATTTAACAGAACATTGCCAATTCCTTTCTTTTTTGTGCAACATACTGTAAGTATCTTAAAATTTTAACAATAAAGTATTTCCAAAGTCCATTCAAAACAAAAATTGAATTTTTTAAAATAGTGAAAATACAAGAAAGTTGTGAAACTGACAATATGTGATACTATTAATTATATATAATATTAATTATATATTTTGGATATTGCACATTACTGTAACAGTTACATTTACAATCACTATTAGAAATGAATTAGAATACTGATTAATAATGAAAGCAAAATAAGACTTTATTGTTAAATGAAACAAATCTTGCTAGATTGAAAAGAAAAATGGAATTATGAGAATTTTAATGATATCCCGATTTTTATAAAATATAGTGAAAATTGTATTTTTTTTTATTTTTGTTAATCTATTTGTGTTTGTTATTCTACTTTTTGTTTTAAAATTAAAAGATGTTCATCATTTTATTTTTATCTGTCACAAAATTTATATATCTCAAAAGAAAACTGTGAACCTAGGGTTTACTTTTCACACAGAAAAAATAATAATAATAAAGTTTTTAAAAATTACAATAATTATTATTTTTTTGAGAAATCATCATTTGGAAGTGTTATTATTAATAATTTTATTTATTGAGAACTCGACTGAGTGTTAATTGTATCCTTTAAGGTAATCCATAGTGAGCGGAAGTAGAAGGAAACTGATCACGTTGGCCAGCGCGTTGCTCTTCTGCACGTCTGTCTGTTTGTCTTCTTTGCCTTTGTCGTCAGTAGTATCTATTATGGCAGCTGTCACTTTCCTACGTCTTATGATAAGCCAGCCAGGATAGGTGCATTTTCAGTACCTCCTGAAAACTTGGAATAATTAGTATTACTTTATAATTTTTTTTTTTAATTTTATTTCGCTTCTTTAACATTTAGTGCGTCGCGGTTAAAGAGACAGGTGTTGGTGCCGCCTCCTAGTGGTGACTTTAAGAGTAATGCCAAAATAGACGTCTGTTATTTTTATTATTTTACCTTTAATTCTTGTCTTTTCTACATTCGCAGATTGCATGATTGTTTATTTACTCAACAACAAGGGAAGAGGACGTCTATTTCTCCTTTATATCCGTTGTGATCGTCATCAAATGTTTTGTCGCGTTGCACCGTGTGCGACTAAAAAAATCTGATCCTTTTTTTTTATTGTCAGCTCACCGAGTAATCATGTAACCAACAGACAGCATAACAAATGAAGTTTCATAAAAGAGGAAAATAACAAAGTGGCTAGAGAGTCGTATGTTTATGTTATGTTCGGAGAATAAAAAAGTAAAACCTTGCTACTGACTTGAGAGAAATTTCAACGATAAACTAAAAACATACTCTTCGATTTCGATTCATTTGATTTTGATAAGTACGCACTTCCACGGCTGATTTCCGTCAGCTTTTACATCAGAGAAGATAAAATAATTTAATAATTTGGATATTTACGAAACCAAATTTAGAGCCATGCCTGTGATACCATTGGAGAGGATTCCTCTACCAAGTCTAAGGACATATACGACAGGTAGTGTCCTGTTGTTGTTCTGTGCCTTGTTTTATGCACACCGGATGGTGACCAGTTTACATTCTGATCGCGATTCTCTTACTGACCACAATGATGAAGAACATGAAAAGCTTGTCAACTGGACACATGACATGTTTTATGTTCTTACTGAACAAGTTTGGTGTCTGTGGGTAAGATTATTCTTTTCCATACATTTTTTTTTAATGAAAAATAAAATCGAGTAAAAAAAACTATAATTCTATCTTTTTGCGTTTGCTGTTTAAATTTTAATTTGACATCCCATCACTAACGTCTGGTATGTTAAAAAAAATAAAACATTTTTTGATTTGTTCCTGAATTCAGACAAAACTTAATGAAAATTAATAATATCCAAACAAACTAACAAAAGATTATTTTGGGCGTAGAAATATTAAAATGTTTTTTGCAAAAACAAATATGCGTACTTTTTTATTTTTGATTTGTTTTTGGAATATTCAGGCTTTTTTTCTTTTTTTTTTTTTTTACACCAGAAATGATGCTTCTTTTTTTAAATTGGTTCTGCAATTTTACTAAACTAAATATTATCCTGATCCTCAAATAAAAAATAAATATCTAATTATTCATCATGAAAAAGCGGTTCAGTTGTATATTTTCCTAGATTTCCCGAGGCATTTTTTAATTTTTAGCGAATATTTTTTTAAATAAAAATCAAATGTAGTTTTAAATATTTCCTACTCCAATTCTGTTTTGTTGATTGTTCTAGAACAACTTTATTTTTAACTTTTTTTCAGAAATTTAACAAAAATGGACTCTAGAACTTTTTAGTTGCCTCTTCTTCCTTGAACGAATGCATGTTGTTTAAAAAATTAATAGTGGAGTTCATTGTGTGCGTGTTATCGGAGGATTTATTTAAACAATTTCAATAAAACAAGCGAAAAATCTGTTATTTGAAGGCAAAGTGCGAAACTGTTCCAACGCCCTAATTTTAAATTTGACAAATAGCGAAATCTTTTAAAAACAAAAACAAACTCGTCTCGCTTTCTTGAATCATTTCTTCATTGTTTTCATCGTCATAAGTTCATTCGACAGTAAAGGAAGTTGAAGACTGGTAAGGCTGCAGGCTCAGCAACGATTATAAATAGCTCCACAGACCATGTTAACAAGTTCACAAGTATATTTTTAAAGATATTTGAAATATATAAAATTCATGTGGAATTAAAAAAAAAGTGAAAAAACAAGTTCGCAATAAAGGAAAATCTCGTTCCATCTCCACAACACTGTTTTTTTTTATTTATCCCAGAAAAAAAAATAAGGAAAGATTATTTTTAGAACGTAAAAAAAAAAAAAATGATTATGTTGCAATTATTAAGGTCAAAACAATTTTTCTTATTTTCATGAAACGTAATCTTTTATTTGCGCGATACGTTTATTTGCTGTATTTCCGCCTAACTTTCTCAGTTTTTCACCGTTACTGGCAAATTAAAAAAAAAATAGGTACTTAATAAAAAGAAAAATTGGTTTCCACAAAAACTCAACAGACTAGAGAACAACTTTTTATAAAAATATCATGTAGGATGAACCATCTCGCATTCTTCTTAGTTTTATCTCGTATGATACAAAAAAAAATGAGGAGTTAAAAATAAAACACAAAAACAAAACACCTAAATAAATGACATGTAGATTTTTTTTAAGTTATTTTCTAGTATCTTCAGGTTTTTGCCCAATAAAATGCTTTGACTCCTATCCATTTTTCCTCTCTTCAAATTGAAATTATTTCAGTATTTTATTTTTATAATCAGTTGGTTAATTAGGCAATTTTTTTTATTTCTTCATATTTGAATCAAAGCTTGTACCTTTTTTTTTTGTTGTTGTAAGAACCCTTATGATTGAGTTATGTCACTTTTATTGTGACGACCTCCTAACAGTCACAGAGAACACTAGTTAGCTATCTGTTAAAATATGAATTGTTTAGATTTTTACAATTTTTATTAAAAAATTATTCGTTCTTATATCCAATCCATCTTTTTATAAAAACTAAGTCTTATTGTAGTAAGTAAGTGTATTATTTGGCTTTCTAATTATGCTTTTGGGGCACTTCGAGGTGGTGTACTCAACAGTGAGTAAAAGGAAAAGCAAGATTTTCATATTGTATACTCATTGGGGATCTTTTTAATTTGTTGCTTTAACCCCCCCCCCCCCATATACGACGATTTGTACATATCGGGACTATAGGATTTTCATTGAGACATGAGGTATTATGGTGCATGTAAGAAAGATTAGTAAGAATGTTAGGAATATTGTTTGTATGCTTGGGTCAGTGCTTATGGCTAGCTAAATTTAAAATTAAGACAGACATGAAGACCGTTCTTTTCCTCATCTCCTTTTTTAGGCCTTGTGCCACATTTTCTGTAATTTCACAGAAATAAATATTGTAATGGTTAGCAAGCTCGTCTCGCTAGAACAATTGCGACTGACTAGTGAGTTTGATTCTCACTGCATGCCCCATACTTTCGGCTTTGTGCCACATTTATTTAAGCTATGCTTGGAAAATTTACTTTTAGCACCTGATTTCAGACAGAGATGCACTACCACCTGTTGTATTTTTAAAAGACGTTTTGATTCTGTTAAAAACTAAATTGTATTGATGACAACATTGTGTGATGTTCTCAAAATCACTTGGAAATATTAGATTTTTGTCCTTTTATTAATAATTGATTGGTTGTTTAACGTAAATGTCGTTAATGGTCTTTCAGTTTTTTGCAGAAATAATACTTAAATTGCGTCAACATTAACTCCAAAGCTAATCCTGAGAATAAAATTTGAAAGAAATTAACACTAAATTTCGATATTTGAAAATCAAATTTTAAATCTCAGCAGATATGTGCTTTCCTTTCTTTTAGTTTTTTATCTTTTTTTTTTTTTTTTTCCAAAAACTAAGATAAAATTTAAAAAAAAAAAAAAAAACAATTCTTGTCTTTTTAGTTTTTATTTATTAAAAAAAGTAGTCTTTTTTAAAGATTATAGTTAAAAATTTTTAGTACTTACTTTTTCATAATTTCTATTTAAAAAAAAATGCAACACCATTTCCAGTCTTGATTAAACAAAAAGGGTTGCTTTCTCGGAGAATATTGATTTCTGACTATTTCAAATTAAAAAAACCTACTCGAATACTCTCTCTCGTTAAGTGTTTTTCTTTATTGGAGAAAATATTGAAACCTATTATTTGAAAAAAAAAACTTATCCTAGATTATTATTATTAGAATATCAAATGGTTAATTTCTTTTAAATACAAGTTTAAACAGTTCAATTAATTTCAAAATAATTTATGGCAAAAATTCCTAAAGAGTCTTGAAAAAATCTGAAACGTTACTACTTTTAACAATTTCAATCATGTTACTTTTTCAAATACAAGCTTTCTTTATAAAAAAAAAAAAAAAAAGTCACTGTATTTTAAATCGAAACGTCATGAAGGGTTTCAAATCCGACAGTGTTAAAAAAAAAAAAAGGAAAGTCATTTTCCTATGTGCAAGTGCAAAATAACTATTTTTACCAAAATAAATTCTAGGTGCACTTAAGTTATGGTATCATTTATTTACCTGAGAGATTGTAATTGTTGCAATACTTACAACTTTTGCTTGTGTTTATCCAAAATAAAAATTATACTTAAAAAATTACATACAATTTTCATTCTAACTAAAAAATGAGATTTTAAGTTGAAAAGTTGTTGCTTTATTTGTTAAATTTAACATTTACATTTTTTAAAGATATTGAATGGAAAATTACACGTTTAGTTTAGTACTTTAGTTTCTGTTAGTGTTCAGTTACTGTTTCATTGAAATTTTGATTTTATTTTTAAAAGGAATACTTAAAAATGTCAATTGGACTGATACACTTGGTTAGGTCAATAAAAATAATTGTTATAAATAAAAGTACATTATGGAAAATAATAATTATTGTAATCTTGGTTTTATTGTCTCGGATTTCTTGTCAATTTCTCTCTAGTTATTTCGAATCTGTTTTCTTAAACTAATTTTGTTGACCTTTGCAACTTGATAAAGTAAAAATAGCAAAGAAAAGGTAACTTGTATAAACAATGTTTTATTTTCTTTTCACGATTAGCTTTGTCTATAAGAAAAAAGCCAAAAAGTATGACTCAAACCATTTGGGGAAAAATTGATCTACTAAAGTAAACTAGTCAAATATTTCTACCATATTTATGCTTTTTTTATTAATTGAAAAAGCGTTTACGGTTATTTTTCAATAAAGAATTTACTTTTCTGCAATAGCAATCTGCAATCAGAATACAAAACAAAAAAATTGTCATAGAGAACTTACAAGTGAAATGCAAACAACATCCTTGGCTACACAAAAAGTCAAATATAACTGCTGTTGTTGTTTTAAAAAAAAATAAAAGCTTTTTCTTATATTTAATTATTGAATGCAGTAATAATCAACTTGGTAAATTTTCATTAACACTCGAGCGTCATTCACTGCTGAACTATTTTCTTTCAGAAATTAGTACGCGCTCCCGTAAAGCGATTTTTTTTTTCTTTTTTTTTTTTTTTTTGTACTTAATTTAAGAAGAAAGTTAACTCTCAAATATATGTAAACATCGACAAATAAAAGAATAACAAAAGAAAAAAAAAAACCTAACCCTAATTTCAAAATTTGAAAGTTAACTTTCTTAAAAAAAAAAATTACTTTATTCTTTTATTTGTCGATGTTTACATAAAGTTAAATTTCTTCTTAAATTAAGTACCAAAAAAAAATCGTTTTACGGAAGCACGTACTAATTTCTACAAGGAATTACTGTGAAGGAAGTAAATAGACCCAAATTGTATACGTCCACCAACAAAATTCAGCACTGAATTACTTATCAATAAGCCGGTAATGACTGACGAAAGACCAGGAAAAAGTCCCATTTTTTTCGGGTCGTTAACATCCAAAAAGGTAGGTTTCTTCAATATCTAATTGTTGATTTGAGTTCAGCATATACATTTGCACGGAAATAAGACTATTTTGGAAAAAATTGAAGGTATATTAGCGCTCGGGTGTTAAAATAAAAATTTACCATCAACTTTTAATTGTAAAGAAGTCTGATTTATTTTTTAAATTTTTACTATCATTGAAAAGGCATTTAACATTTTTTTAAATCATTTATAAATGCTTTTTCTATTTTCAGCATTCATTGTACCTCCACAGAAACGCGATAAGATTTTTAAAAATAAAACTAAAAAAAAAGGATTTTTTAAAAATGAAATCTTTCTTGAAGCTCTTATTTTAGTTTTAATTTCAAGCTAATAGATTACATAATGTTTCAATAATCAAAAATACTTTGCTGTATTTCAAAACTAAATTGACTCGAAAAATGTTTTTGTTTTGGAATTACTAAAATTACCATCACAGTGTAATTCTCTTTATTAAAAAAAATCTTTCAAAATAAAATATACTTTTCTGAAACTTTAGCTGGTTTAAAGTTTAATTATCCGATTTGAAACAAATATTACTTACTTTTTAATTTTAAAATATCACAGAAATGCATTTTTTTAACACTGTAAGTGTAGGTGTTTAAAATGTGTTGACAACTGACAGACGGAAGTTTATCTAATTTTTTTTCTACAGTGAACACATCTGTTTACTTTAAAATTACTTGTGAGAGTTTTTTTTATTTAATTTTTAACTACCAAGTAATCTTAAAAATTTAGGATAATATTCTCCATAATATTCTATTGAAAGGAAGTTTTGCTTTAGGTATCGCTATTATTTTCTTATACAAGAAATAACAAAAACAAAATTTACAAAAATCTGCACGTTTTTTACACACAAAAATTCTTAAATTATTGGGGTCACTGAATTGTAAGTTTTTCTATATGATGAGTAAATATAGTTTTTACTTAATAACAATATTTCCTAATCTGTACAAATTAATACAGAAACTTAAAAGATTTAGAGAACTTTATAAATTAATCTGATTAAAATTTTCTAAAAAGGAAAACAATTCTTGTAAAAATTCATACATCGAAAACATTTTTTTTCTTAAGACAATAGTGTTCATTTAATAAAAGCTTTTCTAATTAAATATCGTCTTAGTTCTATTGCATATTTTTATTTTACAATTCAAAGCAGATTTTCAGTAATTGGGGATCTTGTTTTACAAAAAAAAATCTAATTCTCAAAGGAGTTCTGCATAAGCAGCACAAAAATTAATTTATCGAAATTTCATAAAATTAAATAAATGAGGGGCAGAGTTAGATGTTAAAAAAATGTTTTTATCAAGATTTTCTAAAAATAAAACTTTTCTAAAATAATTCCATTTGTAAATAAATCCTGAAAGTTTCATTTAAAAATCCAACAATTACTTGATTTTTGCAAGAATTTCCAAATCTGTGTGTTTTTTATTGCAAAAAAGATGCTAAAATTTCCTCTACTAATCTTTGGTCCATTTGCTGATGAAAGAAAAAGAGGATTTTTAATCAAAATTTCGAATGTTCTAAAAAGTATTAAAAAAAAAAAATAAAAAATAATTTAATAATAAAAAAGTCCTTTGGCCTTTCATTTTAATAATAAAGATTTTGATGATAAAACTTTATTTTTTATTAAGTTTGGGACATTTTTTCATCGTGGTATTTTAACAAATCTATGGAGGTACCTATTCTAAATCTATATCTATATCTTTTCTAGCTACTGATTTCTTATTTTCAACCTCTGAAAAACTATTTTATGACATCATTTCAAGTTTTTCTCTTTGCCAATCACTTTCTCACTTCTAATTATAAAAGTGAATCTAGTAAAAATAGTGAAGTTTTTCTTTTTTGTTTTAAATCATTTCACCACAAGTAAAGTAGTAATGCCTCTAGAATGCAGGGGGATACAGTAAGCAAACTGAATGAGAAGACTGAGAATAGGGAGGATTGACAGGAGGACAAAGAATGAACAGGGTTCACGAAGATAGAAGATGGTGATTGATGTTGCATTTAATTTTTTGAAGATTTTAGTTATCAGGGAAGCAAGGAAACAGAAAAGACTTCCACAGGGGAGAAGTGTGAGATAAGAAAATGTTGAAGTAGAAATAGTATTTAGCTATTTCAACAATAGGATAGTGTGACTTAGTTGCCAATCTAGTAGCACACCTAAATTCATATAGTTGGGTCACCACAGAAAAAAACTTGTAAGAGCTGTTGCCATGAAAATAAGAAAAGACAGAGGGAAGCCACATCACTTTGAGAAAATGACTGAAATCAAGATGCCTGGTCAGGATTGATTACATTAGAGTCTTTGGATTTTGTCAAGAATCTCATGACACCAGGAGCACCAGACCAGATATGTCAACAGTATTCATTGAATGGTAGAGAATGTGCAAGATGAATTCTGATAAGTAAAATTTTTTGGCATGACACTGTGAACCAACTTTCCTTGCAAAGACAAAGCAATTGATTTGATATAGTCACTCTACTTCATGTCAGTGAAAAATGTAAGGCCAAGTTAGCGCAATGTGTCGTTCTCTTAGTGTTTAGCATCAGCCATGCTGACGGCAGGAAGAAAACGTTCTCCGTGGTGATTAAATGAAAGCAATTTTGTTTTGGAGGCATTAAAATTTAAATCATTTTTTTTTTTTTTTTTTTTTTTTTTACCAGTTCATCAGTAATTGGAGGTTCCTTTCAAGAGCAGTTGTCAAGTTTATTTTGTCAGATCTGTCAGATTTGCTATTGAGACAGGAGTTATTCAATTTCATTGAGGTTTGATTTCCAGTGGATGTGATGTTACACTGGTTTGAGGTAGAGCCATCAGACTACTTGTGAATTCAGAGATTCCTAAAGCATAGGACTCTGTAGCTAATGTAAAAAAATCACAAAATTGAGAATCTGGAAGATATGCATGACAAGATATAGGAAGAGCAGCCACGAGAATAGCTGGGGGGGTGCAGTCCTTAGGATCTCATAGTTAGCAAAACAGAATTGCAGGTGAAAATTGTAATGAAGATCTAGAAAGAAGCAAGCTCAGGAATTGTGCCTGTTGAGTTATACCCAGAGACTTGGAATATGGCTAAGAATATTCACATATATTAGCTTTGTTGGAAAGTGCAGAGAAATCTCTTCTGTTAGGAAAAGAAAGTTTGCTTTTTATCATTTCACCACAAGCAAGGCAATAAAAGCACTAAGATGCAAGTGATTACTGAGTGTGACATTATAGGCAGAAAGAAAACATTATTAAGTAGTGAGAACAATAAAAGAAGAGGAATTAAAACACAAGATAATGATTGATATTTCATTAAAATTTTTAAAGATCAAAGTTAACTGGAAAACAAGAAGCCAGAAAAGTTCTGCAAGTTAGAAGTGCTAGACGAGAAAAGCATCTGTTAGTGCTTACATTTACACCTTGCCATTTCAACAGTAAAATGATGAGACATTGCTGCCAATTTAGTACTGTGCTTAAATTTATAAAGTCTTTGTACCAAAGAGGAATGCTCATCAGAACAATTACCAAGAAAATATTTATAGAAAAGACACAGGGAAGCTACATTATGGCAGTGAAAAAGTAACTGAAGCCAAGATGCCAGGTCAGGACATTGCAGATTCTTTTATGGATTTTATCAAAAATCTCTAAATACTTAGCAAAGTAACAGACAGCAATTGATACAATATCTTTCCACTTCATGTAAGCTGAAAACATTATCCCTAGAAGGTACAAGGGGTTACTCTCTTGAAGGTTAGCATCAGCCATGCTGATGGAAGGCAAAAAAGCTTCTCAAACAATTAAAAGAGCAACTTTGTTTTGGAGGCATTTAAATTAACAAGCTATTTCTTGCTCCAGTTAACAAGATTGTAAGTTGGAATTGTTCTGTTGAGACAATAATATGACAATATTAATTCTATGTGTGATTCTTTTTTCCCTCCTAATCATAGTTACAATGTCTGAACAGGTTTTACCAGTTGTGATCAAGTTAAAAAATATTGAGGAAATAATTAAATTGTATCTAGTCTCCTTCACTTGCACAATTCTCTCTTATCCTGAATTTGGGCAAATTTAAACTTTTATTTGAAATAAGTTATTAAAAACATAATTCTTAAAGTTATCAAAATCAGAATAGCTTTTCTGCTTTTTTTTAAAGCAGTAAATATTTTGTACATTTAATTTGTAGTTGTATTTAAACAATCTTCAAATTACAACATTACTTGTTTTATTTATTCCTTTGTCCCGAATAGTTATTTTGTTACTGTTGATTATTGAATATCACTAACATACTGCCATATCACCTTACTCTTGTGCCAATTATTGGTTTGTCTTGCAATTCTTTGTATAATATTTACTCATAGTTGTTATTTAACAAGGTAATAAGGACTGAACTCATTTGTTAGATTGTTAACCATTCTCTATGTCAGCTGCGACTACTAGAATGTCTTTATATATATTTTCATTTTCCTACTGAAATATAATTCTCTCCAAAGATAACTGGAATTGTCTTTTCTTACCCAAGAATATCTCGGTGTTACTATAAATCTTTATGATCCATCAAAGCCTTACTAAATTTACTCAAAACTAACCAATTTAAGAGAGTTTGAAATATTTTTCCTTGTATAGTATTATATGAACCTTAAAATAATCTTGATGCAAAATCACTGACATACTCAAAAGAAGAATTATACATAAACATAAATTGAATTTGAAAATACTCTTTAATCTGAAATATATTGATTTTCCAAGCATATCTTAGATGTGGCACAAGGCCAAAAGTATGGGGCACCCAGTGAGGATTGAACTCACTACTCAATCGTAATTGTTCTAGCAAGATACGCTTGCTAACCATTACACCGCCTTGAGGTGCCCTGAAGTGATTTTCCAAGCATAGCTTAGACCGAAAGTATGGGAGCACCCAGTCAAGACTGAACTCACTACTCAGTTGTAATTATGAGATGAGCTTGCTAACCATTACACCACCTCAGTGTGCCCCTTTAATCTGAAATATATATTTTAATCAGGATTTTTAAAAGGTTTTCATATTCCATTTCTTATATTAGATTTGGCAAGAAATTGACTGGTTTAATGTAGAGATGGCGTTAAATAATTCAATAAAATGATGTGTGAAACACCTGTTGAAAAGAGGTTGTTTTCTAATAGGTAATGGAACATAAATGTTAAAATAACTCTTGTATTTGATTAGTACATATTTGGCAGTTGATATTATGAACTAATAAAGTTTTAAATGTTGAGATAATCTCCTCCAGTTTTTTATTATTTAGAGAATTAATTCTAATTTTATTTTAAAGTAGCTAGAAATCAAATTGATTTTTTTATGATCACATCAAATCTTTTCTTGCACATTCATTCTCACTCTTTAATAAGATTTTGGAATGTTTGTACCCCAATGAAATCAGTAGTCAAAATTTACTTTAAATTTATGGCTTTTTATTCTAATTATTTTTACTTTCAGTCCTGTAGTAAAAAAAAAATGTAAATAAGCCTCTTTTTCAAGGATACAAATGACTTTTCGTCAAAAGAATATTTTTCCATAAAAGGTTGGGGAACTAATTAAAAGTAGTAATCTGTTAATTATACTTTAAAATTAACTTTACTTTACCATTAATTTTCAGCTTTAACTCTAAACAATTTGAATATTTCAAGAAAATATTGACAATAAAAAATGTATAAAATTTTCACCACTTTTACAAATGAAAAATTTTCAAAAATCTATTTGTGTGTCAATACATAATGCTGAAATAATCCTCATAACTAGTAAATGCAATAAGCAAAAAATAAAATAGGAAACTCTGTTTCAATAAAGAATAGCCTAATTATGAATTCTAGAACAAGTTTTAACAGATCAATAGAAATTTTGTCAGTTATCAATTAATGGTGATGACAAAAAAACACAAAATATAGCAATAAATAATCTATAGGTATTTTTTAATTGTAGATATTGTTATTTTAACATACCATACCACTAAAAGGGGGATTTTCTGTAGGATAGGTAATACATTTCCAAGAGAAATATAAAAAGTACAGTTTATATTCATTAGTGATTAATTTTTGGTAATGCATGCATTCCTGACTACTCTTTGTTTTTGCAAACATTTACTGGTTATTTTTACCACACAACCTTATAGAT
The DNA here is from genome assembly GCA_963932145.1 of Acanthosepion lycidas. Lineage (NCBI taxonomy): Eukaryota > Metazoa > Mollusca > Cephalopoda > Sepiida > Sepiidae > Acanthosepion > Acanthosepion lycidas. Next base: position 20,024,550 of record OZ010606.1, on the reverse strand, counting down.
TTGTAATTAGAAAAAAGAGTATTGAAAAAATGTGTATTAGTTTTACTTTTGTACATTGCTAATGTATATTGTAAATAACTGCAAAAATGAAGGTTGAAGTCATAGTTTATTTATAGTTATGTATTTCAATATTTACAAAATTCCCAGTTTAAGGTGAATGTAAAAATTTGCCCTAAAATCAACCAAATTATGTTAAAATATTTTGAAAGTAGTATTTTTGTTTTAATTGAAACCCTATTAACAATAGATTGTCATTTTTTTTCATTCAATTTACTAACAAAAATGTAAAAAAATATTTAATTTAATTTCCTCACAAAATGAACCACATTTAAAACAAACTATTTTTTTTATACATTTATATTTCTTTCTTTCAGTTGTTGGCTTTGACTTGATCTCTTTCAGTAGAACCCTAATTAAGTCTTTTATGTGTTAGAAATTTGTTTTGTTTGTCTTTATTCTGACTGCTTTCAACTTTTCTGTTTTCTGTCTGTATCATCATTTCATAAGATTTATCATAAAAGCTGATTTAATCTTCTTTTTTTTTCTGTCTTAGATCTGCATCAATATGATCTACTGTATCTTATTACTACTGAGTAAACTTATCCAATATCTTGTGTTTGGTGAACTGCGAGTCAGTGAACATCAGGTAAACTAACAACTTGTTTTCTCTTTTTTTACAATTTAGAAGTATGTTATATAGACTCACTTTTAGTCAAATTGTGGGAATTAATCATAGTCTAAATATAGAATAAATTTTCTTTTATCATATACGCATACATGCATGCACACTTCCTACCTCCATTCCCGCACCCATAAATTGAAATTGTTATTGAACTTTTAAACTTTGACATAAACAGTCATTCAAATTAATTTTTTTGTTCTATTTCATTTTTGATATTCATTACAAATCTAATATTTTAACAACTGAAGCACATAATCATATTTAGAAAAGTGCTATGAATCACTTTTTTAAGAAAAAAAACAAACTTTGATGCACTTTACAGTAATCTCTTCAATAAATCAGGAGAGTGAAGAACAGTTTGAATGTAGTCCATTCAGCAATAACTGAGGAATATTTTGGATGCAACAGGTGTGTATATGGTGACTTTTCCAAGCATAGCTTTAATGTGGCACAAGGCCAAAAGTATGAGGCACCCAGTGAAGATCAAACTTACTATTCAGTCATAATTGATTTAGCAAGACAAGCTTGTTAACTATTACACCACTTAGAAGTACCCACAACAGTTGTGTATGCATGTGTGTGTATATAGGTACCGCCAAAGATTTACTAAAAAAATGGGAATACATGATGAAAAAAATGTCCCAAACTTAATAAAAACAAAGTTTTATCATCATCTTTTAATCCTTTTTTAAAATTTTTTTTTAGAATCTTAAAAATTTTGCTTTTCTTGGATCAGCAGGTGACCATAAGAGTATAGGAAACTTTAGCATCCTTTTGCAGTGAAAAATATGTTGATTTGAAAATTTTTGCAAAAATCAATGTCAGACTTAAACTTTTAGGTCTTATTCACAAATCAATGAAATTATTTTTAAAATTTGTCTTTTTAGAGACTCTTGGTAAAAATATAATGCTACCCCACACTTATTTAATTTTATAAAATTTTGACAATTTTTTTTTTTTTTTTTTTTTTTGCGCATTGCTCTGTTTATCTGAGTTCTAATTAAAAGTCTTTGGACAATTTGTGTAGAAGAAATACGCTTACCTTCAAAAAGAAAGAGGGTGTGTAAATGCTGATGCCATTGGCTTAATACTGCAAACAAAAACAGGACAAACGCATTCTGTTGTTTATAAAATAAAACTGTTAATTGAATACCTTGCATGTGCTACCTACATAGTTATCAGTGTTGACAACCAACCACTGTTGAGGCTCCACTCCGAGTTTTCTGTCTGAATTTACTTCCATTGCCTTTTCTAGGTTTTGGACATGAGCAAGACAGTGGAGGCTTAAAATCAGTTTTGTTTTCCTTCCACTATATGGACTGCTTTCCTGGGCTGTCAAGCTCCATCTACCTGAAGCAGCTGGTTAGAGGGCACTATTGTTCCACCTTCATCTATTCTC